>OX104129.1:48496884-49716106 GCA_944470555.2 Heterobilharzia americana | reverse complement strand
AAATGGTTGCATTTTCGAGTTTCAGCAATGAATTAAAGGCCGTTAGTCATCAGCATCAAGATCAACATAGAACCAGACATTACTGTGTAACGGTCCAAGTTGCCACATCTCATATCAGCGCATGAAGTAGCAAGGCAATAAAAGGGAAAGATTAAGAAGGAAAAAATCTATCAAAAGAAGTAGAAAGTAGTGAAAGGGAGGAAGGACGAATGAGACGATAAGATTAAATAAAGCGGTTAAGATAAGGATGATGTGTGTATAAATCTGTACCAGTGACATCGGTTCTGAGCCATATCACCTAGCGTCTCCAAACACCAGTTTCTCTCGTTCTGGAGACCCCAGTCATCTAGTCTGCATCGCCCCACATGGCTCAAGCCAGCAGTCAAAGACTTCATGCATTGATGCCATGTTTTAGTCTAACCGCCCCTTTCCCTTTTCTAGCCTGAACTTATTTCAGCCAACATTGTACGGGGAGACAGATGGTGGATAGGCATACGTAACACGTGTTCCAGCCGCTTCAGTCGATGAAGGTTAACAACCGCATCAACTGTCTTACTTCTCCTGCCTAAACCTCTTCGTCTAACCTTTGCGTTGCTAACGTGCTGACACCACAAAACACGGCATCGGTGATCAGGCACCTAAAGTCTCTTCATGTTTTCTACTTTTAATAGCCATGTTTCACAGCCATGCAGTAGAACAGAGCAAACTGCGGCACAGTACACTCGAAGCCCAATAAACAGTCGGATATCGCGGCGGTGCCACAGATGGCGTAAGTTGACAAAAGCCAACCGAGACGTTTGTATACCTGCAGAGATTTGGTCGACAGGTGGCCGACTGGGCCACTAGGGCTGATCCGACTTTCCAGGTAAATGAAGTGTTCAACACACCCAAGCAATTCACTCTCTTTTGTTAACCAAGAGACCGCTGGAAAAGACCAGTCTTGGAGCAACAATTCGCATTTAGGCGGCAAGAAAAGCATCCCAAACATTCAAATTGTTACTCAAAATGTTCAGAAGACTGCATCTTGTCAGCGTCTTCACTTAACAGAACTGTATCATCTGCGCATTCTATGTCTACTGAAAATTATCCTGTGATCAGGTCAACCCCTGTGTGGTCAGATAAAGAGAGGGAGACCTCCATAAGAACGTTTATGATAAAATTGAATAAGAATGGAGAGAGTGGGTATCCTTGACGGACATCACTGGACATACACAACTCACCCGACATCTCACCGTATGCTCTAACATACCCATAAGCGTTTGAGTAAAGTCTTCAACAAAATGATGTGCTTAATCGGTACCTTTTTAGTGAGAGACATTGCCATAAAACTTCTCGGTCGACGGAGTCGAATGCCACCTACAGATTGAGAAATGCAGTTATTGTCGGGCGTTGGTGAGCGTGCATGTATTCCAGAACCTGGCGAAGTGTAAATACTCGGTTGATGCACCCACGGCTAGGTCTGAAATGTGCCTAGTTTTCTCGTGCTTGTTTTTCCCGAACTCCACCTAGGTGTCTAGTGATTATAGAACCTATAATCCTAGACACTATATTCGTTAGGCTGACTCCTCTGTGGTTATCACGAGAGGACTTCTCGCCTCTCTTGAAGACCAGTCGGAGGGGATCATATCTGACTCTCATACATTAGTTGATACGGCCAGACTTCATCTGATTGATTGTGAATTAGTCTGTTTGAAAATATGCGGTTTTCAAAATATTTACCTAGAATATTTTATTTTTACATCAAATCTCGTTTGTGTTTCCTGTTTTAGGGTTCCGAATTTCCTCTATGTAGTGTCTCTAAGTTTCTCTTTCGCTTGTTGGAGTTAAATTTCCCAAGTGAACATGATCGCAATGCGTTTTCTCCCTGGGGAGAAAACAGTTAACACAAAGCCGATAGCTGATGGAATCTTGACGGTTACAAACTATCGACTTATGTTTTCCACCAAAAGCCCTCAGAGTTCGTGGAGTATTCCCACTACATTAGTATGGAAAGCTGAGGCATTTGAAATGATTCATATAAAAATCATAACAAAAATTGGCATATCTGTTACGTAAGTTCCGTGTCCTATTATTGATTCCTCATAACATTTAGCTGGTCGTTTATGGATGAAATTGCATGTGATGCCGGATACAATCATATTATGTCACTAATTGATGTACCAAAAGATATCGATTCTTTGTTTGCCTGTAAATTTCGTTCATCTTTGGAAGCTAACATTCCAAGCCATCCTTTCCTTCTAAGTAAGTGTGATTTCTTTTCTTATGTTTACCTTCATCTAATTATAGGTGCCTGTGAACTGTTGCAGATCAATGGTTAGTTTGCTTGAAATCATCTTTGATATGTTACTTTTGCCTGTGCAGATGTAGACAGTGCATTAGATACGGCATTAGTGTGTTTTGAATTTCGTCGTATGAATTTTGATGAGGCATGGAAAATAACAGATATTAACAATGAGTTCAGGTACTTTTCAATATTCCATTCTCTCTAAGATTTATGCTTTAGGATTTGTTCTACATATCCTAGACATCATATTGTGCCTCGGTCTATCAGTGACAATGATATAATTAATATGGCGAGTTTTCGAAGCCACAATCGATTTTTAACAGTTGTTTGGCGGTAATTTATCCAAACTCGTATAAGTATGCATTCTTTTTAGTTCTCAAGTCACTGGAGCTGTCTTACTTCGTTGTGCTCAACCATGTGTGGGATTAATGTGCTCAAGAAACGAATATGATGAAAAATTCTTACGAACTGTCCTCTCTTGTTGTCCAAAAAAACCCGTTGCAAATCCTAACAAAGGTTTGTATGTATATGAATGCACTTTATTTTGAACGATGATATTATATCATAGTTTCCCAACACCTACTGCTTTACATTTCAGTGGTTCAGTTACTAATCGTTGGGGTTATGAATTCGAATCCGCTCCGGCTAATTCAACCCGTGCAATGATAGTTCAGTTTCTAGTATGCAAACCAGGTTTCTGAGTTAATTTATTCGTTCTGTATGCTTCATCTCGTACAATAGTGTTGAACTACCTTAGAGATTAAAATCGAAACTATGGCAGTAGAGCTCTTACTAATTCTTTGCTTTCCATAAGTTTAGCGTATGAATAATTTGAATGAGATTTGAGATGCTTATGCAATGCTTATAGTTCTGTTATTATTATTATTCCCTTGGGTTCCTAGTGGAACATGAGGTTTCAGTAGCACGCCTCCATTTCACTCTGTTCTCTGCAATCTTTTGAACCTGACTCTACCACTGCCCACAAGCTTTCATTTCTTCCTCACATGACCTCCTCTATGTCACCCTCTCCTCGGACGCCCAACTCGTCGTTTCCCCCTTGGATTCCACTCGAGGACCTGGCCTGGCACGTGATGTCCCCACTCGGCCTTCTCAGTGTATGCCCAATCCATCTCCACTTTCTTCTGCATATTTGTTGGGTGATTGGCTGTTGGTTGGTTTGTTGCCAGTTCAGAGCTCCTTGTTGCTTATTTTTTATGACCATCTGGTCTTCAGTGTCGAGTGATCGTAGGCGTCAGCTTTTGGTGAATGTCTGTAGTTTGTTGAAAGTGCTTTTCATGACGCGCCAAGTTTCTGAACCACCACACAGAAGCACTGACTTGACTGAATTAGTGTTGAAAATCCGGGTCTTGTTCACGCTTTATACTGAGTGAAGTAGATCTCCACACTGATTTCAGATTAATGAAGTAAGGTTTATCTTGCTGTCTTTCCGATCCTGGTTTTGACATCCTCATCTGTGCCGCCGCCGCCGCTTATAGTTGGAACGATGCTGTCCTGCCTAGGTAGGCGAAAGAGACTACTTCCTCTAGGTTTCTCCCGTTGGTGGTGGTTGGTGCTCCTTGTTGATCCTGTTGTTGGTTAGGTATCTTCATCACCTCCATCTTCTCTACATTCACTTGAAGTCCCGTTTTCGCTGCCTCGTCTCTTCTGTCAACTTGTTGATTTTCGCCTGTAGAACTTCGAGTTTGTGCCACAAGACATTGGATACAAATCGTCATCTTGGAAATCCAAATCTTCTAGGCTGTTTTCATCGGTCCATCCAGCATATGCCTATCTTCTCGTTCCTCATGGTTTGCTGCATGATCCAGTCCACCACAATCAGGAGGATCATGGATGATAGTAGGTGGCAACCTTGTCTTACTCCTGTCTTCACTTCAAAGGCGTCACTGAGCTTTCCATTGTCTATCGAGGATGATAAGGTTTAATATTTTGCTTGGCGTGGACAGTAGCACAATTCCTCACCAGTTCTTGCAAGAACTTAGGTCTCCCTTTCTTGGGAGTTTGACAAGGTAGCCCTTCTTCCAATCAGTGGGCAGGTGCCTTTCCTTCCTTACTTGCAAACCTTCTGCAGTAGTGATGTGAGCATGTCCGCTGTTGTCTCTGCGTCTGTTTTCGGCACTTCCGAAGGAATTCCATCCAGTCCTGCTGCTTTCTCGGATTTCAGCAGCTTTATGGCGTCCAGGACTTCACTTCTGCTTTTATCGGAGGGCTTGTGTTCACTTATAATTCTGTGGTTGCTGGTGGTATTTCCGGTGGTCGTGGCGGTGGTCGATTCAAGAGTTTTTTGAAGTGGTCAGCTCCATTGTTTCCTTTGTTTCCCCTTTTTAAAACTAGCTTTCCTTCACTATCTTTCATTGTTTTCGTCTGCGTTGATCCCTTCCTTCCCAGATAGTAACCTGGTTATTTGAAATATATAATGTTGTCAGGTCTCTACTACCAGCAGCCTGTTCTGCTTCACTTGCCAATGTGTCGTAGTAGTGTCCTTTGTCTTTGCGCTCACCGTTCTTCACTTCTTTTTCCAGTGTTTTCTAGGTTGTACTCAGTGCTTCTTTTCGTTGTTCATCCTTGCACTGGTTCATCAGCTTTTTCAGTGGTCAAGCTATAAACTCTTGACGGTTTGTAAGCTAACTACTAAAAATTTAGACTCTGGCATTTATTCTTACGCTAGGCAACTATAGTATCGAAAGAGCAAATTGAGAACTTATTGAGGTGACATATGAAGATTCCTTAACTGACTAAAGCTCGTCAAACAAGACATTCATGTTTTTCCATCAACTATGTAGGAGGTTGGTTTAGTGCTGGCTTTATAGTGTGTCGTGATAGGTTTTTATATGACAATTTCGAATGAAGGTATGCATGGTTTAGATGGCAACCTGACTAAAAGTTTAGTAAAGTTTTGCTATAATGGTGATTTCAACCAGTAATCGCTAGTGTGTAATAGCGATGCTTTTTTCTATTTAACGCGTCACTCATTTTAAACAGATGCTGTATTACTAACCATCTATAAAGATCTATCACCTAAAAAATTTCCGGTCAGTAATTCTTCTTGTCAATTTATTCACTAACCTCATTTATATCAACCTTTTTCTCTAGGTTTTACATTTCCATGCACAAAAGCAGTAGCTATTAACACATTTTGTATTTTTTGATAAATTATCTTACATTAAATATTTTTTTAGTTGGAAATATGAGGCAGGTTATTCTTAGGTAAATGGAGGGGTTTTTGATGAGTGCTCAGTCATAAACAATAAATGATTGCGTAATAGGAAAACATATGGATATTGACAGGAACAAGAAGGGGAGGAGGTGTGCAAAGTAATACTAGAAGTTACATCATGTTGATGACCATGGTAATGAAGTTGGTTGAACACACTTCTTTTGAACACAAAGGTTAGGTTTGTAAAGGTGGATTGCAATTGCTTCTGCTATGTGAAGTAAGCGAGTGAGTAATCCATGTGGTTAATTTATTGGAATATGATGAATAATAGTATCCACTCGATGTCCCATGTCAACTAGGTTTGTAAGTATAGAGCTCTTTATTGTTCTAGCTTGTTCCTTCCTCAACCATGATGGGTTGACCATCGTATTCAAAAACGTTTGTTCAACCAACTTCATTACCGTGGCCATCAACATGATGTAACGATTAAACAACCCAGTTCAGAGAACACAATACAACCAAGATATGATGTAACTCCTAGTATTACTTTGTACACCTTCTCCCCTTCTTGTTTCTGTCAATATTCATTTGTTTTATTACTATGTAATCACTTATTGTTTATGTCTGAGCACTCATCAAAAACCACTCCATTTACCTAAGAATAACCTGCTTCATATTTTCAATCTTAATAACTCTATTGATTATTTACATCCTTATTTCTAAAACATCATCTTCATGACATTATATTTATATTATCAACCAGAAACGATTCATTCTCTCATTTGAGGTATTTTAAATGTTAAATATTCCCTCCTTATACTCGTCATGCCTCACAATAGTTCAAAAAACCAATTTTAAAACAAATGAATATTCTATCTTTAGTCTCCGTTTAGATTTCACAAGTTCACTGATTCTTGAGTGGTATGTATGGTTATTTACAGCGTGCTTTTACAATTCGTGATTTCGAAAATAAAATGGGTACCAATGTATGCACTAGACAAAGTAATATAAAATGTCGTCAGAGTGTTGAGCGGTCACACGAAGAATAGTAGAAATTATCAGAAAGAGATGGGCAGTTACGTAAAATATGCTGAAGGAACTTCCGCTACTTTCGTTCTGGACATTATTTTTCAACTTGGATTTGAATCAGAAGCTACCATGACTCTCGTTTCGAACCTTTGTTCTCTTTTCTGCATTCTTCTGAGGGTGTTGAAGTCATTGGTATTAGATCTCTTAGACTGACATTGCGACGTAATGCCCAAATAGTTAACCAAATGTAATGACCGTGAATCACACCTCGTGGGACTAATAATTACAACTGCCCGTTGAACCACTCCAGTTGAAGCAGGAATTGAGTTCGTGATCTATGGGCTAGAGGGTTTATTGCCTGAACTAGTGAACCACAGTTTCAAATTTTGATCTGCTGATATCTTAAATTACTACATCAAATGGTCTTTCAAACCCAACTCAGCTATTCATTTCACACTATCTCACTACGAATTTGATAGTAGTGTATAATACAAGTAAATGCAGTATACGGGGCTTCAGGATGTAATATACTGCTTAATTACCAGATGCTTATATTATGAGGAATGTTCCGACTTTTATCACTTGCGAAAAGCTACATGCTGTCTAAACTTCAACGGTGCATAAGGCATATGAAACTTAAGCTTAGCTACTTCTAAATCTGGCTTGATCTGCTCATTATTTCATCAGGTACACATACATTAGTATTGTTTTTGTTCAATCTTAGACACTCATCGCCTAATGATTGTGGATGCTAGAAGCCGTAGTAGTGCACAATTCAATCGTATACGTGGTGGTGGTTTTGAATATCCAGAATATTACGACCAGGCTGAAGTCGTTTTTATGGATTTGCCGAATTTGCATACTGTACGTTCGAATTTCGAAGCCCTCACCAATTTGTTCGCCGGTAAATGTCCAAAGTAAGTCCCATTGTAACAGTAGCTTGAATTTTTTGAATCTACATTCCAATGTATATCTAGTGTGTCCTCTCTTGTTAACGTTAACTGTTATCTGGTAGTTTTCCAAAAGCAACATCACAGTAGGCCAAAATAAAGTATTCATTTCATTGTCAGTTTCTGAATTCATTTGGATGCAGCAGTTGAGTGAATTAATTGAAATTTTTGGTTTATTTTCCGTGAAAAAGCCAAAATTTTGTTGTGAAGAAATGATTTGATCGTATAACACTCACTCATCAATTTTAATGATCACGAAGATAGTTTATGATAGACGTATACATGAGGTATGACTTAAACAACTAAATTATATTACGATCGAGATTCAGAGGAAGAGGAAAAAGATTCCATCTGCTTGATTGTAATAGGTTTTGAGTTGTCAGGATCCATCTGTGTCGACTGATTTCTAAGCCCGAAGCAGCCGCAGCCAGAAAGCACATATGGCTTAAGTCAGCAGTTAGTAATCAAATGAATTGATGTTGATATGTCCAAACGTGTTTACTTACTGAATAATTATATCTGTTGTTTTTGTTTTCCTAAATTGTGAATTTCTGGTTCTACAATGAAATGTCCTGCGCTTATCGATTTTCTGTTTGCTTCTTCCATACATATGTTTTGACCTCTTTTGCTTGTTAGTTTCTATATGCATAATTTACTTGGTAATCTTGCATACTTGGTCTATGAAGAGAGATGTATGCCAAGCTGTATCAGTTATGTTTTAGTCTGAGCATTTTAAGTCTTTTTCTTTCAGCATAGCACATGAAGTTGGATAGTTACTCAGTATGTAATAGCCCGTCTAGGCCATCTTAAACTGGTGCAGATTCAAAACTTCTTCCATTGTCTTTCTCTAAATAATAAAACCATATATCCAACGTTAACTCTGATCGCTGGGTGGTGCTAGGTGGTCCTTCGAATTCATCTATTTTGGGATATCGGTCACCTCATATATTCCATTTACTCGGTCTATGTCTTACGGTCGTAAAGTGATACGGGATTGACTGCTGCATAGTAAAAATATTGTGAATGAACAAACACTTTAAGATTGATGCCCTAAGTAACATGCGTTTGTTCCCTGATTCGGTTTCGTCAACTAACATTTCCGACTTAAGGAAATGTGAAGATAAAAGGAACGTATGTGAATAATATCATAGCATACCATCCTTTTAATAATCTCAAGCACAACACTATCACCCTATATGCTGTAAAAAACTACAATGTCGAACTGAATCATATGACATGTTTCTATTAAAAAATAAAGAGATTGTTTTGCAATTTGTCTGTACAGCTGGGTGTTAGAAAGAATCAATTGGCCTCGGTAGTTTCTTCAGAAACAATGGATGCACGTGAACGCGTTCTTGCAGGCTCCAAGCGCAACGAAGAACGAAAGCAACTCGAATGTGGGCTGACGAGAAGTCTGTTCAATAACCGTGAGCACTGGTTTTAAGCAAAGGCTTTAAGGATAGAAAAGGCATTGGCGACGAATAACAATAGATAGCTACTTGGATTTATCAAGGAAACCAGGGGAAAAAAGTCAATCATCAGTGAGACTATGGCGAAAAAAGATAAGCCTATGATTCACTCACCGGGAAAATGTTCGGGACACTTCGAGGAACGGTGAAACTGGCCTCCAGATACTATTCCGTTGCCCGCTATCTAGTCGGATCCTGAATAAAACATAGTCCCGTTAGGTGCATAAACTGACAAAACAAAGAGTCTATCGAACACTTTGAGTGGCGTTTTCAGAATGTTTGGGATGCGTTTCTCGACACCCAAATGCAAATTGTTGCTCCAGAACTGGTTTGCGTTGGCACCTCATCTAACAACACAGAGTGAAATGGTTGACCGGCGTTGACCATTTCACTCACCTACGAAGTCGTATCAACCCTACTTGGTCAGTGACTGGCGAAATCTCTGCACAGATACAAAAGACTCGATTAACCTTCTTCAACTAACGCCATTCATGGCGTCACCGTGATATCCGATTGCATATTGAAGGTTGATTGTACTGGTCTGCAGTTCGCTCTGTTCTACAGTGTGATTTTGAAGGGTGACCACTGAAGTTGGAGGGAATGAGAAGGTTTCAAGTGGTTGACGGTTGCTGCTTCCGTATCCATAGACTGTTTCATGATTCCACCATATCAGTAATGCAGAAGTCAGGTGTAGAGTATTAGGGAGGAGAAGAAAGTTAGTCAGTCAATGAGGTTGTGACCCAGGTGGCTAGCACATGTGTTGTGTTACACGCGCGTAGTCACCATTTGGCCTGTCGCACAGTATCAGAGGAAATAGGTTCAGGCTGGTAAAAGGCTCAGGGAGGCGAGAATGAAACGTTGGGTCAGTGCATGAAGTCTTTGCCCGTTGGTCTGAGCCACATAGAGGAATGAGGACTACCTGGTTGGGCTCAGCGTGACAACAGAAACCAGTGGTTGGAGGCTCTAGGAGATATGGCTCAGAATCAATGTCATCGGAGCAGGTGTATCCACACATTACCTTCGTCTAAGTCGTCATACTGAATTTCAGTATCCCCTCAATCTTTCTTGCTCTCTTTTGATGACCTTCTACCTCTTTTGTATGCTTTCTTTATTTCTTCATCTTTCATTCTACACATTCTAGCTTGATACGCTGATATAAGGTGTTACAATGTATACACCTACGCAGTTAATGCAAAATATCGTGCCGATGTTTACTGTCTGACTGTAATGCTAGGCGCATGTGGAATAAGTTTAACCTCAAGAACGTGCAGAATGTGACAATTGCAAAATAAATGTTTCAAGGTGAAATGAGTGCTTAAACTGGATTTAGTAGTACTCGATGATACAGTAGTTTACAATTAGTTTCAGATTAATTGTTTCAGCGATACTTTCCCTGTTTCCAAATCTGAAGGGTTTCAGTTTTCGATTTGGAAAGGAATCAACGCTTCACTTTTTTGAGAATTCATTAATTATGGTTAAACAACTATTTAGTGCCTTTTTTCAATCATGCTCTAAATAACGCTTCGTCACGAAAACTATCTACAGAGCGAATCATATCTGTGAGGCAGCGTTTTTTTCCAGTCGGTTTTGCTGGGTAATGAGTTATCATTTGTGCTCAGTAAACTGGCTACCACTTTTTTGAAGGATCTGTTAGTGTTACTGGCAAAAGATATACATTTATGAAAGATTTCTCTTGGAAGAAGATCCAGAATGCTGTGTAGGTAGAAGCAGTAATACAACTATTCGGTTTATTGTTTAATGATTGTATTTACAGATTGCTGTTTCCCTACGTTATTTTGCCATAACCTTTTGTTTGAGAATTTCAATAATAAAATGTTGCTAGTCACATATACTTATGATTGAAGTCAGGGCTTGGAATCACTTTTACTAATCATTAATGCTGTTTAGTAGTGAGATAAAAATGATCTAAACACCAGCTGGGAGTTTCTCACGTTTGCAACCAACTATATTTGCCATATACCCAAAATGACTCAGCTCACAATAGCTGAAGCATTAATGTCACATATATTTATCTTAGCTTTTTTTATTTGATATGGTACACGGTAATACAGTATTATTTACTTGATGACATTTTGAGCATAAATTATTGCTCATAATCACATCTATGTCATCAAACAGCTTTCGACATCTGTCCTATCATATGATATTCTCTGTTTTTATGATAATTTACTTGGTTGTGGATAGCAGAGGAATCCAGAACTCGCGTCTCGTTCTATTTGGGACTAGTCAAATAACTCGATCTAATAAAACAACAGAGAACTACAAGCATATCAACAAAAAGTAATTCTTCATTTTCTATTGGTAGTAAAACTTTTCATATCTCCGGTATGGGTGTTGCGTCCTTCCCACTACATGTGTTGGGTGTTGACTCGGTGAACAAAGATTCAGTAATCAATCTCTCTCCACCTAATGATATTGAACTTCAGCACAGTGGTTTTATTCCACCTTATTGTGTGGTTTTGAATTGAAATGGCTGATATTTTTTCTAGATTATTGATTCGATTGGGATCTGTCATTCTTTATTTGGTTAAATTCCTACGTTCCCCTAATCTAAGTGATCCTGAACGACTAGTTTGAAGTATATACTTGACCTCACAGTCATTACATGGGATTTATTAGATTAGATTATTTTGCTGCATTGGATCTATCAAATCCTTAAGCCGACAAAGTATGTCTCTAAGTTAGTTTGTAGGTTTAAATGACAGACGCCAATCGAATCAATAATCTAGAAAAAATATCAGCCATTTCAATTCAAAACCACACAATAAGGTGGAATAAAACCACTGTGCTGAAGTTCAATATCATTAGGTGGAGAGAGATTGATTACTGAATCTTTGTTCACCGAGTCAACACCCAACACATGTAGTGGGAAGGACGCAACACCCATACCGGAGATATGAAAAGTTTTACTACCAATAGAAAATGAAGAATTACTTTTTGTTGATATGCTTGTAGTTCTCTGTTGTTTTATTAGATCGAGTTATTTGACTAGTCCCAAATAGAACGAGACGCGAGTTCTGGATTCCTCTGCTATCCACAACCAAGTAAATTATCATAAAAACAGAGAATATCATATGATAGGACAGATGTCGAAAGCTGTTTGATGACATAGATGTGATTATGAGCAATAATTTATGCTCAAAATGTCATCAAGTAAATAATACTGTATTACCGTGTACCATATCAAATAAAAAAATCTAATATGGGATTATATTCTGCCACAACGCCCAGATTTTACACTTATTTTAGCGCATATTGTGTTAGCCAGCAGCGATCACTGAATGCTCATGTCAAACAGGTTTTTGTCTTCGTTTTTGATAACATACGTATTGTCGAGTAGGTTGCGTTTTATGACTCTGAAATCTTTACTTTTAGAGGAAATCACTATGGTATCATTACTGGGTAACGTCTACTTAATTTGTTCGCATCACAAGCTGAGCATCTTTCCAACACGTGCTTTGACTCTGTTATCAACTAATTTCGACTGTGTAGTTTGGGTAAAAAAAGATATTTCAGCTTTTAAAGTTTTCTATCATTAACCCAATCGCGAATTCGCTCTTGAAGGAATCCACTTGATGGTCAAACGGTAACCACCACACCTTGTAACTCTGTAGTATAAGCATTCATCTTTCAACTCTAGAACTATGAGTTCAAAATCGAATGTAACTCAATTCTGAGCAGATCATACTGGGCTGTTGGGTTTATGATATGATCCAATTGTCCAGGCCTAAGCAAGTGCAGCAATCGTACACTAAGCATTCTTCAGTTTAGGGGGTGAAGTAGTAGCGTTATTATCTATGTAACAAAGTTTCCCTCCCAAACTATTGCTTAAGTTTGTTTTTTGACCATTATCTCTGCTTTCTGCTTTTTCGTCTGATAGTTTCTGTATTAGGTTAGAATTTTTAAACTATCCAGATTTTAACCACAATGTTGGTGTCTTCCTTTTTGCAGCTGGTTTTCCTCATTGGAAAAATCATCCTGGTTAAACAATATTGGTCAACTTTTGAAGACTGCCACAGAAATTGCCATCGCTCTAGAAGAAAATGCTCGTCCAGTCATGGTTCATTGCACAGATGGCTGGGATCGTACACCTCAAATAAGTTCCTTGGCACAACTACTGGCAGATCCGTTTTATCGAACAATCCAGGTGAGGGATTATTATTTTTTTTAAATGTTATAACTTCTGTTTGCATTATCACGAAAGAATTGTAGTTAACTGTGCCCAAAATTTTTTTTTTTTATAGGGGTTCAGTATCCTTGTTGAACGTGAATGGTTACAGTTTGGACATAAATTTGCTGACCGAAGTGGGCATGCTTCACCTTCATCAAATTTGAATGAACAGAGTCCAATATTTTTACAATGGCTTGATTGTGTACATCAAGTTCGAAAGCAGTTCCCTCACTGTTTTGAATTCAATGAATCCTTTTTAGTAGGTGCTTTTGTTCAATCTAATTTTTAATTCGTCCAATGGTTTAGCACAGTCTAGTAACTACTTTCCTTGCTATTTTATGGTTTATTTTTTCAAGCAGTAAGTAAGTACTTAGTAGTTATTTCACAGAGTACGTGGGACACTATATTTATAAACATAAGGCCTCTAACCATCAGTTCTACTGTCTTGTGAAGCCCATTGTAGAAATCTACATTTTCTTACGCCACCGAGACTTACAGTTAAGGACGGCCGGTTCTACTTCATACTGTGGGACGCCTAATTCTCTTCCAGATGCTCCAAACGTTGTTTTATATGGTGGCTGAACTTCAGTAATATGTACCAACCAATTAAATCGATGGAAGTTCACAACCTCACCAGTTGAATTAACTCTCTTAATTAAGGCGCTACATCCATCGCATCTCTTGTTCAGTGTTTCCATGATACGCAACTGATACTTCCAACGCAGTAGTGAATAAACATCTGAAGAGTTATGTTTTCCAACTTCAATGTTCATGTTTCACAATCACAAATTAGGATAGAGAAAACTTTCGTGAAGCAAACTTTACTGTTAGTAGATAATTAAATAGTTCGCCGGCATAATAAGAGAGGTAGTTAAGCGAAAATCGATAGAGCTTTTAGTCATTTGCCATCTTATCAAGTTTGTACTGACTTCTTTGTTTAGTGAGGTGATGGACACACTCAACGACTTCACTTCTTGTTGTCAAGCAGGGTTTCAACGTCAATCAGTCTTGAAGCAACATTTTATGTTTTGGTTGCGAGAAACATCCTGAATATTTTCAACTTGTTACACGATATGTGCGGAAGACTATATCATAGCAGCGTTTCGGTTTACCAGGACTAATTTGTTTGTTTACTTTGAGTCTGCTTAGAATTTTGTGACGAGGAGGTCAGCTGTTAAAACAAATCACCGGAGAGAGACCTTAATAAGCGAGTCTATAACAAAGCTAAGTGAAAATAGAAAGAAAGTGAACATCCTTAGTGAGCATTCAACGTAGACATTTCAGCGGATACTTTTGTCAGTGTGACCAACACTTATGGTTTGTTCTCTTTCAGTAAGTCCTGTATGAAGTCGATCAGGATTCACTGTCCTTCCTTATTTCAGGGTACCTAATTAAATCAAACTAAGTTAAGAACTTCATAAACGACCTTACATGACTGATCTAAGCTCCTTCACTCTGCGTTCTATGATCACGTCGCTGGGTCAGTATGACTACCCATATTAATCCTCTTTTTCGTATACTTCAAAAAGAAGTAACTTTTCACTTTATGGATAGCTCAAAGTGTCCCGCTCTCATATCTTTGTCAGCACTTAGGTCCTTTGTGGTAGCAACGAGTATTCTACTCAGTTGGCTTTTGTTTTTTCGTCGAACAACATAGATCCAAAAGATATCATTATTCGTTTGGTTTTGGGCCCAGTCACACACGCCAAAGGATTTCAAGAGTTGACGGAAAAACTTGGTCATAAAGAAAACTGGATAGAAAATAAAAAAAGAAAGGGAAATCAAAAGGGCTTTCGAATGTAATGAAGATGTGGACTGACAAAAAGCGTGAGTGGTCAAACTGGCTGTTTAAGGAATGTGATGAAATATATTTAAATTTTGGAAAGAAAATGATTAGATTGAAACTTAGTGCTTTTTGGACCATAGGTTGCTACGTCCTACCTGTTTTGTTATTGAGCGGCTGACTGTTTTATTTTCGAATGCCCATAGTAGTTGCCTTAGTACATTACTGACAAGTTTACTGAGTATTATATCGTTCTCTTTGTTTTGAACAAATTCTGGAAACCGTGGACCACTAATAAGTAATTTTTTGTCGCCAAATGGGTAGTGGAGATTAGTGTCTCGAGATAATGGTATTAATTGGCGGGGTTTTACTGTTTGTATGACACAGAAGCGCTTTCAGCTAACCATCCTTATTTGATACTTGGATATTGACAATATGGTACCTGTCTTTTCTCACATTTTGAAATTTTCTTTCTCTTGTTGTGCCAAGGGTTCTTTTAGACTGAAGCAATGTATGCCTTTTTTTATTGACGATGGATTGATAAGTAAAAATATCCTACGTAGAACTTGTATCGGCCTTTAATTATTATTATGTGGTATCATTTTTCTTTTATTTATTTAATTATCTTATTTGTTGTTCATAGCTGAAACTTGGCTTACATATTTGCTCCAATTTGTTTGGTACATTTCTCTGTAATTCTCAACAAGAACGACAGAAAGCCTCAGTTGCATCTCGAACCTGTTCACTATGGGGGTTGCTTTCACCAAAGTATAATTGGACCATCGTAAATTATTTTTACGAGCCAGAGGCTGAGGTTAGTTTCTTTTTTGCCTTTTTAACAAGTTGCTTCACTTTAAGACTTTAAAAAAACAAGTTATGTCATACTGAATGAAAACCAAAATAGGGTCAGTATGGTACGTAGTTCTCAGCATGTATCGACTAAAGAACCAGATCACGTGTGGTACTATATCTTATTCTAGGTGAGACACATGTCCATACTTGCTTTATGCATCTGACACAATTGTTTTCCTCAATTCTAGTTCCAGAATATCAGTGACGAATGTTGGAACAACTCAGTAAGTGCATGTAAGCTGCTGTACTAAACTGTAAACCAGACTCGTCGTTAGCTGGTTAGTCGTACCACATGTGTGCGTGAATCCTTTATCGGTAGGATGAGGTTTGAACTCAAGATGGAGCGGTAAAGAGTTTAGTGCCTAAGTCAATAGATATTCAAGAGGCACTTGTCACTGACGTATGGCAAATGACATGTAGATTCACTGTGCCCACGATCAGGTACTGTACATTTCACCACTAACGTTTTGATGTGTCAGTATTATCCTTCAAGTTTTTCTTTTATCCACTACGAACACCTATAAGAGTCTATAGAACTGGTGTACAATCCTTACTAAAATTCAGCTGCAATCAAATACTATAGTTGTCGACCGATTCTTATCATTTCCATTTATCCAAACTTACACTTGACGTCCCGATAACAAACAACAGACGTAACTCTAAAGTTCCTCTTGTAAACTTTTCGATGTATGAGGGTCTTAATAAATTTTATTCCTACTCTCAAACTCCTTATCTAAAATGAAGTAGATGATCCCTTGCGATCTAGGCTCTTGATTTCCGACCGATGGGTCACGGGCTCGAAATCAGCCCCAACTACCGGGGTTTGGAGAACCAAGTGGTAAAATTCACCTTCACAAAAATTATGGCTTATTGCCGACTGCACGATTGTAAACAGGGTTGCTGTTTGGATTTTGTTTTTCGGATGTAGGCGTGCAAAAAAATTTATTTTTAGTTACCATCTGCGTATACTTTAATTTAAATTTCAATAAAGCAGGAATTTGCATTAGTTCATCAAATCTAAACTAGTTAACTGTACATAGTTTTTGGATGCATGACCTCAGTACTCGTTTAGGGGCTGGATAAAGTAGAATTGTTCAAAGATAACTAATATCCGAATACACAAGCAGCTTATATGTTTCGTTCTTCTGTACTATGGTGTATTCGTACATTTATTGGCACTTCAGAAAAGCCTGTGTTTACGGTCTATGGTTCTCAAACTAATGTGTTTATTTATGCATAGTTCTTGGTCTTACCCTTCCCATTTTCTAGAAGTGTTTCTAATGTATCAAAGTATCAGAAATTAAAACTAATTCGACTGCAGGCGAAGTGTTTGATAGGAAAGTTCTTAACTTTTATCCCCTTATTTCTGTGGCAACCAATGTAGTGTTGTCTTGGTCGTTATAAGCAGATGCCTAAATTTGCCTGGTTTAGTTTGTACTTATGCACCTTATTTTGACTTCATAAAGAATTATTTTGACGTTTCTTTCGTAATTTATCTAAAAACCAAGATCTCACGTAACATTGTTAAACATATTTTATTACATCCAGGCCATTGCTCATGTTTAGGCTATAGCATTGTGGTGACACTAAACTTTGAATATACTCATCCATATAGTTGAATTATTCTGTTGTTTTCTGTATCAGACTTATTTTCTGGAATAAATCAATGACTTTTTATGTGTTGTTTCATGGTTGTTTGTAATATAATTGTGGCTTCCTATTCTCCAAGTCGTGATTTTCCAGCCACATTTGGTATGAAAAACTTAAGTATTCTTCATAATGATTACTACAAATCGATTCTCAATAGTTACCCAGTGATTAGTTTGCTTTCTATTGGCTCGCAATGAAGATCGCGTGAGAAAAAACGTGATCAAGGTCATGTGATCTCTGTATTTAAGGTAACTGCTAACGAAGATACACTTCTATCTATGAAATGATCACGCCTAATGACTTATTTTGAACTTCAAGTCTTTATGTAAAGGGATGATCTTTATATTGTTCGTCCTTGTCCTTTTCGCAGACTAGGTATTTTGTTTAGAGTAGCATATACATGTTTACATTACTGCATATCCTATCGCCCCCACTGCATTTATGTTATCACACTACCTGATTGATTAGGAAAGCATAACGAAATCACTTTGACATTTTCGTTTCGTTAAGCACCGGAACGGAATGTGTGAGAGGAATGGATAAGTTAAGTGTTGAACTCATGGTTTGTTGATTGGGTCTTCACTCCTCAGCACGGGTATAATTGCGTGTGTTCTACACTATTTGTATTCCTTAGCATGGATTGAAATTCGATGTGGTTGTTTGAAGTGAAGTCTTGTGTGCCACTGAAATAGTTTTATCAGATAGAGATACAGAGTGAAATAGGATCTTGATGACTTTGATTAAAAGTTGAGAATCGTTAGTATGAATGAATTCAGCATTTACGAATTATGAAATTGACACTGTAGTGTTTGTCTGCACCAACCCTTATAGAACATCGGGTGAATTGCCATCTCACGCGTTATGTACACGCTGATCAGTGACTGGAATGCAAAGTGTACATTTATTTCTAAAACAAATGATCGTTACCCATAGATGACGTTTATTTTATCATCAGTAGTCATGTAACACAGCTTGTTCTTAATCGCTACATAAACTTAATAACACTAACGGTAGGCATAATATTTAGGAAAGTAAACTAGTTGGAATTTACGCGAACTATGGTATCTAGAGCATCTAGTCTGCATATGATGCTGACTTAATAGATAGTGCCTTGTTATCCTAAAGTAGAAGTGGTCAAATGCCAATCAAAATTCACTTAGTGAGATGTTGGAGTAAGCAGCGAGCGATATCTATTGTATATGGGCTAATAATACAACCTGGTTGTCCAAGCCTCTGTAGGAAGAACTTGTTCTGGCCCCGTGACCCATCGGTTGGGAATCGAGTGCCTAGATCACCGAGCAACAGCTCCACAAAGTAGAAGAAGTCTGAATTATGCGTGAGTAGTTTAGTGTTAGGACACAAAACCAGTAACTATTTGCTTGATCTTAATACAGAAAGTATTCGTCTTAAAGACACTAAGTAAATTATATTAAACTTACTAACGACCCACATGATTATTAGTTAAGATATGAGTCATAAACGTTGTGTATAAACTGGTTATATTATTGAGCTATCTAGACATGGAATACACTGCAGCATTCTAACTAAAAGTTGTTTATCAAATTAGTCATTGAAAGTAATTGTTACTAGCAGCACACTGGAATTCAATGATTATCACACGTGATATACAGCCACTGTAAACGCGTGGGTTGCCCCATTCTGTAGCATGTAGTATCATCCAGTTCATTAGCATTTAAAATCGTCTTATGTCATTGTCATACCACAAACGTTTACTGGTTGTTCCGTATGCTTAAGGTTGTTATATCATTTAGTGGGATGAAATTTATCAGGTCCTTACAGCATACCGTGAATCCGGCAATATTGAATAGTTGGATAAAATCTATATAGGATGTGAGGATTTTAGGTGGTTGAGCGATAAGCAGATCTGCTTCTATGAGATTTTTCCATCCCCTCAACAAGTAGGTGAAAAAATATCTCGAAAACTTATTGTCCATATTTAATGTCCATATATAACGATGACTGAATTAAAAGAGCTTATCGCATTAGGGGGTTAAATAGGTGATTATATAATAATCGTCGTACATTTAAGTTGAATTGTGATCTTGTATTCTTTTTTCATCACTTAAAGGAAATACTAATTTTATGCAACCAAATGTACGCTTAAGGATGGTTCAACCAAGGTATCAGTTCATGAAGTGCTTGACCGTTGATCTGAATCGTTTAGGGAAGTGTAAACTTTCAGATTGAGGTCCATGAGACTACTTTTATCGCCTCTTCTATTTTTCTTACAGACTTTTGTGACTTTTAATAGTGTAATATGTATTTGTTTGTTTCTTCTTCCACCTTGATTCATTGATGTGAAATGTGGCAGGTTGGAACGTAAGATGGTAATGAAACGTCTCGCGTTTATGACATAATTCTATCCATACGCCAAATAAATGTTCATTCATCAGAATCAGAAAAATTAGCTTGAATCTTTGTACTTGTTTGTAGCTGGTTTTGTATATTTTATTCTATTCTATTCAAAATCTATGTGTAAGTTCAAGTACTAGGTTGTGCAATGCCACCTAGATTGTCAGCTATCCACTAGTTGAAAACTGAGTAGCTAAACTGATGGTTACTAAGTGGTTTTGCACAAGTAGACAAATAATTATTGTAGTGGAGAACTGCTTATATGCCTAATGGTTATGTATCTAGGACTACTGTAAATTCGTCGCCGTTGTGTTTGTCATTTCTCTTGTTACGATTGTTTTTTAGTTGTATTTGGATTTTACGAAATTCTAAATTCAACTCTTTGTATGCCGGTTGACTTTCAGGGTCTTCTTCAACCAGATTTCCAAATTCGTTCCCTAAGTCTTTGGAGTGCATTTTATGGGATTGCTTTGTCTACAAATAAAGCAAGTTGCCTAAATGTTTCACAGAGTCTTTCTGATACGGTCACCTGCACAAATACTGCACATCAAAATTCAAAATCTTTTTCATCTCCTACGAAGCATAAATCTTTCTCATCCATTGAACCAGCCACTATGAAAACTGATCTGATTTCAAATTTTAGCTGTGAGAAGTTATCACAACCTACAGACCATGATCGGCCTATCGAGTCACTGAAAACGGTGGTACCAGATTTGAGAATCGACACATCCGACGAATTACAAACGGTCAATATACGTACTGATCCATTCGTCAGAGGAACTGCTTCTGGTCGAAGTTCGCGTCGACGTTCTTTGGGCGATTTAGTTAGCCACTTGAATCCTGTATCTACTAAACAACCATTGAACGAATTTTCTCTATCAAATCGTATTTCTTCCACTATAATGAAATCCTCAAGTCAGTGTTTTTATGATAATGATCTGTGCAACGACAAAAGCAGTCCTGGACCAGCTATACTTCGTCTTTCATCTTTTTCTGATGATACAGGCATATGTTCTAGCTTATCTAGACCGTGTATGAGATCTTCTCTGTCGTCAGTTAGTAATAGCGGGAGTGCTTTTCCTGGAGACCCAGGTAAATATGTATCTTCTGAATCTGATGGACAGTTAACTATGAGCACATGTACATATGTGAATCAGTATCAAAAACAAGAGTGTTTGCTTCCTACGGATGAGAGTACGGACGTGTTTGCCGCAGATGAACAACTGGAACAAAATGATTTTTCTTTCAGCAATCGTAGCAACAGCATTAATGGGAGTAATGATAACAACCAATCCTCAGGTCGATTATTTTACACACAACTTAATCATAGTACACAGAACTGTCAGTTTTATGGAAAATGTTCACCACTATCCATTTCATCGAGAAACTTCGAGTTTAATGATTGTGATGATAATAATGCAAATGATAACGTGAATACCAGATTAAGTGGTAAAATGTCATACAACTTTCATCTCGATAGCACACATGCAGATAGCTTTGTTTATAACAGCCCACGATGGTCGGTTACTACACGTGGAAGTAATGCAAGCCTTTACCTGTTATCAGATGTGAAACAGTCTTCTGTTGAACTAATGAAACCAGTATTAATGAATCCCACTCAACCAATGGATATAAAAATATCTTATAAGTCTGGCAATCATAACAGTTTAGTGCCAGTTGGGGATAGTATCTGTCCTAATGAACTTGCGGTGCATGTGAGTCGTCTGATGATTTTGTTTCCTATACATCACACTTCAAGTACAATTATGCCTTTTTTTCTACATATCTTTTCGTTTTACACTTGTGTACTTTTCTCGAATTATAAATCAGGACTGATTTTTGCATGATAAGTCATGTTCTTATCAAGTTATCCATTTTTAGTGTTGATATTTGTGTAACCTGTTATTGAGCATTCATCTAGCCATCTTACTGTCGTATGCTCTTCAAACATCATTACTTGGCATAGCCTTATCATTATATTCTCGTATTAATAACAGGGTTAATGTTCCCAGCATCACTTGCTTGTGTGCAGTACCTATCGTTCTCTCATTATTTGTTTCCTTAATCGATGTTAGGACTCAGTATTTACTGGGTGTTCAACTTGGAAAATGTACCGTATTTGTTTGCGTACTTGTGAAAAATGTATAAAATTGTAAAGTCACATATTTAGCCAAATCTGTGGTCAGTGGTTGTGTCAGAATATTTAGCTGAGTTTGCATTCATTTTTACTCGTAAAATGTGTTTAGCTACTTAATAATAACTTTTATCCACAATATTTTGTAATCTGCCTTCTGAGAGCCATATGATAGAAAAATCGCTGTACTTCAGATGGTGGTTTTGGATTGTGTACTGCGTATAAGAAAATGTGTAATTAACATATAGTGTGGTGTTGCCGGAAAAGCCAATTGGAACTAGCATTTAATCAGTACAAGTTCTGAAGAAAGAAACGAAAAACAGAAAAGATATCTCTAAGATAAACCCATGGAGCAGCAGAAACTATTCTTCTCTAGTGTTGTTCATTGGTTTAGGGAATTGACTTGTTAAACAATGGGTCATGGATCTGAACACCGCTTCTACACAACCCAGCTCAAAACAACGGTTACTTCATAGGTTTGTCTTGCCACGTTAACCATTTTCTAGCGTTCGTTGGTCGGATTGAATGTTGCATCTTACGATAAGACGTTACTATGTAGCTGTGTATATTTTAGTTTTCCTCACCAAATCAGTATTCACAAGTCCTAAACGTTATTTTTGCCTCAAAGCTAAATCCGAACCCGAAAATTTCGATTCCGCATTTTCACTTTCCCATAGTCAAACGCGCATATTTTTTGTTGCATCTACCTTCCGTCACATCAATACACTTCAAAAAAGTAAGCCGATTGCGACGTTTGTATCCGGTTAGAAATTTTTCGTGACTTGCCATCGATGATTTCTTAGTGTTTATTATATCACTAAGCTGGCAAACAGGGGCAAATTCATACATTGGTGATGTACCTTTCTGTAGGGATTTTTATACCAGTACTTATGATTATGATGAACTCACGTTTATGGAATCTTTTCGAATTTTTTCTGTATCGTTTGTTTTCTTTCACTTTCTTTGAGTGTTTTATTAGAGAGCAAGGAAATCTTAGATTTGATTCACACTGACGGGTCTTAATTTATCTAATTAAATTATGAACTGGTATGATAATGTTTTGACGACTTCTTGACACTGAGCTTATTACCTATTTCTAAATGAAGAAAGATATTCTCCATGTTTGTCAGGCTCAAGGTGGCAACCAAAAATACTGACATTTGACTTGGTTATTTTAATTTCATGAGCCCTATGCGAGTGGTGATTGACAACTGTAACGTAGTAACTATCTTTGTAATCAGTCCCAGACTTTGCTCTAGATTACGTTTTCATGTAATTCAATACATTTGTGTACTGTAATCGTCTTACGTAATATGTATAATAGCTGGTTTCTCTTTATTTACTTTTATTTGTTAACACTAAACAGAGTTTACCTGAAAATGATGAGGTGCTAGTCAATGGAACTGAATCATTAACATGTGATTCGGATAATTCACCCAATGAAAGTAATGATTTGAATTTCTCAACACCTGTAGGCGAGTCTTTATCTAGTCAGGTACCAACAAGCTCAATCAACGTTTCTACTCGTAACGACAATTGCACTGAAAGATGGAAAAATGCTAATGGAACCATATCCAAACTTAATGGGATCAATATAGATGATGCGTTTACGACGAGGTTCAGCGAACTACTTATTCCTGAAGATTTGGTAAGATGGTAGATATTTATACTATAAAACGTCTTCCTAAAATATTCTCAAATGATCCGTAACCAGTGGGATTCTTTTCACAAAATTTATGCTGTACACGTTAAGTTTGCGACTGAGGACCATATTATTGACGGCCGTACACATACGGATTCCCTTAGACGGAGAGCAAGCTTTTGATTACTTTATGGAATAAGTTGCGGCTAACAGTATACTATGTTGCATGTGAATGTGGTAAAAAATAACCTTAGAGTTGCCCATGAAACTGCAACTGGAATGTAGACCAGTGCATAATATACATGAATGATCTAATGCTAACGTCAGTTGTTAGATGACGTCCAAGATCCAGAGTTATGGGACGCCTAGGTGGAGCTCGAGAACAGCATACTCTGGAAAAACAGACAAGTTTTGGACCTCGACGAGGGTTTTGGAGGATAGGCATAGTTGTCATATTTCTTGACCTGATGGTGACATTGACTTAACTCTGTCGATCGAGAGATGTTATTGCAGTATCGGACTGTGAAATGCTAATCAGAGCACTCTGCTCTAACTCATGCAACCGTGTAAGGGCTTATGCAGAGTCGTCATCTGAACTGATGATAGGTAGTGGTGTTCGTCAAGTTTGTCTTTTGTCACTGTTCCTGTTCAACTTCCTTTTAGGCATTAGTAATGGACACGACCTTAGGTACGTCTGGCTTCACGGGGATTGACTGACCTATTCCTTGGAGGGTATGTGGATGACGATATTGTGTTGTTGGGTGAGGACGCTGACTGAGTGCAGAGTCTTCTGAACACACTGAGTGGAACTTTGTGTTTGAAATGCGTTTTACACCTATCAAATATAACTCTGTGTTTCAGGATTGGCCTAGAGCAAGTCCCACTTTAATGATGGCGAGTGAAGTGGTCCAGTGCGTTGATTCCATGATTTCATTTCACATCGGTACATGCTTATCTATCGAGCTGATAAAACCCTAAATTTATGATTTAGGCTTAGTCCCTCGTGGGGCCATTGCTGGAAACTTCAAAGGAATTCCAAACTAGGACGAAACAGCACTTCACTGCTTCCACATCATGCTTTTGAAGCTGATGCGGATTTGCCAGTGTCAGAGTTAAACTTGATCGCCGTCGATAATTGTAATACCATATTAGTTTATTTTTTAGTTGTAAGACAGTGAAACAGACTAATTATTGGTTAGCATACCTGACTGTTCGTAGGGATATCAAGCCAACACTACAAATCTGAGACAGGTTTTATTTAGTTCCAGTTTGCTCTTCTATATGATATTCTTCTGTGAGATGGCAAAATTTTCCCTTTACTTGTACCAGGTGCTGAGTCATTCCTGTTTCATATGTTCACAGTAGATTCGATATCTGAAACTCACTTATCGTATTTTATTTATATTTTGTTTCCAGTCTTCTCATCTGTGTATTTACTTAGTGACGTCATTTTAGTTTTTCGTCCTTCTTTTAACATGCTTTCTTCGATGAAAAAGACCCAATTTCTTAAATTACTGGTGATTTCCGTAATCCAAGTGTAGAACTTGGTCACTGTGGTAGGATTTAATTCCTTATTAAATTTGTTTATTTGATTTATAACACACTATTATTTGAGCATAAATTATTACTCATGATCGTGTCAATGTAATCACACTGCTTTCGACATCTTTTGATAGTCCTGTCACCTTTCACTCTTTGTTTCTGTTGGTAACAAGATTTTCCATATCTCTGGTATTAGGTGTTGCGTCATTTCTGTTACTTGGTTGGGTGTTGATTCGATGAGCAAAGATTCAGTAATCAATCTCTTCACCTAATTATATTGGACTTAAGTACACTAGTTTTATTCCACCCATCCTATTGTATGATTGTCTGTTACTGCATGCATTGCAGTAGCCGAGTTTTTTTCTAGATTATTGATTTTGTTAGGTTCTGTCTTTCTATATTCAGCTAAATCCCTATCTTCCCCTATTCAAACTTGAAACACCATCAAGTGAATAATACTGTTTCACTGTGTGTTATAAATCAAATAAATAAATCTAATATGGGACTGATGATTTCCCTTGTTATGAAATTTTATTTTCTGCCAGTTACTGTTTAAACTGAAAAGCCTTCTTCCTAATCTTAAGAAAAATGTCTTTATAATCTGATAATAGCATAGTTTTGCCGTCCTTATGGTGTTTTTTAATTCTCCTATATTTTTGGACTGAAAACAGTTAGTATGCAGTTGAAATTTGAATCTCACTTGTTTAAAAAAAGTACATTATAACGCCCCCATTATCGTACAGTTGTGCACAGAAAAGGCGAAATTGAAAATCCCAGCGTTTAGATAAAAAAGAAGTCAGATGAATTTTGTTAAGGGAAGTGCAAATAGACCTGTTGATGTAGTTGGCTACGATAGATTAGATTTCTGTTGAGTTATAGGTGTAGATACGGTTTTTGTTCAAACCTTGTCTTCTAATTTACTGTGTATGCTTTACTCTAAAGATTTTGGTGTTGTACTATGGGTTTTTAAGCTCCATCATTCACTATCCTATGTCTTGATAAGTGTCTCAGTAAAACCCTATGGTTATGCGCCGTACTCTTGATGTATGAATTGACTGTATGCTGCTTCATATACTATGTATTTTATTTTGCTCCATATAAGTGGACAGTATATAAATTCCGACTACTCAGTGCATAAGTATGGAAATATAGTTGATTACACTAAGCATTCAACTTTCAACCAGTAAGTCCTTGGTCGAAACCTCGTTCCATCTACTTCGGCCTGAGGAACCGAGTAGCATAAGCTTCCGCCCATTTAATGTGGTTCATAGCCTAGTACATAAACATCTTTATCGGGCTGAGTTTCACTACTTATTCGGTATACATAAATGCATTGTGACAGTAACATTTATTTTTCGATCAACGTTTCTTAGGAATCGTGAGAAATCGTAATGACACCTTGTACTTTTTTGGATACTCTATTAAAGCGGCATCTGAAAACAGTAGATTACCGTTAATATTTGTGTTTATTTACTGATTATTTTGGAAGTCGCCACAACCGACTTTCTTATTTTCCAGTTTTCCGACTTATACCAATATCACTACACCAGTTTGTCTGACATTGTATTAAGTGGTTTTTCTGTTTTCTCTATTACAACAGCTAACCTGGAGAAGTAACTATTTTCGTTGTGAATATTTCCCAAATATCCTCTCTCTGTCGTCATCATTTTGTAATGGTAAGAGAAATTCGTCATCCGATCAGGTGTTAGATGGTTCTAATAATAGCAATAATCAGGGCTTAAAGTCAGGCGCTTCATTTGATTTGAAAAACCATTCGCCACAAGTCAATCCTAAAGTGTCTCTACCTGAATTTACGCACATAATAAACAATGATGAAGTGCATCATAGACCAACATCAGCCCCACTTAGTCCAACTTTTGCTGTGTCCTACTTTTCTTCACCCGCACTGAATAAGGATAAGCCTCCGTTAAATATGACTGTTCAAAATTTACTACCTGATCAAACATTACTAAATGACGTTATTTCTTTGGATGAATTGCATAAAAAACCGTTATCTTCAACATTGGTGAGTTTTATTTTCTACCATTTCTTTTCACTAACGAACTTGTGTTTGTCGTTTGCAGATTTTACAGTCAAGGTTATAAGGTCATTATTTATGATTAAGTGGCAAGGTTGATTAGCAATACTGATAAAGGTACTTTTACAGCATTAGTACATCGTTTGTGTGTTGTAAAATCATATGACTAGAGTTCACGAAATGTTTGAAATTCGGAAAACGCTTTCAGACTAGCACTTGCATAGAAAAATATCTAATGACGTCTTCTAAACAATAGTTACTCATTTAGTGTTCCTTGAGTCAGGATTACGTTATCTTGGCAAGCCGAAAGGATTCAAAAACTAGTGCATGCATGACGGGATAATGATGCGCTACTCATAATATCATTTTGGTGTTTAGGATATGTTGATTTTCTTCGCATCGTCAGTGGATTTCATCAGTTCCAAACTTGTGTCTAGGCATTTAGTTTTCAACCAACGGGTTCATACCCTGCTTCACCTGCCGAAGCCTTCGCAGACACAGTATCATTATCTCGCACATAATAGTTGTGGACCACTGCCGAGTGCATCAGCCTCCACGTAGTCGTCGACGTCTATTCTTCTGCTTAAGTATGTAAATGTGTTGTCGTGAATCTAAATTGTGAATGGAGATACTCAAATAATGTTTGCACACTACTCTAGGTGATCAAACTGGACAATTAAGCTCATGACTTGATACGGTTGACTGACTGGTAGAATGATGACTGTTCATAAAGGTCAACTGAATAGATATCAAGAGATTGAACCAGTGGTCGACTGATGCATGCATATTTCTAATGATAGTTCAAATGTGAAAACACTAATGAAAGAAAACATATATAGAAAGATGTGATCTGCATCAAATAATTATAACCTGACTTTCAGACAGCGACAGTTCTATTAATAGTATTATAGTAATGACGTGGTATAAAAGGCAGTAGTTGATTGCAGAAAAAGGATCATTCATCTCACTTTTTCAGGTGATTAAGCAGCGAAAATACGTTTATATTAAGAAAGGAGATTGAATGATTTCACCGCAGTGTTCAGTCAGATTTTTTAAACGTAAATTACGTTACACCGTTCAGCAAACCCATATATTTAGTCACACATCGATCCGTTTATCCAAGGTTCTAAACTTTTCACTTTCGGGGCATTGTAGAATATGCAACAATTATGTTTACTTTCTGCTGTTCAAACTGTTCCAGAACCTAGTCAGCATTCTCAAGAGAACAGTTTTTGTAGATTCTCCTTTCCACTAAGCACTATTTTGGTGTATATCTCCTGTTTTTAGGTTACAAGTTGTCCCGTTTATCACTAAAGCGGTTTGCAGCTCAGAGATTGTATCTACAAAATTAAAATCACTTTCAACATATATTTTCTTTCCTTTGCCTCTTATCAACAAGGTGTAACACTGACCATGTAAAAGTTATTACCGAATAATTGTTTTTTCCAACTAAACAGCTTGTATTCTCGGACAGAAAAATACACTTCCGTAAGTTTTCTCAACTCTTCCTCAACAAATGAACAGTTGCTTGAGGTAAGCAGTCTCGACAGAAGCAAATTATTGCCAATTCCTGTACAATGCATCGAGATAAGGTACTAAGTAGATGGAAATGAAAAATTCCCTAAAAATTACTGTGGTTTTAATTGACACTCTTTGAAAGAGTACATAAGAGGAAAATCAACAGAAAAATAAGGAAATTTGAATAGCTAAACAAAGCATCAGCAAGTGCATGCTCCTTAGTAATTAATTTGAATTTGTTGCACGTCATATCCAGTAACTAATTCCTTGCCTAACCCAAACCTTCACTATGCGATTTTAGAGAATATTAATTCACTTCATGATATGGTTACTCTTAACATTCTTCTGAACTCACTGTGCTGGGGAATATAGAGAATTTCGACTGACCTGCCTTTCTTATCTATTACCTTACTACAAAACAACTCACTTGGTGGCGCTGTCACACATGAGAAGTACTACCGACATACTTGTGATCATAAACCTATGAATTTTTTTATATCTTCCGCCTTCAACGACCATACTTTACGGACATATGGTGTTATGGCAAAGGTTGCTGTATAGTATCATCGAGACAACATTTTGTAGCATCACTAAAAGAAACTCACTTATACTTCGGAAAACTATAAATTGTTTCGGGAATACCCATCATAATAGAATCATGTTTATTTTATGGCTGAAAAGTTGTGAGATTTATAAACAAAATAATTTTTCTCTCCTTTTTTCATTGTTTGGATGTGTATCGGATCATAACGTAACCAGCCTTATTCATATTTTGAAAAGTAGGTAAATTAGTTGGTTGCCATTGTGTTAAACGTCATCTGGTACTACCTTTCTCAGCCTAGACTGAATTAGAAGGGGCTTGGTTTGGACTTTGAATCTGTTGGTTGTGAGTCGAGTAATGAAACCGATGAGTTAGTTTTTTAAATTATAATAGTGGCTTTATTCTAAAAATTGCTTCGGGAATACTCTACAGAATTCTCAGCATATCATACAGCATGAATTGGACAGATAGTATATGGTCTTCGTTCGAATGCGAATGCCTTTGAACATCAATTTTTAACTAAGTGAAATATCTCGAAACATGATGTGATCACGCATCAGTTCATTTTAGCAGTTTTGGTACAAGGGAAATTCGCAGAAGAAATCATGGAAAATGTATTCAATAGTTGTGATACAAATCTAACGTCGTTGCTTTTTTAATCAGAAAATTAGAGGTTTTTCCGAATTCGTACTTGTTTTTCCCCGTGACTAACTTCATTTTATATACGATACTGTTTTTCATAACCTTATTAAAAAAAAACAAGAGCCTGCGTTTTGCGTTTAGTGATGAAGTCCTTCCTCTACTTAGTTTTGAATTTCACATTGAGGCGAAGATTTTTCGACACAGGTAACAGTTTGCTTCAACCCATAGATTTGAAGAACCAACATAGAAAGCAGCGTGTATTTAGATATTGCTCGTAAATCTCTAGTCTGATCACTTTTCTAAATATTTAACAGGGGATTATTGTTAAACGATTCAGTTGCATGAATAATTGAATAGAGAGATTCTCCTGATAAACGTCAGTAGATCAATGACAACAAACTCAGTAAAACATTGTGAGCTTTTTTTGGTAATAGGGATGCCTAATAATAAAGGAACGTATTTGCACTTTCCCACAGATTTTAAATAGTGCTTCTTGAGCTGTGTAATTGAAGTCTAAATTTTTCGTCATCCCGGGGAAAGAGTTTGGTTATACATTTGCTTAGGATTCACAGTTAGTGTCGTTTCAAACAATAAATCACTTATTTCCTGAGTTGGCTTTCTTTCGCTAAACTGATAACGCTCCTTTGAGCGTCACATCCGGCTTCAGCGTAGAAAGGAGGATTGCACAACACATTTCACCTATTTGTTTCACTTCATCAACCAATATACCACCCTCACCTAGTAGTTTATAAATGAACTTAGTGCTTTTCTTAGTTGGTTCTATCATATATAAGGTGCTTATAGTGTAACTCCCATTGTCTCTTACTATATGCCTACATTAATCAAAACAAGGTGTACAACTGAACTGCATACTTTGATATCTCGCAATATTCTTAAAGTGTGGTTTAAAATATTTAGCCTGAAACTTCTGTATATATGCCGAAACCTTATTAATCAGTCCACCAAGATATGTCGCTTTTTTAAATCCATGAAATAATCAACATGCCAAGCTACTTATCTTACTACTACCTAAGTAGTCTCTGGTGTAAACTGCTCGTTAACTATCAGTTACGTATATTTATTGCACACAAAACGCAGAAATGAATCCATGGACTTCTTTAGCTATGAATGGATTCCTGTCGTCGTGTGTGATTCTCATCTGGATGAATAATTTTTCCCAGAAATCAGCCTACATATTGCTGTGCAATAGAGTTTTGGCTGGAACCTTTTTTTAATACATGAATTCATGTTTTAGTATAATTGTTTTTATATCATACCGTCATTGATAGGACCGAATTGATCGGTCTCTACTGGCATATGGGCTCCTGTGCGGATGCCTCAATATTGCCAGCGTTCTAATTATGTTAATGATGAATCGTGGTGGGAACAACATCACTCACTGGGAAGCAGGTACATCCAGCTGACGAGTCCCGAATAGGACGAAATACGCATCCTGGATTCCACTGCTAGCTACGATCCATCATTAACATGAATTCATGTTAACTAGATTTTCTTAGAAGCGGAAAAATTCAGAGACATCATTTCCGACTACAGCTTATCTAATTCATATCTGAAATACATTGCTCAAATGCACGAATATATCTTTTTAACAAGAGAGCTACTAATTTTATGTAATGACAACTCGATAATTTTATACTACTAGTTGGAACTCTTTCTCATTCTTCAACCACTCTTAACTTTAGATGTGACTAAACTTGAAATCGAATTTTAGAAATACATAAAACGAGAACTTTGGTAGAATATTTTCTATATTTTGCACTATGATGAACTAGTAACAGGCAATCAATATTATGACGTTGTCTGCTTGTTAACCAATAATAACTATGTATGGCTCATAAAGTACTGTCATACACATGATCATGATACGCATGTTCTTGATTGGTATGCTATGAAAATCTTTATAATTACGTGTGAACAGCATCTTCGAAAATGATTTAAACGACTAAACAAAGATTCCCACTGAAAACGTTTATTATGCGATGACTTTTCATATTTTACTGACCGATATGACTTATTTTCAGAAGTGAGTTTAAATCTGTGTCATATTGTAATTATTAATATCCAAACAACTAATCAGCTGAAAAAAATTTATATGAATTCTTTCTACCAATTTTCGACCTATTAAAGATTACGTGTAGAATGTCATTGACAGCTCTGTCCCAAACACCTGAGTATTATGTTATCGGATGTTTATTATAGTATAGTGTTTTGCTAAGTACTAATATTACTCTGCCCGGTTGCTGTTAGTCACTCGGCGAGGTCTCCTGATACTACCCGTTTGCCAAGGTCGAAGTAGCTGAACTGGGTTCTGAACATCGATCATTTTGCTTAGAAAACGAATGCTTAAGCCAGCGAGCCTCAGCTTCACTATCTTGTATATATCAATATTTACACGGGTTTTGTGGTGTGGTATATATGTTGGTAAAATACATTCTACACTTATTCAGTGTAACGTAATAGGTTATTTGGCATCTAGGCTTATTCAGGGGCATTGATTAGAACAGTTATCGTAATTAGTTCAGAAACACTTCGTTTCATCGAAATAACTATTGCATACCGAAAATTAACAGCACGAAAGTAAGTTTAAAAATCCATTTACTTAAGTGTAGCAACTTGAACCGATGTACTTTTGTTGAGGTTCTACGTTGGTTTTTTTCTCTCCGTTTGTCTGCATTTACTGGCTGCCAAGAAGTAAATGATAATAATGAGCATATTGTTTACGCTCTACACACCATTTTATGTGACAGTATTAGTATGATTTCCGAGTTGATAAAGAGTAGGTTGGCATTGGTTGGATTCATGAATTCGTCTGCAACCGAATTTGTTGTCTCATCATGCTTGAGTGGTGCATCTGTCTCTGAATCCCTCTAAGTCAACTAGATCTGCAATGTGCTGAAACAAAATTTACGTTTTTTTTCTAGAAGATGCAATGAAGACAACATAATTATGATTTTACTTTCTAGTTAAAAAAGTAGTCACTTGAAGTTACAAGCGAAAGTCACTTGGCATTCAGTCGTTATAAACCTTATCAGTTTTCACCTTGAAGGCTCTATGAGTATCGCCATCATTGTTTTTGTAACTAATGCCATTGGCATTATTATTATGGGTAAAATGTCTTAAAAGTTATTACGTTTATCCGCTTCTAGTTGCACCTTACCATTCTTTGAATGTCGAACGTACCACTGTTTTACATGTAATTTGTTCCTACCCACCTTTTCCCTCTATATTTCTTAGAGGTCAAAACCTGAACCGCTGTACCGCTATGTCTTTCTATGAGTTCCTGGTTTGCGTTAGTAAAGGAATGAATCATTGTATAGGGTGTGTTTTACGCCAGATGCGACTTACACTTTTTTTAATTCTTAAAATGAAGCATTCTATTTTGTGTTTTTCGTTTACTGCCCCCTTGCCCTCTTTATTCCTTCTATTCTCCACATCCTTGTTTGTTATTCATTATGTGTTTTCTTTTTTATACAAGCGTCAGCAAGGGTGATATCTTTCATCTTTGCGCATCTGGTTAATACTCTTCATTATCTATTGGTTGTGAAATTAACGCGACATTCACAAGTGTATAAAAAATCAGTTTGTTTTAAGAAATTGTAGTAGTGGAATATTATGTTTATTTTTCAATTAGTACAGGCAGATAGACAAAATCAACGTAGAACCTCTCACACAAGTGCATCGTTTCAAGTTGCTACACTTCACAGTACAGTTTACAAAGAATAGGTGGATAGAGAAAGTGATGTCAAATATGCGTGAGAGAATAAGCAATTTGAAGATAAAGGTTATGGCAAGTATTCAAGCTTTGGAAGACATCAAGAAGTGAATACACTTGCGCCATTGCGACTGATTTTCAGCCATTTCACCACGCGTTTTTACTTACTGGTTCCTGTAGTCTCGGGGACCCCAACCAGGGAGCTTACGTCCTTCCATACGGCTCAAACCTACAGTCAGGGACTTACTAGGCTGCTGCCAGATCCTGGTCTAGTCAACTTGAACCCCCTCTCAACCTAATCCAGCTTACCTCAGCGTTGTACGTAGAGGTAAGCAGTAGATTGACATGCGCAGTACATATACAAACCACCTCCACTGTTGAAGCTTCACAACCTTATCAATCGACTTACCTATTGTGCCTAGTATCCTTCGCCTGACCTCAATTAGGACTGCTTTCTGTCTGATAGATTTGTGGATGAATTTAGTCGAGGACTGTCATTAAGTGAAAAAGAATTCAGAAAATATTGTTAGGAAAAATGTTGATGTTCCCTTCTGAAATGTTTCTAAAGCATTTTCAACGATTATTTGTGTTATCAATTCATATCCTCATATAACTTATTCTTCCAAAAGTACGTGAACTAAATTCCTTATTGGCGTCTAGGAATGAGTGTCATGCATGATCAGTTCACTGTAAATTTATGTAGTTGTTTATTGGAATTTGTAATCATTATTAATTTCGTTATTTCTCCTCCTCATTGGCAACTTTTTATTCCAATGAAGAGTCTAGGAAATTTAACATTAAGAGGACGACAATAATTAATGTCCCTTAGAATCACATGCAATTCAAACCGACAATGACTTCATAGATTACTGATATATTGAAGTCTGACTTCCTTAAATTTTATTCTAGTCAACTCTTACTCCAGGTAACATACCTTATCAAGGTATTTGGACGCTAATATAGGTTTTAAAAGAACTACAGCCTAATAACTGTATGTATGTTCTTGTGCCGTACTGCTCCTGATGTATCAAATACTAGATGGATAATGGTATACACAACTTCTTGAACTGCAGGTTTTGAATAAAAGTTTGAACCCCCTTTATCACTACTTGAAGGTAAGACATCTAGGTCATTAAGTAAAAGTTTAAAAATGAGCGATTTCATGAAGTGACTTGCTTTCTTACCTTAAATCTCACTTGATCTCGGTTCCAGAGCATGATTTTTATTGAAACGATTAGTCTATTTCGCTTCGACGCTGAAGTGACTTATAGCTTAGTACAATGAAATAGACTGCACATGCTGCATATTTCATTCGTATTTCGATCTGTTTTACTCAACGAATTAAACATGTGGCCCTTTGTCTCAGTCGTAGATATTACATTTCCTCGCTGCTGTCCTGAATATGGAATAAAAAGCTTGTTGATCAATATTTTATAGTCCATTTCCTCTACATAGTCAGGTGATCTGATGTCACATTAGTCCTATGGGTAATAGTTATACCACATATTAGTTGAGTAGTTGCCAACTTACAAGGAAAATTAGTCCTGTGAAGATATCTTGAAAAAATTTCAATGTATATATATATATATATATATATATATATATATATATATATATATAGCACAAAAATGTGCATTAGGAACCACGTGGATGTACTGGCTTTTAAAATGAATTATTAATTCGCATTCTATGGGTGTGATGCATTGGCCAGATGCTTGCTTTCCTTGTACATTATGTGTCTAAACATCATTGTTGCAGTTCTGAACAAAGGATTGGGTTGCTAGAAGTAAAGTCTCTAGAATTCTGATCCTTCCTCAGATTTTCCTGCAGTCAGCAATAGCGTAAATAGCAAACAAATAAGGGCTGTTGCTGTTTGAAGGATTGGGCATTCTTGCACCACCGACTTCAAACACTAGGTTACTCATTTACGATAACCAGAACTTGTTCAGCTGGTATTAGTTTACTACTGCGATTAAATTTTCCAGACCTAGATTTAGAAAACGGCACTTTGAGTGGAGACAGATGGACAGTATCAACATAGGATCTGGCATTACTGCGTAGTGGTACGAGTTGCTACATCTCATATCAGAACATCATTCTAGAATGCGCATAGTGAAAGACAAGGAAGTAAAGAAGAAACAGGTAAAAGTAGTACAGAGTCATCAGTTTGACTACTAAGATAAAGTTAATGTGTGGATACACCTGCTCCGATGACATTGATTCTGAGCCATATCTCCTAGAGCCTCCAACCACTGGTTTCTGTTGTCACGCTGAGCCCAACCAGGTAGTCCTCATTCCTCTATGTGGCTCAGACCAACGGGCAAAGACTTCATGCACTGACCCAACGTTTCATTCTCGCCTCCCTGAGCCTTTTACCAGCCTGAACCTATTTCCTCTGATACTGTGCGACAGGCCAAATGGTGACTACGCGCGTGTAACACAACACATGTGCTAGCCACCTGGGTCACAACCTCATTGACTGACTAACTTTCTTCTCCTCCCTAATACTCTACACCTGACTTCTGCATTACTGATATGGTGGAATCATGAAACAGTCTATGGATACGGAAGCAGCAACCGTCAACCACTTGAAACCTTCCCATTCTCTCCAACTTCAGTGGTCACCCTTCAAAATCACACTGTAGAACAGAGCGAACTGCAGACCAGTACAATCAACCTTCAATATGCAATCGGATATCACGGTGACGCCATGAATGGCGTTAGTTGAAGAAGGTTAATCGAGTCTTTTGTATCTGTGCAGAGATTTCGCCAGTCACTGACCAAGTAGGGTTGATACGACTTCGTAGGTGAGTGAAATGGTCAACGCCGGTCAACCATTTCACTCTGTGTTGTTAGATGAGGTGCCAACGCAAACCAGTTCTGGAGCAACAATTTGCATTTGGGTGTCGAGAAACGCATCCCAAACATTCTGAAAACGCCACTCAAAGTGTTCGATAGACTCTTTGTTTTGTCAGTTTATGCACCTAACGGGACTATATCATCTACATACTCCTTGTTTACCAAGAATTCTCTTGTAATACGATCAGTCACCACGAAGTCACATGACGAGAGACAGACCTCCGTAAGAATGTCTACGATAAAGGTGAATAGGAACAGAGAAAGTGGGCATGCTAGACAGATACCAGCTGACGCACAGAACTCACCACAGGCTTTAACATGCTTATGAGTGTTCGAGTACAGAACCTTCATTATAATGCTTTACTTACTTGGAAGCTGTTTCAGTGAAAGACATTGCTACAGGACCTGTCCATCACTGTAGTTGAATGCCATCTTCAGGTTGAGAAGCACGGCTGATGTCGGTTATCGGTCAGTATGCTCGTATTCCAGAATCTGACGGAGTGTGAATGCCCGTTCGATACGACCAGGTCTGGGATCTACGTTTGTTGTCCCTAAGCTCCACTTAGACATCTGATAATTATCGAACTTAGAACCCTAGACACTGTCAGATTGTAACTAGTCCGCCTGTCTCTGCTGCTCTTCCTCGTTTAAGGTTATTTACAGCTTTCTGGTCTTTTGTAACTGTTGGGTTTCCTGTCTTCTGCATTATAGTCTCAGCAACCATTGATGTTCTCTCTCCAGTTTCCTTGATAAGTGTACATAACTTTCTACGGTTACCTATCGCCAGTGCTTATCATCTCTTTGGCTTTCACTGTCCACCACTGTTGTCAGTCATTACGTAGACTTTTATCAGTCTACATCTTGCTTCCTCTCCTCATTATGCTTGGAGTCTACAGGGTCGCATTTGTGCGCATCCAATAATTCAGAAGAAGCTGCTGATATCCACTAGGCTTTTTAATCAGCTTCTGCGAACCAGCTGCCGTATTCAATACGGTTTTTACGGTAGACTGGAAATGGTACTAGTCTTTTTGTGGATGAGTGATATTATTCTGTTCCGATAATTGTCTAGCCATTTTCTTAATGAAAGTAGCCTTAGTATTCTATTTGTCGAACTGTTCTCATTATGGTCATGTTGCTGTGGTTTTTCCGCTTCTATTTAGAAACAGACGAACATATGCTCAAACCATCGTATGATCACTGTTCAAACACGCGCTCATGAAAGAGTGGTAATCTTCCACCGACCCTCTCCAGCAATGAATGATTGCAATATGATCTGTGTCCGCTGTTGAGTTGAGGTTGGTGGGCATACATCACATAATATGTCTTTCTGTTTAGTTAGTTCTTGCTGATTAGAGAAAAAGTGGTTGTCTGAACACAGTTGCAGCAAACGTTCATCATTTATTCGTTTGGCTGCATTCAGTGGATAAGTAACCAGAAATTGCAACGTAGCAGACAATAGTTTCCTTGTACCCTTCGTTCAAACAGCGCATTGGCGACTGCCAACTGGGATCTAATCCGGAGGTGAACTTTCTGCCCTGGCACCTAATGCTATGTACACACCTACAATACCACGAGAACTAGCTATCAGAGTTCCCGGAACCTGAAGGGTAAATTTTGTGGATTCACCTTAGTGTCCTTGGGAGGTTAAGTGAATAATCATATGTGGGTTCTAAATGCGTGTCTCACAAACACAGCACATATCCATGGCCTGAGCTGTCAATTTTGGTCTAGCAAAGCCTGTTGATTGATTTGACGGAGAGTGTGGATATTGAAAGCTTCAATGTATATTTTGGAGCGTGGTTTCAGGAGATCAATGGTGCTGTTATATGAACTCGAATCATAGTCGAGAACTGCAGAGCTGGAAGTAATTAAAGATAATGTAGGAATATGTACCGAGAAATGTGAAGGAAGGTCGAAAGGCAAAGATGCGGAAGGTAGATAACGATCTGAGGGAACTTGAGTGCTGACGGAGTTGTGGGTGTGTTTGACACCTTCCGGCTATTTCTTCGGGAGGTACCTGTAAGTGATGTTGGGTCGGTAATGGTCGTGCTTAACCACGGATTCCGAAGAACATCTGGTTGATGCCGGTCATACATGACATATCTATCTGTCGAACATACACCACTGACATCAGTGTGTCGTCGCTTAATGGTTTGTGAAATGAATTATAATGGTCATCTTTAGCTAGGTAAGTTATGTGGATGACTGAAAAAGAGTTGAATAACATACCGGGCCTTTATGCGTACGCCTCGTGTCTATCAGTTATTATATTGAAGCATCCGTTTAGTGACTGTACAATAGTATGGAATATTCATTTTGGTCCTGTAAATCAACACTGGGAAGGATTAAAAACTAACAGTAGTGAATTTATACCACCTGAACAAATTTCAGTTTTCTTGACTCAGGAATCCTGTAGGTAACACTTGAACGTTTGAAGTAATGGGTTTTGGACTCGACTCCTAATGATGCACCATCACTCACTGAGATGTTTATCAGTTCAGTCAACGAGTTTCATTGCTGTCCTTTAAAAAAACAAACAACCAGTGTCATAAGATTACAATCTATTACTAGTAAGATTAAAAAACACGAGTTTAAGCGCTCAACTTAGAGATTCACATCCACTCCTGCTTCAGTTGGCTATCGCTCTTAGTTTTCATACAATTTATATATGTCGGAGTTTAGTGTACTAATCTGCATATGTTTACCGAATTATATTACTTTTCATAAATATTTGTCAGTTGATTGATGCAGTGATATCCTTTTTAAGAAGTATCTGTAGTTCTAATAATTTTTTCCTCATGATCTAGTCATGGTTTTATGTTACGTTATGCACTTTTTATTGTTTACTTGATAACGTTAATCTACTCATTATGATTATGAATATTTGTCTTGTAGAAGCCTAAAGAAGTCTTTCGTAACGGCGTATATTCATATCTATTGACGCATGACGTTTATATGTTGATATTTTGATTTTTTTAACTTTTTCAGATGAATACGCTATCATGTTTTCCGGATTGGGATGGCTTACCTATGCTTGTAGACCGATTAACAATTCATGCTCATTCACAGTTATGCCAAGAACATTATAGTCGTAAAACGCAAAAGCAGTCTATACTTTCACTAGAAGCTAAACTGAAATATGCACAGTTGGAAATAGCACGATTAAATTCGGAGACAGAGAGGTTAAAACAACTCCTAGACTTGACTAAAATGCATGCTACCCAACAAACATCAAGTACACCACTTTCATGTAATGACCATTCATCACTCTCATCAGTATTATCATCGTATGAACAGAGGAAAATGAATAATAATAGTAATAAATCCAAAGGACCAGATATATTGACCAATGAATTGTTTGTTTCTACGTCAGTTGATGAAAGTGTGAGTGGCGTAAACCCATCATCTTTTTGAGTTCATTTCTTATTTGATAATTTTAAATTAAGATGTACATCTGGCATTACTGCTCAGCAACTTAAGTTTTGACATATTTTATCAAGTTACGATTTTAAAAAAAGAAGTACGAAGCTTTGAAGGCTGCAAAAAGAAGTAAAAGAAAAATCAACACATGACATTATGATTTAGGTGGAAACAAAACACGAACTCATCTTTACTATTGCAATATATCGTAAGCCGCGTTATTTGGTCATCAGTTTCGATTATCTCGTAAACAGCCAGGAAGCCTACATACTTTTGATGAACTGACTCTATTCCTTATTTTGATTATCCTTCGCTTTCTTCTTCCCTAATCCTTACTCCTACTAGCATTGTTGAACATTTCAGTCGGTTAGAGTTCAAAACCATATAAACTGATTTGTCTTAGTCACCATATGCTAACTGCTTAACTTTCACATTGTTTATATGATTGTAATACCACACTTAAGCGGATAGTACGAGGGCAGTCGGTAGTGATCGAACACCTGGAATCAGTGTGACTTACCTTCAGTAGTCATAATTTTCAAGCGTGTACAGGCATAGAGCCAACTGTTAAGCGTTATACTCGTCTTTTATTCGGCATTCAAATATATTACCGATCCACTGAAGATTTGGTTACCTGTACTTACTCATTTGTCCCATTGTCGTAAGATTCATGTTATGTTATAGGCGTACACGAAATTTGCCATATCGTCTCTCATTTCCGATCAGTATACACTTAATCATAAGAGAGTCCCCCGTTCTGGTATATTCTAGTTCGTGGCGTTCATGAGTGATTTCGTAACACAGACATCTTGGAATCACTGCCACCTAGCTCGCATCATTATCTTACCAGATTAGGGCTCTGTATGTACTTAATCTTAACCTTTTTCCTGAGTGAGTAATATTGTCTACTCTCAACATGTTGACGACTATTTTGTCGTTGTCTATTTTAGTCACATCAGACTGGTCTACTTCACTGCTCAGTCCAGTCTATAAGAAAAAGAAATCTCATGATAACCTTACGGAAATCAGTTTGACTACTAACATGGTGTCCAAGATCCTTGAGTCTAAAGTTATCCGATACCTAGCTGGAGATCAACAACAGCAAACTCAAAAAAACGAAACAGGTTTCATCCTTGGACGAGGGTGCATTGATCAGATCTACACTTCACTTTGGCAGGTTTGGGAACACATTCATACTCACTGTAGGCTGATACTTCCCATATTTCTTGGGCTGAAGGTGAAATTTGACTCTGTCGACCAACAGATGTTGTGACAGCGTCTGACTGTGAAGGGAGTACCGTGCAAGTGTGTAACGTACTAATCAGAATTCTCTGCTCGAACTCATATAGCTGTGTAAGGGATTAATGCGAGTTATCTGAATTGGCGACAACTAGTTGCGTCCGTTAAGGATTTTCACTGTTACTGTTCCTGTTCAACTTCATTATAGGTGTTAGAAATGGTACATCTGATTTGACGGGGATTGACTGACCTATCCCTAGAGAGCATGCGGATGACGATATTGCAGTGTTGGATGAAGACGCTGACTAAATGCAGGGTCTTGTGAACTTGTTGAGCGGAAATTTGTGTTTGAAATGCGTTTCGCACCTGTTTAATGTAATAATATGTTTCAGGATTGGTCTTCAGCGGTTCCCAGTTTCGTGATAGTGAAATGGTCTAATGTGTCGACCGTTTCACTTACTTGAAAAGTGGAGTCAGCTGTGATGGGTTGGCGGTTGACAAAATTGCAGTTGGGATACAATTCGTTTGGCATTTGTCGAATATCATCATCTCACGCTGGCAGTTGAGACATCTGATTGCCTGTTAAAGGATTAGTATGCCGCTCTGCAGTCCGTTATGTTCTGTTATGCAGTTGTCAGTCTAACGGGGGACCACCTCTGATTTCGAAATGCTACATTTTACCTCAGACGATAACTTGCTATAAGCCCTTACACAGCTATATGAGTTCGAGCAGAGAATTCTGATTAGTACGTTACACACTTGCACGGTACTCCCTTCATAGTCAGACGCTGTCACAACATCTGTTGGTCGACAGAGTCAAATTTCACCTTCAGCCCAAGAAATATGGGAAGTATCAGCCTACAGTGAGTATGAATGTGTTCCCAAACCTGCCAAAGTGAAGTGTAGATCTGATCAATGCACCCTCGTCCAAGGATGAAACCTGTTTCGTTTTTTTGAGTTTGCTGTTGTTGATCTCCAGCTAGGTATCGGATAACTTTAGACTCAAGGATCTTGGACACCATGTTAGTAGTCAAACTGATTTCCGTAAGGTTATCATGAGATTTCTTTTTCTTATAGACTGGACTGAGCAGTGAAGTAGACCAGTCTGATGTGACTACCTCTGATTCCTATCCATCACCTAGTACTGAAATTGCTCTTCTCAGTAATTTTCTACTTCCTTTTTTGGAACTACTGGTGGCAAACCGTCAGATCCTGTTACTTTGCCTCGTTTCAGGTTTCAAATAAACGAATCCACCAACTTATGCAGTGGTGCGACTAGGTCGTTGGAATTTTTAACAACGTGACCATAGAATGTCACACCCTTCAAGAACTATCTCGGTTTCTATTCCGAATTCGATACTGCTATCGTCTTAATTTTCAGTGTCATCATGTGGTTCACTTTGTCATTTCTCACTTAATGCCCCGACAAAACAACTTTGTTTTACGTACTGATATTTTGTATCGTTGGTCCTCAAATGAAGCTCTTCAGTGCGTCTTGATCTGCTTTATATAAGTTTTAGGTGGTGCTTTTTATTTTGACTCTGCATTACCTAATCATTTCCGCACACCACGTTTTACAGATTCGTAAGCAATGAAGTGATTAACCGCTTAAATGTGATTACTTCACCTTCTCGTTGAAATGGTATTCAAATAAACCAATGCACTTTCTGTCTCATAATGAATGCTGTTTTATTTCTGCAACTTTTATAAGCAGCTGGCAATATTCCAGTCAAGGGTCTGAAACTGTTAACAATTTAGCGTTTCATAAACTAGTGGAAATAATTTGTCATCCTTTCCCACAAACACCTACGGTCGTGAAAACGTCTTTCGACTCTTTCTAATTATTGTATCTCGCACTTTGGCTACAGACGCTGCAATTTTACTCTAACTTATGCAGTTAAGCATCACCATATCACAAAATATTACTAACGTGTGACATTAGTGTTTTTATTTTTTAAATTTCATAATAGCACTTTGATTTTGTCTATGTATTTCTAATTAGATCTGGGAGTTTTTGAATTCTGTCGGGTTTATGATTTGTGACTACCAGTTAGATTGTAGATTGTAGAATTGTATTAGATATAAGTTCATTGTTTGGTTGTATTTTTTTGGTTATCTCTCTTCTCCCTTCCTGTGTAGAGCTAGAGGATATGGTAAAGCATATTTTCCGTACTACGTGTCGGATAAATTCAGTAAAGGTTTACACCTAAATAATGTGCATCGAAATGTTTACTGTCTAACATTACTATTATTATTGAAATGCATTTTTTTAATAAAAATTTTCTATTTTCTATACGTTACTCATCTCATACTTACCGATCGAAAATTTGAAACAAATGAATAGAATATTAGAGACGATAATTATCAGTCAAATCAATCTCATCATAAAACTCGTATACCAGATAATTTGGTTTTCCACCTAAAGAGACATCTGATCTGACAGAATCAACATTCTTGAATGCATCAGGTGACACAAATTCATTTGAATTAATCGACGCAGAAGATACCCAGTATATTGTTTGGCAACCAGATTGCATTGCACATCATTGTACGCTGTGTCGTATTGAATTCTCAGCAATGCGACCTAAGCATCATTGTCGGTGAGTTGTTTTAAAAAAAACTCAAACTGTTTGATATTGATTCAATTTATAGTTTTCACATTCTGTTTCTCATCGTTTGTGTATAGCGCTGATATGATGTATGCCAGATTGGACCGTTACCCAATAATGCCTGGTTCTATGTTGTTTTTGATGATGGTGTATTGTTTTAAATCCTGTCTCATCTATCAAGTTTTCAGCAACAGGATAGTATCCTTATCGCTAAATAAATGTAAAATATTTCTATAATAATTAAGTTTGAAGTTTTGTGGAGATTTATTGATTTCAAGGTGGTATTCATCATCACTGACTACACAGCTGGGAAGTTGTTAAGTGTTCCCAGGTTCTCCAACTGATGTCAATGTGGGGTGATTTCCACCTTGAAATGTTTGTAGTAATTGGTTTAACTCAATAACCATGTTTGGGTTCATTTACCAGGCAAATAGCCATACTTTTTGTGTGAGGATTGTTATAATGCCTAGTTTTGAAAACCTCGGTAGTTTGAACACTTTTTGAACTAAATAACCATTTGGTACTAGTTGTAGTTTGAATACCTGACCGTATGTGCGACATATATGATTGAAAAGTTTGTGCACTATGTAATGGATTAGTGGACTATAAGTAAATTTTCAATGCAAAGTTTACACACAATGATAAGTTTTTATTTTGGTATTATTTTGAGCAAAATTGCTGCCCGTGATCACGTCACCAGTTGGAATATTTTGGCAATATTTATTTATTTATTTATGAGCTAAAGTTTTGCATTATTGGGATTAAGTGGGTTTGACTGTTCAGGATGGAACATTATTTGCGTAACTGTTGTTGGGAAGCGACAGGACTAACTTTAGATAGCTTGTATGAATTTTCATGCATATAACGGTAGTTTGTCTGTCAGTCTATACACCTCACCACGAGATTCTTGTGGTAGTCTCTCCTTTCGGCATCTACTATGTTTTTATACATTCTAATGAATTCGCTTTGGTTACCGTGAACAGCCTATTTCATTTAAAGTTACCAAACTGCTTAGCTGTCTAGACTTTATTACGTAGGTTAGTGTTTCTAACCAACTAAACAACTCATTCACATTCGACAAATACTTATACATTGAATTGTGACAAACAGACAGCCGTGTAAGGCCTTTCTCAAAAGTGCATTGGTTTAAGTTACTACACTTCTAGGCAGAAGATAAAAGGAAAACCAAAGTAGGTAGCCATAAAATAAGAAGAACAGACGTGATTGTAAAGTAGACAGATTTTCAAAATTTTGGTGAAGATAAAGCCTAAATACGCTTCCTCTAGTACATTCAATTTTATGTCTTATAGCTTCAACAAACATTGAATTCATGAGTTAATTCTATATCTTGGTTATTTTAGTTTTATAAACCTTTCCTGATTTTACAGGTCGACCAGTTACCATGGTTCATATAGATGACTTCTAATTAGGTGCATATGCATGTAAATAGTGCCCACAACAGGCCACGCACTCATACTGATGGAGAAGGCCCCAAAGTTACATATATTTTTCCGGTATATCCTTAGCAGGGACGGCGTCGAGTGCCTAGTCTAGGTTATCCCGCTAAGGCTAATCGGCCTTATCTGACATTCATCAACGCTAATATCTGCTTTTCTCCCACCCCGATTAGATGGTGGAACTCAGGCATTTTAACGCTCAATACCTACTTGATTAAAAGACAACTGACCACATTCAAGAGTCAGTTGATGACTGCTTCGAAAGACCCATTCCACAGGCAGAAAGGAGGATACAAGCTTCATGGCTCTTATGATTTGTCGTATCATATGTTATATCTTGGTTATTATCAGCTTGACTTAATATCTAATGGATGGCAAACCAACTAACATTTTTCAAAGGACATCGCGATGTTGAGTCAACTAGCCTAATGGCCTCTTTGCAAAATGATCGATAGAATTCGGTCAGCACTTAGGACTAGACAGCATGAAGTTGGTTACCCTCCAGTGACTAATCAGTTATGGAAATCGCTTATCATATAGTCACAAAGAAAAAGAATAACAATTGCAGCTTCAAAGTACGAATCCATTTTATTATCTCATCGATTTCTCATCAGCTGCTTGCGGCGTGATATATAAATATCATATACAAGAGAATTTAAATGTACTTCATGGGACGCTTTGCGTTTTAGCAACTCAGTAAATGAAGTAGACATCTTGAAATCCTTAAATCTAGTCAACAGATAGTGGATTTCTAGTCTTCTGAAGTTCGATAGCGTTTTAGCTATCAAAAGTTTGAACCTGAAGTTATTTGCTAAGAGGAAGTGGTCACCACTCTGTCTTCGTTCTGGTAACCTAATTTTTCACTCATTTGATGACCTAATCTTGTGACTGAAACGTTTCAATTTTTGGGTCACACAAAACTGATTAATTTTCGCCAACTGAGTTCCACTCTCTGTTAGTTAGCTTTCCTGTTGTTTATCACCATGTAATCTATTTATTGATCTTCTTATGTTTTCTTATTTTCCGAACATCAAAACACTGAAATTTCTCTTGAGTTAGATGTATTACTAATACTTAACATACATTGGTAAATTTGTCCGAGTACTTAGGTTATTCGTTATACCATACTGTTGCCTGTTAGGCAGCTGTATTTCATTGCATAAAGTATATCCCTTTTTAGTACATGCTATATATTGTGTAAACAGCCGATGAAATATCAACAAAAGAAATTCTAGTTTTTTTGGTTCAATCCTTACTCCTTGTATATTCGAGTTCGTGAAGACAAATGTGTTTTTATATGCATACTGCTTGCCCATTACCGCACTAAATAAAGTGTCACTTATTACTATGAATGATCTTTAAAAGGTGGAAATTGTCGAGTGTATCTTGATGAATTGAATGAAGTGAAGTGGTCAAGGCTTAATTACCTGTAGCTTCAGTTTGCGAGTAGTTTCATCAATTGATACGTTCCATTGATTCCATATTTCCACCGTCGTTAACTAAAGTTTTTCAATGACACTACTTATAAAAAACACCTATGACTGTACATATGTGACTGTCATCTCGAGGTATTTGTATGATCTTCGTTATAGGTAACTGTTTTATTCTCGCAATCTTTTACAAACTATTTTATTGAAAATAAGAATTGATTGGGAAAGAAATAAACGTGTTAGCTTTACTTTATGATCTTAGTGATGTCGTTTAGTATGTTTCATGCATTCAGAACATATTTTAACAATGAATCCTATTGTAATCTACTTGGTTATGGCTAGGAGAGGAATCCAGGTCGCGCGTTTCGTCCTATTTGCGACTCATCGATTGGGTTTACCTGCACACCAGTGAGTGATGTTGTTCCCACTGAGACTCGAACCTCGTACACATCGTTTCAAATGCCAAGGCGTTATCCACTAGGCCACTGAGGCACGATAGCTACCTCTAGTACAAAGGGTACTACTTCTATTTATTGGTATGCTTGGAGTCCTCAGTTGTTGTACTGGGTTGAACTGTCCGACCTCTATTAGTATATGGGCTCATGTGAGTCGTATTTCAACGTGATTTATGGGAGGATCATGGAAAAGATGTAAAAAAATAGATTTTAAGGAATCTAGTGCTGAGGCTGTTTATTTGTATCTTTTATGGCTGTGCACATTGATGAGGTCAGTTGATATTCTTGTTCGATGATAATTTTTTGATGTCATAGTCCGTTAATCGTGGCATTATTCTTTTCAACTAATAAAAAAGTTTGCATCAAATTGATGCAAACGTGATTTCTTGGTTGATTAGCAGTTTTTATTTTTTATTTGCCTACCAGAAATTGCGGTTATATATTCTGCGGGAATTGTTCGGATCGTCGCATTGCTGTGCCAACTCAGCCGGGTGAACCAGCTCGTGTATGTCGTCGTTGTTTTTTTCAACTGTCTCATCCTTCAGTGAAGTCATCAAAGCAGCAGTTGGTAGAAGAGCATACACCATCTATTCCTCCTCAGTTAATGAAAGATAACGCTAGTAGTATTAATGGTGGCCTTGTAAAAAACCTAACTAATCCTGATTTTCTGCATTATATGAATGGCTCACTCACCCCTTCCGCGGGATGTGCCCCTATATCGTCATACTCTAATAGTATGTTACGAATGACACCGAATGGAGTAATGTCTAATAATGGTGCGCTTAGCACAACCACTTCTACAACATACACCGTTAATCACCGTTTAGAATCAGTAATTACCAACAGCCCTCCATCTAGATGTCATAGTGCTGGGGCGCTAGACCAACTTCTTCAGCTACATCAGATGGAATTGCTCAGGCTTAACAAAAGAATTGTATAAACTATTCCATTTTAATCATTGGAGAATGAGTTGTGTTGCACAATATATATATATATATATATATATATATATATATATATATATATATATATATATATATATCAAACTGATGATAAAAGAATTATTCATATCCATTCATGTATGCCATCAGTTTACTGTCGTCTATGACTTTGTCTTTCAGTTTGGTTTGTGACTAGTCTTTTTGTGTTAATTTGTGAATTAAATTTTTTTGCTTCCATTCTTCCTACTTTGTGTTTTTCCCACAGTTTATATGTGTATCTGAATAGATTTTCACTTTTCTTACTGGTTTGTGAAATGTGATTTGAGGAATTACTACAAAAAGCACAGAAATAAAAAGAATGCTTCTTCAATGTTTAATGTTCACACTATGGTTACTTGTTCATTATTTACACACATTGCCTCTTTCTATTTCTAATGGTTTTATTTCACTCTGATCAGAGTATTACTTATTAATACTAGAACTATCAATACCGTTGTAATTCTTCAGAAGTTCTCTTTCCCTTTATTTTTTTTTAAGATTACATACGTGTATGCATACATGTAACAATAAATTTTCTTGGGGAATTGTCGTTTAATCTGTTCAGTTTAATTCCTAAAATATATTTTTACTTTCCCTTCAAAGAGTTAATCGTCAGGTTTCTGTGTTATTCACACAAATACACGCTTCTGCCACGTTTGCCTATTTATATGGAGAAAAAAAAATGTGTCCTTCGAACAATTTGTTTCATTGTCTCGCTGTTGAATAGTTTCTTCAGAAGATAATGAATAATTTACTAATTTTTGGGAATTAAAACCCCTCCTAGTATTTCCCTCTTTATTTGTCGTTATGTTTTTCGCGTATACAAACAGCCTTTATTTTGTGACAATTAAGATTTTTACCTGCGTTTATTATTATTATTACTATTATTATTACATATAGAGATAACGAAAATTGTGATGTCACTTTTTATGAATGAATAATGTTTAGAGATGTATATGTTTGTCTTCCTTTAATTGTGTTCTCCCGTCATTTTTCGTTTTTACGGAATGATTTGTTCAGCTTCCTGAGTTATTTATCTATTCACGACTATACTGATGCTGATATCTCACGTTCTTTGCGTTCTTCATCTCACTTACACGCTGGGTCATAGATGAAGATGTATCGTTCTTTGGTTTATTTTTAGTAGCTCCGAAATGTCATTGGATCATTGGTGACCAATTATATCCTTGAACTTACTTACTCTACCCATATAACCTCATCTTCATATTTCCCACCCCTTTAGATGGTATTGATGGCGTTGTTTTATGAAATTGTATTCTCTTCCATGAAATCGGAATTATGGCTGAATGTTGGAGCTTTTGGCGCCATATAGAGATAATCGAACTTCCGTTGCCAAAATTTCTATCTATATGTATTGCGATACCGCCGGGGGGTGGTGTTATTCGCCTGATTCACCTAGTATTCGTGGTAATCTTGTACAATATACTGGGAAAGAATTTGAAGCTTTTCAACCACTTCTCTTAATCTTCCTTGTGCACAGATGGTGCTACATTCGATATCAGTCTGACACCATCATGGAAGCAGTATAAGCGAGGAGAAACGGAAGGATATGTACACGGTAACTTCTGGTTATAATAACCTGTCTAATCAAAGATGACGATACTTTTCTGCAGATGTGTTCTGAAACTCGCTTTTTCACTAGTAGTCATTACCTAACCTGCTGATCGTTAATATTAACCGAATGGAAAACAAATAATCATGGCTTTTTCGGGAAATAGCTGGTTAATTTATGTGATGTATGGGCCCATTAGATTTTCGCCTTAAAGCATGAAATGCAAATAACTCTGTTGTCAGTATAACTTCTTTCAGAGTTGTATTTCTAACATTCGTAACTGCAGCTACTAGTACGTAGTTGAAAATATCGAAACCTTCGTTTGCTCTATAGGTTATCCTTCGGAATGTTGAATAAGCAACTTTTCAGATATTTTACTCAAGTTCTTGATATGTGGTAATTTTGTCAGGGAGGTTTTTGGTACACTTTCTTGCATACGCATCCTCAGCACTTGAATAACCTCTCCTAGGTTACACGCAATTTCTCATTGACTGATATAGATCTGGTCCAGTATCTACTTAGGAAGCGATCAATCACTCAACCAATTGTAAATCATCCAAGTAAAGTCAAGCATGACGATAGTAACCGCGACCACAACTCTACAATTAAGATTTTATTCTATTGTGGTCCAAATGAACTTTATTCCAGAAAGTGAAGTTGCGAAAATTTCTCTCCTGACTAACGATTTTACGGAATCAATTAAAGCAACCAAAGCATTCATGCAACTTAACATCCAGTTAGTTCTGACGATGTCATCAAGCATTATAGTGAAATGTCTACGATTGAATTTCGATGATGAAACCTCCAAACAATTTCTGATGTCAACAGTTAATTTAAGTTTATTGAATACTGTACTCAGTTTTATTCTCTGGTATTGCTCATTCAAGAATATTCTCATAATACACTAGTGGGGAAAATTGATTCAACCTTATTAACTACTTACAAGTAATACGAATTCCAAGCCGTGATATTCCGTTCACGTGCCCAAATCCTTATCACCGTCATGCAGTAATGAATTATTCACGTAGCTTGTTTAGTTCAATAAAATCATTAGAAGACTCTAAACACCATTATATTGAAGGTTGTTAATGTCTTTGTGATTTATTATTTAACGTAAATATCAGGTTCAAGATGTAGTCTAATAGAAATAAATAGGATAGGAATTTTTGTTTCAGCAACATATTTTCACGTTTTATTTTGGTCATTAGCAGTTGGTTAGAATGACTGAGTAATCTGTCCAATTGTTATTATATTATTTGACGTTTGGGTTCCTAACGGAACATAGGGCTTCAGTAGCACGTCTCCATTACACTCTGTTCTCTGAAATCTTGTCAACCTGGCTCCACGACAGCCCACAAGCTCTCATTTCCTCCTCTCACCATCTCCTCCATATCACCCTCGGAGGTCTAACTCGTCGCCTCCCATGGGGATTCCACTCGAGCAACTGGCCTGACGCGTGATGTCCCCAGTCGGCTTTCTCGGTGTATGCCCAATCCATCCCCACTTCCTTCTGCATATTTGTTTGGTGATACGTTCTTGGTTGGTTCGTTCCCAGAGCTCCTTGTTGCTTATTCTGACTATTCTGGCCATCTGATCTTCAGTAGTGAGCCAGCGTAGACAGTTGTTGATGAATGTCTGTAGTTTATTGGAAATCACTTTCGTAACGCGCCAAGTCTCTGAACCACACAGAAGCACTGACTTGACGTTGGTGTTGATAATCCGGATGTTGTTCCACAAGCCGAGTTCAGAAGATCTCCACACTGGTTTCAGGCTAATGAATGCCTGTCTTGCTTTTCCGATTCTGACTTTGACATCCTCGTCTGAGCCACCTGTAGTTGAAACAGTGCTTCCTAGATAGGTGAAAGAGGTTACTTCCTTTAAGTTTCTCCCATTGATGGTGACTGGAGTTTGTTGTTGTGGTTGGTGCGGTATCTTCATCACTTCTGTCTTCTCTATATTCACTTGAATTCCCGTCTTCGCTGTCCCACCTCTTCTGACAACTTGATAGTTTTCGCCTGTAGATCTTCAAGTTTGTGTGACATCAGACACAAGTCATCGTTGGCGAAATTCAGATCTTCTAGGTTCTTTTCCGCAGTCCGGCCAGCGTATCCTCCTCTTCTCACTCTCCACTGTTTGCTGCATGGTCCAGTCCACCACAATCAGGAATATCATGGGGGATAGTAGGCAACCTTGTTTCACCCCTGTCTTCACTTCACCCTAAGGGCATCACTGAGCTTCCCATTGTGAATTACTTGGCATGTGGCATCTTCATATAGTTGTTGAATGAGGCTGATAAAGGTTTGCGGTATTCTGTAGTATTGAAGCAGTTTCCAAATTACTTGTCTGTCAACGCTGTCAAAGGCCTTCTCAAAGTCGATAAAGGTGAGGTAGAGAGTTGACTGCCATTCTATACTCTGTTCTATGATGATGCGAAGCGTTGCAATTTGGTCCGCACATGATTTGCACTTAATCCGTTCAATATGATTGATTTATTTACCAAGTAGTGTGCTGACGTTGAACTCTTCGCTCAATGCCGTTATCAGTATCTGTTATGGAAATATCCAATATGGTGGAGCGCAGATCAATTTTGAAAGAATAGCTAACTTATAGGATAACTTAATTGGTCAGTAATCAGCTAGTTGGTAGAAGATTTTAGGACAAAACTTTCGGTCTATGGCGACTATTGGTATCTTCTTTTCACTAGACATATCGCATTCTAGTAAAGTAACACTGTTATGTTTCAAGAATTGTAATGTCAAAACGCCTACAACAACTGGTGAACCAACTCCGCAATTGCCATCGAAGTGTAACTAGAATGAAATCCTTGGCGCGTAGCTACGTTTGTTGCCGCAATATGAATCAATAAATGGAAAAGATATATTGAAGTGATCTTAACTGCGCTTTCTGGACAAGCATTCCGTCAACGTCTTCCTGGTAACCGTGACTAATGACCGCAACTCCATGGCAAAAGATTTATGTTAACTTTGAAGGGTCAGTGCAGGGATAAATATATTTTTTGTTGTTTGCGCACACAACACGTCAAAAATCACGACGGGAGATACTATAACCAAACAGACTAGTTTCTCAAGCTGTTTTGGCATTTCTGAAACCATGATAACTGACAATGGTACCTAATTTACTCCAGCAGCATTCCCAGATTCTTGCAGATAACGTGTAACCCAGCACTTACGTTCCTCATATTGTCACATACAATAAAATGGTCATTTAGAACTATTTTTGGATGCGTTTAAACGTGCGTATTGAAGTAGGAAAGAGGAGGAATGGTAAGCACCGTCATTAACACATTTCTTCAGAACTACAAAAGCACTCCGAATGCCATCACGCTAACCGAGAAATCTCTTCTACAGTGTATTTTTCATCGCCAAAGTAGAGCCGTATCTGGGTCTGTGATGCCCACAACTACATCAAGAAGGAGCGAGCAGCTACAACAAAGCGGGAAATTCTGTCATGAAAACAAGGTCTTAGATACAAACTACAGGCTTAAAATCTGTGGGAAAGTGGAGTAGTAAGACATAAGACTAAAAGACTACTTTAAAAAGTGCAAGCTCGTCTAGAACTCTGGAAGAGACACATAAATCAATAAAAACTAAGACGTCATGAACACAGTAGAAATGATTCTTCTTTCAGCATACCACTCAACATGTCACTGGACAAGCCGCAGCAATCAGAAAACGATTCACGAATCCCAAGTAGCAAGGATGATTGTCAGAATTCTGCTGAACCAAAGTCCATACAGCGTAGAACGACTCGTTTCAAGAAACCCGTAAAGAAGATATAGATAAATCCCAAGCATCACTACTACACAAAGTTATTTTTTGGAAGAGCCAGGTGTTATGGAGTCCAGCGATATCTCATAAATTCTCCAACGAAGCCTGGAAATCCCTGAAAAGACTTCACAACCAATCGTGGCATGCCGAACGTTCGTACGTGTGTATCAAGTTAACCAAAGAACTTTCTACAATAGTGTGGAACATACCAAGGCCAGCCAAAATGTCTATAAACCATTACTTTCTCTACATTCTCGACTTGAGAAATAAGCCTTGTCGTTTTTACCGTTCTCGAGGAACCGAGCTACCCTCAAGAGTGAAGCCTGAGGTTATTGTTCAAGAGTCCACCTATATATAGCTAGACGTATGCATTCAATATAAGGATGTATCATTTCGGAAGGATGAAATTACAGCATACATTTACCGATTTGAATTTATTGGCTACTGACTAACCTCTAATTTCCCCTGAAATAACTATTCCTTATTTCAACGTCAAATAGTAATTCCTTTGCTTCGGTCACATTGTTTATGCATGTAACTTCATATGTTCGATGTTTCACAGTGTGGACATTATCGGATAATATATACACAGTCAATAGAATACCACTCTGTCTCTCAATTTCGTTGAGTTTGGTCATATGATATTGACCGAACGATCATATTTAGTCAACACTGTTGATTTTGTAAACTAAGGTATCGAGTTGACTCAAGAATAATAGTGTGCAGTTAGCCTATAAATATCATCCACACAGAAATCAAAGTTCAAGTTAATATCAACTTGGAACTTTAAATTACTGTATACTGGTCTGAGTTGTGGAAAGAAACCTGCATAACCGTATTAAGAGGGAAGAAGACGAGGCAAGACAAGGAATGGATCTCGACGGACACATGAAGCTGATAGAGAAAGGAGAGGACGATGGTAAAGCAGAAGATAAGTCAGTGTAAGGATGAACGACGAGAAGAGGAACTGAGTACAATGTATAACACACTACACTGGACAAAGAAGTGAAGAAGTGTGCACAAAGACAAAGGACACTTCCACAACACATTGGCAAGTGAAGTAGAACAGGCTACAGGTAGGAGGGTCCTGATAACATTATATCAACTAACCAGGTAACTGCCCAGCAGGGAAGAGATCAACGCAGACGAAACCAATAAAAGATGATGTAGGAAATTAAATTACCAAAGAAGAAAGACAAAGGAAACAATGGGCTGACCACCACCACCTGCACTTCGTCAAGAAATACCTTCTGCAGCTACAGAACTACAATTGAACACTAGCCCTTCGACGAAAATCGAAGTTCTGAAAGTCATAAAGCTACTGAAATCCGGGAAAGCAGCAGGACCAGATAGAATTCCTCCAGAAGCACTGAGAACAGACGAAGAGACAACAGTGGACATGCTCACACCACTACTGTAGAAGTTCTGGAAGGAAGGGAAGGTACCTACAGATTGGAAGAAGGACTACCTTGTCAAACTCCCTAAGAAAGGAAAGCAAAGTCTTTGCAAGAATAAGGACTGGCGCGGAATCATGCTGCTATCCGTCGCAAGCAAAATATTGGGCTGCATCATCCTGGAAAGACTGAAGGATGCTCTTGATTCATAATTACGACCGAAACAGACTGACTGGCTGGCTGGCTTCAGGAAGAACAGATCATGTGCGGATCAAGTTGCAACGTTACACTATGCATTGTCATTGAACACAGCATAGAGTGGCAGTCAACTGGATCTCTACCTCAACTTCATTGACTTTGAATAGGCCTTTGACAGCGTCGACCGAGAAGTAATTTGGAAACTGCTTCAGCACTAAGGTTTTAGTACCACAAACCTTAATCAATCTCACTCAACAACTATATGAAGACACCACATGCCGAGTGATTCACAATGGAAAGCTCAGTGATGCCTTTGAAGTGAAGACAGGAAGGAGTAAGACAAAACTGCTTACTACCACCAATGATTTTCTTGATTGTGGTCGACTGACTGGATGATGCAATATACTGTTAGGAGCGAGGAGAGGGGGATACGCTGGATCGCAGAAAAGAACCTAGAAGATTTGGATTTCGCCGACGACTTGTGTCTAATGTCACACTAACAAGTTGACAGAAGAGGTGGGGCAGCGAAGACGGGAATTCAAGTGAATATAGAGAAGACAGAAGTGATGAAGATACCGCACCAACCACAACAACAAACTCCAGTCACCATCAATGGGAGAAACTTAAAGGAAGTAACCTCTTTCACCTATCTAGGAAGCACTGTTTCAACTACAGGTGGCTCAGACGAGGATGTCAAAGTCAGAATCGGAAAAGCAAGACAGGCATTCATTAGCCTGAAACCAGTGTGGAGATCTTCTGAACTCGGCTTGTGGAACAACATCCGGATTATCAACACCAACGTCAAGTCAGTGCTTCTGTGTGGTTCAGAGACTTGGCGCGTTACGAAAGTGATTTCCAATAAACTACAGACATTCATCAACAACTGTCTACGCTGGCTCACTACTGAAGATCAGATGGCCAGAATAGTCAGAATAAGCAACAAGGAGCTCTGGGAACGAACCAACCAAGAACGTATCACCAAACAAATATGCAGAAGGAAGTGGGGATGGATTGGGCATACACCGAGAAAGCCGACTGGGGACATCACGCGTCAGGCCAGTTGCTCGAGTGGAATCCCCATGGGAGGCGACGAGTTAGACCTCCGAGGGTGATATGGAGGAGATGGTGAGAGGAGGAAATGAGAGCTTGTGGGCTGTCGTGGAGCCAGGTTGACAAGATTTCAGAGAACAGAGTGTAATGGAGACGTGCTACTGAAGCCCTATGTTCCGTTAGGAACCCAAGCGACAAATAACAGAATAATAATAATAATAATATTAATAATCATAATAATAATAGTAATACTGATCCAAGTCGCCACACCTCAAATCATTCATTAATAAGTTGCAGTGCATCGAACAGAAAAATAGTGAAAAGAACGAAAGCAGGTAATAATCAATAGGGAAATGTGATAAAGAGATTATCAAAAACATATGTGGATGTGTCCGTGCCATTGTTAGATATTCTGAGCCAGTCAGTGTCCAATCATGAATTTCGTTTGTTTCGCATAACTCAAACTGAAAGTCTTCCCTCTCTTTCATTGCTTTGACAAAGTCAGAGGCTTTATCATTCGATGACATTCTAGTTCAGTCATGTTAAACGTTTTTCCAATCAAAACTTACTTCAGATAACACTATACGCTGAAGCATACGGTGACTACGCATGCGTTACACATTGTATAGTAGTAAATAAATAAATGCTAACCGTCCACATAATATAAGCTGTAGTTACAACAAGGACGTTTGAGTGATATTCTGCTTCAGATCCCCATTCCGTTTGCTTTAAAATGTCTATCAGGACTAAATATTCGCATCTTATAGCACCTGGTGTATCAGATTTGAACTCATTAAACTAATAACCCTTAACCTGAGCCTGTTTGAGTGTGGACGATTGAGTACAAGCCATTGTCACCATATAACAAGGTACCTTGATGAGCTTCTGTTTAAACTTGGAGGTTTGTACAGCTTAATGTTAGCAACGTTAACTCTGACAATTGTACGTGCTCACATATTCTGGGGTGGTACGAAATCTATAAAGGTTGTACCTTCTTCACGACGAAACAACTTAAAAACTAGGAAACAGACCTATAGCATCCCAGAAACTCACCTCACATATCTAGTATTCATTCACACAATGACGAGCTGGTCCCATACTAACCTCAAATTAATCCACAGCAACAATCATCACAAATTGTATTGAATACTGTGTGGTAATGAAATGGTGTGTAGGAGACCACTACAAAAATCTGCGTATTAAAGCGTTTCGTTTTGAAATATCTCCGGAATTCAACACATTCTGAAAAAGCTACACAGTTCTCCATTTTCAGGATTACACTACTCTGAGAGTTTGTATGCATTTCAAGGCATAAAAATGGAGGTATGACAAACCTGCAACGCTATGGAGTCAAGAATATAATCATCAAGAAATAAGGAGTAATCTCAAAAGCGTTTACATACCATGCACTCTAAGAGGCTTCCACTATACTTGTGTTAATTGATGTCAGCAAAGAACACGAGGAATGTCTAAAATAATCATTGCTAGCTTTTGTTCAGGCCTATGTGTGATATCGTTGTAAACCACTGAGTTACGTGATCTCTCGAAAATAGCTTACATACTAATCAACCCTAACTACCCATCCTCCCGTGTCATGCACTGACTGCCTCTCTCAACAGGCATCGAGACTACCAAACACGACTTTGCGGAAGTCAATCAAATAACATTCATGTCAAATGTCCATCACTGACGTCACTGATCCAACATGACTTCCTCCAACCAACAGTCGTCTCCCTCACTTTCGAACATGTACAATCACGTCCTAGAGTTACTAACATGATATTCCCATCATATCCACATAACTTCTTGCATACTAGTTTCATCGAAATTCTCAGTCATTGAACATCACCACATTGGACATACCAGGTCTCGTAAGCGTCGAGAAGACGGACAAGTAGACAAATCGATGAGAGACCTTACACAATAGTAGACCAATTCACATTGCGATGCTTCAGATAGCATAAAAGTGGGAAATAGACAAACAGATGATGGTATTGTGGGAACACGAATGTAGGTGAGATGGTAAAATACTCGGTGCTGGAAATTGAGTGGACCTGTGAATTCTGTCGAATCGAATCATCGTGAATCCGTGAGTATTGGTTCCTCACTCCTTTTGAGAGCCGAATAGTTTATGCTTCTGTTCGCAGTTCAAATTGTCAGCCACTTAGGTATGCTCAATCTTTTTCTTATCACTACCAGCTTCCTTTCAGTTTACTACAGACTCGGCTAAGACTGTACATTGGGATGAGCAACCAATCAGTTTTTCGATGCTTGAAGAAGATCATTGTGCAAATTTTTTTTAAAAAATTCATGGTTTAAGTTGATATTTCTCACAGATGAGTCGCGTTTCTCCTGCCCATTTGTGACTTAAACAGAGTTTCCATTCCAAAATACAGCCAATATCACAAAGGGGAATATGTTAAACAAAAGGATGCTAAACTAATGAAATTTACAACTAAACATCATTAGTAGTACTAGTTAATGCATACTGTTCTTCAGATTTCGCTAGACAGATCACAGTGCTTTTAACTTCTGAAAGGTATAACGTTGATAATTGCAGTGACAAATGAGCCGAATGGCCATCAGACTAATGGAGTCAATAGATCGGCATGAGAAAAATATATAAATAAAAATAATGCATTCAACAACCTTATGCACATTCTTGTAATAGGAGTTGAGCCATATCCATTGTGTAAAGGTTATTGATACAACCTGGCTACCCAAACTTCGATAGCTGTTCCGAGGTTGGAAATCCATGACCCAACATTTGGAAGTCATCCTCCTGAACCAATGAGCCACAGCTCATCATATCAGCGTGGATGGCTTTATACTACTCATTGTGCTAAATAGTATATTTCGTTAGTTTACAACAGCTTTGAGCCATATACGACACTTTGAAATCTCAGTTGGTTGGTTTCCAACCAAAACTTTGTTGAAAACATACATGGGTAGTTGAAAAACTACTTAGCTGTGCGAAATTTATTAAAAATTTACAGACCGATCGTTCCACTTCAGATACTTAGTTTCAAAGACAACTTAAGGCAGAGTAATGTATTTTCTTGAGTGCATACGTTAGGGTGTAATATGGTTATTGAAACGATTCCTTCAGACCGCGTAAACGTTTGTAGTTTTGGCTATTTTTAACTCTGTTTTAATGTTAATCTCTTATCCCAGGTGCACTAAGTTTTCTGTGACAAAACTTACGATGCTGTTCAACTTCCTGAAGTATACACTGTTCGGGACACCCCTCACTTACACTTGAGCATACGACTTACTTCTTAGACAAATCAAATAGGGAACATTTTTAATCAGGGTGGCGAAGAATAAAGAGATATTCAAAAAATTAACTTTTTTGTCTGTTCAAGCTTGTTAGCTAAGAAGAATTTATTTTATTTACCTAAAGACCTCTTGATATCTGAGTAATGCTGTTCATAGAGAATTTAGGTTTAGTTGTAGTTAAAACATTAGTGATTTGAGCTTAAAAGTCATCTACTTCTAAAATACGAAAATAATGCCTTTAGTACAGTAGTCAGATAAGAAATACAAGTAATTTAAGAAAGACAGAGAATATACTGAACGCTATTCATGAGGAAAATAAACTCTATGATCTGAATTATATTACAGGAAATAAATAAAAAATCGACTGCACCAGAGTGTAAAAATACAAATCTGATTGGTCAATGTTAGTCCACCTCTTATCCAATGATAACAAGCTACTTGGTTGAAATTGCGTACACTTAAAATAGCCATATCTGTTACTTTTTGTACGTAGAGAATCTACAGTCTTAATCAACACAAAACAGACCACACTTCATCATCATTATAAGCAACATTAGTATGGGGTATTTTTGCAATCAATCATAACATTTAGGTTCTTGAGATAGTCCAGACATAGGGTACCATACATAAATGATTCATACATGCATCAATATTGACTGAAACTGAAGTAGAACATATCTTGAAAAGGTAAGAAAACAAATTGCTACATTGAAAGTAAGCTTATAATTTACTTGAGAAACATGGTTAGTCCCAGTAAATACACACTTTTTAAACATTCCGTAACAATCTACCCGATAACAATGATGCGCGTTGGTGATAGGCGCATCGTTGGGATTTTTGTAGAAGTAGAACAAGGATAGGGGCTTCAAGAAACTTTCCAATACAAACAGTTAGTAACTGACCTGACCAGGACGCGGATACAGCAAGACACATGACAGAGACAGAAGCACTGATTCTTCTAACGTAAACAACCCTATCATTTGTACTGGCCAATGGCGTTGAAGTACATTAGGACAAGACTTGTATTAAGAAAAACTACATTGTGTGAACTAAAAAATCCAAAAAAAATATTATTTGAATTTGAATATAAATAAAACTATTGTTGTAATCTTAGTAAGCAATAGGCTTATACTCTCATATTTCTTCATATAGAGCACGGAATATCAGTTGTTAGATGTGCTCTTTTTTGAAACCCGATTGAAGAACACTATTTCACTAGTCTACAGATAGATGCCAAGGAATCTTTCAGAGGTGATGATATCCGATTCATCATAAACAGAGATTTCAATGAAATTATAAATCAAAATCACCTGTTAAATAAAGAAAAACTGACAAAGGAAAATAATTGTATTGATGTAGTTCACAAATAGTATGAATGTTCTTCCATCAAGAAATCCCACCTGCCGAAGTTTTGGTTAGTGCGATGTAACTTGTAATTTCACTCCACAAGTTGGAAGTCAACTGTCTTTGTCAGTGCACCTCAGACACCATTTAGGTTATGTACGCAACTAAGATCGGTGAAACATCGTTCTTCGGAAGACTCCTAATTTCCAACCTTTCACCACATCAGCATCCTTCCCTATCTATTCAATGGAAACCTGACCTGGTTTATTTTTCAAATATCTCACTATACAGCTTTATATCATTCTGTAATCTCATAGTAACAATCTTTCTTATTATTCACATCTCTTAAAAATAATATCCTAATGAAAACTAACTTCTTGTGGCCTGATTAATGACAGACACTATCAAATGCACTTTGTAGAGAAGAATGTACATAATTCAGCTGTTGGTCAATTGTAACAATTGTAAAAAATGTTGTATGCGTTCAGTTAGTCAGCTAAAAGCCTTTTCAGAGTACTTTTTACTTGGGTATTACTCAAATCCATCTTCAGATAGATGGAAGCATGATAAGTGGTGAGGATTACAGTGGTCAAAATTAAAAGTACAATATTAAGGGACTCATAGTGTCGGTGCGTTGAGAAATGCAGCTCATTTCGGAGCACCTCTATGTACCTTGATCACGCTTCAGTGTGTGCTAATCTTATCTTGTTTTCCTTCCATCATGAAAAGAATCATCCCAAATTGTTGACGTTGGGTTATTGCAACTAAACACTGAAGCGAGCTAGATTCAAGACCAGCTGTAAAACCTCCAAAAAGCGTTGACTGCAGTCAGTATGATCATATCAACATAGGATCTACGTTACTGCATTACGCTTCAATTTACCGCACTTCAGTTTAGATCTTCAAAATACAAAGCAGTCAGACTAGAGTTCAAGAAAAGGAAGTACTATGTTAGACATTAGTCAAAATCAAATAAAATGAAGAGGGGTTGGATTAAATAACGAATTATGAAATGATAGCTTAGACAAAGATTAGATGTAGATGCATCTGCTTTACTGTGGCCAGTTCTGAGTCACATCATAAAGAATCACAACGACTGGTTTTGGCTACCATACCAACCAGAAACTGATAGTCAACATCTCTCCATATGGATTAAACCAGTAGTTAGAGACCTGGTGAACTGATGCCATTTATCAATTTGACTACCATTAGCATCTTTCTAGTTTAATCCACCTTTAGCTAACATGAGATAACAGGGTAGACATTTATTTTGTGTGTGAAACAAATATCCTATTGGCTGAGTGAAAATGACTGGTACATTGCCTTTAACTTTGAAACCTTTCACGCTAATAAATACCGTTAAGTTCTTGAAACTTCCTAATCTTCGTAAGTCCATTCATGCGAATACAAAACCCAAATTTGTGGATTAGTTCCTCAGGTGAAAGACTAAATTATACAAATGCAAGAAGTGAACAGCATGCTGGTGTAGATGCACCAGTGAGATGGAAGCACAGGCCACATTTGGTAATAACCCTAAGTTCGTTCAAGTTACTGGTAACAAAAAACCCTAGTGTAAATAAGATCGCATGTCAAGTATACAGTACCCTGATTGATAACCTTCAAAGATACTGAAAACACTGTATGCGGCGTTGTGAAAATCAGGTTAGCTTACTTACTGTATAAGTAACCTCATTTTTTTTCTTACATGGTTGGATAATAGTAAACTAACATAACCAAAAGAAGGTCAGTAAAGAACACCTTGTAATAAAACATCATAGGGCAGTCGGTATAAGCAACCCACTTCTGGACCTCTTTAGTGATGTACGCAAGTCTGCTTTTAGGGAGTCGATTAAATTGTTTGTGAAAGTGTGATAGACTAAGAGCGTTTCATCACCCTAGAATGAAGAGCTTACGTAGTGTACTCGGTGATCACTGAAGTGACAGTCTACAGTCATTTGTAGATAAAATGGTGATTACTGTTGTACTTCACAGGCTTCACAAAGCATATAACCAACGGATTAGCAAGAAACAGGTCAAAGTTCGTTCTGGTCGTAAATACACTGACCTCATATTTATCCCACACCAGATGCCTGAATATCATCACATACAATGCAGGTCAATAAGTGGTGCGTTTGTGGATAGTAGGTTTACATTTGACTCAATGAACGCGATTCTGCATTTGAATTGTCTGTTAAACGTGTGTCCATGAGAAGTTTATTAAGGAAATAAAGCTTATTTATTCGATAGTTCGTACAGTGAAACAGCCTTTCATGGAGAAATGGAACACAAAATTACATCTTTTTTTACCCCCTCAACCCTCATTGAAATTGACCCGAACTGTTGGACTATAGGATTTAATAAATGATCAACCGATCTGAATCCTAGGTAACTTTTACATCACGTCTCTCATTTCGGATGAGATGGTAGAAATCCACTGGCTTTTACTGATATTTTGCTTTAGCTTAGTACTTGTAGATGCCGTTTTTCTATCTACATCTGTATGATATTTGGTGTCATGTTCAAACAAAAGTATGCTTTTCTGCTTTATGAGAAATAACATAATTTTTTAATGTTCATACGGAATGCATTCAAGGATTGTAATATATTATTTTCTTGTATCAGTGTGAGTTTAGACACTCATACCTGTGTTGAAGCACAATTGTATTCTAAGTTGTTATTCCCAAGAGAGTGGTGCTTGTTCAAAAATAGCTTGTAACCATATGATTTGTTGAACTGGATTACTTACGGACTGCCAACGACACAGACTGAGACAATGGCTCTCCCCGTGTTTAAAACTAGTTCTGGTCCAAAACAATTGATTGATATGGATAGCAAGATTATCTACATTTAAGCATTTTCCATCAACCTTTAAAAACTAAGCCATTATAGTTACGCCATCGAAGATGACACTGATTTACATATAATTCTGTGGCTTTCATAACACAATTGTAAATATCATGAGTAACAGTTCAGCTAATAATTACATAAGTGTCCGAACACTTTTACTTTTTTGTTACCTCCAACATTTCACTGAAAGCGTGAGCACAGGCATGGATTTCTATCAGTCTTATAAAAATAATTTGCATTTCAGTGGTGCAAATCACATATCGTACCTAAGAATACTGATCCATAACAGACGGCGACTTCCCTAACCCATTTGTTGTCTCATAGTAGGATGGCATGTAACAATAGCAAATGCATAATGTAATCGACCATCTCTTCCTTAGGATTCTGCATGATGGTAAAGTTAAAGAGGAATGGCGAAGTCCGACAGTTCGGGTCAATTTCAATGAGGGTTGAGGGGGTAAAAAAAGATGTAATTTTGTGTTCCATTTCTCCATGAAAGGCTGTTTCACTGTACGAACTATCGAATAAATAAGCTTTATTTCCTTAATAAACTTCTCATGGACACACGTTTAACAGACAATTCAAATGCAGAATCGCGTTCATTGAGTCAAATGTAAACCTACTATCCACAAACGCACCACTTATTGACCTGCATTGTATGTGATGATATTCAGGCATCTGGTGTGGGATAAATATGAGGTCAGTGTATTTACGACCAGAACGAACTTTGACCTGTTTCTTGCTAATCCGTTGGTTATATGCTTTGTGAAGCCTGTGAAGTACAACAGTAATCACCATTTTATCTACAAATGACTGTAGACTGTCACTTCAGTGATCACCGAGTACACTACGTAAGCTCTTCATTCTAGGGTGATGAAACGCTCTTAGTCTATCACACTTTCACAAACAATTTAATCGACTCCCTAAAAGCAGACTTGCGTACATCACTAAAGAGGTCCAGAAGTGGGTTGCTTATACCGACTGCCCTATGATGTTTTATTACAAGGTGTTCTTTACTGACCTTCTTTTGGTTATGTTAGTTTACTATTATCCAACCATGTAAGAAAAAAAATGAGGTTACTTATACAGTAAGTAAGCTAACCTGATTTTCACAACGCCGCATACAGTGTTTTCAGTATCTTTGAAGGTTATCAATCAGGGTACTGTATACTTGACATGCGATCTTATTTACACTAGGGTTTTTTGTTACCAGTAACTTGAACGAACTTAGGGTTATTACCAAATGTGGCCTGTGCTTCCATCTCACTGGTGCATCTACACCAGCATGCTGTTCACTTCTTGCATTTGTATAATTTAGTCTTTCACCTGAGGAACTAATCCACAAATTTGGGTTTTGTATTCGCATGAATGGACTTACGAAGATTAGGAAGTTTCAAGAACTTAACGGTATTTATTAGCGTGAAAGGTTTCAAAGTTAAAGGCAATGTACCAGTCATTTTCACTCAGCCAATAGGATATTTGTTTCACACACAAAATAAATGTCTACCCTGTTATCTCATGTTAGCTAAAGGTGGATTAAACTAGAAAGATGCTAATGGTAGTCAAATTGATAAATGGCATCAGTTCACCAGGTCTCTAACTACTGGTTTAATCCATATGGAGAGATGTTGACTATCAGTTTCTGGTTGGTATGGTAGCCAAAACCAGTCGTTGTGATTCTTTATGATGTGACTCAGAACTGGCCACAGTAAAGCAGATGCATCTACATCTAATCTTTGTCTAAGCTATCATTTCATAATTCGTTATTTAATCCAACCCCTCTTCATTTTATTTGATTTTGACTAATGTCTAACATAGTACTTCCTTTTCTTGAACTCTAGTCTGACTGCTTTGTATTTTGAAGATCTAAACTGAAGTGCGGTAAATTGAAGCGTAATGCAGTAACGTAGATCCTATGTTGATATGATCATACTGACTGCAGTCAACGCTTTTTGGAGGTTTTACAGCTGGTCTTGAATCTAGCTCGCTTCAGTGTTTAGTTGCAATAACCCAACGTCAACAATTTGGGATGATTCTTTTCATGATGGAAGGAAAACAAGATAAGATTAGCACACACTGAAGCGTGATCAAGGTACATAGAGGTGCTCCGAAATGAGCTGCATTTCTCAACGCACCGACACTATGAGTCCCTTAATATTGTACTTTTAATTTTGACCACTGTAATCCTCACCACTTATCATGCTTCCATCTATCTGAAGATGGATTTGAGTAATACCCAAGTAAAAAGTACTCTGAAAAGGCTTTTAGCTGACTAACTGAACGCATACAACATTTTTTACAATTGTTACAATTGACCAACAGCTGAATTATGTACATTCTTCTCTACAAAGTGCATTTGATAGTGTCTGTCATTAATCAGGCCACAAGAAGTTAGTTTTCATTAGGATATTATTTTTAAGAGATGTGAATAATAAGAAAGATTGTTACTATGAGATTACAGAATGATATAAAGCTGTATAGTGAGATATTTGAAAAATAAACCAGGTCAGGTTTCCATTGAATAGATAGGGAAGGATGCTGATGTGGTGAAAGGTTGGAAATTAGGAGTCTTCCGAAGAACGATGTTTCACCGATCTTAGTTGCGTACATAACCTAAATGGTGTCTGAGGTGCACTGACAAAGACAGTTGACTTCCAACTTGTGGAGTGAAATTACAAGTTACATCGCACTAACCAAAACTTCGGCAGGTGGGATTTCTTGATGGAAGAACATTCATACTATTTGTGAACTACATCAATACAATTATTTTCCTTTGTCAGTTTTTCTTTATTTAACAGGTGATTTTGATTTATAATTTCATTGAAATCTCTGTTTATGATGAATCGGATATCATCACCTCTGAAAGATTCCTTGGCATCTATCTGTAGACTAGTGAAATAGTGTTCTTCAATCGGGTTTCAAAAAAGAGCACATCTAACAACTGATATTCCGTGCTCTATATGAAGAAATATGAGAGTATAAGCCTATTGCTTACTAAGATTACAACAATAGTTTTATTTATATTCAAATTCAAATAATATTTTTTTTGGATTTTTTAGTTCACACAATGTAGTTTTTCTTAATACAAGTCTTGTCCTAATGTACTTCAACGCCATTGGCCAGTACAAATGATAGGGTTGTTTACGTTAGAAGAATCAGTGCTTCTGTCTCTGTCATGTGTCTTGCTGTATCCGCGTCCTGGTCAGGTCAGTTACTAACTGTTTGTATTGGAAAGTTTCTTGAAGCCCCTATCCTTGTTCTACTTCTACAAAAATCCCAACGATGCGCCTATCACCAACGCGCATCATTGTTATCGGGTAGATTGTTACGGAATGTTTAAAAAGTGTGTATTTACTGGGACTAACCATGTTTCTCAAGTAAATTATAAGCTTACTTTCAATGTAGCAATTTGTTTTCTTACCTTTTCAAGATATGTTCTACTTCAGTTTCAGTCACTATTGATGCATATATGAATCATTTATGTATGGTACCCTATGTCTGGACTATCTCAAGAACCTAAATGTTATGATTGATTGCAAAAATACCCCATACTAATGTTGCTTATAATGATGATGAAGTGTGGTCTGTTTTGTGTTGATTAAGACTGTAGATTCTCTACGTACAAAAAGTAACAGATATGGCTATTTTAAGTGTACGCAATTTCAACCAAGTAGCTTGTTATCATTGGATAAGAGGTGGACTAACATTGACCAATCAGATTTGTATTTTTACACTCTGGTGCAGTCGATTTTTTATTTATTTCCTGTAATATAATTCAGATCATAGAGTTTATTTTCCTCATGAATAGCGTTCAGTATATTCTCTGTCTTTCTTAAATTACTTGTATTTCTTATCTGACTACTGTACTAAAGGCATTATTTTCGTATTTTAGAAGTAGATGACTTTTAAGCTCAAATCACTAATGTTTTAACTACAACTAAACCTAAATTCTCTATGAACAGCATTACTCAGATATCAAGAGGTCTTTAGGTAAATAAAATAAATTCTTCTTAGCTAACAAGCTTGAACAGACAAAAAAGTTAATTTTTTGAATATCTCTTTATTCTTCGCCACCCTGATTAAAAATGTTCCCTATTTGATTTGTCTAAGAAGTAAGTCGTATGCTCAAGTGTAAGTGAGGGGTGTCCCGAACAGTGTATACTTCAGGAAGTTGAACAGCATCGTAAGTTTTGTCACAGAAAACTTAGTGCACCTGGGATAAGAGATTAACATTAAAACAGAGTTAAAAATAGCCAAAACTACAAACGTTTACGCGGTCTGAAGGAATCGTTTCAATAACCATATTACACCCTAACGTATGCACTCAAGAAAATACATTACTCTGCCTTAAGTTGTCTTTGAAACTAAGTATCTGAAGTGGAACGATCGGTCTGTAAATTTTTAATAAATTTCGCACAGCTAAGTAGTTTTTCAACTACCCATGTATGTTTTCAACAAAGTTTTGGTTGGAAACCAACCAACTGAGATTTCAAAGTGTCGTATATGGCTCAAAGCTGTTGTAAACTAACGAAATATACTATTTAGCACAATGAGTAGTATAAAGCCATCCACGCTGATATGATGAGCTGTGGCTCATTGGTTCAGGAGGATGACTTCCAAATGTTGGGTCATGGATTTCCAACCTCGGAACAGCTATCGAAGTTTGGGTAGCCAGGTTGTATCAATAACCTTTACACAATGGATATGGCTCAACTCCTATTACAAGAATGTGCATAAGGTTGTTGAATGCATTATTTTTATTTATATATTTTTCTCATGCCGATCTATTGACTCCATTAGTCTGATGGCCATTCGGCTCATTTGTCACTGCAATTATCAACGTTATACCTTTCAGAAGTTAAAAGCACTGTGATCTGTCTAGCGAAATCTGAAGAACAGTATGCATTAACTAGTACTACTAATGATGTTTAGTTGTAAATTTCATTAGTTTAGCATCCTTTTGTTTAACATATTCCCCTTTGTGATATTGGCTGTATTTTGGAATGGAAACTCTGTTTAAGTCACAAATGGGCAGGAGAAACGCGACTCATCTGTGAGAAATATCAACTTAAACCATGAATTTTTTAAAAAAAATTTGCACAATGATCTTCTTCAAGCATCGAAAAACTGATTGGTTGCTCATCCCAATGTACAGTCTTAGCCGAGTCTGTAGTAAACTGAAAGGAAGCTGGTAGTGATAAGAAAAAGATTGAGCATACCTAAGTGGCTGACAATTTGAACTGCGAACAGAAGCATAAACTATTCGGCTCTCAAAAGGAGTGAGGAACCAATACTCACGGATTCACGATGATTCGATTCGACAGAATTCACAGGTCCACTCAATTTCCAGCACCGAGTATTTTACCATCTCACCTACATTCGTGTTCCCACAATACCATCATCTGTTTGTCTATTTCCCACTTTTATGCTATCTGAAGCATCGCAATGTGAATTGGTCTACTATTGTGTAAGGTCTCTCATCGATTTGTCTACTTGTCCGTCTTCTCGACGCTTACGAGACCTGGTATGTCCAATGTGGTGATGTTCAATGACTGAGAATTTCGATGAAACTAGTATGCAAGAAGTTATGTGGATATGATGGGAATATCATGTTAGTAACTCTAGGACGTGATTGTACATGTTCGAATGTGATATAAGTGAGCTTTTTCCTTGTTGCATCAAAGATTGTAGTGTTTGAAATTCGTTATTTGCTCTTGTCTCTTTCAAAATTTTTCTTTTCCCTCCAATTCGAAATTTTTTTTGGCGACTTAAACTGAAGTTTCTCTCAGTGAAGTTTTATATTGAACTTTATCTGTGTTGTCATTGTTTCCTCCAAATTTTACACCGGGAAAGCGAATAAATTGCCCGATTTATTTTAGTCAAATATTGAGAAAATCTACTCATTTAATAAGCATCTTTCTGACGTTCGTGGCTTCTGTGTTTTTCTGTAAGTTGTCATAAAATCAACTGAGAGAAGAAATTGAGTTTAAAAAAGCAGCTTTCACTTCAATAGAATCAAAGACCTAACCTATAATAACATATTACCATCAAGATTTTATTTCTTTCACGTCTTCTTACATGTTACATTCTTCTACCGCGTATAATTCTGACTTTTCTTATACTTCACCAGTGCTTTTAAACATATCATATCATTTAACTCAGTAACGAAATATTGCCTCAATCTTGATAATTTTTTTCTAAATATTTCAAAAATTAGATAATTCTTTTTCTGATCTCCTGATTTATAATCAAAACTGAATTTCGTACAAAAATATTTTATGAAACATTTTTTATTACCATGTGAACAGAACATTTATGTACGATTAGTTTACAGCTTGAGAATGATTTCCTTGAAAAGTAGAACTCCTTATTGAATGTTTTATTCTAAAGGTTGACAACTTGAACAGTTCCATTTCATCACCAATCCCTCCCCGAATTCAGCTGTTCCTTTGGATGCCACAGTGTTCCCAGTGAAATTTTTGTGGGCTATGAAAAAATGCATACAGTGGGGTGTAAATATGTTGAAATAGCTGACATTGTTGTTGCAAGACTAATAGGTATTTCGCTGCAACTCAAAATCGATTTCTGTGATTGATCGCTGTTGAAGTTACATTTTTGATGAAACATGAACATCAGATTGATGTCGCATGCAAAAAGGGACTCAGAGTACATATGTATTGTTATGTAAACAGATGGATATACTTATTAGTCTTTTAAAACCACAAAACTTCATTTTAAGTGGTTTTCAAAAAATCACACATTGTTCTTTTTTAAGTGTATACGCTGAAATTCTTTGTATATCTGGTAAGTGATGTAGCTACCAGGTTGTGTATGCTCACTACTGGTGTTAGTTTATTGATCAGTACTCAATTGACCACTACGCTAGTTGACAGGAGATTGGCATTCAATGCATCATGACCTTTAGAAATGCTTATTGTTAGAAGTCGGTCAAACAGGACTTCCTCCATATCTGTCTACATCTAACTTTAAGCCTATCATTATGCTAAATCCAATCACATCATGAAATACCCGTAAACCAGTAGACTGGTTAAAGCACCAACAGATCACCTGGTCATCTTTGTAAATTATTTATACTCTTCCTTTCTACATGCTTAATGGACTGGTTTTTGAAAAAGTCGTTGCATTACTTTCCTAGCCTTACGATAAACAACAGCACTACTGGATTGTTGGAAGTTACCTGAAACACACTTGTCAAAAGTGGCTATCCTGATAAATTCATAACGAAGCATACGATTACAAAAATGGTAAGAAAAAATATTTCAACAGCTAGCAGAAAACCGCTACGCATTTTGGTACATTTTGCAGGTGAAAAACTACGTAGATTTATTCACAGAACTTTTAATACTGGTAATTCAGAAATTTCTTTTTCCACATGTCCAACGTTGATTAATTCAATTTGGGAGTCTGTGGTGGTTTATTAATTTTAAGTTGGTATTCATCATGGACTGACATCAGTTAGAGAAACATTGGGAACCTGAGAGGACTTGACAGCCGTTTAGTACTAGTATAGGACTTCTCAGTAGTATTCATCCACGATATAGCCCGACCATCACTCAGTGTCATCGTTGAGTATTTATCCTCACGTCCAGCACATACTCACACGGTGAATGGTGACTTGAAAGATGATTTGCCAAGACTGGGTGCTTTCTGTTGAGTTTGATTCGGACTGCTCCTGCAGAGCCAGCTATGCCGGCCGCTGCTTTAAGAATCTAATTTTCTGTGCTTGCAAACATCTCCCAGCGCAGTTAAGTAAAGTTGTGGTAAAGACCTTAAGAACCCCATATTAACACATTCGGTTGAAATAAGCCATAAGATAGATATGAATGAGTTGTGTTACGTTCTGTGCCGTGTTCTTATCAACTTACCAAAAGGCATTCCGCTCCGAATCCTTCAGATTATAGCAGCAGTAGCAATCAGGATCAAACAACAGGAGTTGTTTGTTTAGCAGAAGCAAGTGTTCTCGCCGCAATTATCATGACCTGATTTGAGATGCACAAATTCATTATCATCCTATCCAAGGTGATCTAATTTTCTAATTCCATACTGCAGATACGCCTTGACTCCTATAATCAGAAATAATTTTACTACATTCTCTCAACTGTTCTTTTCCCCTAGTGTGAGTACCATCTTATCAAACCGTTATTCCTCAAATTATTTTTCTTAGTTTATTTCATCTGGCTGTCATAAACACTCTATCGTTTTATCAAACCACAATCTTATGGCATAACCGACGATGCATTATTGTTTTAAACTGAATCCCAGTAACAATTGATTCTGTCATTAATGTTCATAAAAGACTTTCCTCAATTGACTTCCTCAACTGCATAATATTATTAAAGAATTGACAAGAGAAATCTCAGTATTGTTGACGCATAGTTCCTCACTATAAACGTATAAGAACTGAAGAAGAAGCAGTTGAAAAGAATATTCTCTGTCCAATCAAATGGTTTTCGATCTATTCAAAAATGTATGTGAAAGTGTTAAGTCATTTACATTTTGAATATGAAAAAAGTTTCGTATTCTCTGGTTAAAGATTGATGCGGATCCTACAGAAAGAGTTTACAATACAATATTCAAATGTAATACTCATAAAGTCGGTATTGTCCATTATGGGGAAATTTACAACGAATAATAAATAAGCCTATCGTTTTTACTTTTTTCTTTGAAAATAGTTGATGAATGCTTTATACAACATATTCTAGTGAAAATGTTTGCTTCCAAATTCACCAACTTTTCCCTAGCGGGGCCTTGGATGCACAGTACCCAGGATGAAACAACCGTCCAGTGCTTCCAGGTTTTCAGTGGTTCTCAAACTGATTTCAGTCTATGATGAATACTAACTTATATTGGTTTCTCATTTGTATATTAAAGTTTTTAAAAAGGTCGAGCATAAAGTCTGCTTTCCTTAGTGATACTACTTGAAATCAAGTATATTTTTCGCTTACATTGTCAGACTGTAATTTCGGAAACGTTTTAATTCCATGCAAACCAGATTCATACGCTATTTGATTCATCCTACTGATGATGAATAAATCTAAGTGTGTATTTATGCAAATACTTATACATACACTACTTCATCGATTCCTTATTATATTCTACATTTAAAAAGAAATCTTTGGCAGTCATTACTTATAACAAACAACCAAATGTGGATGTGTGATGAGTTCAAATCGCATAAATCAATTGGTAGTGTGGGGTGAAATCGATACGATAGCTGAATGCAAATATCATGAGATAATATAAATCATTGGAATATCATATATAGTAAGTTAAATAAATTAGTCAATGTAATCTATCTATATATTTTTGTTGTTTGCATACTCGTGATTTTATTTACAGCCAAGAGGTGGATACGAACATTTTGAGACAGATTATTTAGTGTATAAAAAGCCACTTTTATCAACAAATGAGAAAGTAAATTGAAATTATGCCTTCAACTGAAATTTTGCATCAACCAACTGTTGACTAAATAATTTGATGACTTTCTGCCTCTGTAAGCAATATCCAAGGAACAGTTAAATTTACAGATATATATATATATATATATATATATATATATATATTGATGATAATGATTGCGTTTGGTGGAATAATTTATCATTGTTATCAAAATACACTATCTATCTACCAGAAGAACATCTATAAAACAATAAACTTTTCCTCAAAAGTTACACTTTCCCGGAAATTCGTATCTTTAGCTGAATCCACTGGATATGAGATTATCAGATATCCTATTGACTGTATTTTTTGAAGTTTTGATTAACTGTCATTTCTGTAACAAGTGTGAAATTTCGCTGAAGTAGGCCTACTGAGCTTAACAGGATGACATACAGAAATTTATCTAGCACCAGTTCAGTTTCTAGTAATAAATACATCCAGAAAACCATGTGTTATTATCAGCTTCTAAGTAGATGAACTGGGTAGTCTTATGAATTATTTGAAGTAAGGTTAAAATAGATTGTTACTTTCTTTCTTATCATAGGACAAACTTGTCGTCCCTAAAGTGTTAGTGTCAAGTCACCTATCATATCGATCCTTTCAGAATTTCATTACGATTTATCAGTTTTAACACTGAATATTCTTGTTAAGACATTTAAAAAAAGACTGATTGAGCGAAGAAATATATTTCTTTTCAATTAGGTCTTCGTCTTACGCTCTACACTAATATATAGTGTAGTATAATTCAGTGAAAATACCAGTCAGGTGGTGGGGGGTTGGTTAACAATAATTATAGATTAAGTAAGTCGTGAAGATGATAAATTTTAGAAATTAAAATGCAAATAATCAATACAGTAATTAAAATTGGTAATATCAAGGAGGTAAATGGAGTGATGCTTTTTGATGAGTGTTCACTTTCTTCGCTCAAACAGTCTTTTTTCTACATTTCAACATTGACATACTGTTCAGCAGAAGACTCAAGGATGACGTCATAGTTACTTTATTTACATGTCTTAGAATAGGTAATTTTCAAACGAAGAATGATAGTTTTAAAAGTAGCGTGAAAATAACTTGCACTATCAGGTATTGACTCGTCGAATATAACGTCTGTCGTTCCAATGAGTGATATATTGGTGAATGAAAGGCTTTAACTCGAGTAAAGCAGTAGTTGATCGTGTGGTTTAAAGTCTTTGACCTAGTCAAAAAGTACAGGATTAACTTGTTTCTGTTTCCGATTATTTTACAATCAGGAATTAGGAAGATGCAAGCTAATCAGTAAATGAAAAGATGGTATTTTAATTCGAAAATGTACCAGTTTAGATAAAAAGGTGTACTTTTACTGTTCACCTTAGTAAGACCTGATTTTATCTTTATTGTTCTGTTTGGCTAGATTAGATCCAGTGTCTCTGAGTGTGTTATTTTGGTACTGAAGTCATGTGAACGCATTATTTTTCTAAATTCATGAAAAGATCTGTGTTTGATGAAAGTTTTTGAAAGTTAGTATGGCCACTAACTATTGAATACATCCTGATAATGAGTTCAATTCTGAATTCAACTGGAACTTTACGAGGTCCATTTTATGATTCCATTAAACTCACCATTAAGAATACTTTAACGTGAACTAAAATGTCTTAAAAGTAATTTTCAGATTTCCAGCAGTCTATATGGTGGCAAGCAGTGGAATCCAGAAGGTGTGTTTCCTCATATTTACGACTCATTAGTTGGATGTACCAACACCCTGGTGAGTGACTTCGTTCCAAAGGAGACTGGAACCTAGCACCCGAAGTGTTATCCACTAAGCCACTAGGATGGAGGGTTTGAAGTGATGAGTACTGGGTTCCAGTGTCAGTGTGAACAACATCGCTCACTGTAGCTCATGTGGATTCAGATGACCAGTCCTGACTAGGACGAAATGAGCGTCTTGGATCCGACTGCTAGCCACCAATTAGGCTTCAACAAAATAAATATCCATTTTGGTTTTGCTTTTCCTTTCTACACTCTGTCTAAAAAGGAGTGATCATTTGTGGCTGGTTACATCTGTGAAAAGTAATCATGCCGTATTTGAATAACAATCCCACACGTGTTAGCAACAGAATAAACTAGTCATATGAATGTGGTCTAAGGTTTATATAAAGGTAGAAAGGATGCAGTCGAATTGCATTGAAAACAAATGTAAAGTCGCAAACCAACAAATATGTTATGAAACGAGACTAAAAGGCTAGTTTGATCAAGAAAAAATAGTACGCAACACATTTGTTATCCATCCAACATCTGGACAGAAACGTTTGGAGTCTGAGAAGAAACCGAAGTTCGATCAGTCGTCTTGAAACCTGAAAGGATGAAAAACAGCAATTTAAACAGAATGATACGATATCACTTTATTCCATCAGTTCCTCTTCACCTGCTAATAACCTGGATTACCAAAAGTAATCGATGAAGTTTCATAAGAGTTCAACATACTTTTATTTATCTGTATGAACATACAAGAATCGACATAGTGCAATAGGAAATAACAAATCGAAAGAAAAATGAGTAATCAGTTCAGACTGTCATGTTGATGGATATCTTAAAGTTGAAAGTTGATAGGGGTAGAAAAAATCATTCTTGGACTTAGAATATAAGATTATATAGGTCAAAAGACAGATCTCTATTGGAGACAGTTTGTGTGAGTTCAACTCAGTTAGTCACTATAGTCATGTCAAGTTGAATAATAGATGACGTGACCACAATTAGTTCAAAACTTTACATATAGATTCAACGAAAGGAGGATGTAGGCAAGCAACAGTACACGTTTAGAAACGGGTTATCAAGAAGAAAATGGACTGATTACGGCTTCTGTTTGTAAAAATATTCAAAGTTTCAGGCCTCTGATTGCTGTCGCCACAGCAAAAGGCAGCAGAGTTTAGTTAGTTTACATGTAGATGATCTTAATTGACTTCAACACATCACTTAATGTCCATTATCAGTCAGATATCGAGCTACTGAACTGCTGAAATTGTCGCGTTACGTAAGTTGTAAGCTCCTCCACACGTACTTAGGAGATCTGAGGTAGACCCTTCCTCGTTCTCTTCCAGTGTACATGCTTTGTCAGATACACGTAAATGAATACAGTTACGGATAGTATTGGAAAAGATTCTTTTGACTACATTAGTGAACGCTTTGTTTGGTGTAAAAAAAACCAAAAATTGTTTTCGAGAATATCGTCTTCATTTGTTTATGAACTATCCCTACAAATTCATCATCTCTGAAATGAATTTTGATCAGCACCAGCCTTTTGCCGTCTGTCATATTGATAAACTTCTGTGGATAATGTATTTTTTCGTAAGGACTTCTCAATTTTCTGCCCTCAATTTATTCTTTGAACATATCAGTTTTGCTCTGTATCATGATGGTCGATGCTCATTCGTAAGTCGGTGGGAAAACGTTACTGATGTAAACTGTCCGAACGTGATCTTATCCCACTGGATCTACCAGTTCAGATGTACATGTGGTGACACATACATAGGGAGGACTTACAGATCCACGCAAGTAAGCACCTCGGAGCATATTCCAAAGTGGATTCAGGATCAAACTGAATCACATGAACCCATGAAAGTTGGTAATAGACTGCTAAGTTCTTCAGTCACGAAACATATAGTTGAGACAGGTCACAGGATTGATATAGCTTCTTCCTTTAGACCTATTTAGAAAACGTGTTGGTGACAGATCCTTGAATTTGTTGGAGCCGAAGCTATTAGAGGGTTTAAACAACTTGTTTGCGTTCAAAAACCGTTTGTTATCCCATTAAATCTCCTTTGGTGGACTCAAGTTTAAAACCAATTTTGATGTACTATTACTCCCCACTACTGATTGTCAGTGTTATTTGACCTTTAATTCAAGCGTTTTGCTTGACCTCTTTTCATATTCTCACCACTTATATTTATGAATTTTCGTATAAACACCTGTGACAAGTACATGTGTGATTAGATTGTTTGAAATGTGTTGCACAAATACATTAAAGACATAGTGGAAAGCTCCACGGTTTAACAACCCAGCTCAGCAAACACAATAAAACCAAGAAGGTCCAGACAATTCACATTTTATCATTAGTTTGTTGGAATTTATAAACAGAAGTAATTTTTCTGAAGTTATTGAAACTCAGAGACAGTCTATTCTACATACTTTTTCGATGGCTAAGCGTATAAAGATTGCTGTTCACCTTAAGGTGTATGGCAGCGTCTAAAACATTGAACTTGCCGTCATCAATGTCAGAATGAGGATTAGACAACTAGCTGTGAATAAGCAGTAAAACCAGTTTCCACTCTGGTTCTAATCCCCTGGTCAGCTTGTGAGCTTCGGAATTCAGTCGGCAATGCCCCTAAGTAGCTATTCATAAGTTATACAGGTTGATTATTGTTTGCGTGTTATGGTATACATAAGTATCTGTATCTGGCTAGCAAAACAATGTCAAATAGTCTACTCAGTGTTTTTCCTTTGTTTGAAATCTGGATTTCGTATTTTTGGACTGTGTAATTATTTTCCAAATAATGAAATAACTAATCATTAAAATGTAGTCTGTTTAGTGGCTAATAAACCCAATTATTATTAGTTATTGTTGTCTACACATAGATGTAATTCTTCGCTGCTACAGTGGATAAAATTCCTCGACACCTGTTATCTGATGGCTTTTTATACAGACGTATTGAATCTGCCCGAATATCCCTTATGTTATGAGCTACTTGATGGCTAGCAATGAAATTCAGGATAAGGGTTTTGTTCCATCTAGGACTCTTCAGATGGATGCACCTGCACCCTAGTGAGTGATGTTGTTCCCAATGAGACTTGAACCCAGTACCAATGGCTTCAAACGTAATGGCGTCGTCCAGTAAGCCACTAAGACACGACAGATACCACTTGTGCAAGTATAAAGTGCCAATGAAAAACAACTGATACTTGCTGGAAAAAAGGTGGATCCTGTTTCCCAGTGGTTGAGCTGATAACGCTTTGGCGTTTGAAGAAATGGGTAGTGGGTTGGAGTCTCCATGGGAGCAACATCTCTCACTAGGGTGCAGGCATATTTAGTTGATGAGTCCCAAGTAGAAGGAAATGTGCATTCTGTGTTCCGCTACTGGACACCAATTAGACTACAATATACTGAATATCCAGACAGTATCGACGGTTCTGTATAGATCACTTTATAACAAATGTAGAGCAATTCGACCCACAGTAGCAGGGAAAAATTATATGGATCAAACAGATAATAATTTGGTTTTTTTTCTAAACTTTCTAAATCCTATAAGTATTCGCCTACTCCTAAATGTGAATGCCATCGGAATAACAACTCATAAGTTTGTCTTCAGCATTCTCTATCCTGCTTCTTTCTTTCTAGTCATCACCAGTGACGATTAGGGTTAACAGTGAAAGTGACATAATTGGAAATTCAGTTGCAAATGTTTGCATCTGGGGAACTGTTCCGTGTTGTACCATTGCATCAGTCTAGTCCGAGTGAAAATACTTTCCTTTGTGCCTTGCAAAGATAAATATGATTTTTAACTGAGTTATGGAATTTACTCGGATTTAGAAATGAAACATTTCACGTATCTTTGGCAAAATGACAGTATTCAGTCGCCTTGTCTTATGTTTGTTTTTATCACCTGGGTCTATTTCTGTGACAACAGATTGTTTCACTGACATACATTTTTCGCACATGACAAACTAATTCAAGATGCAATGTAGAACTTTCCGAAAGAGTATCATTGGTTGAAGGCTTTTTCAGAAGACAATCTGATATAAGTTTCGTTAGCATAAATGAAGGCTGGATTCGTGTACAAAACTGATATGAAGAAGGCGTAAAAGCATAGAACTCTATATCTCTATAGGTCCTTCCACCTTATATTGGGTATCTCGAGTAGTTTACTGATTAACTAGTCAGTCCTTTTCTTCCTTGATGTTCTTCAGCTGCGAATTCTGGGATCAAGCAATGGATGTTGTGCACCTATACTTGACATGAAACTCAGACACAAAATTAGTTTATTTAGGTTGAATCAATTCAGACATGTTGGGTCAACAGAACACCTGACTGGTGGCCTTCAGGTTCATAACTTAAATTTTCGTATGGTTCAAGATCTTCCTTTTCAAAAACACCGCATCACTTCATTTATGCATGTCTATACTTGTTCATTGCACTTTGGACTACTTAAATTAAGGAAAAGTAGTAAATTACCGGAGTTATACAAATCTTTTTTAAATCGAATTACTTAATTCAAATCAATGAAGACAATTTTCGCACTTCAAAAAATGTCATTCAATCTTAAATTTCAGCTGCACATTCATTTTTATGTTCATATCATGAAAATGAGTTTTTAACCTGTTTATAGGTTTATTTTTTCAGTATTGTTCGATTCTAACTGAAAAATTACAAGATGATGCGAAGAACAATGAACATTCAGGATCACATTTTATGGGAAGTCAAGAGAAGTAGGGAACAGTTGCATTACAACTTAGTGGTTAAAAGGTAAAGCTCTATCCACATGACCTGCTGACCTTAGAAATATAACCTCATAGGTTTATGGGTGCTCATTACCGGCGAGATCTATGCTTTGGAAGAACTAGTTTTCAGTATCCCCAGGATTAAAGTGAGTTTTTTAGTTTATGTTAATGCGTGGTTAGAAATATTTTGAAGGCAGTGGGTGGATGTTGCACGCAAATATGAATCTAGAAGATCAGCACCATGAATAAAGAAGGTTAAGATCTCGCGCAACTCGATGATTACGTGATTTCAGTTGAACTCATATTCCCATTTCACAATGTGACTAATTACACGTTAACTTCTGAATTCTCACGTTCATATTTTACACAACTGACTAATCATCAGTAGTGTATGAGGAGTTTTATTTAACAGAAGATAAAAGTGAGAAATTCTCTGGTTACAATTATTGCATTTGATCTGCTTAGCGGGCATGTATATGCAAATTACGCCACGAGGAGCGACGGAACTATCGGCGAATATAAGCTATCCAACAAAGCAGAAGTCCTAAACGCCATTAAGTTGCTGAAAGCCAGAAAAGCGGCAGGATCGGATGGAATTCCTCCAAAAGCACTGAAAACAGACGAAGATACAACAGAGATTATGCGCACAACATTATTGTAGAAGGTTTGGAAGGGAGAAAAGAAAGGTACCTGCAGATTGTAAGAAGGGCTACCTTGTCAAGCTCCCAGAGAAAGATGATCTAAGTCTTTTCAAGAACTGATGAGGAATCATGCTGCCGTCCACTATAAGCAAAATAGTAGGCCACATCGTCCTAGAGAGACTAAAAATGCTCTGGATTCAAATTACGACCGAAACAGACTGGCTGACTAGCTTCCGGAAGAACAAATCATGTGCCGATCAAATTGTAACGCTACGCATTATCATAAAACAAAGCATGGGATGGCAGCCAAATCTCTGCCTCAGCTTCATCGACTTTGAAAAGACCTTCGATAGCGTCGACCGAGAAGTAATTTGGCAGTTGCGCCAACTCTACGGAGTACCACGAACCTTTATCAATCTCATTCAACAGCTATATGCTATATGACCACGCTACATGCCGAGTGATACACAATGGAAAGTTCAGTGACGCCTTTGAAGTCAAGATAGGAGTAAGACAAAGCTGTCTACTATCACCAATAATCTTCCTGATTGTGGCCGACTGGAATGGACTAGATCATGCAACAGACAACTGTGAGGAGCAAGAAGTTAGCCAAACGTTAGCTGGACCGACGAAAAGGCCTAAGAAGGTTTGGATTTCGCCTATGATGATTTATGTCTAATTGCTTATATCGCACAAACTCGAAGATCTGCAGACAAAAACTAACAAGTTGGCAAAAGAGGCAGGGCAGTGAAGATGTAACTTCAAGTGAACTTAGAGAAGGCAGAGGTGTTGAAGATACCCAACGAACAACAACAACAAGCATCAATCATTATCAATGGGAGAAATCTAGCGGAAGTAGGCTCTTTCACCTACCTAGGCAGGACAGCATCGTTTCAACTATAGGTGGCGGCACAGATGAGGATGTCAAAACCAGGATCGGAAGGACAGCAAGATAGGCCTTACTTGCTTGGTCTGAAATCAATGTGGAGATCTACTTCACTCAGTATAAAGCGTGAACAAGACCCGGATTTTCAACACTAATTCAGTCAATTCAGTGCTTCTATGTTATGGTTCAGAAACTTGGCGCGTCATGAAAAGCACTTTCAACAAACTACAGACATTCACCAACAGCTGATGCCTACGATCACTCGATACTGAAGATCACATGGCCAGGAAGAATAAGAGACAAAGGAACTCCGGCTGGTGACTAACCAACCAAGAACCCATCACCCAACAAATATGCAGAAGGAAGTGGAGATGGATTGGATTGGGCGTTCACTGAGGAGACCTTTCGGGGACATCACGCATCAGGCCAGGCTGTTGAGTGGAACCCAAAGGGGGAACGACGAGTTGAGCGTCCGAGGTGGGGGTGACACGGAGATCACGTGAGGAAGAAATGAAAGCTTCTAGGCAGTCGTGGAGCCAGCTTAAAAGGACTGCAGAAAATGAAGTGGGATGGCGGCGTGCTACGAAAGCCCTATGTTCCACTAAGAACCCAAATGAAAAATAATAATGTAATAATATGCAAATTACAGATCCAGACTATAAAGCAGAATAGAAAAATGGAGTAGGTCGTTTTGCCTACCAAGTGAAATGATTTCCTTAACCAAATGTTGATTCTGATGGTAATCAGATGAGATGGGTTCATAGAAGTCCTACACTTTGGCGGTGGGGAAATATCTAATCAGCTAATGAAGAACGGGTCTAGTGTGCTTTAGTTTGTTCTATCCTACTGCACTCATAGGATACGTGGTCAATAAAAGAAAAATATATGAGAAAGCTACAGGTCTTCAGTCATGAATGCGTTCATAGGATTTTAAACGGATAGCCAAATATACATGCGAGGGGTTTTGATGTCAAAAGTAGGGTAATAGGAAAGGAAGATAAGACGGTTGGCAAGACTGTGAGCCTACGTGAAGTCGGATAGCTTGTGTATCAATTTCACATGCTCAATCACCGCCTATCTTGATATATTATGTCAGTTGAAGTACGATTAAGCTTAGCCAGATAGCAGTCGGTTAGTCTAAGCTATTTAGGGAGATACATACTACTTGACTGACTTCCTCAAGACGACAGGAATCAGTAAATGAAAACTCATTTTGATGTGGCTCAAAACTGACTACAGTGGCGTATATGTATCCACTGTTTGTCATCTTTGACATATTTAATATTTTCGTCAACCTTTATTCAGTTTGTTTTCCCTTTCCTAGAATTTTATGAATTTATGTTTCCTTCCTTACCTATTCATATTGTCACTGAATGTTTGTGTGAAACTGAACGTTTGCAATTTTGTACAAGTTTCTACGTTGATCTCTTAGTGTTTCATTTTCGGCCATTACAAAAGGAGTGAAAAAAGGTATCCATCAGTAACACTGCTAAAGGGTTTAACTATATTGCCAACTGATTGCAAATCGGAAATTCAGGCTATCGAACTTATTTTATTTTTATCTAGATATGAAGATTATGCACTTAAGCCAAAGTATAACCAAACAGAAGGGTAGATGAAAAGTCGTTAAGTAGAACAAAGCACTTGTAAAGTAGTTACTGGTTGTTGCTTTTTAAATCTCTATTTAATCCCAACCTTTGATGAAAGTTATGCCTTCACATTAATTGATTTTTCACCAACAAGGTTAGATAAAGTGTATCACACTGTTTTGCAATGTTCAGTAAAAACTTTCACGTGAATAGAGTCATGTTAAAATCATTTATTTATTTTGTGCGATAATATCTGTTGCATCAATAATTTTGAAAAGAACAACGATGACAAAAACAACTGAAAATCTTTTTCAACATTGTATACAAAAATCATGTGAACTTTTACCAGGAAATATCACCACGTGTTTACAAAACATTATGACATTCCATTCAAATTCTAGGCCCACTCGAATGGGTTAATGCAATTTCAATTTTAGTTCGTCATGAATGTCATGTGTTAACTGGTTATTTAATATTCTGAGGAACGTCAGGCACTGCAAGTAGATGTTTATTTCTCTGTGCATATATTATCGTGTTTATTTGTTGGCAAGACAATTTTTAATAGTTTTAACGTTAGCTGGTTTACACTGTCTCTGCAAAGGTGTATATCATTCAGCAAGAGGTAGTCCTAACCTCAGGGAAAGTTATACTAACGTATTGACTTGAAACTAAATTATTAATCACCACATTGACAGATTCCCTAAGATACTCTACTTGTAAGTAACGGAATCCAGGCCAACATCACCATGTTGATTCTGTTAACTGTTCTATGACCTTGAAGTTGGCATCCTACTTAGCCTAATTTATCCATCGGATAAAAGTATCTATCTCCCTTGAATGGTTGCTTAGAAACTTCACAATCAGGTGGAAGATAATCAGGTGTCAACAAGTTCCATAGGGCGTATAGTTAGACAGGTATGCCTCCGAATATGTGAACATTTAGAGGCTAGCTTCAGAAAAGACGAAGTGAAAGTATTAAAAACTTCAGTTCTACTGCGCATAGTAGACATCACAGAGATGCCAAATAAAGTCTTCCATATCAGGCATAACATTCCAAAAACAATATCATGTGTACCTCGATCACACCTGTTCAGTATAGCTGAGACTGTTTCAATCAGACTGACGAAACCTGAATTTTGCATTCAGAAAGATAATGTTCCAAGTCAAAGTTTATTCATATTAAGTTCCTACTTAGTTTTTCGGAAATAACCCTTATGTTCGTTATATCTGACTGATCCCCTTATTTGGTTAAAAAAGAATGATTCGCTATATATACAGTAGACAAGTATAAATACTGTATGAGAAACGGTTGGAACACATAATTTTGTCAGAATGTTCAACTATATCCATGCTTATTGATCTCTCTTATTGAGTAGTATCTTTCTAACTATCTGAAGTGACCGAGTGGATAATAATAAATACCCAAAAGATGGTATTGCAATGCGACACTCAAAGTGGATACGATAGCGACCTTTATTCTTCAGAGCCTTATACTTCATTGAGCCGCAAAAATCAGAAGACAAAGACCAGTTTATGACAGTAAGGAAGACACTTTATTCGACAAAAACATATCATTTTTATACAGTTTTCATTATAAAAGCCGCTAGATCAGAACGTAGATATTTGTTCTGATTGGTCACCTGTTGGATAAAATTGTCCAATAAGATTTTTACTGACCACACAGTAACATGAAAAAGGTTTATATCCAAAACTTCTACCCTAGCGGTTGATGATATAAATGTTGATTTCCATTTAGGCAGTTTCCTCTCATTATCAAATGAATACAATACCTTGTCGAAGTAACAGTAAAAAATATGAGTGACCGTGAACATGTTTCACCCTTTTAAACTGATAGTTTACATCATGGTGATTGTTTCCGTAGACAATTCGTTCAATAGATTTCCTCATGCTACGAGATGTTACGCAGCTTTAGCGTGCTGTAGATGACCTACAAATAATATTTCTAGACTGGATGCTTAAAGAAATGAAGAAAAAACTACAGAAAAATAAAAAATCCACAGTGTCATTTACTGAACTTGACTAAAAAGGTATGTTTATAACTACTCCTGAGATAGAAAGTTCATTTGTCGAGTGTATCCTCTGTGACTTGTGTTATGAATGAGTGAATTTTCAATAAAACTCTCCTCGCTACTGTTGAACTGACTTTGGACTACCATGAATTTCTCTTTAGCTAAAATGATTATTGAATTTCATGTATAAGAATAAATTTAAACTGATGTCAGTCCGGAATGAATACTAACTTGAAATCAATAAATCCCCACAAACCTGAAAACTGAAATACTGCTCATTGCTAATTATTGAATTGCTTCTAGACTAGATTTTTCCAAGTCCTAACAAGAAGTCTTGACCGGTGGGTCAAACTTAGTCAAGATTGAGGAAGTATATTCTGTGATGGCACCCGATGAAGATCGCTCTACACAGCAACTTGACAGAAGTGGGAAACTGTTGACCACTGAATCCCGACCAGTGGCTCAATGGTAACATGCTTGTTTGGAAACTTGAAGGTCCTGGGTTTGATACATGGAGGGGATCATGGTCGCTCACTCCCAAGGAGTCACATAGGAGGACTTAAAAGCTATTTACTGCCCTCAGGTTTTCAGTGGTTCTACCGATATCGTTCCATGATGAATACCAACTTAAAGGTGAATAAATTAATCTCCACTTAGCCATTTCAAAAGTTTGCAATATTTTCTCCAGGTTTCGACTTCCGGAGAATTAATAACACTAGGCATGGATGCCAACTCTCTTTCTGAACCTTAATTATTGATCTTAGCTTATTTACTTAAATAATATTTATCAATCTGAAGTACTTTCTCACAAGAAGAACTCCTTAAATTACCTAAACGATCAACCCAAAACTTTAATTTCTGCAATCGTCAAGTGCAAACTTTAAGTTCTAATGTTGTAGTAGTAATGGCTTTATTTCAAACAATGTTTTTGATGTAATAAGGAACTCTTAGCGAGTAATATTTCAACAAATTTACTCCTTGAACGATGTTTTCAAATCAACTTGTTACAGAGTCTAAATAATGTTAATAATAACAGTATGATAATCACGGGGAGATGAAAAGAAAATCGCCGGTAGGTTTTGTGTTATGAGTTTATTAAGCCTGCATGAAAATCTTAAGTTCCAGCTAACTATTGCTTTAACAATTATGTGAGGTACTACAGTGCACTCAGAGGTCCATTGTCGACCAGCGCGGTGTCACCTTGTAATTTTATTGTTAACTTGCAAAGTGATTGGTTGAACACGTTTTAAACACGTGAGAGAACTTAGTGAGATAGTTTACATATCAATAATTAAAAATGTTCAGAAGAAGCAATTCAGTGTGATAAATTCGATATTAAATTTCCTTACCATTTTGAGTATTTGAGATAGCCATGGTTTGGCAGACTAATATTGATACTCAGTGACGATAGTCAAAATGATCATCAATATGATGGTCTCCCACTCCGATTCAGTTAGATTTGGATTTGGATGAGAAGCCCTGAATAGGCAGCCAGTGTGAATACGCTCAAGCGATAGTAACGCGTCACGAATTCATATGACAGTTGGACAGAACCCCTTGGTGATTGAAATGAAATAAAAATCTGGTCAGCAGTCGGACCTAGCAGCTCACTTGGTACAGCTTGGACTGGAAACCTGGTGGTTACTGGTTTGAATCTAGCCTCGGTCCAAATTCTCACTTCAACTTCAATCACCATCCAGTATAAAATTTCTTACTGGCCCAAAATCCAAGCTATGGTTCATGCCACAGCTTATAAACGGCTATGCCTAAACGTTGCCTGTAAACTATACAGTGGACTTTTGAACTACAAATTTAAATCATACTTCTTACTTTCATCATCCATCACGATTCTGCATGATTTTACTTGAAACCGATAGTTGATTGGACCGAATTAATCAGTCTCCATCGGATGTGGGCTCGTGCGCGGATACCACGATATTGCTTGTTTATGATAAATAGTGGCTAGAAGTGGAATACAGGACGTGCGTTGCGTCCCATTTAGGATTCGTCAGCTGGATGTATTTGCCTTTCAATGAGCGATGTTGTTCCCACTTGGATTTTAACCACGGGACCGATTGCTTCAAACGCCAGAGCACTACCCAACAGCTGAGGAGTCCCAAACAAGATGAAACGCGCATCCTGCATTTCACCGCTAGCCACCATCCGTCATTACTATATTATTGAAACGACAGGCCATATCAAATCATCCATGCGGCAGCCCATAAGCCAACAGAGACTGATCAATTGGGTTCAGTCAACGACGGAATAGTACAAGTAACAACGTTAAAGCCATACCCGTTGTAAAATAAGTGGCTATCGTGACTCAGTGGTCTAGTGACTAACACTCTGGTGTTTGAAGCGATTATTCCTGGGCTTGAGTTTTAGTGGGGACAACGCTGCTAACTTGGAACCAGGTACATCCAACTGAAAAGTCAAAAATTAGGCGAAATGCGTGTACTGGATTCCAATACTAAGCGCTTTCCATCACTACTCTTTAAAATCAATAGAACGAAACTAAAAAGTTACTTCTAGTCAAAAATCATATCCTAGTTCTCTTGCTTATGGTTGTAAACCCAAACAATAGTATATAGATACTGTATTTTAGAAAATTTTAAACCGTAGAATGTTTTATTTTCCAAATTACTATTTAATGACATAAGCTACACGCAACTGCACTAGGTATATTTATGGAACAAGAGAAAATTACATTAAATAGGATGTTAAGACGGTTTTAAAAACAATTAGGCTAACTTCTTCACTCACAATCTTGCTGTCATGAATGTATGTCATGTTATCCATGCATGCATCCATGATGCTAGACTGAGAGCAGTTTCTTTTCTGCACTCAAACTGGAGTGGTTTTAAGTTTCACTTAGAGAGAAATTCATTGTAAAATTCAAACTACTACCTATCTGACATGCTTTCTATTCACAAAGCGTACTATTCTATTAATTGTACGCAACTTTGACTGGTGTCTTCGTTTAGATCTAGTAACTCACCACTCAGTTATGAGCATTGAAGGTAACTTTCAATTGTCACCCTTCGAAACAATCTAGTGACCACAGATGACTCTGATAATCTTGAAAATATAGTCATCTGTACGTTCTCCACCACTTTTTTTCAGTCTTCATTGCTTTCTTTCTTTTTCGAGCAGGGTTTTCAGTGTATATCAATATGTAGTGTAATTTAGTTGAGAGTTGGCATGAACAGATTGACTTCAAAGGAGTACGTCACTGTGGATGATGGGACTGCAGTGACTACCCAGGAATCAACAAATTAGTGCAAACTCCTTATTGAATTACTGAACAGTGATTTGCTTCAAAATAGATACCTTCAAATCCTAATGATAATTCTGTAATTGTAAAGTGAATGAAGAAGGGAAAAAGGAAGAATGTCCATCAGTGACACTGGATGGTCACACTACGATGCAAATTGACATAAGTCATAACAAATAGACCATTAGATTCCAGTGGAGTGACTGAATGCTCCTATGCACAGTTCCTTTCGGGGTTGTGGTTGAGCAGTACCATAGAACCATAATCGAAATCAATACAGCTGTGGAGTGTGCCCAGATTTACAATGATTCCGCACTACTGTCAATTTATGATGAAAAACCACGATGGAATTTGTAACGTCTCTTCTTGTTTCTGAGTGGATTCTTTCACACAAATTTGTATTCTTTCTGGGACCTTACGTTCATCAGCTGTGAATGAAGAGTGATAACTAAATCTTGTATTATGAAATGACCAAAGATTAGAAGATCCTGAGTGATTGCACAAATCAGCGGAACCACCGGTACACAACTACGGATACTTCAGTGTACCGGTATTAGTAAGTGACCACATAACCAATGCACCTACACTACTACTATTCCAATAATATACGCAAAAATTAGAAAGTGAAATTTTTCCTGAGGACAACAGAAATCAGCGGAAAATGCAAAAAATCTGTCCTACTTGTCTATTTTACATAACCTTTAACACTGTTGAATTCAGGGCAGAAAACTTTTTCATTATGTTCAAAGATGAATTCAGCATAAAATAAGTGACAAAGAAACACTTGATCAATACTTAGAATGGACTGTTAATCGGTATTTTACACAAGGCACACTAATCAATCCGATCTCTTTCGGTTTTATTCATACACTATGGAATCTAGCATATGAAGTATATGAACTTATGAATACAATAGTTTGTCTGCAAATACACCTAACAATTCACGACATGAAAGGAAACTTCTAGTCATAGATACTCTGAAACAGACACCGTCGGTCTTGACAATGAACATTATTTTTGTAAAATATGATTAATCGTGATGCAGTAAACGATCAGACAGTGTGAGTCATTGATTGTTATCAAAATCTGTCATAACACATTATTTGTGGGTATGCCCACAGGTAGTGAATCACCCGACAGTGACAGTTAAAGGCCACATTAACAAACAGATAAATCATAACCACTGTGTCTAGTGCCTGAGTAAGATTTTACGCAAGGAAGGATGCTTTCGAATATATTTCAAGTTAGGTAACCAAATATTTTAGAGATATATTTATGAGAATAATGAGTTTTCATTTGTCATTAGTTATAGTTATTTTAGATGGCATTTGCAATCAGCCGTCATTAGCAAATGCATAACATTTCTGTCAACGAAGTACAGTCACAGTGGTAGTTGTACAGTGATTCACGTGTATGTATAACACACACATAGGAAGCAGTAGTCATAATGTATGCTGTTGACGGTGATCTGGTCCAGGTGAAAAACCTCCATCTTCATCTACTGCCAAGCATATGCCAAAAACTAGTCGTAAGGTAGACATGAAAAAAGCCTTTAAAGTACTGCACAAAAGTAGTCACTACCGAGTACCAAAATTTATCGCAGCTCTTGCCACCTCAAACTTAAATCCACTTTATGTATGTAAAAACAATTTGTACTAATATTGAAACTACCTTGAATTTAATTTTCATGCCGAGAGTGGAGTAGCTTAGAGTGAGCCTCTCTTCTGTCTGTCGTATTCTTATGATTTCTATTGATACATTTCATAAATTCTAATAAGAGTGGTTTGTCAATTCAGTGTGTAATAGTGGAGAATATTTGTAGCTAAGGTGGGTCGTCTTGATTATATTATATTCTCTGAGCTGGGTTGTTTAATCGTGAAGCTTTCATCGTCCTTCTAGACAACATCGTCTGCACTAACTTCAGTATGAAGTGAGCTGTCAATGTCTCTCCATGAGTGATTTAGTAGATTGCCTTGACGAAGTGGTCTGTGACTGACTGCTTCTTTTGATTGTTGTGTCATTGACTGTATAGATTTTCCTGTTGGCTGTCCCTCTGCTTGACCTCTGACCTTTCTGTCGTTTATCATTTTTCTTGTTGGTAAATAGATTGGATCTATGTCCAAACATCTGTTGATTGCTGACTGAGCTGAATGTCAAGCTTCTAGGAATTTTCTGATATTCTTTGTGTTTCCTCTGTCCAAAATTTCCACATTGTCGAAATTGAATTAATGTCCATAATTATACACATGCATTGAAATGAGTGATGAAATGTGACGTTTAGTGGGTAATTGGTATTCATGTAGACGAAGGTGAAGAGGGCGACCATTTTGTCCAGTGTAGTATTGATTGCTGTTATTGCAGTTGACTTTGTAAATGATATTGGGTTTGTCTTCCTTGGTTGTTGCATCCTTTGGTCTGCATAATAGTGTTTGGAGGGAATTTGTTGGTTTATGAGCCACACCAATTCCAAGTTGTCTCGGTAATCTTGTCGTGATTTCTGATATATTCTCGATATTTGGTAGGATGATGCGTTTATTGATTTTGTCAAAGACTTTGTAGCTGATGATGTATGGGATAGGCGTCTTCTGATAAAGTTTCATGGGCGGCTGTTTTTCTTTAGGAGGGACATCAAGTAATTTTCTTCGTTTCTCCATGAAGTTGCTGTACTGCAGTGTGTTCTCGCTCTTCTGAATAGAGTCTGCACGCAACCGATCTTGTGCATTGTTGAGCTGTTGCTACTGTAGTTGAGGATTTGGTCAGTGTGTGTTGGCTTCCTGTACACTTGGGTTTCCAGCTTTCCAGCATTTGTTCTACTAACTAAAACATCCAGGAATTGTAGTTGGTTGTTTAACTCTTTCTTCGTTGTAAATTTGATGTCATTGAGAAGGTTGTTGATCAAACTGTGGGTGTTTTCTATATCATCTTTTTTAATCATGACAAAAGTGTCGTCCACATACAGGATCCAAATTTTTGATCTGACCACAGGTAGGATGAGGGCTTACAGTCTGCATCGCTGCTTCTGCAGTTAGCCTGAATATCGGTGATCCAATTGGAGTTCATTTCGTTTGTTTGTACAGTTTATCTACGTCTTCTGTCTGTGCTGTCTAACTTGGTAGTTGTATCTGTGTCAGTAGACTGTTTTCAATTTTCTTAGTTATACTATCTCTTCACTAAACTAACATAATCTCAGCAAGTATGTGGGTTAGTCAACACTACTGTCTTACAGACAAGAGTTTAAAAGCTTAAGGTTACTCGTTGGTGATGTCTAGTTGAGCATACCATGGTATACATTTTATTCTCTTTCATCCTCATCACCTAAGACCAAATTGATCAGTAACTTTACAAATATGGGCTGCTTTTTGGATGCTTCAGTGTAATCGATAATTTCTCTTTGATGATAATGATGAATAGTGGTTAACAGTAGAACTTACTATGCCTACAAGTCCATAAAGGAACCTATAAGCTAACAGTAGTCTATTGATTTGGTCTAAGCCAATGAACAATGAGAAAAAATAAATTAAGATTTGATATGAAACTGTACCATTTAGACAAGTATTGGCTATCAAAACCCAGTAACCTAGAGGGTAAATCTCCTGTATTCGCAGGAATAGCAACCAGGTTCGAGTCTCAGTGGGAACGCCATCGGTCACTGAGATGCACAAATATCCACTTGAAAAGATTTTAATACAATGAAATATGCGTTGTGAATTTTACTATTAACCAATATTCGTCTATATCATTCATCTCGGTCGACAGTGTTGATTACCACCGAATCCACGGGGTTAAGTCACTAATTCGTTTAGCGAGAAGAACTTATCAAAATCATTTAGATCCTTATGCAAACGTATCCCTATCATAGGATTTGACTCTCCTAACTTTTTGATGAAGTTTGAAAAGAGTTTTTGACTTTTTATTGAGTACTTTTGAAGCATATAACCAAGCAAATAAACACTTCATTAGAAAATTCATTATCCTACCATACATAATGTGTTTAATGGCTTGTTAACTTTCTAACCAGTTCCGATTTTTAAATTTAATCATACTTCTGTCAATTTACTGTTGATGAAAATGGAACTGAGTGGTTGAACATGCATAGCTTTGTTCAATGATTTCATTAATTTTCGTATTACCTTAATCTTCATTTGATGGTCTAAATGATTAACCTCATTTACTCTATCTCTGGGATTTAATTCTTTCAGTGTTGTATTAATCATGGACTGTCATCAACAGAAGAACTAGTGAAAACCCGGGATCACTTAACAGATGTTTTGTCCTACTATGGGAATCCTCAACAGCGCACTCACCGCCCTGAGTTTGATGCCTGGAGATTTCATAGTTGCATACCACTGAGGAGTCATACACTTGGACGAAGCGTCTACCCAGTACTCTTAAGCTTTCAATGGTTCTCCAACTGGCATCACTTCGGGGTGAATACCACCTTTAAATAGATCTGTCTGGACAAACTATCAGTTGGATTATTGGTAAATACGACCCTGTGGCTTCGGTAAGTAACTTGGAGAATGATATTTTGATAAATTATTTCACATCTGAAACATTTGTTAACATACTTGTCTCTTTCTGCACCGTCTCTTCCTGTATAGAGCGGACACTTAATCAGATAACTTCCTGTCTAGGAACCATTCCGACTTTGTCAAACTCTTCACGTTTCTGATCACCTTTATTCCATCATGTGATATTGTGTGACTTCTTTATGCCTATAGAAAACGCACTTTATTCGGTTGTAACTTCAAGCTGTTGATTGATAACAAACGTTTACCCATAGTTTAAGGTTACTGTGTTCTGTTCTCATTCAATTTCAAAAAGGGATAATTGTCAATGTTTGCCGAGTTCTAAGATGTAGCATACATCTAATGTGGACTAATCAGTACCATGCTATTTTCTATGCACCTCTGAAAGGTATTCACTTATCGTAAGCAAAGAGCTATTATACATGAACTCGTAGAGACTCTTAAAATATAAACTGCAGAGACTGAATTGAATATACAATATTCGTTTCTTCAGATTACAAATCGGACTGATGAGAAGTAAAACATTTTTCTGATTGCTACTCACTTGTGACAGGATACTCAAAATTTCTTTGATAAAGTCAATATGTTTACTGCTTTTTCTATGCAACCCTTCCTTGAACTACACACAAGTTATCAAGCTAAACGTTTTTGTAAGGCAACGTAATAAAAATCATTACCAAGTCAATTTGTTTCTCGTAACATAGAAAGAAACTCAACGTTTCCAACGAAGATATTCAGTGAATAAATGTGAAATTTGGTAGTAACGATGATTATTAGCTAACAGTGAAGTCCAAGACACATGTTTCGTCATATTTGGGACTCATTAGCTTTTTTCACCTCTTATTCATGTGTAACAAAAGACCGTTTTAAACCACTTGAGAATCTTGAAATAGCTACTTCAATACGTTGTAAATTCCCGTCTCACGTTGTTACATTCCAACAATTTTACCCTGATTAGAACCGGAAATATATTTCAACAGTTGGAGCAACTATTATTACTGTTACTGAATATGTTGGTTTTGATTGCTTTAGCTAATTCATAGGGATATGTTTTCATGGCTCATACAGTCAACTTCCAGACTGTGAATCATTATTTCACGCCTCACTCTACTGTTTGAAGTCTGGGTAGCTTCGTAATTAAACCACAATTGTCTTACAACTATTTCCTAACTTTGTAATCAGTTAGTTTTCCCCCTCTCTCCGGCCACATATGCATTTTAATTATAAAAAGGTGAGTGAATTCCATCAGATATAGTGTACAACAAAGTTATCGCTTCAGAAATTTTCAAAAACATTTCCACTTTATGAATTTCAACAAAACAGTAAGAAAGCTTGATTTGTCTGAATTGTGTTTTGAATTTGTACAGCACATTTTATGCTTTTTGTTTGAATGTCACTTGAAATTTTCATTATGACTTGCTTCTAGATTTCCTGAAGTTTTCTAATAAGAAATAACGACTTGTGATGCAAACTAAGTCGGACGTGAAGAAAAATACTGAACTATGGCAATACTATTTAGTTGCTGTGTATTGTGAGTTTGATCCCTGGATGACCCCATCCTAGAGCAAAATAGCCGTTCAGTGTTTCCAGGTTTTCAGTGGTTCTTCTATTGGTGTCAGGCTGTGATCAATGCCAACTTCAAATATTTGAAACTTGTTTCTATATAAAAAGCAGTAATCTGAACAAAGAATATTCTATTCAGTCAATTCTCATCAGGTTCTACAGTTATAAAATAGATCTGTCCAGCGTAAAAACAAATCACGGTGAAGGCACAGGATACACATTCTCTAAGCTTCGTTTGGATGCAGTACAAAAGTAATATAAACAAGTGCCCGGGATTTAGTAAAAGATCAAAATGTGGAAAAAGGACTACTGTGTATCCGTGAGATTCCAACTGAAAACTGATGCCCCGATAAGTTCATCAAAGGTAACATCAAACGAGAATTGATGATAATGGAGAAGAGGCCTTTGTTCCTGTGACTGCAATTCAGGAGAGATACTTCAAGTGAAATGCACTCGCGTACCCTAGCTAGAACAGTCAATAGGATGTTTTATGCAGGTTTTCTATTGCATATCTTTCACTAGCCGGCCAATGCTCAGTCTGAGACTAATGGATATCCTACATAATCGTAGCTTTTTGTCTTGGATATATCAAAATTGTTCCTGTGGAATAGGTTACGCAGTACTTAAAATTGACCAGGTGCGTCTTTGGATATGTGGGCATTTACCAGTTTGCTTCGGAAAGGCGAAGTGAAAGTCGTGAAACGTTCCATCCTAGCGCACCTAGAAGACAATAGGCATCATAGAGATGCTAATAAAGCTTTCAGTGTCATACACAAGGTGCCAAAACCAATACTATGTGTAGCTTACCAGCCTCTCCTCAACATAGTTAAGGCTGTTGCAAGGAGACCTATCAAGCCTGAACTGTGCATTCAGAAAGGTCATGTTCAAACATTATTCCTTCCTCTGACTTCAGTAGACTGAGGGCCACTTTTGTATTCTTTATTCATTTCCTTTTCGTTCGCCATCACATTATTCATTTGTATCTACGTCATCATAATACAGACAAATGTAAAAAGAAAAATCCATTTCCTTACAGACCTTAGGTCTTAATGTATTTCGAAAATACATTTCCCTTTAACGTGGTTTGTTTTCAAGCTATACAATTGTATTTATAACCCTGGAACCTGATGAGATTTTATTGAAGGAAATATTTTTTGTTCAGTTTGTTGTTTTTCATTAGTGCTTCAATATGTTTATGGTCAAATTATTCGAAGTGTTCTTCATAAGTGCCTCTTCTTACTGTTCACTGATATATGTCTACAGACTTGGACTACTTATAAGTATGGTAATTAACTTTGAACATTATTTTTCGGAAATTGGTTTCTTCTAATTTCCTTAAATAATATCCATAGATAGAATGATAATAATTTACAGCTTCGAAGTCTCATCTACTTTAAATTCATTGGAACTCAGATGTTACTAGACAAAAGATTTTTAATTATTTACCCTCAGGTTAATTAAAAGAATTAAGCGCCATCCAAGCCTCATAAACGAGCTGTCTAAAACCTCCTCCTTAAGAAACAAATGGCTGTCCACTGAGATGATTATCAGAAGAGAACTTCTTCAGTAACTTTATTTGGAAACCAGTGTACTGGAAAGTTGGATGACACTGATAACCATATCTTATTTGAAGCATTCACCTTATCATTAGAAGTTCGTGTTTGGTGTGGGTAACATAATGCTATTCATATTGGCTTGCAGAAGTAACTTTTTTCACTAAGGCGTCAATAGGTTGTTCAGAAGACAGTCACTTTTGATTTGAACGTCATACTTTCATAACGAAATATCAAGTTGGAATATGTAAGTACTACTACTGCTACTACTACTACCATTACTATTACTACTACCATTACCATTACTATTATCATTACCAAGAAAGCGGATAAAGTTAAAGCACATAGATTTACAGCACGTCTGGGTATTCAGCTAGGTTATGTCTAGTCTAAAGCGCTGCCCTATCAGATCAAATAAATACCTTTAAGTCAGTCAATGTTCACAAGCCATCAACTAGATTCATTTCCAATGATCGTAAGCGGCATTTGTTAAGATCGAATTCTCGGAGTTTAAGTGAGAATTTACAACCTGTGAGTTAAAAAAGTAGGCGCTTTGCACGAATACCTGTTGGTGAAACTTAATGATAAACCTACTTCGTGAATTGACAAAAGTCGAAGCAAGTGGACCATTGAATTCCAATTCATTGACTGAATTGCGATATGTTCACCATGTTATTTGACGGTCATGTGCACAATTCCTCGCTAAATAGCCCAAAACAGTTTAATTGTTATCCCGATTTTCAATGATTCTGCATCTGATACTAAACCATAATGAAAACTGCTTCGATATCTGAAAACTAGTTTCTTTGTCAACTAGCTATTGCATAATATCAAAGTAACAGTGTGCAATTTACAAACTAAAGTTTGGAAATATTAACCCTTAGCGATCTACTGAACCTCTGACTGATAATATAATTGTCTTGAATACTGAATAAATTAACTTAAATGTAGAGTAGAACAAACACCTTTATACTGTTCATAAATCTTACACAGAGAACCAAACTAACCAACAGTTTCTAGCTAACTCTTCAAGCAATCTTATCTAAGAATACCAAAATACCTCGTTGTGTGGACTGATGGTGATTGTTTTGCACCATAACTTGGCTGCTTACTTATCCGTAATCAACTACAGATTGCATAGTCAACTTTAAATACCACTTACCTTGGTAATTTGTTTGCACCAACCATTTCTGCTTTAACTAGAATGATGGAACAATAAAAACAACATCAGAATGTCGAAATCTTATTGTAAAGAATCTGTGCAAGGATTGTAATTAACACTCGCCTAACCTTGATAATAATGCTTAGAAAACTTAAATGATCAACCGCATTTTAAGGACGTAAACTTTTTACGCTAAGTTAGTGATACGACCAAATGAAAATCTCCTGGTTGAATCAGTAATTTGCAAGTAGTGAAATACTCCCTTCTGTACGGTCACTTAGTTATCTCTTTTTAAATAAACTGGTAATGCATGAGAGTACTCAAAGTAATCGAAATCAATATACAAGATGGCGCCACCATAAAACCCTCCAACTCAGCAAATCTCATATGAGTAAGTTAAGGTGAGAGGTAACTAGGTAAAAGATCGTTAAACGTAGTAGTAGTAGTAGTAGTAGTAGTAGTAGTTGTTGTTGTTGTTGTTGTAGAAAGTACGATGAAGAAGGGAGGAGGAGTAAACGAAATAACGAAATATGATGTGATAATTACGCATGTATATGTGCCACTGCGATTAGTTCTGAGCTACATCATACAAACTCATTGACTATCGATTTCGGTTGTCACATGGATCCTAACTGGGAAGGCTACATTCACTTACATTACTCAAACCAACAGTTAAAGGTTTATCCTACGTTCTAGTTTGGCTACCTTTTGATCTGTTTCCAGTTTGAAAGTACTTTGGCTACTTCCCGGATAGCTGAGTTGATAAATGTTCTCAATTACATTAGCTCACTCACCTCTTTAACCTAAGATTTTACGCTTCACCTCTACATTACTAACATAGTAGTAAGTTGATGTACTAAGAATAAACAGTACAATAATCAGTCATTCGAAAACACAATCGCATTTATTTGGAATATTTCTAACAGTAATGGAGGGGACAGAACTATACAGTCGAGCAGCTCTTCCTTAAACTTAAGTTCTTAACCCCCTTTATCTTACATATTGGTTTAATGGTTTCGATTTTTAGGAGAAATTTCATTATAACTCTGACAGAGATAAGTGCATTTCAGTTAATAATTTGAAGATTTTAGTTAATTCTTAACCATGTTCTAAAATTTCAGCTCTAACCAACAGCAGAAAGCTGTGTTAACCATGAACTGTATGTATCAATAAATGAACTGAAATCAAGATTATTGAAACAAGAAGATTTAGTGCAAGCCATTGGAACAATAAGATACTGGTACAAATTGGCCTATATCAGTAGTGAAAACAGAACATTTGTCTAAATCCAGCATCGTAAAGTCCATGATGCTAATATGACAAGTTGCGTAATTCAGAAGGATCCCGTATGGCTCATAGTTAATTACTGAGAATTTTAATCGAAAATAAGAAATCGCCAACCTTTTTACTAGTGACTAGTACAGTGGTGTTAAAGTCACCAAGTCTATTTTCGGGCTGTTTGCCAGACTTCACTTCCAGTACATTCAGCTTCACTGACACTGAACTACCGTGGTTAGTCTATATACCCCTGGTTTTTCAACAAGATGGGTCACATTTTGCACCAGCCAGTCTAACATCCGTCTGAATTCTCAATGCAATGGAATGTAGAATTAGGCAGGAAGATAACTAAGGATGGTCACACTAGGACACAGTACTAATCCATCAAGTAAACAAGTGTTGATTTGGAGAAATCAGGGTTTTACGAGTTATTTGGAAGTAAGGATCGCAGACACTGGGTTGGCAGTTTTTCGAAGTTGTAAAATGTATTCCTTCTTTATCCCCTTAAGAGTTTTCTACATTCAAATCGCTAGGTATCTGTTCATCTTTCTAATTAAATAGCTTCTAACTAGTTTCAAATTCCTTTGACTTCTCTTGACGTTGTTTTCAAATATGTTCAGTGTTTCCCTGAACAAATGATCTAATTGTTCGGATTATGTAACTCACATAACATACTTCGAACAATCTGATGGCATACATACTTATCATGGGTGTTCATATTAAAGGTTGGAAAGAGATAAAGGACAAGAACACCAGAGAAGGTCAAGTACGACAGTTGGTTGAAGACAGTCAGTAGGAAAACCTGCACCTACGTTTAATGCTTGTTGGCACTCATCAGGAATGCGTATCTGCAACCTTGAAGGAGTTGATTTCGCAACTAGCATTCAAACTCGTGTCATCTAGTGTTATCATGTTCTGACTCACTATATTACCACCTTCTAAACTGGTAAGTTTATTTAAGCCACCTGTAAAATAATTTCATCCAGGCTTTTGATTTAGCTGTTTATTAATTCTGAGACTTCAACTTGAGAAACTTTGCTTCGTGAAATACCGACGCATAATTGATCAACAACGTCTGTAGGCTACAAGCATGAGACACTCTATTCAAATGAGATTTGATGATCAAACATTAGTGAGCCAAATGCCTGAAGAATAAATTCGAAAGATTCTACTACATAAAGTGGTGGAAATGTTTATGGGAAGTTATGGGGCTATGGTTCATTGATTTGGTTTAGGGAGGCGAATTTCAACCAATGGGTGGCGTGTTTGGGAAGCCAGGTGGTATCCCTAGCCCTCACATAACAGATATGACTCATTGCATACTACATGAATGCACCAGAAGTTAATGACAGCACTTTGACTTTTTTTGACGACAGATTATTTAAATCTTAAGACTTATGGAATTTAGTTGTTTTAAAGTGAAGTTATCTGTTAAAGCAGGTTCTCATTATGAGTGAAAACAGAAACCGATATCTGTAGATTATCGAAGTATATGAAAAGTTAGATACATAGAGTATGAATGGAGTCCTTGATATTTTTTAAAGGACATTTGAGACAATGGATACTGATACTGTTTGTGAAAGTGTACATTTAAAACGATAGGATTATTTTACAACCGATACAATATCTAGGTGACGTGAAATATACAAGCTCATTTCGTTTTTAGCTACATAAGACTGATGAAGTTAGGAAAAGTAATCCATGCTACCATCTCAGATAGTCCAATCAACTTTCTATTTGCCAATCTCCATTTCTAATTCACTTCAGTATACATTAAGTCAAAAACATCTCAGCGGATAGCTATTGTGTTGACAATGAACAGAAGGTTATGTGTAATTCATTTACCCGACAAGATGTTGAAATACTCAGCAGTTGAAGGGAAACTGGGATCCAGCATAGTAGTCAGTCTGTCAGTTTAATTAGTAGAACATCAAACTAACGATCAGCTGATTGATGTTTTGGTTCTTGCTATGGTCTTGGTTTTCGTTTAAATTTTACTCTTTCCACTGCTATCATCAAGTGTTGTAATCAACAAAATGCAAATAGGTAACAGGAGGACTCAAGATCTATCTTTACTTCACAACCTACTTTGTGGTAATTCATAGTTTGAATTATATCATTGCACAGCTTACTAAGTTACTGAGTCAATCAAAACCAATCTACCAATCATGCTTTTTACCACCTGTTCATGACTGTCAAGCGTATATATGCAGTTGTATCTTCTCGTCAGAGATTCTCTTCTTCTCATTCAGAAACTTGATGTCGTCTTGTGGCATTCAGGCGTCCCACTGAAGTTAAACTTACTACGAAAGCTCGACTCCTATTAATACTCATTGCCACGGAGTGATTTGAACCAGAGACGTCCCGGTTCTCCCCTCCCCGTGCTTATATATATATATATATATATATATATATATATATATATATATATATATATATATATACGAAACCTGGCAGATGACCATAATATTCTATTTCATTTCAACCATCAAGGCTTTTTCCCGACTGACATGTGAATTCGTGAGGCTTTACTATCTCCAGACAGTATCCACACTGGTTGCCTAATCAGCAATTCTCATCCTAATCCATTCTATTTATGTTGATATATATTCAGTTTTGCTCAATCACTTCTTGTAGCCGTGAGAAAATTGATCATAATGAAGAAAGAACTAATAACAGTGTTATACTCAAAATTTCGACTTTTGATAATTAACTGTGTGGAACCTTACGATATATTTAAATGTTACCATGGTAATTATTTCAGGCAGAAAAAAGTTACTTTTACACCTTGAAAATAAATCTTGAAAGAGAAAATGAAGAATTTAAATAACAGTAAATTTCGAAAAATTGGTTTTCTTGAACATTGAAACACCCTCCAACAATTCCATTGATAATTGAGCAAAACTTTTAACTAAAAGTTTAAAATAGTAGAAATTGACTTTCACTTCCGCTTTCAGCAACAAATTTTATTCATTTGAAACATTATATCAATACTATATGTTATTAAGCATATATATAGTTAGCTTAAGAGCATTTATTCAGTTATGAAATTGAATGCATATAGCTGTGAATATTTTTGGTATGTCAGATGTCGTTTATAATGAATTTATCCTGTTAAATTAAATTGCCGTCTTTTGATATATTCCAGTGATATAGCATTTGTTAGCCTTAGTGCTAATTCATAAGCTTTTTAGCGCTTTGAATATATCAGTTAATTTACACCTTGAATTTGACAGTTAGCCTTCTTTCCTATTGGTCTACACGGTTTGTTGAAAAAGTTCTATTTGTACTTAGTAATAATTGGAGGTAAAATGAAAATTTGGGCCACAACGAGACTCCAGCTAGTGACTCCTGAGAGATTATATGATTCGTTTGCTTTGATCTTTAAAATGTTCATCAATAAACACAGTTTCGTGGTTCTAAGTTATGAAGTTTCTACAAAGTATCATTCAGACCTTGATCGCTAGGTATGCCTCAACGTTAGACAAGAGAAAATGGAACTAGATTATATCTTACAATTGTTCCAAGCGGAAATTTTTGTTTGTTAAGTTGATTGGACCTTTGCGAAACCAACTGGTTTGATTTTGACCTCCTTTTAAGGAGGTGAAGATTAGTTTGATGATCAAATAATTAGCTGAACCCATGCTGAGCGTTTTTCTGTGAAGATATCTGACTTTATTCAGTGTTTAATTTTTCTCTTGTTATAGTCCAGGTGTTTGTGAATCTTGATAATTAGAAATAAACAGGAGACACTAGTAGATGGTTGAAGGGAATCAGCAGGTAGCGCCTATTCAGACTGTAACTGACCTCGTATGCGGCCGTATCACCTAATCAGAGGCACTCTCGATATCACAAGTGTTGCACATAAAATATGCAAAAGTTGATTCTATAGTTATCCACATCCTAATGTTAAAACAAACACATCATTAATCACTTGCTGAACCTTACTTGGCCAATTAACTTTATCACTCAATTTTTAATTAAGCGGGTTGTCGACATAAAGTATTTCAGATATACTCGCTCTTGCACAACTTCAAAGATTGGCAGCGGGAAGTGATTAATATTACAATAGTAAACAGTTAGTCAAACATAGGCTCAATATCCGTTGATCTCACTCACCAATAAATTTATTATATCATTATTTGTCCTTTGGATTCCTAGTGGAACATGGGGCTCCAGTAGCACCTCTCCATTTCACTCTCTTCTATCTAGTCATTTGAACCTCGCTCCACAACTGCCCACAAGCTTTCATTTCTTCACATGATCTCCTCCATGTCACCCTCGGCTAAGATGCCCAACTCGTCGTTTCCACTTTGGATTCCACTCGATGGCCTAACCTGGTGCGTGATGTCCCCAGTCGACATTCTCAGTCTTTCCCCAATCTAATCCATCTCCACTTTCTTCCACGTATTTGTTGGATGATGGGTTCTTGGTTGGTTCGTTGCCATTTCAGAGTTCCTTGTTGCTTCTGCTTTTTGACCATATGATCTTCAGTATCGAGCGAAGGCGGCAGCTGTTGGTGAATGTCTGTAGTTTGTTGGAATTGCTTTTCGTAACGCGCCAAGTTTCTGAGCCATACAGCAACAGTGGCTTGATGTTGGTGTTGAAAATCCGGATCTTCTTCTTCGTGCTAAGTGCTAAGTCCACACTGATTTCAAATTAATGAAGTAAGGCCTGTCTTGCTGTCTTTCTGATCCTGTTTTTGACATCCTCATCTATGCCGCCGACGCCAACGCCTGTAGCTGAAACGATGCTGCCTAGGTAGGTAGATAGGTGAAAGAGACTACTTCCTTTAGATTTCTCTCGTTAATGGTGACTGGTGCTCGTCAATGATGCTGTTCTTGGTTGGGTTGCCTGTAGATCTTCAAATTTGTGCTACAAGACATTAGACACAAATCATCATCGGCCAAATCCAAATCTTCTAGGCTCTTTCCATCGGTCCAGCAATGGTATGCCTCTCTTCTTGCTCCTAACAGTTTGTTGCATGATCCAGTCAGTCGACCACAATCAAGAAAATCATTGGTGGTAGTAGGCAGTTTTGTCTTACTCCTTCCTGTCTTCACTTCAAAGGCATCACTGAGCTTTCCATTGTGAATCACTTGGCATGTGGTATCTTCATATAGTTGTTGAATGAGGTTGATAAAAGTTTGTGGTATTCCGTAGTGTTGGAGCAGATGCCAAATTACTTCTCGGTCGACGCTGTCGAAGGCCTATTCAAAGTCAATGAAGGTGAGGTAGAGATCCAGTTGACTGCCGCTCTATGCTGTGTTCTGGGATGATGCATAGTGTTACGTTGCAACTTGATCCGCACATGATTTGTTCTTCCTGAAGCCAGCCAGCCAGCCAGCCAGTCTGTTTCGGTCGTAATTATGAATCCAGAGCATCTTTTAGTCTTTCCAGGATGATGCAGCCCAATATTTTGCTTGGAGCGGATAGCAGCATGATTCCGCGCCAGTCCTTATTCTTGCAAAGACTTGGGTCGTCCTTCTTTGGGAGTTTGACAAGGTAGCCCTTCTCCCAATTGATAGGTAGGCACCTTTCCTTCCTTCTACACCTTCTGCAGCAATGGTGTGAGCATACCTGCTGTTGTCTCTTCGTCTGTTTCCAGTGCTTCTGGAGGAATTCCATCTGGTCCTACTGCTTTCCCAGATTTCAGCAACTTTATGGCTTTCAGGAATTCACTTCTGCTTTTGTCGGAGGGCCTGTGTTCACTGAAAGTTCTGTGGCTGGGCTGCTGGTGGTATTTTTGGACGGGTTGCGGGTGGTGGTGGTCGATTCAAGAGTTTTTTGAAGTGGTCAGCCCATCTTTTCGATTGTTTCTCCTCTTTGGTAATTGAATTTCCTTCATAATCTTTTATTGGTTTCGTCTGCATTGATCTCTTCCCGGATAGTAACTTGTTTATTTGACATAGTGTTGTCAGATCTCTCCTACCTACAGCCTGTTCTGCTTCACTTGCCAGTGTGTCGTAGAAGTGTCTTTTGTCCTTATGCCTACTTCACTTCTTTGTCCAGTGTTTTATACGTTGTACTCAGTTCCTTTTCTCATCGTTCATCCTTGCACTGACTTATCTTCTGCTTTACCATCTTCCTCTCCTTTCTCTATCAGCTTCATGTGTCCGTCGAGATCCATTCCTTGTCTTACCTCTTCTTCTTCCCTTCTAATAAGGTTATGCAGGTTTCTTTTTACATAGCTTTCAGAAGGTTCCTGAGTTCTTCCACGCAGGTATCCTCAGGGATGTTGCTCATTGTCTCCCGTTTTGTTCTGATGGTTGGCTGACATGAAGATGTCCTTCGCAGTTTCGTCCTTTAGTTAAGTTTCTTTTCTGGGTGTTGAACTTGAACTGTGGTCGATCACCAACTTCCTTGAATTGAAGGCTTTCAATTTGATTTTGAAGGTAGGTTCTTTGCACTAGATGGTGAATGGTCTGAACATACATCTGCTCTTCTTCTTGATCTTGTGTCAATTAGGCTGCGTCTCCACTTTCTTCACATTGAGATGAAGTCGATCTGATTTTTAGTGTACTATGTCCATCTGGTGAAATCAAATCCATGTCGCTTTGTCAATATCCTTGTATTTGCACACACTACCCCCAGTCATTAAATGAACAGAAGTCTGCAAACAGTGCTCCATTCTCATTCATCATTCCAGCAAGTGCCTCCTGACCAATGATCAGTGTTCTTCCTGTGTTGTCCGCTCCTAGTTTTGCATTCAGTCCCCTCACCTACTAGAATTTCAATGTCGCCAACTGGAGTCTTGTCCAGTACTGGTTGATTGCAGTTGTCTGTAGAATTTCCCCTTCTTCTCTTCATCTGCATTATATTTAGGTGCGTAGCGTAGCGTAGCATGGCATTGTATGATTGTGGCTTTCCTTCCTTTTAATTTGAATCTTGCTGTCATGATCCTGATCTTGGAGGAGATTGGTTTCCACTGTATGAGAGCCTTCGATGCTCTTGAGGACATCATGACAACCACTCTAAAACTGAGTGTGCTGCTTGTTGTCGTCTGGAGGACAATATTGGAGAAGGTTAGTGACTCTCCAGTTGACGGTTTGGAGAGTCCACTTCAATTCCATCTACTTTCGCAGATTCCAAGCAGTTACATGCCATACCTCCTCATCTCTTTTGCAATCTGGGCAACCTTGCTAGGTTCAGACATGGTGCGGACATTTCATGTCCCCACGTTTACGTTCGCTTTCATCGAGAGGAGACACATCGGCCAATTGGGTTCCCAAAGGCAGGCTTTCACCAACGGGCATCATTTCGTCTCACCAATTCCAGCGAGGAATAAGTTTGTTTTTATATTCTATAATTTCTTTGTGCTTTGAAGTTTCTTCAGCCATTGGATTGGTTTGACGGGGTAGGGTTGCTAGCCCTTTGTCCGACCTTCCCTCTTTACCCGGGCTCAGGACCGGCTAGTAACCACTGAACTAGTTAACCAGGCGAGGTACATATTAAGTACATATTAATTATTTCTGATAGAAAGACGATGACTGATCACATAAATTGTAGGTTTTGTTTTATGAACTGCAACAATTTGAAATATGAATCAGTCTCTAAGATGATGTCATTGGATTAGTTTACTTGAAAATGTTTGAAACAATCAATAAGCGTATTGGTTTTTTACGTTAACAGTTCAAAGTCTGAGATTCTCACTGATAACTTATTATGACTCAAAGAGCTGTGCTAGTAGAATCATTGTTCTCTCAAGGTTCTTTCATACCAGAAAGCTCAGTAGAATAGTGGTTAAATAAACAGCAGTTTCCTCAGGAGTTTTAATTGATACTCTCTGATGGTCGTGGTTGTACTGCCGGCTGGCTGACTGGGAGTGTGATAGTGTAAGGTTTCCTGTGGATAGCTAGCTGTACCATGCTGACATTGCATTCCTTAGAGAAAATAGGGCTAGAAAAGGTTGGCCTTAAAAAAGAACACTCTCCTATACCTCACGGTATACAGTGTTGGCAATATGTGTTCATCGTCGAATTCTTTAAAAAAAACTAAACTGTCAAACTTTCAGAAATACCAGGTGTAAATGGCCTCAAGCAAAGGTCCCTAGGTCTCTGCGATCATGCACTAACCCTTCTTTTACAGGTACTTCAAAAAGATATAGCTTTCCATGTTGTGGACATCTGTGAAGGGCCAACCGCCTGTATAGTTCTGTCAGCACACAAGTTCTCCCAGGTCAATATTATCATTTAACATCCTTACCTTTTAATTTCCCCTGGAGTCTCTTGGCCAACATTCCTGCGTTATCTTGAGCTTCCTTCAGCATTACAGCTATTGATAAGGAATTGTGTTTATTAAACTGCACGACTGCTTTTCTGAAACTGCGCTCTAAACTACATATCGAAGTTTTTAAAACGAACACCTTCCGTAAAATCGGCCAAGAAGCTTCGATAGCTAAGACTCTGGAATGTCTCGCTTTGAACGCGTGCTTTGTTTGTAAGACACATACACACGACCAAAATGTGGTTATTCACTTTACCCTATCCAGCCAATATGGTGAATCCACGAAATCCACCTTTCGAGTTTATGAAGACTCAGTTGCCAGTTTTTGCAGTCTCACAGGTGTAGGCATAGCATTTGGGGCTACGGTGGAAAGTATACTCCTGGACTGGATCTTATTTAACAATCATCTTTGCACTTTCTGAGTAATAGGTGCAGCTGAAGCTGCAGTTGCCATTTTGTGAGTTCTGCTAATGTACCCACTGACTGGATTTCGGATGACTTCCATTGAAAGCTGTCTCACATCCCAATAAAAGCCAAACATTCAGGTCTAGTTGCTGTTGCAGGCGATCTCAGTACACAAGTGGATCGGCTGAATTTGACAAAAGGTTACTTAGGTAGTCTTTCAGAATACCAGTTAAGCGTACAGATGATGGCAATCGCCTGACAGAAATGTACTCATACAACTATCTTTTATTGGCCAGGACCAACTTCAGGCGTAAAGAGACATCACCTGACGTGTTTTCCATCGTTTTCAGCGCAGTGGGGGACAGAGATCATATCGTTGTTGGTCATCGCTACAGATGTTCGATGTGAGACTGACGCTCTTTCTGCATCATATGTTTAAATAGCGGCCACATACTGGTTTGAACACGTCTGTTTTAGCATCTGAGTGGACGTGACAGAAAACGTTTACGGCAAGTTTACTGAGAGTACTGCCTGATGATTAGAATGCTTAAGACTTTCTCAGCAAGAAGCTGTCTAGACAGTTACTAATACATACAAGTGTCAGTCACCCAGAAGAAGCTTGGCGCCATCTTCAGTGTGTGACGAAAACGGCGCTGAATACCGTAGCAGAATCCAAAGAAGCGGTTAAAAAGGGTTGTAGGTCTCAGTAGCTTCTTCTGAATCACTGGACGCACATGAACATGCTCTGCAAGCTCCAAACTCAACAAAGAGCGGAATGTACTCAAATACTGACTGATGAAAAGTCTTCGTAATAACTACGAATAGTGGTGAGCAGCAAAAGCCAAGGAGGTAGAAGAGGTAGTGTCAATGGTTAACAGTAAACAATTATTTAAATTTATCAAGGAAACAGAGGTAAAATGGTCAGTGGTTAGTGTGACAGGTGCGGAGAAGGACGTACCTATGATTCACTCACAGGAGGTACGGTTAAGAAAACCAGCGGAACATATCATGGAACAGTTTAATTAATCCTTAGACACTCACTATCCAGTCAGATCCTGAATGAAGCATTCAGACAGGGCCTCCAATATTTGCAGAATTCAAGAAGACTGTTAGTATTTAGAAACCAGGGGGTGCAATAAGGCCAGATGTAGTAGTTATGGTGGTATTTAAAAACACTGGTAGAAGCTTCTTTGAGAGGCTAATTGAAGTGCTATCTAATGCATGAGAATAAGATATGCTATCCTCTGAATTATCTCGATCACTGATTTCCTTGGTCTTCAGGAAAGACGAGAAGTCCTCCTGTGATAACCACAGAGAAATCAGCCTGAGAAACACAGTGTCTAAGGCTCCAGGCTCTACAACTGTCAGATGTTTAAGTGCAGCTTGGGAACAGCGAAAACATGGAAACCAGGCAGGTTTCAGACCTGGCCGTGGGTGTATCGACCAGATATACACACCCTGGCTTTGGGACACAGAAACATGTGATGATACGCGACACTAACAGTGTTTTTCAACCTGAAGGTGGTATTCAGTTCCATCAACCTAGAAGTCTCGTGACAATGTATCTCATTGAAAGGGGTGCTGAATAAGTGCAGCTATCTACTTTGACTTATTACCTAAACTGTAACGTTAAATCTTCTATTTTCACTTCCCATTGCATCTAATGGTCATTTTGCAAACACTTTGCTGTGTCAAATTTAGGCTGCGATTTCCTCCATCATGTGAGAAGTTGATCCAAATGACCTTCCCCACAGTTATCGTCCCAGCCAAATTTTTCTAGTTCTGTTAATTTTTTTAAGCATTAAACTCAAAGTTCCTCACAATGGTAGGTGCTAATTTTTGCAGCAGGAAAGAAAAAGGACCACGCTACACAATAGCAGAAGTCTCTTTGTGTCATTTCTACCATCTGGTCAGTATCTTATGGATGACATTTTTCTACCTTCCTTAGGGTGAAGATCGTCAACTGACTGGTTGCATTTCAAGAACGGTTTTACGAAACAGTGGTGACGTTATGCAGATCTTATCGAACGATGGCTGATAAACTGTATAACCTGGCTATGACCATCATTCAACTCAATTTCGTAGTAATGCCTATATCCAGCCTCAAATTTATTAAGTGGGACAACGTTTATTACATTCGATGGTCTCAACAGTCTGCAAGAGTTAGTGCAGAACAAAAGTGGCATCCTTTTCAGGTTTGATAAAAGTTATGCGTTGTAGATTTCATTTTAACTTTACAGGGATCAGTTTACACTTCAAAAGCCTCATTAAATGCACTAGACTTTCACTGAGTTGCGTTTTCCTTACATTTAACCCTTTTGTGGCTCAGTGTATCACTAGTTAGTAGGATCATACTAAATATTTAATCGAGATGGGTGTATGAAAATTGTTGACTCTTTCAAGTCGAACCAAAAAAGGTGAACCTATCGACTGGAAAATTAGGATTAATATTATTACTAGTGAAATAACCAAATCGTCTCCCCATACTAACAAACTTAAATCCGGTTACAGATAACCACTGAGTCATAATGCAAACTGAAGACCATGTTATTAACTAAGGTTGTCCAGTCGTGTTTATAAGTTTTGAAAGTAAACGACCTCTTATTGTTAATCATTAGGGCTGGGTACCGGTATTGCCATACTGTTTAAGATAAGAAGGAAAAAATGTTTCTATAAGCATGAAGATGATGATATAACAAACATAATCAAAGACATAAGAAGGCTGGAAAGTTCAGAATGTCTTCTAGATGTGAAGTGAAAGGGTTAAATGTCCACTTGATGAAAGAAAGTAGGGTGGAACATGGGACAAGTATCACTCCAAACTGATTATCGATTAAGAAATGATAAAAGTAGAAGGGGGGCGATTATGCCATTGGTAAAATAAGAGTCTGAATTTGTTTCTTCTGAAATGATGGACTGCCGGCGATTTTGTCATGCACTACTTTTGAAACTGTACTCCTTCTGAGCCATATGATAGAACCTTTCTAATATTCATAGGATATCCTATTCATTTTACTTTGTCAGTTGAATGAACAATTTAAATTTGCCGTGAAAATGAAAGATTTCTTCGGATGTCACTTCAATCGAATAAATTTCTTGTGCGACTTCACTGAGGACAACACATTTTACACTGGTTCTCCAAAACACCGGTAATTAATCAGTTCAAGCATCAGCTGTGTGTGTGAAGAAGTACGTTCAACTTCTCAATTTTACCATGGTCCTGATGGCCTCTTCCTACTTTTCTCACGCAATTATCGATAATCGGTTTGCAGTTGACACTTGATTCAAGATTCTTATCCCATCCTGCATCCCACTGTCTTCCATCAAGCGGAGATTTCACTCCACACCTAAGAGACATTCTCAACTGATAACTTTTACTAGATCATGCAATGTCACTTGATTTCCTTCTATCTCCTATCAAATCCTTTAATTCCACTCTTGGCCATCATAGTAGTGCTGTTACTCCCACTTTATTGGTTATTAACAGACTGGTATATACTGCTGAAGAAGCTGTGACTTACACAGCGAAACGTTCGGAAATGTCTTCTTTTCTAAACACGTTGGGATTACATTAAAATATATTCTTGTAAGACGTTTATTTATCTCCGTAACCATAAATAAGACTGAACAACTCAAGTAAATGACATCGTCGGAAAGGTTTTGACAAGACAGAATCGTTCAAAAATTAAGATGACAACACTGTCTTTAATCAACCCTGAGAAACTGGAAAACTTTGGTAAGTAGAAGTGATTGATATTAGCAGTGAGTCGGCTATAAGTAAAGATGAACAGTTTTCTCTTGGTTTATTTGTTAGAAATGTTAAATAACGACACACTATTATTTCTAAGGTAGTATACATCACGGACTGAAATCAGTTAGAGAACTGTTGGAAATCTAAGAGCACTCGAAAGCCGTTTCGTTTCAATGTGGGACCCCACGGATGGATGGCAGCTGGCCGAATGTCAGACTACATCACGAGTTAACAGAGGTAGGACACTGTAGTCCAATGAATTCCGACCCGGTAGCTCCATGATTAACGCGTTTGCGATGGAACCTGAAGATTCTATGGTCGATCTCTTGGAAGGTTATGGGTGCATACTGCTGAGGATTTCCATACTACGACAAAACAGCTGTTCAGTTCTCTCAAGTACTCCATGGTTTCTTAACTCATATCAGTTCGTGATGAATACTGCTTTAAAAATAAAATCTTCATCAACATCAAAGTACAACATTATTTGTTGAATAATATTTTTAATGTCATTTATTATTTATGGTCAAATTAATAAAACTATCCAACTTTGAGATTGGATTTTTGTGGATAATACACTTTTTCTTCTTCTAAATGTTGTGGCATTGTAAATAGCCAATTGCATAAAATGAGTATTGAATTATTCTCATTATCTCTGTTTCGCAATAATCAAATAAACAAATATTGTCACACAACTATATCCTATTTGTTGGCGTAGTTAATTTATCGACTTTTCGTTCCATAACTTAAAAAATCGATTACATCCGCAACTAGAGAAAAAGAAAAGACTCCGAATTTCTAAAGTCACTTCGATACAGTTGTTGCCAATACATAAGATCGACACCTTTATCAGGCAAATAATACTGTCTCAATGTCTTATTTATCTAACATATCAGCAAAATAAAATACAATTGCCTCTCTCTTACAATACTCAAGTTCGACTCTTAAATAAATGGACTAAACAATCTATCAAATGGGGTTTATTTAAACAAAAGAAATATTTTACTGGAAGTCAAACTGAAAATGTTTCATATGCAGTCAGAATGGATTTAGAGGGCTTAGTAAACAGAGTTGACATCCACTAACGACTTGACAAGCTATTCAGAGGAACAATGTAAGAATGTCTTTGGAATGTAAGCAATATCACGTTATATAACTACCATATTTCAGATGGCATCACTCTGTTGGAGCGCTGTTAACCGCTCTACTGGCTAACATGGCTTTGGATCTTCGGGGAAAGACCAGTTATCCGGTGGGATTGTATGCATGTCCTACTGAGTGGTTTCAATATGCACAAGAACGAAGTGAAACAACACTTCTTGTCAGCTGTTTCCGACCACATAACAGAGAAAAAAGTATGAGTTTAGCATTGGATGAGTCAGTTTACAATTCTTTGAATAATAGCAACGCACGATTATTTTCTGTGACAGTAGAAGGTGATTATCAACACTGTTGAATGATTATCCCCGTTAAAGTTGCCTCTCCATTCCAAAAACTTGGTAATTTATATGTGCACTAACCAATCATTTGAACTCAGATATAAAATCCAATCCCATAAATGAAATTTTCTATGGTATATAAGCATATTAACATCTGATCAATTTAGATATTACTAAATTTTGAAATGATGACTTCTGAATTCCCTGAGTGACGGAAGTAATTGATCAATCCGAAAGAGCAAATATGACTAATGTTTTTGTTTGATATTTGTAATTACCCGTTACTTTACAAGGTCGAATTGCTCGACCTCTGTTGGGAGATGGGCTCTTGTGCTGAAGCCTTGATACTGACAGATATTCATGATGTTGTACTCATCTTGATGACTAACAGTGGAATACCGGGGTGTATTTCCTCCAATATGCACAAAGCGTGGCTCTTGTGCCCCACTGGCCTTGGAGATATCACCTTGGCTTTTGAAGCTATCGGTACGAGGTCCGAGTCTTAGTGAGAACAGCATCACTCAATAAAGTGCAGGTACATCCAGCTGACGTGTCTTAAATAAGACTAAACACAAGTCTTGGATTCTATTGCTAGTCACCAAGATGAATATAACTTATGTTTTGTTGAAAATCGTTGGAGCATAAGAACAACATTTATAGAAGTTCAATAAATACTTTCGATATGGTTTGTATTTGTGTAAGTCACAGCGTGTTTGAAATAAAATAGTGTAGTCTGAATTTCTTCTTTATTTCCCTGAAGATGCGCAACATTGGAATTATATCAATCCGAGCACGAAGTAACTTACACAAATACAAACTTTATCTAGTGTCAACCTTTAACTCAGAGCCCAATATTTGCCATACTATTGGCTGAAATGAATAAATACTTTTCGAAATCAATCTACTAGGTTCGAATAAGTATTATGCATTGCTGAGTAGTTAAACAACTGTAATAAGATATATTTATTCATTAAAAAGATAATGAATCGAATAATTTTTATATTTTAAATTTACTTATGCAAATATGATTACTTTGTGTATCAGTACCAAATATTTTTGCAAGGAAAATCAAGTAGGCTATTTTATAAACATGTTTACACTTCAGGAAATCATAATGTTCTGATGCATTACCGAATACGTCTACTAAAGTAATACACTGTTTGACCATTCTATAGAGAGTGGTTATCCTATCAACATATGGGTGAAATACACTTGACAAGGTAACAATAATAAATGGCATAGCTTCTATCTTAATGACTATTTATAGATACTGATTTAACTAATTAATCATTCAATCAAAAAAATTGTCATATGACTTTAGAATTAAGATCTTTTTATTTTCATTTGTTAAATACTTTTCTTGATTATGTTTACCAAGTTGAAGCAAGATCTACATTTCAGTGATAAAAAAAGGAGTATCTTAAAATAATCTCTTAGATGTTTATTGCAAACGGTGTGAAATAAAACAAAGGCTTTTATCAACTGGAAGAACCCTTTTTGACACATTCACCAAATGAGATGAATAAAATTTAGTTGATAATATAAAATTCTCACTGATGACTAAGTATCAGTTTTAAAACGAAACATTATCGAATACTGACCAATTTTCAAAAAATCACTATATTTAACATCCAGCCAATGAATATACATATATTCACACTACCTATCAGTGTAATTAGTAAGGAATTCGCGGTCATTTTGATTTCTTTTCCATCATGTATAATTAAATAAGTCATCTTAGTGAGAAAGAACTTAGTGTTCACCATCATAACGTCAGATTCCGCAAGCTGTATGGCTTCACTGTTGAGTTCTTATTGTTTTAATGACTTCAAAAGAAAAGATAACTTTTCAACTTACCACAATTTACGAAGCAGAATATTCAAGCAACCTGGTTTGTGACTGATTAACTTGAATTGATTTATTATCCTCTCATCAACCTATAGTCTTACTGAGATTTGAATTATTATAATACTGCTAGGCAACACTGGATAACTGTTTTAAGCATTTAGGGATCATGCTCATCAGTGGAGTGCCTGGAAGAATTTAGTTCATTCAGTTCAGTTCAGATCACCTATTGTGCCTAGCTGACCTTCATGGACCAGTATGCCTAAAATAGGATAGTATATTTGTAAATGACTTAGGAACTTCAGGTCCCACGTTCACATTTATCACAGCTGAGTCTATGCAAGTCAGCTAACCAGATAAATATGATCCAAACTAATTCGGCTCCATTAACTGAATTTTTCCGGGTACACCACTGATGAGCTTGTCCTCAAACGACCGGAAACGCCGTTCATCATTAAGATCACTCTGTTCTGGCTAGATAAATATTACAGATCAGCCTGAATGGTTTCTAACTACTGAATTTGTTCTATATTTGCATATTTCGCTAGTTCATGACACTTTTGTGTCAGACATCACACCATGTAGTCTTGGATAATTGGTTTCCTAGAGGAAACCATAGGTTGGCAGCTGAAAAATCAATTAGCCGTAAAGAATATCAACATGGAACGTACAGTTTGTAAATCATTTGCTGACTGATCATACTAGATATAAATTTTATTGACTTGAATGTTTAATTGCTCATTGACTGATAAGCTGGGTGACTTGTGACTGTAGACTGTGTCAAGCATCTAGACTTTTGACGAAATTTCACTTAGCATCAGATTAAAGATTTCCATATTATCTAAGCAGAATGTACATCTTTGTTTGTATTAATATGAAAACTGAAATATTGTGTCATCTTGTGGCTTTGTTAATTCTCATGCTGTTAATACACAAAATCTTTTCTCTGTTCAGAGATTGGATATTGTCTGAATAAACCGTTGGATTATTGCATTTATTTGAAAAAATGAAGCCATTGTCACATGATTCCGTTTATAAGGTTATACTGTGATTGCTTATTCATATAAGTTCGCACTTATAACTAAGAAAAATCTGTCAAGACGCACTCGCGAAGATTTACCAGTGGTTATTGAAAACAGATCCATAAACTTTCACTTTGTAACATATTGTTTTGATACTGGGAGATAACTGAATGTGAAATGAACCAGCGTCCACCATCTAACTGCAAAAGAAACAACTACAATGAAGTCGCTTATTATCGACAAGGCAGTTTTCATATTATCTTCAGATAAAGGAAGGAAATATGTTGCTATGAACAAAACGGACTACGTCTAAAAGTTACATGAATTACTCAACGACTATAATCTGACTAAACAACTGAACAACTAGATAGGAGGAAACCTCAGGAATCTAGTAAATATCACAAACAAAGAACACTTGTGGATAAAGAAAACCCTAGGTCTTACTGAGGGTCTGTGATCTACAAAAGCAATCATCCTACAGTTCATAATAAATCTTACGTAAGAACATTAGTATCAAGGACTAAAACACATTGTTGCACTGAACCAGTACGGAAAGCGAGAGAAAAAGACCAGTGCAAAGTGTTCAGAGAAAAAGATTACCCACTTGACTTTATTCAAAAGTACTTATCAGGAGAACAGATGATGTGACTGTTATATCAAATCAATAGATGCGTTACTCTATCCTACATCGAAGATGTCTCAGAAACTTTCCACTGACTGCTTTGTTCGTTCAGGATTGGAGTAGTACATAAACCAATGAAACCATTGGAGAGCATGCCCTAAAAGTCAAAGGATCAGTTATTAAGTCAAAAAGGACAAATATAATTTGCAAAATTCATTCCCAACATTACACTGGCCAGCCTTACCGTTGGGTTCCTCAAGGAATTATTGAACATCAAGTAGCAGTAAAGTGACATCATGGAGCTTCTTTGGTTTCAATACACACATACAATCATGATGACAAATACGCCTATGGGAATATGAAAATACTCCCATGAAGAGGTTTAAAGGCTGCAAGAGAATTTATTTTAGAACGGCATTTCAACAAAAAGTCAATTAATAGACATGTGGACGCACACTAATTCTACAATCTACTCCGGAGGAAAACAGCCAACCATCAACTAAGGGCACGTTTTCCGAATAGATCGATAATGAAGTGTGATTTCATTCCAACAAAAATTCTCTGCCAACGTGAGTGAGTGAAGTATAAGGTCAAAGAGACTAAGCTGTGATAAAAATCACCCCCCTAACTTACGACTGAACAACCGTCAACAAAATCACCACGTAGACATTCGTGTAACATAGTAATATGCTTCACTTCTTTGTGGAGTTAGTGCTGAGGACACCACCAAGCTTGACGACGCAACATTCACAAACAGTATCAAATCTTTGAAAACATCAAACGACTTTTCTTCTTTTTAAGAGAGTGAATTCCTACGTGTTATAGATTTATGGCCCAAAATCGACTTCCAGCATTTTTGGTATTTCCTGAAAATGTCCAAAAATTAGGTTTAAAATTTTAATTGATTCTGACTGATCCCATAAAACTAGGTTCCTGAGGTTCATTTCACATATCAGACTTATCTCTTCTGATTTTGTCCACACTTTTTTGCTGGTCTGTGTATTAACTGAACCCAAGGATACTCTTTGAGGCCTAAAGAAACTTACAGAAGCAATAGGCGATTCTTAACATGGAACTTATTACATTAAAATGAACGAAACACCACAGATAAATTTGTGAATCCTCTTACGATATGCAAAAGAGATTGATATTTTCTGCAAGGACTATACCTTTTCACATTGTAAAAATACACTTATCATTCCTATTCTCAGTTTTCAAAATCGGAGGATCCCGACGGGTTACGTCAAAGTCATTTGATTGATTGCTGCTAGTAGCTTTTGTTCTTCATCTCTGTCTTCCAATCCTCGTTTAGTTCACTCTAATACTCTGATCCTAATCTCCCGTAATACTTCCTTTATAACTGATTGCTCCTAGAATGCACTGCATTGTTTTTGGGGAAAAGAATGAGTTGAAATTTGACTAGTGCGGGTTCTAGAAAAAATCGAGAAGACTGAAAGTTGAGCAGATGAGCGAAGAAGGGGGAAACATTAAAGAAATGCTAACGTGATAAGCAGAATGCAGATGTTATTTGAATGAATAGCGAAGAATAAAGAGTTAGAATGTTTTATCTTCACTCTTGGTAATTTTTATGCGATTAGTTTGCTCCTATCAGTTTTGTTTCATACAGAAGTATAGAAACGGCAATAGTGACGCCAACACATAACTTATACAGCTCTTAAGTAGTTGCTCGGTAAGTTCTATTTCAGACTGTATGGAGTCATTAGACATTCATCTTTAGCAATAATATATGACTAATCGTTTCAGCACGTTTCTGAACTCATCCATTTCGAATTTTGTGTTAGAAAACTGACATTAGAAGTCTGCGTGTTAAAGAGCTAAATGGTTATTACCCTCTGTTTTGTTTATAGCAGAATAAACGAAGAAAGGAATTGACGAGAATATTTATTTTTGACTGAGTCACCCTCAGAAGCTGTACAATTGCATTTAAATATGGTAAAATGTGTTTATTTCTCAGTCAATACTACATAGCAGGTTACAGACAGGAATATTAGATAGGAATGGTAATTACGCAATAAACATGAGAATATTCAACAAGGGGGATAGGCACTTGTGAGCTAAAGTAAAACAATGCAGAGTTCATAACAAAGTGAGCATATCGTTGACAATGATGATGGCGATTTGGAACTAGTAACTGAGTTAAAACCGTGTACGTAATGATAAAATTAAAAAGTGGAATTAAGCTTCGGAACTGAATAGCTTCACACTTGCGCAGTAAATAAGCACACTGAATGGCATTGTGGCGTCCGGACACACTATTCTGGTCTGTAGTTTCGCATTGCTAAAGGTTCAGTAATGTAAAGTAAACAATTTGTTGTATTTTGTAAAAATTGCATAACGACTCTTCTCAACTTATATATCCGCTGTTAAAACAGATGTGAAACAGAGCTATTGACCGACCTACTTTATTGAACCATGCTTGAAGATGTTGTTGTCTACAGGAGACAATCTATCTGGGGATGGTTCACGTAACGAACTCGATAACAGCAGATGAATCGACAAGTACATGGAAGGGGTTAACAATGGCAGCTCACCCATGAAACACGTTTTCACCATTAATTGACCAATATAGATCATTTGGATGGAATGTTCTTTTGAAAACCTTCATTAGTCTGCTTTTTAATCCCTTTGAGAAATGGCAGAATAAAAGTACTGTAACCTTGGATTTGGTCAGCCTCCCTCAGTGAAATATTGCATCTAGGAAACACTAACTTTCAGTAAAAAATGATAATTCTTTGCTATAAAGATGTGTAGATTACTGGTGGCAGTGATTGTAATATGGCTTCATCCATCACTGAGCATCACATCTATCCTTCTCAAAACTTCCTCATTAACCAAGATTCATCAGAAACTTTGAAGATAAAAATAGTAACTTCAAAGTATGAAGTAAACTCTGAAATGACTATACGCATGCACCCCTACAGTCTCCGTGTATAGTATAACTAGGAACTAGATCATCTCAAGTATACAAACTGTTTGGATTAGATGAATCATCTCAGCTAAATTAAAAATTTCAACAAAACAGTAAGACTGATTCCAACTCAATCAAAAAAATAGTTTTTAATTAGTTTTGTGTTCCATCAATAAAATGACTGGCGTTCTGTTTAGATTATAATGAATTATGTAATTTATCATTTGTGTGTTTCCAAGTATCATGCCAAGTAGTTTCGACATCTTACTTTTATATTAACACACTTTGTGAATTCATGTGTGTGTGTTATATATATAGATGTCTTGTAAAGCTGACAGATTCATGCATGTGGAATGTTACTTTACTTCTATTATTTCTACACATGTGTACATAAATATGAGTGACGTGAAATGAAACTTCCACTACCATAAGTGGTCTGTTTAAGTGCAGTTGGCTGAAGTGAAGTCACATATTCCCTTTTTCTCTCATTCTAAGAGTTCAAAGTTTTCTTTTATTGATTAACCTGATGTCAGCACATTGAATTCCCCTGAAGGCAGGTGATTCGATATAACCGTTTGTTTTATAATGACAGAATCCTTCTTCGTGGCAAAGATAAAATTCTAGATATTCCTAGCTTGATGAGTTACTACGTCTGTGCCGGTTTTCACACTGTGATGTAATTTTACGAACGAGACTTTGTAAATTTATTCGCTACATTGTTAAATTACTGTTAAAACACTAATTTTTAGCGACAGATGGTTGTAGCTACTGTTGAATGTTGCGCCGAATATTTATAGCTCAGCGTGTGGATGTTCAATGTGAATAGGTCTCTGAACTTGCGTTTCAGTATCATGCCAGACATCATCATCATTAGCGCATCAAGGACTCACAGGAAAGTGAAGTAATCGGATTTGCATGGATATTTATAAGGTGTTACTTTGACTGAGTACGATTTGACTGGTCACTTAGTGAGTACGAGGGAGTATGTTGGTCTTGAATGATTGACTTCCTGCCTCTAGTCTTCTCACAGGTATGTGCAAACATATGATTAGTTAGTGTCTTTTGTTTGCTTGCTGCTTGTCGAGGTCACTTTATTGCGACTGGTTTATTCTTTTTGTCAGAGTGAATTGGTGAGGGTTAAGTTGTTCTGATTAGTTGACTCATTTATATTGGAAAGGGGATGCCCTATGCTGATTTGTTGGTTTCGCTCCAACTGGAGAGATGTTTTTTGCTACTGCTTCATGGTCAGATTTTGCTGAAGGGAGGGATCTTTTTTATATTGATTACTTACGTACAAGAGTTTGGTGCGTCGTACATATGCTATCCTATTCTAATTGATCTACAATTTTCGTTTTGTTTGTGTGGAGTGTTTGGTTGCATTTGGATCCACTGATTCTTGTATATTGAGTCCAGAATGATGTGGCAATTTATTGATAATTTGCTTGAATGTCATGCCTCCAAGAATTCTTGAGGTTCCTTTCAGTCTGCACATCCTCCTGGAAGAACTAGAGGCAGAATGTCAACCATTCAAGATCAGTCTATGCCGAAACATTCATAAAGCGACCAATCAAGTCACACACAAGCAAAGTGGCACGTTATTGATATCCATGCAAAACCAATTACTTTTCTTCACTCTGAAGCTGCAACTCACTGATGGTGATGTCTAGCCTGCTATTGAAACGTTTGCCAACTGAAACTAAAGTTAAGATAACAATTCATACTGAACTCTGTTGAATATTTTTTGTTTGTGATCGATCAGAATTACTCGATCAACATCTATCTGTACCATAAGCTGTTCACGTCGATACCTGAATATTGGAGTGACTAATGTCTGAAACAAAATTAGGAGTGTTCATAATATGCATTTATGAAGTACTTTTATATGGTCGAGTTTGTGTGATACATCTAGTTTCACTAACCTCTATTGTCTTGCTTCATTCAGCTCAATTTGCACCTTCCAAACATTGTACGAAAAATCTTTTTACCTGTTATTTTTAAGTCATGTTCTTCCCTTTCCTTTCAGTAGAGCTTTTCTCCTAAAGAGTTCTATAGACAGAAATAAACTTTTCCCTCTTTGTATACTCTCCAAAGAGAGTCCTCAATATGGTGTCGGCCTACAGTTCTTTGTGTATCGATTTATTTTGGTAGACATAAGAAATATTTGTTAAACGAACGTTGATCATGAAAATATATGATACCTGAGAATATGATATGCGGGAAGTTGTGTTCTTTTCAGAAAATAGAAACTAAATACAAATTCATTTTTCATGGGTTGACATATTCACAACTTCTGTATTGTCTGTTAGACTGGTAAGGATGAAGCCAGTGGTTTGGCTTTGCCACTTATATTCTAAGAGTTTGGTAAATTAAGCTGAGGGAATTCATCTTTCAGAGCTTAAGTAGGTTTAAAGACATTAAATTAACAGATGTTTAAATTGAATTAAGCCAACGAAGTACGAAACTGTAAAGTCAACAGTAAGTTGGTACATGTCTATATCTATACGACAATTCGTTACAGCACCGACTTGTTTAAGAAAGCACATAACTTTACTCCATTTGGTATCCACCTGTTTTCCGGACTAAGTGATCATCTCGCATACGTGTCTTTTATTTTAAGGGTTTTTTCTCAATAGAATTTCTACATTCGGGGAAGAGGATAAATTAGATTAACATGGTTTTGGCACAACACTTTCTGTGTTAGCATGATGGACGGTAAATCTACTGATTACACATTTTCTGTCAACAACATAAAAACAAAAATCAGGACTAGTGTTAGATGTAGGACTTCTACCGGTAGAAAGCTATAAACTAAGGTTTTATGCTTGTTCCCACTTGTCAGTGAAAAGTATCCCCAACCCTGTAGAAAATTAAAAACTAGAACTTGTGTCAATCATTTTTGAATTTTCCGATTCAACTAATAATGAGCTATATAAGTCCAGACCTAGCTACCTGGCAAATGGATAGCTTTCATGGAAAAAGGTTACAGTTCTTAGTGTTGACCGATCTTAAAGAGAAACGGGGGGATAAAAAACCAATCAACTATGAGATATATTCATATTTGGCTTGTAGCTAAGCTACCTACTGAGAAAGTGGCTGTGTAGAACAGCATCCACAAGTTTGGCACAGTGGTCCATTCAGCTAGCATAACTATCTAGAAGGAAGAAAAATAAGAGAAGAATAGAAGCCAAGAACCTAGAAGGCGCATAAAATCTACTTGTACGAATAAACGAAACCTTTTTTAATGTCATAGATTGCAAATCTCTGTTGTTGATTGAACTGAACTAACCGGCCGCCATTTACATATGAGCTGAGTTGCACATGCCTTGATATTGCCATTGCTTCTATCCATGATAATAATGATAGTTAGTGGCTAGCAGTTGAGTCTGGAACACTTGTTTCGCCTATTGGGACTGGAAATACACCGGACTGATGAGTCTCCGATGAGACGAAACTCACATCGTGGATTCCACTAGTAGTTCTTGTCTATCAATATTATCAACTAGAAAGCACTTGATGATAGTTTGTAATTCAAAGACGAAGACATGAACGGTGGAGGAAATGGAAACTGGAATTGTTTTGCTGATTTCGAAGTACACTACAAATTCATATGAATTTGTGAACATAAAAATAGCTTCACAAGGTTTTTTTGGTGAGTTTCTTCTTCAAAATTTGGCGCAAAACCTATCTAATGTTTATTCAGGAATAATATACTATGCAAACTATAACTATTTACAGGGATATGTGATTAAGTAAATGCAAGGTTTGATGGCAAATTACCTAATATTCACATATGTTAATATTTTCCATCAAAACTTGATGTAACCAGTCAAACTTTTAGTGAATATCAAGAAGTTCTTAACTGTTCTCATGCAGCATCTCAAGGTTCCAGGATGAATACTGAAGGAGGTCCAGGATGTGCACCGATGCGATTTCTGAAAGAAAGGGTGATATTGACTTACAATAATTTTTTATAAAAAAAAATACACCCTTTTTCTATCAACATAAATGTTAGCAACAGCTTGCTTAACAATCTAGACAAACCTCTATAGTGATGAGAAATGGATGAAGCATCCGTAAGACAAGCCAGACACAAAGTGGGAAGAAATTTCACAATTATAATAGAAAACGTAGTTGAACTTCTCTGAGGTTACACTTCAAGCTGAAGTTACTTCATGCCTCAAAAGTTATGGAAAAAACACAGTATAGAAACAGTCATGTGATCTGCATGTGCATAAAAGGGATTCAAAAGCTGATAACAAGCGTCTCTTAAGAGAGCATGATGCTGAAGCTATTCGCTCCTAACAGAAACAAGTGGGTTGTACACATTGTTCCAATCAAGGAAGTGTCTTGAAGCTAATGGAATACACTACCAATACTTTTGATGTCACTAGCGACAGAAGAAACAGCTACAATGCAAGTCTGTAGAATTTTAGGGGCTAATATCTCAGTCAGAAACGCTAGTTTGCTTATAGTTGTGACAAGCAAGGAAGCGTTTAGAATATATGACAAACTAGCTATCAGCTTAATCTGGCTTCAGGTGTTAATTAATTGTAGTAACTACTTGTATTGCTATTGTTCGACTTCAAGCATACGTTACTGAGTTTGGCTGTTTTGAACGAACTTATGAACACTCTACTTTGAGTTTAAATATGTGAAGACGTATGCGATCGGTGTGGGTCACCGTTCACTGTATGGTTACCGTGATCAATGATTTCACCTGTCATCTGCTCATGCTGCTGCTGTACATGGAGCTGTAACTTAACTTTTAACCATTAGGCCATGAGTTCAAATCCCACCCCCTTATCAAGGTTCAAACAGGCATGTTGTATCATTAACCCATAGAAAATAAGCATGGCTCATCACCTACTGCATAGATATGTAAGTGTTTTCTAAATGTACTTCGATTCTGATAACGCCAGTGCTTCGTTAAAGCGACCTAATATTCTGCAAGGGTTATTGATGCACATCCGTTAGCTACGATAAAAAATAAAGATATTATAGTATCAGGACTGTACAGTTTCTATCATTCAAATTGATTAATCATTTTGACTTGTTCCATTTAGTTGTGTGACCTTGAATATTGGTCTCCAGCTGACATAGGTCATAATCTTCTGACATAATCTGAAGTGCTTTTCTGAAACAGTATCGAACCAGCTAATCATATGATACTGGTTCAGGAGAACGGTTGTTAAGATTCATTCATTCAGTTTTCTGAATTTCTATCTAATAAACATTAAAACGAACATCACTTATACCTGAATTAGTAATATTCATACAGTCTTGTCTTTGTTTCCCTACAACTTGTAGTAAGGTACATAAATGTCCCGATCTTCGACATTTTTAACTTCAGAGACCCAACAATTTATTTTTGGACATTGTTAAACAACCATTTTCTTCCTTGACAAATCCATCTCCTTCGAAATAGATTTTTCTTTCTAATCAGAGTAGACTTAGGATATGGAAGGTATTGGACAACGGCTTGCAATATCTGAGCAATTAATGATATTCTGAATAAAGATAATGATAATAATAATCGAAGTGTTGGAATAGTAGCTGCAGGTGGGAAAGTATGAAAACTCAGCCATTCTCTTCATTTGGCAGAAAAATTTATTTCGATGAACCATGAATCAATAGTTTACCTTAGTTATGATCAAAATTTGTTTCTATCAGATTTTCACCAATAGAATAGCCCTCTACCAAATAATGTCGAGTGATTTCTTAAGGTTGTATAGCTAAACAGCATCCAGCAAATTCGTTTCATAACTATTATCATGTAGTTTTTGTAAGTGCCAGTCTTTTACTCTGGACAGTTGCTTCACTGAAGCTGCACAGATCACTATCAATTAACACTTAACAAGGAAATCTGTGGTTAAGTAGATAATGTGACAGTCGAAGACCTTTTAGAAAACATCTTAGCTGACGGCTTTGTAGGAAGCTTCATAAACACCAACGTCTCGACAGCAACCAATAAGTTTGATATTACTGATGGATAGTGGCTAGCGATGGAATCCAGGATGCTCGTTTCGTGCCATCTTAGACCTGACAGCCGGATGTACCTGCCTCCCAGCGAATGTTGTCCACACTTAGACTCGAACTCATCACTGACCTCTTCAAAATCCAGAGGGCTATCCTCTAGGCCACCGAGTAATGATAGCCATTCTTCGTACGACAGGTATAGAATACTTTTGATATTGTACCAATTGAATCTTGGTCGGTGATTGGACGAAAGCGACAGAGATGCACGAACTATACTGTGAAAGACTACATTATACGCGTGAAACAAGGAGTAGCTAACATGAATCAGTGGCCTAATGGGTAACGCTTTGGAGTTTAAAGCGATGTGTCTTGGATTTCACTCTAAGTGGGAAGAACGTCACTCAGTGAAATGCAGTCACGTCTAGCTGGTGAGCCTCAAATTGGAGGAAACACACTTTCTGGATTCCAATGATAGGCACTTTCCACTAATAGCATCAAATTAGAAAAATAACGGCGGTATCAAGGTATCCACACAGGATCTTATATGCCAGTAGTTGCTGATTAATTTGGTCCTATCAGTTACGGAGATACACAAGCTGTAACATGAAGTCTAGCAACAAGGTTTAATTCCTCGGAGGATAAACTGATGTCACATGCACTACTTCAGATGATAATAATCTGCTCAGTTAACCTGCTCAGTAACAGACTAGTAACTCCTCTTTGGAAATAGATGTAAACTGGTCATTCCATTGTCCATCTTTAAAGAAATAATTATATATTTCACAGATGACCCACATGGAACGCACATGATGTTGATATTTAGAATTAGGTCCTTTTAGACAAGAAGAGGAATCTCATTCACTATCTTTTCTTAACAATCAGGAAAAAGCATATACGGATGATGTTGCGAAGGGTTGAGGAGCATTCTAACATTTCCAGTTGAAGCTGATTTCTAACTGAATTTCATGAATAGTAATTTCAAGCCAAAGATAAATGTCGCTTCAAAAATAATTTATCTGCTTAACTCTAAATTCAATGGCGACAATCACTAAAAACATCTCAGAAAATGATCATCACAGCTGACCGGCCAAATCGTTTAAGCTGCTTATCTTCAAGTTATACTTTTCAGCGATAAACTTGTTCATCTGTAGAAGAAGGAGAAACTGGAGCATTGAATGACATTTTTCTGGACGTGCTGGTTTACTTTACACCTAAAGAAGACTATGCAGTCTCGCTGCCAAAGTAGAAAAGGAAAAATATCTTCGGTTTTGTCGGATAGTGCCTAAAGGAACTCTAGATTCTTGGATTTTTTCAAATAATCTTTGGATACTTGATAAATGGAAAGGTTGATGGAAGTATTCAAAAAGATTGGTAATAAAACACTGAGCATGAAGGCTTCATCATTCGACGCACAATATGTAGGTCCCACTTTTCATCCCAGTGCATAATGACCCATTATAGAAAATCGTTCTTAAGTGCTCCTATTTTCCTCATATACCGAGTAATGTACAACTCAGGAAATGATTACGTAGAAATGAAAGAAACTTTCCTCAGTACAATCACCATTTTAAACTATATGATTCGTTAATAATCTTTGTCCCCAAACATTGTATAAATCAATTAAAAGTGGTTATGATTGTAAATATTCTCTTGTATTTGTCGTTTCCATTACATCACTGATGGAACTGTTAAAAGAATTTAATCTAAAGTATCTCATTACACAATGGGATATTCCAATCCTAATGAAATTCACTGAAATATCCCTTCAGTGTCACCGATAGTTTACACCATGAAAAATTCTATAAAAGTAATTAGTATGCAGTAAAATCTATACAAGATTATCTTCATAATACACAGTGATTGAATTTTTCATAGGGAAGCCTATTGTAAAAAGAGTGACAATTAGTTATCAATTACTGATTATAAAAAGCTTACCGTATGATTGATGTTAATAAAACCAAATTAATAAATCGAAAATCAAAAATATTACATATCACTGAATTTGAAGATTCCGTGTTTTTTTGAGATGAATAGGGATTTTAATTTACAAGTAGTATTCATCATGGACTGATATCAGTTGAGGAACCATTGAAAATCTGGGAGCACTGGACAGCTGTTTTGTCCTAGTATGGGAGTCCTTAGCAGTACGCACCCATAATCTGGCTAGGGATCGAACTCAGGACCTTCAGGTTTCACGGCGAACGCGTTAATCATTCAGCCATTGGATGGTTCCCAGATGGATATCACGAAGCTCTAATGAAAAGTCGTGACCTCTGGGGTCAACCAGTAGGAAGTGAAGCGGCTACTAACTGAATACCTTGGGTGATAGTCGTGCTATGTCGTGAATTGACAGAAGTTGGAAATTGTGAACCTCTGAAAACCGACCCAGTGGCTGAATGGTCAACGCGTTCGCCGTGAAACCTAAGGGTCCTGAGTTCGATCCCTAGCCGGATTATGGGTGTGTACTGCTAAGGACTCCCATACTAGGACAAAACAGCTGTCCAGTGCTCCCAGATTTTCAATGGTTCCTCAACTGATATCAGTCCATGATGAATACTACTTCTAGATTCCTTGTTTAACAATCGACATAGTACAAAACACCAATCGAGCGAATTCCTTCAGTAAACTCGACAATTCATCTCCACACTATAAAAAACCTATAATAAAATATATGTAAACGAGAAGTTATTGGGCGTCAACCAAGAAATATTCTTAACAATTACAGTATGGTAGTTAGAGGTTTCTGTGGACTTCGTTTATCGCGGTGCAGTAATCATCAAGCACTGACATTATTTGGAGAACCAAAAATCCCATGAGAATACTGGACGACTGTTTCCTTTTAGTATGAGACTCTACATCAAAAGGTACCCATGACTTCAACAGGGATTAAACACGTAACGTTCAGATGGCATGTACATCTTGACATAAATGAAATCCCTATAAACTTCAAACTACATTCTGATATAGTGGTGATAAGTGGCATGCTTCGAGATGAATACTCCAAAGTTCTGAATCAAAGTCGTGACCTGTTGGGTCAGCTGATAGGAAGTTTAGCGAATACCGATTGAGGACCTTGATGGGTAGTCAAGATACTTAGCGAATTGACAGAAACACGAAACTATGGACCATTAAACTCCGCGACGAGAAGTAAAGATGCTGAAATCGATCTCTGGTAGTGTTATAGGTGCCTACTGTCAAGGAGCCCTACACTAGAAAAAAACTAATGTCAAGTGCCCCTAGATTTTATATGACTCTTTTATTGATGTCATGCTGATAGAAATAGCACTCTGAAATACAACAGTAATCAAAGAAATCGAGTGTATATTCACTAACGTAATTTGCATTGCCTGAAAACAAATTTGTCTATAATTAGATTGAAACAGCTTCATTCCTAACATTAAAAATCGATTTATTAATTGATAGATTATTTAAATCATTGAAATGACTTATTTTGTCATTGTTAACGATATCATGTAGTTTTATTGGTTTAATTATTGATCAAATTAGGGATTAATAACTTCATTAGTGTTCATTCATTCTAATTTCAATCGTCAGTAGTTGAAAGAGGAACATTAGTAGAACTTCATTTTACAACAAATGAACAATTAGAAACACTCAACAAAATTGACTCTGAGATTAATTACAGACTGCCAGCGAACAAGACTTTGCAAACTAATCATGCTCACTAAAACTAGTTTCTTTCCTCTACTTTTTGCGTAAAATTATTTCCAACTGACTTTTTGTGGCTATCAGTGGAATCCAAGAAACGTCCTCTGTCCTATTTGAGACTCATCAGCCGAAGGCATTTACACCCAGTGGGGGATGCAGTTCCCACTGAGACTCAAACCTAGTACCCATCACTTCAAACGCCAAACCATTGTCCACTTGTCCACTGGGACACGATAGCTGCCTTTTGTACAACGAATATAAGTTATTATTAATTGTTGATATGATGTATGCTGTTGGAATGTCACTGAGAACAACAACGCTCACTGGGATGCAGGTACATCCTGCTGACGAGTCCTAAATAAGACGAAACAAGCATCTCGAATTCCACTGCTGATTCTAACCAAATCAATAACATCAAAATCATTTCTAACGTTTTGGAAAAAATAAGTGACTCACGCATGAATCATGAGAATGTAGTTAAGGAGGTCAAATCAGCCTAAACAACAACTGGATATTTACAAAACTTGGATTTACACTCATCAGAAATGTGACCAGACTCATTGTATCTATCGTATTCTATAGTTTATTATAAATAAACTGGTGATAGCAAAAATTGATCGGAAGTTTAGCAAACACTGAAAATATATCACAGACATTCATATAACGCAATGAGTAAATGAAGATTATCTGAAACATGTGATGTATTAGTGCAATATATTTCGAACAATCTGATCACACATCGACTTGTCAAATAATTTATACGATTTATATAACAAGTAATGTGTATTCACACAAGTCAATGAAATTATAATTAAGAAAGACAACAAGAGCGAAACGAAAACAAGACAGAAAAAAATTCACTTTTGAGGTTTGTGGAGATTTACTTATTGATTTCAGGATGGTATTCACCATAGACTGACATTAGCTGGAGAAACACAGGAAACCTGAGAGCACTGGACAGCAGTTTTGTCCTAACAGTGAGCACCCATGACCCAACCCCCTTCAGGGATCGAACTCAGGACCTTCAGTTCCTGTGGCCAGGACGTTACGATTAAGCCAGTGGATAGGGACATATTCGTCCATATTTCCTACTTCTGTTCGTTTATGACATAGCTCTGTCTCTATACAGTGCCGTCGTTGAGTAACTGTCTTCATGAGTCATGAGTGTGAACTACTGAGGACTCCCATACTAATAAGAAACAGCTGTTCAGTGCTCCCAGGTTTACACTGTTTCTCCAACTCATGTCAGTCCATGACCAATACCAAACCAAAATCAAAAAGTAAAATGTTGAATCATCACCACCAAAAGTATGAAGAATTGAACTTCATGCTAAGAGGGTAGGCTCTGTGTAAGTCCAAACGGTCTTTGAATTTATAAGGGGGTGGTTGGATTTATGGATAACAAGTGTTTTGATGGATCCAAGTATTCGTCCTTAACGATATTTATACAGTACAGTAGAGGCTGTTATCCTATTAATCGTTAGACCAGTTTCTAATATGTGTTGTAAACATCAATGAGACCACTGAAATATCCGGTAGGGAATCGACCTTCTTTAGGTCTGGTGCATCCCATCTGTTAGCCTTTTGGTTTGGTGACCAGAATGGAAGATGAAAGATAGAATTCGCACACCATTCAGGACTAGACAACAGGAAATTATTTGCTGTCCACTGACCTATCAGTGTGAAACAGTAAGGAGTTATCATTTCTAAGTTTGTTTAGATGATAACGTCTGTCCTATTTCCTTTCTTTAGGTGAAGAATAGTTTCATTGTTAATGATCCGCATACATGATATGGAAGTATTGCCATTTACTTGAGGATTGAGGTTCCGCATCGATAAGAACATTCTTCTGCTCTGTGGTTAGGTTATTGTTCATATACAGCGGAAAAACACTAGATGGATATTCAGGTGTTGAGAAGTTTTGTTGCTGAACGTCTTGTGCTTTTTACACATTGGATTTCTCACTAGTTAAGCAGGTCATACGGCTGCTACTTCTAATATAGCTGACAAGTCTGAAATGTTTAATGCATTTGTGGGTGTAGTAAATGCAATCATAAGAGATAAAAGAACAGGTGAAATGTGCTATATCATATTGTCTTATGCTAGCGTAAGTGCTGCCTTTTGTTTCTTTATGAAACAGTGTTTATTCCTTAAGAAGTCTAGTGTCAGACGAAGGCTTCTTGTATAGGGATAGTTGCCAGTGGCTTCTGGAATAATCCGTAGTTCCTACAAATATTTTATAGCTATGCTTACTCTGCCCTTGCTACTCAAATATTGGAATTATAATTGATACATTGGGTTTATGTTATCAACTATAACGGTGTTATAAATCTTATTCCTAGGAATTCAAATTCTGTTGGTTTGGGAGTTAGGGCTGCATTTTATCTTTGACTAACTTCGCACATGACGCATGACTGCAAGTGTATGTTTTCATAAAACAAAGAGGTAACGGTAAGTCAAACTTGTCAGAAAGAAGTTTTAAATTAATGTTAATGCAGTAATTCCCTGCTGTCGACTAAAATAAGGGTAATAATGTGAACTTTGCAAAGTTTTCGTTCTTTATTTCCCCCTGCAGGATAGCTGTTCAATGTGGTGATGACGTAAGAAGAATGTGAAATGAATGTTTGATGGACTTATATTCTGAGGATAATGAAGAAGGGTTATGGACTTTCTGATAGAATACATATTTTCACCTGAACCTGAATGCTTTTTATAAAGTTAGCATCCAACAGAAGCAGAATGATAAAACACGCATGAATTTACATAAACCCATTCGTTAAACATGAATAAGTATATTTCAATCGATAAATGAATGAAAAAAAATGCTAATTGTAACTGGCTAGTTTGCCAAAACATCGGAAATAATAAAAACGTTAAAATGGATAGGCAACTAACAAAACCAGTAAGATAGTGTAGTATGATTGATAATAATTCATTAAATATGATCGTCAACAATGATTGAACCATTAATAAATCAACACAGAAACCAAGAAAACGAAACACATCAGTCAATATAACCTACTAAGATGGAGGGAAGTGATGGTCAAAAGGCAGCATTCCGATTGTCTATCAAGTAGTGAGGTGCATTTTCAAATGAACATGTACTTTTATCCCCAATAGTTCACAGCCTTCTCGTAACATACTCTTGACTTTATGTGAGACTTTATGTTTTTCCTACAATCGTGTATAGGTTACGGTTATCTGACATTAAAATATGCTTAAAAACACAATGTACAATATCTTTATACGTAAGTTTTTATTCATTATCCTATAAGATTTAAAGGAATTATGAATAAAGTTAGAATCATTAGTAATGTTGAGTGAAACTGAACTTAAGTGATAAACTGGTCAGCATAAAATGATCAAACACCTAGACTTCTTGTTCAGTGATCAAGTGATTTCAAACAACATTTACCCACGTGCCTGATTTTTATCAAAGAATAAATCAAACAGATAATTCCTTTTGGAGAGGCCTAGGAATTACTTATCAGTTGATGCCTATTCGGGCTAAACAGCTTAGATAGGAGCTGTAAAATCATCTTTAGTGGAGCTTTCTAGTCTTGGAAACCAACGATAGCAATAGTCGATTTCGAGTAGACGAATATATTCGAAATCCTTATGTATAATGTATGGTAGTTAAAGCTACAGACGCTTTATAAGGTACGTTGAATTGAAGATTTTCTAATGGTCATCAGTTATAGTTCATGCCTTCCTATGTACGGACTGGGATACAAAGTCGCATGTTATCGATATAAATAAGCCTGCGGAATTACATACCTTCAATATAACAAATAGTGATTCACTAAATTACGCTAGAATAATGTTTAACGAAATTCTGTTTAGTTTTCTTACACATACTTGAACTTGTGATACAACGTCAGGTGGTGGAAGAGGAAAAATCATTAAAGATGAAACACAATACTGTTCAAAGCCAGACGCGACTACCTATGCAGCTTTCGAGATACCTTACTTTGCAAATCGTGCAGTATAACTGATATATGCACATATTACTTTGACTGGGTTTCAACAAAATGATATAATACTATTAAGGAGTTTCGGGCAGAGTATTCTTTTATATCATCAATATCCATTCAGAAGAGCTTTTTAACGTATTCCTGTATGATGCCTAAGTATCTAATCACTGAAGTGCACCACCGGATATGAATAACTGATAAGCTTACGTGTTCTAAATCATCCGTATTTTGACGAGTCTACTAATAATTTCACCGACCAGTATGTGATAAGTTGAACTTCTTATGGAATCCATTGAGCGTATCGCGTATTACCAGTATCGTCACTCTGTTGTTTCTGGCTTATTTGAAAGCATCCTTCACTTTGCGGACGCAAAGAGAATATATATATATATATATATATATATATATATATATATCATTATTATTATTATTATTTGTCCCTTGGATTCCCAATGGAACATAGGGCTTCAGCAGCACGTCTCCACTGCACTCTATTCTCTGAAATCTTTTGAACCTGGCTCCACGACTGCCACAAGGTCTCATTTCTTCCTTAGACGACCTCCTCCATGTCACCCTCACGTCAGACGCACAACTCGTCTTTTCCCATCTGGGTTCCACTAGAATGCCTGGCGCGTGGTGTCCCCAAATGGTCTTCTCAGTGCGTGCTCAATCCATCTCCACTTCCTTCTACATATTTGTCGAGCGATAGGTTCTTCGTTGGTTCGTTGCCAGGCCACATATTCTCCTCGCTTATTCTTTCTTGCTACCTGATCTTCGGTAACGAGTGTAGGCAGTTGTTGATGAGTGTCTGCAGTTTGCTGGAAACGCCTTTCGTAACGCGCCAAGTCTCTGACTTGACTTTGGTGTTGAAAATCCGGATCTTGTTCCACATGCTGAGTGCAGAAGATCTCCACACTGGTTTCAGGTTAATGAACGTCTGTCTTGCTTTTCCGATCCCGGCTGATTTTCACGTCCTCGTCTGTGCCGCTGCTGCAGTTGAAGCGGTGCTGCCCAGGTAGGGAAGAGAGACTACTTCCTTCAGATTTCTCCCACTGATGGCGATTGGAGCTTGTTGTTGTTGGTAGTGGTGTTGGTTGGGTATCCTCATCACCTCTGTCTTCTCTACGTTCACTTGAAGTCTCGAGTTCGCTGTCCTGCCCCTTCTGTCAACTTGTTAGTTTTCACCTGTAGATTTTCAAGTTTATGTGACATCAGACACAAGTCGTCGCGGAAATCCAAGCCTTCTAGGTTCTTTTCCCCAGTCCAGAGTATCCGTCTCTTCTCGCTCCTAACTGTTTGCTGCGTGATCCAGTCGACCACAATCAGGAATATGATGGGTGATAGTAGACAGCCTTGTTTTACTCCTGTCTTCACTGCAAAGGCATCACTGAGCTTTTCATTATGGATTACTTGGCATGAGGAGTCTTTATATAGCTGTTGAATGAGACTGATAAAGCTTTGTGACACTAAAACCGTAGTGTTGAAGCAACTGCCAAATTACTTCTCGGTTGAGGCTGTCGAAGTGATTTCAAAGTCGATGAAGTTGAGGTAGAGTTTAGTTGACTGCCATTCTATACTACTGTGTTCTATGATGATGTGAAGCGTTGCAGTTTGGTCCGCACGTAATTTGTACTTCCTGAAGCCAGCCAGCTGGTTCCGTTCGTAGTTTTGAATCCAGTGCATATTTTAGTCTCTCCAGATTTAAGCGGCATAATATTTTCCTTGAGGTGAACAGCAGCATGATTCCGCGCCAGTTCTTGCCAATATTTAGGTCGCCCTTCTCCGGGAATTTGACAGGGTAGCCCTTCTTCCAATCAATGGGCAGGTACCTTCCCTTCCTTGCAGACCTTCTACAATAGTGATGTGAGCATGTCCGCTGTTGTCTCTGCGTCTGTTCTCAGTGCTTCTGGCGTGATACCATCTGATCCTGCTGCTTTAAGCATTTCAGCAGCCTTATGGCTTTCAGGACTTTGACTTTCGTCAGAGGGCTTGTGTTCACTGATAGTTCTGTGGCTGCAGGTGATATTTCTGGACGAAGTGCATGTGGTGGTCGATTCAAGAGCTTTTTGAACTGATGAACCCATTGTTTCCTTTGTTTCTCCTCTTTGGTAATTAAGTTTCCTTCACTATCTTTCATTGGTTTCATCTGCGTTGATCTCTTCAAGCACAGATAGTAACCTGGTTATTTGATATAATGTTGTCAGGTCTCTGTCTCTCCTACCTGCAGCCTGTTCTGCTTCACTTGTCAGTGTATCACAGAAGTATCTCTTGTCTTTGCATGCACTCTTCCTCACTTCTTTGTCCAGTGTAGTGTTTTATACATTGTACTCAGTTCCTCTTCTCGTCGTTCATCCTTGCACTGGTTCCTCTTGTACTTCACCATCCTCCTCTCCTCTATCAGCTTCCATATGCCCATCGAGATCCATTCTTTATCTTCTTCCTTCCTAATACGGTTATGCAGGTTTCTTCTCACATTCCTTTCAAAGAGTTGCAGTGTTTCTCTACGCAGGTTTCTTCAGGGATGTTCCTCGATATCTCCAATTCTATCTTGATGGCTGACGTGAAGATTTCCCTTGTAGTTTCTTCCTTCAGTTTCTGGGTATTGAACCTGGACTATGGTCTATCACCAACTTCTTTGAAGGCTTCCAACATTGCATACCTCATGCTTTTCCAAATTCGTAAATGGTGTAACATCTTGGTCACCTCCTTGTATTGCACTATTAAGCAACAATAACAGAATGCTGACAATGTTTATTGGAAGGTGCCATTACTATTTGAGTGTGAAATGAATGCATTGAATGCAGCATTTCGGCAGCTGACATTAGAATGATACAATTTTGATCAATAAAACTAGGGAAATAATTAGGATTATGTTACCGAAACTGATCTATGCCATAAATAAATTACTTTGTAGATGCATATGAAACTGATCCACATACCATAATGACTAATTTACTAATTTAGATGTACAGTTAGTTTGTTGTAATGTGCAGTATTTTGTACTAGACAGGTATGTGTAGGTACAGTATGCATGAAAAAAACTGAAACACAAACAAACCTTTATGTGATCATGTGTGAATCACCAGGCTTAAAGACGGGAATAACTTAAATTGTCGAAAATGTTGAATGCAATTTCATTTTAAAGTGAGTGAAAACACAGAAACCATCATTTTCAGAAGAATTTGAATGGTGAAAGTTTGTTTATCCAAAAGACTTTGGTGATTCACACAACTTCCTGACTAATCCACTCTTTTTGAGGACCGACAGAAATCTTACATGCACATATCTGATGAGAGTGAATTCCTGTATTTCTAAAATAGTGATTCATTTCACTATAAACTCTCATAATGGATTTTGCATCAACTCTCTTTATTCAAGGACGAGTACTTCAGCGAATAGATTCTTTTCGCTGAAGTACTTCTCTTTCTTCCCCCTCTTTCATGTCCTGCTGGCAGTCTTTTGCTTGTAACTGTATTTAAAAGAAGGAAGACGATACTTACGAAGCAGAAATGTTCACACTAACCGCTAGTAAGTGAGTGAATGTTTATTTATATTGTGATTAGTCTATCTTGAATGAGCCAAATTCGCTCCCATTTCTTGCTCATACCCAGCAGTATGGTTGGCTGTTTTTTCTTGTATAATTTCACTGTTGCAGTGCCTTTTTTAAGGTGTCGACCATGTGTAATTCTGTTACGCTTTCCGGCTTATACATTGTTGTAACTATGTCACTGTTTGTTGAAGTCTTTGCGACATTTTACTGTTATTGAAGCTCATTTGGCTGCATCTCATGTTTCATCTGCTGTTTTTCTAGTCCACTGGTCACTTTGTTGTCTGCACTGTGGAAGACTTCAGGTGTGTATGTATGCGATTTGGTAGGTCTGTTCTCTAAGCGAAATAAATTAGTACGACTCCGTAAATAATACTGGTTTTTTATTTGATATATCCAAGGAATTCAGTAGAATTACACAACAGTCCGATGACAGATACTGGCTTAATTTCATGAAAAAGGAACTTTATTTGAAGAAAGTATGTGCCAGTTTCATGATTCTGACCATCATTTAGCTGACCCACACTCACCATGCCACGATTAAATGCTGAAGGAATGCAAGTGTAAAGGTAAAGTATAATTCTTTCGCTTATGGACGCATATTTGGCGTAAATCGTTAATGAAATAATGATGATATTCATGAGACCCAGTATGTCAATTTAATATTGCGCAATCCATTCTTGCACTTTTGAGGTTGCTGAATGCGAAGACGAGTTCTGTGCTCATTATAGAGTATTGGAAAGTATGAGATACTGTCTAGCTGTAATATTTATGATCACAATTACACCTATGAAGCGTTCCACAGTTGGAAACTTCAGAGGAACCTATCAGATTTCAAAATGAATATGCTGACGAAAAATATGAGATTAGAGATACAGTATTCTACTTTCAGCAGTATTTAAGCAAAAGGCTGTTCACATAAAATATTGTACACACTAGATATAACAAGGAAACTGGTAATATTCTCTCCAGCTTTCCAATCAGCTTCACTTACAAATGCTTAGCACAGTGTATGCAGGTTTGGTACAGTTTTCGTTAAGCTTCTGTGGAAATCTTTAGATGCTATGGATCTGAGGTACACCCATATTGTGTATTTTGGTGTGAAATAAAAAATAACACTTTGTAAGAAACATCCAGAAGTGTTAGGAATTTCTCCTGTGTATACAACAAACGATGGAGGACAAGTAAAGCAAAATGAGTAACATTTCTTTCATAAATATCCAGTTTTTCAGCTTCTTCTAACTGACAGAGTTGAAAACTGAAGACCTATCAAGTTGAAATTTACTTGAGAGAAAGCTTACATGACACTAAAAGAAACTTCCATAAGTTCAAATATATAATAGAATAAAGACGCTAACTATGGATTGAACTTAACCAGAAGTGTATTCTCTTCTGAATGTACCCTTCATACATGTTAAGCGTCCAGCATGAAGGTGAGATTATTACCTTTAGATATATCCTTGAGTAAGAAAATCGATGATCGCTACGAAAATCTCCTCAATCAGCTGGAAAAGTAGCTTCGAAAAGAGCAGGGATTTAAGCCAGCCATACTTAAAACCTGAAAATGCGTTTGCAGAAACACCTAGAAAAAAAAGAAATATAGAACAGGGTTGAAGCACATTGCATATACTCGGGAAATTCATCAATTGGTTACTCTGGTATGATCATAAGCAATAAGTCGTTCTGGAAACATAACTCAGTTAGTAATATTGTACAATGTATGCTATACCAATATAAATAATTGAAATTTAAGTTTTAACTGTATCATAATTTCCCTTAACATTTTTCAAGAGCTGCAAAATATTTTGAAGTAGTTAACGTAATATACAGCCAGATGCTTCATGTTGGGTAGCATTTCCTTTGACACCCTTCATATACAAACAACTTGGTAAGGTATGTCTCTATGGACAGGGGATCATAAACCATACAATGTCAACATTAAAAGTGGAAAACTCACTTATTTTTTCAATCCAGCTGGTAGTGTTACCGTTCACTGACAACACTCATAGTTAGTCCTGACATGTGTTTATCACGGTTACTTCTAAGAGTCTTATGGCAAGTTAGCAGATGAAATCCGATTCATAATACCATAACCATATAGTCTACAACGAACAGTTTTACCATGCTTGTTTCCATGCTCAACTTATTGCTTCTATATATGAAACAAATTGTACATCCTCACCAAAAATTGTATACAAATGCGATTGGGCAGCTGAGTGATTGAAGTAACTGCCGAAACGTCACTTCGCCGAACCACTTTCTATTTTCTTATATTCTTAGTTCATCATATTAACTAGTTAATACTTGTTTAGAATATGCCAACTGTTTAGAAATTCCCATAACCGTTATATTCCTAACAACCTGCACATATTGTCTTACCCCACTTGCTTTATCATTTTTGCGCACTACACACTTTGTACGTATATAGTACCTGCGTCACATGTGTGTGTCACTGTAGCAGATTTCTAACATTTTTCATATTTGTCAGCCCTTAATGCAATATTTCTTCTCATTGTAAATGTAATTCAGGCTATATTTTATGCACTACTGTTTTCCAAATTACATTGTTTTTCGGTTGCATCAGTCATTCTAAGAACACTCCCTAATTATCATTTGTTTTCGTACAATTTTTTTGACCATCAGTGGCGTTGACAGCACTCAACATGTACTAAACCTTTCTTATCCATTGCGCTGAAATAGATGCTGTACACGTAATCGTTTCTAAGGTGAAATCCCAGGAATGTACTCATATGAAAGCCACTACCCCAGCATATTCTTTGCCAGTTCAAGTTATCCAAAGTTGTTGTAGGTAGATAAAATTAGTTTACTGCAACTAATTTTAAATGCTAATTTCGCTTCTGCGAAGTGATACTTTCCATTCAAAGAAGTCAGCAACAACAGAGTGGTAGTACCGGTTATGTGATCTTTTCACTGTATTCTATACGAAATTTAAATTAACGCATAGTGGTATATGAAACAATAAGTCCCTTTTATGAATTTGGATAACGTAAATAGTCTGAAAAATGTGATGTATTTGCTCTATGAGGGTGAAGGAACATGTACCAAAGTGGCTATAAAACCAGCTAGATTCACAAGCAGTGATGAGCGTAGGTAGCAGAAAACCACCATCGTCCATTGCGGAACATATTTTTGATAAAGGTCACTGGATTGATATTAAAACAGCCTTTACAGTCTTGTATAGGTTTTTTCAAGCTCTAGCCGTAAAGAAATCTAAGTTAATGTTGCGTGTTCAAAAACAGTTTTTCTTTATCTTAAACCTACCCTGGTAAAGCTTATCTACTCGTGATACCAGGTTTGTCTTCAAACCTTATCATTCTCCTTTCATTTTCTTATTATTAAATTATTCCATGTCATATTTGTCCTTTCCCCACTTCCAGTTTTCGTATAAAATGCCTTAACCAGTAAATACGTGAGTAGATTGTCTGAAATGTATAACGCAAATACATCGCATATTCATGTTTGAAACTGTCACGAGGCTTGCCAACATACGAATGATTAAGATTGCGTGAACGTATCAGTCATTCATACCAGGTGGTGCTTTTCCACGGCTGGATACTTATCATTTACTTATTTCTTTATAAACGCCTTCGTATGAATATTCGCGATATGGGACAATGCTCGTTATGGAGCCCTCTGATAGCTGTATATCGCTCAATTGAAACCCAATCGAATTAATTATGAGTATATGAATCAGTTATGCCGTACTCGGAAGGGGAAGAATGCAGTGACGTCTCTTCTCGAACGATATTGCAGTACATCTTAGGTGATTTTTCACTTCCTACTACCCGACTTAGCATCACAAGTGCAAGTATGAGTAAGAAAACTGCATAGAACTTCGTCAACCATTATCTTCACGTACTACAATGAATGGCTGTTTCTTGCAAACTCATAGGCTAATTTATATCGATGACATATGAGTGTGCATGAAAATCGGCCTATGGAAAGACATCAGCTATAGATGACAACCATCTGACAACTTAAAGTAAAACACTCTTTAAAAAGGATGTGAAGCTTAAAGCATTAGAATACATAGCTTGATACCTTCTACTTTCAAGCAGGATCAGTTTTCATTCATGATTTTTATAGTGTGAAAAGAAAGCTCATTCCATATCTTTTTCAATGCTTTTCATCCTGAATGTTACAAATAATTGACAAAAATTCACGGTTGGACTATTGACGACCAATAACAACTTTGGGTTGGCTGAAGAACCAGTGTTGCTGTTTTCTTCCTTGCGAACGGTTATTGTAGTTACCACAGCCTCATACAAGATCAAGTGAGAAACGACCTGCACAGTGACGATGTCTATGATAGTCATATTATGATGATGAATGTTTACTTAACTACGGCAATACTCTCTCCCTGAAGATTTAAGATACATTCTTCTGATGAGTGGTAATGCCTATATATATATATATATATATATATATATATATATATATATATATATATATATATATATATATAAATGCCTGACTCGTGAATTTACCGCCTGTAACGTCATTTTGTCACATGTATTAGCCTAATATACATGGTAGACACCAGCAGTGGTTTCGACGACGCACGTTTTGGCCTGGTTGGGACTCAGCAACTGGATGTAACTGCTACCGAGTGAGCCACTGTATTCTCCATTCACTTGAACCCAGTACCCATCTCTTCAAACATCAAGGCGTTATCTACTAGACCTCTAACGTATGGGTGCCATCTGTTGTGCAACGGGTATGAGATATTATTTATTGATACTTGTAACTGCGTGATGTCATATTAGATCGAACTGATACAGCTACATTGGTGAATGAGCCCCAGCGCGGTTGCGTAGTATCGCCTGAACATTTGTTATGCATGAATAAGACGAGACTTGTACGCTATATCCCACTGTAGCTACTCCTTGGTAACTTACTACATAATTAATATTCATACAATATCAGGGGAACCGCGCTGGAGCCTATTCACTAACGCACGTAGATCAGTTCGCTTCAGTATAACAACATGAAATTAAAGGTATCAATAAATAATATTTACCTAACTGTTCGAAAAGATTCCAAGTGAGACTAAAAGTTATCCCCAAGTGCTATAGTGCTTGTTACCGAAATGCGCTGTTTTTTGTGCGAATTCGCGTATTTTGTTTATCCTGTATCGTTATTTTAACATTTTGTACTTTCTAAAACGCCATCTGTCACTGAATCACGTTTCATGCCGTTTATTCATGTGCAAAGTATTGGTCATATTCCACCTCCTACTTGGTATGTAACTACACCTATTAATGAAGAATGATGCTCACAAATCAAAGTAAGTCAGCTGAGCCTTCAAACTGTAGAAAAAAGAATGTATGATTGCAGTTTTCACTTCAAGAATATACTTACAAACCCAGAAAATACGTATTTTCACAAAGAACACTATAACATCTGGGACTAACTTTTAGCCTCAGTATTAAATAAGTCTTGGATATTTATTCTAAAAATCTTAACAAATCATCATGGTCACTGAAAGAGATTCCAATGAAATCATTCATAGCAGAATATACTGTAAAGTATTCTTGAATAATATATATCATTTAATTCAACAAAATAAAACAAGAATTCAGTTTTTTGTTCAATGCCCAATAGTAGTTCAGATGCAATAAGTGATAATGTGTCACACACAGAAACAGAACTATCTACCAAATTAAGTACTGTTTCCATCACTATATGACACACATAATAAACAAACTAAAATTGAATTATAATCTACCATCATGCCCAAGTTTTACTCCTGTATTAATATTCAAATCACTTTGTAAAACGAATGCACCGGAACAAGTATTCACAGGTTTTTCAATATGTCTATTGGTTAGTAAGAATGAAAAGCTAAATCATCCACTAGCTAATAGATAACACGAATAAACTAGCCTATCTACGGGTAGATAATTGGCAAAAATATGGGAAAATAGAGATGGGTAATTCATTCAGACAGGAGAATACACTGATTAACAGTTAAGTGATAACAATTATAACAATAAATATGATTTATTTACAAATTAGTTTTCAAGCTTCATTGACACTACATGCAGAAATAAAATAGTAATTCAGGAAACATATTAGGCGTCCACAATGAATTATACTGAAATTGAGAAACTAATATAAGCTGACGTAGATAGTGTAACACTAAGGTGTGAAGGTGGACACGCGCAAATACAGATGACTTTTTTTAACAATTGTTGAACCTCCGCACTGAATTTTCATCTGGGGCCCATTAGTGACACACTTCTAAATCGCTCTTCTGATGTTCTAATAAGGAAGCATGACATAACAGGACAAATACTCACCAACGACATTCGATAATATTGGCGTCAAACAGTGGACAAATAGAAGTAAGAGGACGTGGACTATTGAGCACCAACACAGTGTCTCAATAACAACTTGTTAGCCATGAAATTTGACAGTCGTGAATCCGTTCTGTAGTGGCATAATGCATAGGCTCTGCTAAGAAGTCCTTTACCGGGTCGGGACAACTCTTTAGTGCTTCCAGGTTCTCAACGGTTATAGACTGATGTCATTGTATAATGCAGAATACTATCTTAAATTATAAGTTTGAACAAAGTTAGAAGGATGAGGTGGTACAATGTGAAATAGCATCCATAGAAAAGACACTTAGACTGAACCTTATCTTTAATATGACAGCTTCTGTTGTGACAGCTTTAGGCATGGGCTAGTTAAAATAATTTGCAATAGAACTAGGAAATTATGTTCTATGGACAAGTTGAAGGAAGAACTAAACTTGATTGGTAAATGTCTCCAAGAGAATGACTGTCCTAAGAGATCTATCATGAAGTATGCAAAAGAACAGGTCGAGAAAAATAAATATCCAGCTGTATGAAAGATGAAGGCTTTTGTTCACCTTACATTCAAGGTAAGTGCACCATCAAAGAGAACAGATACAAGAATCAAAGAAGCACTGAGAATGAACTTTCATGAAATTAAACTTGTGTAAGCACACAACGCATCCTCGTTGAACTAGTCAAAAGTGAACAGTTACCCTGATAAGGTCACCTCCAACTGTGTTTATGACGCCACATGCACTTGTGGTACCAAGTATGCTGAAAGAACTGAAAGGAAGCGATCCATTCGGTTCACTGAGCATATCCTCAGGAATATGTCCTTAAAAGGAAGTAAAGTTCTAAACAGTGCAGTCGACAGACACCTCGTACACACAGGACATCAGATGTGAATCTTGAGTGCTTTAAAATTAATAGACATAGAGAAAATGTCTAGATTAGCGAACATTGTCGAAACGTTTGCTAAAAAGTGCTTTCAGCCAGACGTCTCCATACAGAAGGAGAGTGTGGTTAATCTCTCACTCCCCTAGTGACTATGATTTGAATCTTTCATTTTAATCATATGGTTCGTTATTTACTCATTTACTGATTATTATTTTTCCCTTCTTACATTCTTTTATACCTTACAGCTAATCCTCTTACACTTAGTATGGATTATAAATAATTTTGTTGTACAACTTAAAATTATTGATTTCCGAATTTTAAATTATTTTATGTGCTAATAACCATTGTACTTTTAGACTGTATGCAGTAACTGAGGTGTATTCGTGGAATAAAATGATATCATTTTACTCTAAAAATCTCATCCTTCTTGCTTTGTTCAAATTTATCATGGAACCTTTAATCATAAATGATTGGAAATATTTATGACACTTTAATCATGTGTCAAATAAAGATAATATTTGGAAAACATATTCAGTTGAAAACTAATCTCATTAAATTGGAAATACCATTTTGGTGTTATTTGTAAATAAAACTGAAACAAGTCTGTCAAATGTTAAAATCATAGCCAATTCTCTAATGAAGATGTGATTTTTGCTGTCAAAATGTGATAGAATGTTATCAGCAACGAAGTAAAGAGATACAACTAACGAGGATGCACGAAATAACTGAATTCATAATAATTTATTCAAAAACTGTCTGTTCACAAAAAAGTGTTGTGAGGAGATTGCCATTAGGTATTTTTAGAGTTGCAGAGTGAACCGTATCTACTGGAGGTTTCTAAGACTGATTTCTATGCGGTAAACAGGCGTGAGCGAACGAAGATGCCTGAAAATGTAATGAGGTGGGATCAGTCTTAGCTCCCAAAAATCTGAACAATTGTCAAGATTATAATTATTATAATTTGTCCCTTGGGTCCCTAATGGGACAAAAGGGTTCAGTAACACCTCTCCATTGCACTCTGTTTCCCGCAATCCTTTGAACCTGGCTCTGCCAACGCCCAGAAGCTTTCATTTCCTCCTCACATGGTTTCCTCCCCGTCATCCTCAACTCAGACAACCAACTCGTAGTTTCCCATGCGGTTTCCACTCGACGGCCTGGCCTGACGCGTAATGTCCCCAATCGGTCTTCTCAATGTATGCCCAATCCATCTCCATTTTCTTCTGAATACTTGTTGGGTGATAGGTTGTTGGTTGGTTCGTTGCTAGGCCAGAGTTCCTTGTTGCTTATTCTTTCTGTTCATGTGGTCTTCAGTATTGAGCGTAGGCGGCAGCTGTTGATGTATGTTTGTAGTTTGTTGGAAATGCTTTCCGTGATGCGGCAAGTTTCTAAACTATATAGAAGCTGTGACTTGTCACGAGACAAGTAGCCATTTAGTTACGAAAATATTTAAGTGACTAGCTGAAATTCATATTATCTTATCCACTGCTAACATTTCCAACAGCGGTTCAATGATAAAATATTCAGTAAGACCATTAAGACGAGGAGCATACACTTTTTATCCGATTAACAAAGATTCTACTACTTATAAACGACTATTAACCACTGTTAACTTGGAACAACAGTTTATTCACAGTTTAGTTAACATCGGTTAGATAACTTGCGTTTTTCTTCCAAGAAGCCACATCATCTGGATGGACTAAGTCCGATTATAGACGTTATTTTTTCGTTTCCATTGTTATTTTTTATACTCCATAAACTTTTGGTTATCTGAATGCTTCTTTGTCCCCAGAAATCGTCATCACTGCTTTCCATCGTTGGTTTCTGTATCATTTATACGGGACTGAAGTCATAGGAGACATCAAGAAAAGGAGACAAGCCAATGAGAAGAACAGACTATTATAAACAGCTGACAAGACACTGATCCAGTTAAATGTTGATAACCTCTGAAACGAATTTATAACGGAATGTTATGACTGAAAATAGAAAAACCAAAGATTATGTCAAATTTTCGCTATGATCGAATTCGAAATTCATTATTAGAACAGTCTTTCCCTTTTGTTGTAAATTACTATTGGATGTCTCTGATTCTTTCAGTTTACTTGTAGTATAAATGTTCCATTATGTTTTTCTCTTACTGCTTTCTTTTCAACGAGTTTTAGTTCCAAATGAACTAATCCTATACAAACCTGGGACAAAGAAGATTTTGATGAAGTAATGAAGCATGACTCTTGAGGTGTAGACATACTGGGGTACTGATTGTTCGGATGGCCGTTGGAATCGACTAATCAAATATAGCTTGTTTTCTGACAACACTTTAAATATAGGCTTAGAACATTCTAAATGCAACTAATTCCAAACTACAAATTAATGCATATTCGGGAACAGAACTCATGGACATCAAACTAATTTACTCGTCTTATGATTTGATAAACTAACTTACGTTTACAACTAGATGATGTAACTATAGGGAAATATCTTCAGACTATAAGTTCTTAAACAATTAGGGATTTCCATTGTATTCGTATATTGTGTTTTAAAATCAATCTGACACACAGTTCCGTTAGCCTTCTTTTACATAACTGAAGTTGTAGTGATAAGGTTGGTCAAATGCGAACTTTGCATTCAGAGGGAACATGTTCAGGCGTCATTCCACTCTTACCTTCCACGAAACTCAAAATTTGATTTTAGAGAGCTGACATAAACTGATAGGATATTTCTGATCAGACAAGCCAATGCTATCTCAGAAAATCTTAGTAATAAGCAGATCCCTCTGAAATTCACTTCTACTTAAAGCAGCATCACATCTGACTGAGTAGCTGACATGAGGATAATGAACATAAAAGTAAAAATCTCTTGTTTATACGCTCAGAAAAACACTTTTGGACCCTGCCAACACTTAGGCACCGAAGCTTGCTAGAAGGACACCGGTTCAGTACCTACAACTATCAAAATCTAGGGTTTAGTTTCGTATGCATCGGTAGGTTTACACTACTAGAGTGCCAAAAACTAGCATGGAACAGTTGTGTTTAGTGTTTCCCGGGTTTCAACTGGTGGTAAAGCCAACGTGAAAGTTTCAATAAGTAAGCGTTCTTTGGGAAAAGATTTCATCTAAGATGCTTCAATCGTAAAATACTCGTTTATTGTTCAGTGAATGGTTACAAGTAAGGCGACAGTAGTACTTAACTTTCTGTTTTGCGCACTACATTGTATTTTTAACCTCTTACTGGCTAAACAAAGACGTTAAGCAGAAATTGCAGACAAAATTGTATCATATTGCTACAGAAAGAGATAATACGTTATAAGTCTCTACTGCTTTGTGTCATAATTCGCTTGTCGGTAGCTAGCAATGGAATCCAGGAGGCGGGCTTTTGTCTGTTCGGGACTGGTTAACTGAAGGTGAATGCACCTTAGGATATGATAATGTACTTACTGAGAATCCAGCCTTACATCCATCGTTTCAAACACCAAATTATTGCCTACTGGGACACTGAGACATGAAAGTTACCCTCTGTGCATCTGGTATGAACTACTATTGATCGATAACTGTAATTTTTAGTTGTTATACTGGATCGTCCTGTGTTGGCAAACGAGCTTCCAATGAAACGAAAAGCGTATTCTGGATTCCAGTGGTATCCGCCAGCAAACAAATTAAAGTATTGTGACTCTTCAGACAATAATGAGGAATCTGCATTGCAGTCCATTCGCCAACACAGATCGATCTATTTGATGCAGTACAACAAACATCAACAAATAAAAATCTCGACTCCTTTGTTCACTTCAGTTGCCCCAAGGCATACGCATAGAAACACACACACACACACATACACAAACGAAAACACAAAGACTTCATAGATCAAAGTTATTTTCTTTAATCAACTTTTGGAATTAACGTGTTGTGTGAATGATCACCCCATATAAAGTGGTAATTTGGTTTATGCATATATTGTATTTCAGTATGAGTGATTAGGACTATAATCAGAACAACAGAAAAGCTTAGTGTAACTGAATAATACAATAATCATAGTAATATTAGTAATAATATTAAATAATAGGTCATGTCCAACAAAAGTCTGTTCAAGTTATACTAATCTTTTCCAGCCTATAACATATAACGGACAGTTTAATCTATGCCGAATAAATTGTGAGTGCAATTAAATATTGTTTTAAACAGGAAATAAAATCGTGTTTGTGTGCATGACTGGAAAAGTTAAAAGTCGTTGTTGACTCGATAAACTGCTTACTGAACTGACTAATATACGTAGGACAATAAAAGTCATCAATTTTGGTTTTTCTCATTCACCAAAACAGCGTTAACAGTGTGTCCTGCAGGAGTGTTTGTTTTCATATAGTTGCGTTGCTAAGATGTTTTCTGCTTGGTAAGGAGATCGCTCTCCTAGGTCAAGAGATAATAACAAACAAGTAGACGGGGTCAGACCTGTGCTCTGAGGTGAAGATTGGAGTAAAACCCTCTCCCTCTTTTTCATTCATCAAATAGCTGGATAAAAGAATTCAGAGTTGAACAAGGATATGAAATCAAATTAGCTGCTTGCTTTATTTAGTCACCTGAATTGGTGATTTAGGATATAATAGCTTTATCTTCTACTGAAAGCCATACTTTTTTCTCCCCAACAGTTATCGCATTTCTCATTAGAACTAGAATCTAAAGGCTATAAAACTAATATCAACAGTGTTTATACATATCAAAAGTTAACTGTTTCCGTCGGAATAATATTTCACAACCTAGGTGTTGGCATTTCTGATAGTGACAAATTTGATTGGCCCTGTAAAGAAACGGGCAATTAAAAGTGTCATAACAACTGACACACGTTGCACAATAGGTAGCTTTCGTGCCACAGTGGCTTAGTGGGTAACGCTTTGGCATTTGAAGCAATGGGTACTGGGTTTGAGCCTCAGTGGGAATAACATCACTGACTGGGGTACAGGTATATTCAATTGATGAGTCCCAAATAGGACTAAATGTGCGTCATGGATTCCTCTGTTAGTCACCAAGATCAACATAACTTGACCCTTCATGTATTTACCTTTAAACAATACGAAGATTGAGAAACTAATACACCTGATCTGTAGATTTTACTAGCCTGATGATTATTCCACAAGTTTGCGGTCGAACTCACCAACAGTATCTGCATCTGGTATCAAGTTCAATTTGATCTGGTTAGCAAAATCTGAAGGTCTGTATGAGTAGTCTAGTACTACTCACAACTTTCAGGCGGTAATTTCATTAGTCTGGAGATCCCACTTCATGATTTCAGCTGCATGTTTCCCAAAGAAATGCCAACTGACATCAAAGTTAGGTAGTTGAGACGTCGATGTGAGCCACGCGAATTGTAACTAGTTTACAAATTAACTACCCATTTGATCCTATATTCCTGGTAAATAATTTATGCACAGCAACTGGTTTGTTTATTACAAATATTCCTAGGACAAGCATATAATAAAGAGGTGAATCCTTTTTACAGATGAAATCACTTTCAAAAGCTGTTCATCCACTGCACATTTTTTCAACTACATATATAATATTTCGAAGTACTGTCGAACTTGAATTCGCTTGGTGGTACAGCTTAAGATACTAACAGCTCCATCGTCAAGCAGCTTATTTTCGATCGACACTTACTTTAATCTCACCGTTCATTCAGAAGTATGAATAGCATGACTCTTTATTAGTGTGAACAACTCTTGTTACATAACCAGTTTTACACAGTCCTAAAAGAAACTTTTGTAATTAAGCCTCCTGAGTATACCGTTAACTTTTTTCTTATTCCACTTCTTCCTTCATATTTCGTCACCTCGGGGCTCGACAGGAGAAATTTCGATTCTTTCTCAGAATTTGAACACTTTTTACCATTCATGCCATTCTTTTAATAATCAAACTCATTTCTCTTATCCACTCATCATAATAAGTTCCCTGGCCTAACACTGAAAAATAATCGGCTGAATTGGGTTAAAACTTAGGACAAGACGATACAACATTATTAACTCTTTAATGACCAATAAAATGTATCTAGTTCAGATCTACTAAAGGTAAACTGCTGTGCGATTAGCTCCGTGGTAAAGTCTTTAACTGCAACCGTGCAGGAAGTTGGTTTGGATATATGTGTATTATTAGTTTTGAGACTGAAGGTACTCTTCACTGACTAGTACCAACAATCTCGAGTTCCAGCGTTTCCAGTCGATTACCTACAGCCACTTAGCGTCAGTTACTGCCTCTGTCGCATTACCTATCATTTTTTGTTGTTGAATATAATCCCTGGAACTGCCCAAATTCTGTACGACATACAGAAAACTGTTACCTAATCTTTCGGATATTCTTATTGACAGCCAACTCCTTGGAAAAATAGCTGTTTTTTTGGTTGAATGTACAATTAGTTATGAACCTCAGGATATGGTATTCACTGCAAATGTTTCTGAATCTGAATAATCATCTCCCGGACAGCTTGGTGATAGTTACTACAAAAAACACATGGTAGTAGTTTTCATAAAAATGCAAGTTAACGAGACAATAGAGTGTCATCAATTTTCACATTTGAGAATTGAAATGAACAGTTTTCGTTAATAAGAAAAGGAAAGAAAGAACATTTAACTGAGTTTCAGGTCATATCAGCTAAGTCATATCGACATGAACACTGAAATTTATCAAAAGTTATTCGCAAACAGTTAAAAAGTGAAAAGTAGAAAGTAGCCGTAAGGCATCTGTTGGGTTTTTGGTAAAACGTTTCATAAAATTAGGTGATGAATAAAAATTAGAACAGTGCCGTAAAGAAGAATTTTTGAGAGAGACTGATCTCAACGATAAAATCGATTAGAAAATCCAGAAGAAATATATTTCAGTTTAGAGGCTTGCGGGGATTTATTGATTTCAAGTTGGTATTCATTGCCAACTGATATCAGTCATAGAACGAGTGAAAACCAGCGAGTATTGGCCAGCTGTTTCGTACTGTAATGAAACTCCTCACCAGGGATCTAAACCATGGTTATTCAGGCTTCATAGCCAGCATGTTACCGTTGAGCTGCTAGGTTGGTATTCAATGCTTCTAATATGACTCTATGACCCTGGCAGCAAAACAAAATCAGATATAAGAACAGGTTCTCAGTGATGGCATTGAATGAAGATCGCTCTACTCTCGAACATATAGAAATAGGAATAGGCTGCTATTCGTCTTCAATGATTTTAAATACAACTGAATAGCTTCAGTAAATGCAATCGTCTAAAATATTTTTCTTCGCTGTTATGTATTTGTTTCATTAGTCACTCAAAGTTGTTTATTATTAGTGTATTATGATAGTTCATGATACTTTTGTGTCTATACCATAAAGTGAGATCTTAGCTGACTATTTTCCAGGGGAAATGCCGTTGATACTGCATTCGGAACGTTGGAAACCACTCAATCGTGACTACTACCAACAAGAAACATACTATTTGTAAACAATTTGTTATATTCATTCGTAACAAAAGAATTCGAATACTCTTAGTACTTCCTTCCTTCCATCTCTCCTTACTTACTTACTTGTATTATATCTTCCTTCATATTTTGTAAACACTAAGAATGTTTTAACGAAATATGAAATCAGTATTAACAGAATTTTTGTATAAAGTATGCTGAAATTCTACATGATGAGTACTTACATGTATTCAAATGACTGTGTCCAAATTTCAGTTAAAACAAAAATTATTGCATTTTTTTCGTTTGTAACTCTAATATCATTATTATTATATACCCGATAATTGATAGCCACATGGAATGCTTCAAACTATTTCATGATTCTGATTACAATACCTTCTTTTCAATGATTATTATATTGTTTAAATTTGAATTCGTAAAAAGGATTCAAATAACTGGATCAAATCGATTGTACTGAACTCTTGATCCAATGTTCACGCCTACTTGAACAGATTTATATGCATATACGATATACATACCACTTCTCTGATTTGCATTTTTCGACACAAAACTAAACTTAGGTGTAATTCTAGGTCATATAAGGTGACGTACTACAAAATTATTCATTAGGTTAATCAAATAAGATTGGTGAACAATCTTCATTAAGATAAATATTGAGTGTGAACTTGGATACCAATATGTGTGTATTGTATGTGTGTTATCATTATGTGAAGTTGGTGAAATGTATATGAGACAATCATTTTGCATCTATGCAGTGCATAAATAATGTTATTTTATACTTGAATATAAACAACCAGAAACCTGATATAGCCTTGGCATATTTCTGCAGACTTTGAAGCTGTCAGAAAGCTAGATTTCCAGTACACCTTGCTGATAAATACCAACAGGTGGTCAACTCTAATAATTTAGAATCTTTGCCAGTCTCCTTCAAGTCTTAAATCACTAAGATTTCGGATGAGTAATACTACCTAGTAGTGGGGGCACACTATCGCCTATTTGGGACTGGTTGGCTCTATCAACAACCTAATGAGTGATGTTATTCACTTCAAACACCATAACTTTGTCCACTAGGGTAAGATACTTTTACCTTGGTCATAATCTCCCTAGGATAGTTCATTCATATTTTTATTTACCGTAATCTTATAGGTCATTGTTAGATGACCTTGAGTTGACCTTCTAGCCGTTGTCACTTTATGACTATTCTGACTGCTTTTGATCACTTTGCATTGACGCATTATCTATCAATGGATGTATATTTTGTTGGAACTATAATTATGAGTGTACAGCTTTTGAAAATGGTTCGTGGAAAAGAAATATTTCTTCGCTGAATTGCCTTTTATTAGTAAATTTTTTTAAGATGGAGTTTTTAAAGGCTTTGATCTATAGGGTTAACAAAATCGTGTGCAAAGACAATTGTTTACAAGCTACATTGGATAATGATGATGATGAAGGCGATAAGCTGCATAACGTGTCTTGTTTTAGATACATACACTAGTGATTAGAAATGAATAACCAATCACTATTACTGGATGTGTTATGTACTGCTATAAAACAAAATACACCCATAAAAACAAATCAATTTGCAATTTTACTCAATAATTTTGACTTAGTACTATTCTAGCTCTTCCTTTTACTGTCTTCAATAAATCCAATCAAATGACTGAATTTCCATAAAACTTATAATTAATTATTGATATAAATTTGTGTACAAAAATGTAAAATCTTTAAATTCATGAATAAATTATCAATGAATAATATTTACTGTCGTTTATTATTTCAACTAGTTGTCAGAATTTTTTTATACACTAAGCTTGTTCAAGCCATAATGTTTACAGTTTATACTGTTCATGTACTTGTAGAGTTGTTTGTCTTCATTTTGAGTATGAGCAAAATATGAAATGTAAGCTTCATCAGGCTTAATTTGAATCTCCATAGATAATCCAACTAATAAAATCATTTAAATTTTGAGGGAGTTGTGGAGATTTGGAATTATTTCAAGTTGTTATTCATCGTAGACTGACATCAGTTGGAGGAGCGAAGAAAACCTGGGGAAGGGAACCCTGCTGGTGGGGTCGTGGGTGAGCACTGCTGAGGAGTCCCATACTAGGGCGAAACAGCTGTCCAGTGCTCCCAGGTTTCCTTCGTTCTTCCAACTGATGTCAGTCTACGATGAATAACAACTTGGAATAATTCCAAATCTCCACAACTCCCTGAAAATTTAATTGAACTGGTGCTCATTGGTGACTAGTTTCAAGAAGTATTCCCGAAGTTCCAATGACAAGTCGTGACCGGTGGAGTCAAAGCCTGATGGCCATGAGGACAAATACTCAGCGATGACATTAGGTGGCGGTTGCGCTATATATCGTGAGCTAACAGAAGTTGGAAATATGGAGCATTGGATTCTGACCCAGCGGCTCAACGGTAACGCGCTGGTCGCGGAACCTGAAGGTCGCGGGTTCGATCCCTGCTGGTGGGGTCGTGGGTGCGCACTGCTGAGGAGTCCTATACTAGGACGAAACAGCTGTCCAGTGCTCCCAGGTTTCCTTCGTCCCTCCAACTGATGTCAGTCTACGATGAATAACAACTTGAAATAATAAAATCATATTTATGACACTGAAAATGCTTTTCGGTATTTTATGTTTTCACTCCTAACCGATTTATAATATGCAGTGAATTATATAGTATTATGTCTGCTGGTATCATCTTATACCATTGGAATGACTTTGCAAACTGGATGTAATAGAAATTTAATGTTGAAATGCATGGCCAGTAACCACTGATAATGAAAGTGAGAGATAAATGTTTGCAAGCCATGATATCACCAAGTAGTAAGATATTAATAAACAAAACCTAACTAACCTCAGGTACTATTTCCAGCTGTCAGCAGAAACTTTCCATAGTGTTCTTTACTGTCTTGCTAACATGATATGGAAGTAACTATGCTCATAACACCTGTCAGTTTTGACTAATACTGTATTGTAGTACACATGGCAGAGAAACTGCTTCCTCAAAGTTTTTCACAACACTCTTTCTGTTCTTAGATTTGGACACCTTCCTGAATGCAGTAAAATTTCAAGGAACAACCGTTCAAAGGAGATGTGGTAGTCAGCTGTGACAGTAGCAGTGACTTAATGAAGGGAGTTGAAATCGATGAGAAGAATCCTAAAATGTAGGCTCAAGTAAACATTTTTCACCAGTTTAATAAAGGACTTTCAGAAATCATCTCACACCCAACGACCTCATTGCAATTACAAAGAATTAAGTAATCAGTGTAAGTTGGATGTAATGGCTTCAATTTAGAGGTTTACCGGGGATTCGTTAATCTCAAGTTGGTATTCACCATGGACTGGCATCAGTAGGAGAACCACCGAAAACTTGAGAGCGCTGGATAGCTCTCTCGTCTTAATAAGAGACTCCTTGGTAGTTAACGCCTATGACCACGCCAGGGATAGAATCCAAGGGAAAGACAAGTGGGACGCGAGAACAGGTACTCAACGCCGACATAGAATGGAGGTCGCGCTATATCACGAACTGACAAAAATAAGAATAAATGGACCTTTGGGGACCTTCCAATTTGCTCAGGGGTAACGTGTTGGTTGTCGAACCTGAAGGTCCTGGGTTCAGTCCCTTACAAGGTTATAGGTGCACACAGCCGAGGAGTCCCATAATATTGTCGAACAGCTATCCAGCGCTCCTAGGTTTTTACTGCTTCTCCAGCTGATGTCAGTCCATGATGAGTGCCAACTTGAAATCAATTAGCTCCCACAAACTTCCAAACTGAATATCAAACTTGTCAAATTATTTGGTGATCTGTGGTCAAGTAAAAAAAGGAATGCCATTCAAACAAATAGATTCTATAGTAAGTGGTCAGTAGATGATACAAGAACGTCTGTCTGCAGTGTGATAATATTTTGCTTAAACTGGTCACCGTAAAATCAATGTAAATTCTGTTTTAGACTTCGATGTTCGTTTTTACCTCCTACTTTCACACTAAATCTATGTGAAAATGAATACAGATTAAGTAGAACAGAGATATTTCTGACTAAATGTATACTGTTTGGTGAATAAACAACACTCATGGAAACTCTAAGAAAGCAAGTAACATAGTCCAGTTCTCTCTTTATGGTACACAAGGTAGAGAAGCCCAAAGTAACTTAGAGGAACAAACACAAAGTATGAAATATTAACAAAAAAAGTGTTTTCTCTTCTTCTCTGCTAATTTATAGATCAGCTTTTCTATTAAGCAAATAGTCCCAGAGTGTGTTAAGTATAAGATACCACTTTTGGCCACTTGAATGTGTATCTACAAGTTTACTTGCTTCGGTGGCACTAGTCACATAGTCAGTACTTTCCAAACGTATATGTGAGTACTATTCTGCATGGCTGTCGAGGAGCGGATGTAAATCAATTAAAAGTTCAGTTCTTGAACATCGGAACATGTGAACATACAGCTCCACCAGAAACTTCCTTCAGTGTCATTTACACAGAAAAAGGGAACAGGTCAAAAGGAGTACACTTTTGAAACTTGTGCACAGTGGAAGCACTGGTGACTCACCCAATCAGACGTAGTCTGTGAGTACAGAAGAACTATATTCAATCCATGTTTAATCTTACTACAGTCTTAACACTTCCACAATATTTTCTTTCCCTTTTTCCATATGATTATAATTAGTTAGTTCATTGTTATCGCCTTGGTCATGACCCTTGTTTCTTTCTTCCCCTTCTTTGTATCTATCAAGTGGGCACTCAGTCTTTACATTACACATATACCAATAATTTTCACTTTATCAAACGTCTTGCCTTTCCTGTTATTAACACTGTCTAATGGACTAGTATGCAACTCTTTTCTAGTCTTCATTTTAGTCTTAACATTGCCCAAATGATGCAGCTTTAACCACTTGTTCAGTTATAGACTGTTACATGTTTGTGATGCATACAAATACGATTGTGCAGCTTTAAATAATGATGTCAAGTAAATATTCCTTCGTTTCTTCTTTAGCGAATTAATTAAATGCTTTTAGACCCTAGAACGCTATTTCATAGTTTGCTAACCATTTTTTTACGTTTCTGGGTACTTGTGGGCAAGGCGAATCTGACAGTAATGTATGCTGTCCTAGGGATTCCAAGCTGTATCTCCTATTGCTGCTGTCAGAAAGGCTATCACCAAAGTTTTCAGGTTATTCAGTGATTCAAGTTTGCAAGAATATATGAATCCCCTTCAGGTTACAGGCACTTCAATCATAAGTGCTAAGTAGCTCGAAAGCTTGGCCGATAGTCTGTCAAACTTGGTTCTCATTGCGATGCCTAGTCTTTCATGTTGATGATTACACTCAAAAATAAATCAGTGGTACTTATGTCCACAACCTCATCTAGTTCACTAGTTACTAGCCGATACTAAGCCCGAATACAGAGGGAGGCTTCGGTATACGGCTAGCAACCCTACCACTAAAGAAACTTCAAAGCACAAAGAAAATATGAAAAATCAACTTATTCCTCGCTGGAATCGGAGAGACGAAATGACGCCCGTTGGTGAAAACCTGTCTTTGGGAAGCCAGTCGGCCTATATCTCCTCTGCTGTCTCAATGCAAGCAAAAGTAAGATTGTTGACATGGAATGTCCACACCATATATGAACCTAGCAACGCTGCCCAGATTGCAAAAGAAATGGGAAGATATAGCACAGAAGTGCTAGGGATCTGCGAGGAATCTGCAGATGGAATGCTAATGAACTCTCAAAACTGTCAACTGGAGAGGAGTCAATGATGTACTCCGATATTGTCGCCCAGACGACAACCACCAGCACACTGAGTTTATGAGTGGCCATCATCATGTCCCCAACAACATCAGAGGCTCTGTCTCATGCAGTAGAAACCAATCTCTCCCTGCAAGATCGTGACAGCAAGGTTAAAATTAGAAGGAAGGAAAGTCACAATCATACAATGCCATGCTACGCTACGCTACGCACCTAAATATAATGCAGATGAAGAGAAGAAGGAGAAATTCTACAGACAACTGCAGTCACTCAGTACTGGACAAGACTGCAGTTGGCGACATTGAAATTCTAATGAGTGACATGAATGCGAAACTGGGAGCGGACAACACAGGAAAAGAACTCATCATGGGTCGAGAAGGATTCGGTGAAATGAATGAGAATGGAGAACTGTTTGCAGACTCCTGCGCATTCAATGATTCGGTGATTGGAGGCGAAGTATTGTGTACAAACACAAGAACATTCACAAAGCGACATGGATTTCATCAAACACTAGGACTCACTAAAAATCAGATAGAATTCATCTCAATGTGAAGAAAGTGGAGACACAGTCTCTTGTACACAAAATCAAGAAAAGGAGCAGATGAAGGTTCAGACCACTCACTATCTAGTGCAAGGAACCTAACTTCAAGTTGAAAGCCTTCACAGAAGTTGGTGATAGGCCACAATTCAAATTCAACACCCAGGACAGAAACTGAACTGAAGGACAAAACTACAAAGGACATCTTCACGTCAGCCAGCCATCAGAACAAAACGGGAGACAATGAGCAACATCCCTGAGGACACCTGAGTGGAAGGACACAGGAACTCTTTGAAAGCTACGTGGAAGGAAACCTGCATAACCGTATTAGAAGGGAAGAAGACGAGGTAAGACAAGGAATAGATCTCGCCGGGCGCATGGAAACTGATAGAGAAAGGAGAGGAAGATGGTGAAGCAGAAGATGAACCAGAGCAATGGAATGTAGAATGAACGAAGAAAAGAAGAACTGAACACAGCCTATTAACCATTATACTGGACAAAGAAGTAAAGAAGGGTGAGCGGAAAGATAAAAGACACTTCTACGACATATTGGCAAGTGAAGTAGAACAGACTGCAGATAAGAGAGACCTGACAAAATTATATCAAATAACCAGGTTACTTGTTGCCTAGGAAGAGATCAACGCAGATGAAACCTATGACAGATACTAAAGGAAACCTAGTTACCAAACAGGAGAAACAAAGGAAACTGTGGGCTGACCACTTCGAAAAAACTCTTGAATCGACCACCACCTGCAACGCGTCCGAAAATATCACCAGCAACCGCAGAACTACCAGTGAACACAGGCCCTCCGACAAAAGCAGAAGTGAATTCCTAAATGCCATAAAGTTGCTGAAATGCGGTAAAATATCAGGATCAGATGGAATACCGCCAGAAGCACTGAAAACAGACGAAGAGACAACAGTGAACATGCTCACACCACTACTGCAGAAGGTTTGCAAGTGAGGAAGGAAAAGCACCTGCCCACTGATTGGGAGAAGGGCTACTTTGTCAAACTCTTAAAGAAGGGAGACCTAAGTCTTTGCATGAACTGGAGCGGAATCACGCTTCTGTCCAATCCAAGCAAGCAAAATATTAAGCGGCATTAATCTGGAGAGACTAAAAATGCTCTGGATTCGAAACTAAGACCAGAACAACCTGGCTGGATTCAGGAAGATTAAATCATATGTGGATCAAACTGCAACGCTACGCATCATCATTGAACAGAGCGTAGAATGGTAGTCAACTCTAACTCAACTTCCCCCTAATTTGAAAAAACCTTCGATAGCGTTGATCGAGAAGTAATTTGGCAGGCTGCTGCTTCAACCCTATGGAGTACCACGAACCTTTATCAACCTCATTCAACAGCTATATGACGACGCCACATGCAAAGTGATTCACAATCGAAAGCTCAGTGACGCCTCTGAAGTGAAGACCGGAAGGATTAAGACAAGGTTGTCACCTACTATCACCGATGATCTTCTTGATTGTGGTAGACTGGATTATGCAGCAGTCTGTGAGGGTTGAGAAGAGATGTATACGCTGTTTGATCAATGAAAAGAGCCTAGAAAATTTGGAATCCGCCGATGATGACTTATGTGTAATGTCTTCTGTCGCACAAACTCGAAGATGTACAGGCAAAACCAACAAGTTAACAGAAGAGTCAGCGAAGACGGAACTTCAGGTGAATGTAGAGAAAACGGAGGTGATGAAGATACCCAACCAACAGCAACAAGCACCAGTCACTGTCAACAGGAGGAGCTTAAAGGAAGTAGTCTCTCTCACCTATCCAGGCACCATCGTTTCAACTACAGGCGACACAGACAAACATGAAGACGTCAAAACCAGGATCGGAAAAGCAAGACAGGTTTTCATATTAGATTTGTTTATTTGATATAAAGCGCACAGTGATACAGCATTATTTACTTGATTACGTTTCGAGCATAAATTATTGCTCATAATCATATCAATGTAATCACACTTCTTTCGATATCTGATTTTATAGTCCTGTCACCTGATTTTTCTTTGTTTCTTGATTGGTAGTAAAGTTTTCCATATCTCTGGTATAGGTGTTGCATCATTCCTATTACATGTATTGGGTGTGGATTCGATGAACAAAGATTCAGTAATTAATCTCTCTCTCCACCTAGTTATATTAGACTCAAGTACAGAAAAACACTCGGCCATTGCATTACATTCATTAACACACAACCACACAATAGGGTGGGACAAAACCACTGTACTTAAGTCTAATATAACTAGGTGGAGAGAGAGATTAATTACTGAATCTTTGTTCATCGAATCCACACCCAATACATGTAATAGGAATGATGCAACACCTATACCAGAGATATGGAAAACTTTACTACCAATCAAGAAACAAAGAAAAATCAGGTGACAGGACTATAAAATCAGATATCGAAAGAAGTGTGATTACATTGATATGATTATGAGCAATAATTTATGCTCGAAACGTAATCAAGTAAATAATACTGTATCACTGTGCGCTTTATATCAAATAAACAAATCTAATATGGAATTACATTCTACCACAGTGCCCAAGTTTTTCACTTATATTAATAAGACAGGTTTTCACTAGCCTGAAATCAATGTGGAGATCTTCTGCATTCCAGTCAGTATAGAGCTCGAACAAGACCCAGATTTTCAACTCCAACGTCAAGTCAGTGCTTCTATGCAATGGTTTAGAAACTTGGCGCATCACGAAAAGCATTTCCAACAAACTACAAACATACATCAACAGCTGCCGCCTACGCTCAACACTGAAGACCACATGAACAGAAAGAATAAACAACAAGGAACTCTGGCCTAGCAACAAACCAACCAACAACCTATCACCCAACAAGTATTCAGAAGAAAATGGAGATGGATTGGACATACATTGAGAAGACCGATTGGGGACATTACGCGTCAGGCCAGGCCGTCGAGTGGAACCCACATGGGAAACTACGAGTTAGTTGTCTGAGTTGAGGATGACGGGGAGGAAACCATGTGAGGAGGAAATGAAAGCTCCTGGGCGTTGGCAGAGCCAGGTTCAAAGGATTGCGGGAAACAGAGTGCAATGGAGAGGTGTTACTGAACCCCTATGTTTCACTAGGAACCCAAGGGACAAATAATAATAAACTTATATTCACAGAAGTAAAAATCAATTATATTTTGAAAGTCAAAGTTTCTCAATAAATAGACTGATTTGAAAATATACTGAGGGCCGGAAGAAAATAGACATAGACTTCGTTAAAACTGTAGACTCATTTTCAACAGAACGGAAGCTTGAACTCATAGGCTTTACCTCCTTCAGTGAGCACACTGCCAGGATATTGCTAAATGTTGATGATTAAGATGTACCAACAACTGGATTCTAACATAAAGTTGGTTCTCAGTATAAAATTCTCAGATACTGGGTCTAATTATCAATAAACTGGCTGGTTCAGACTGTGGAGTAGTTTTTTGTGAGGGTAAAATCTAATCTAGTTCACTTTGCCTTTCAATTGTTCCTCACCTGATGTTAGCTAATCATTAAACCCTTCTTAAGGTGAACCCATCTTTTACTGACAATAAGATTACCAGGTAAACAACTGCTCTTCAACCCAAGCTACAGTTTCAAGTTTTGTTAATTTATTTTCAAAGCTATAAAAGAACAATTAAAATACTATGCAATACAAAGGTTTCACAGTCATATGCTTCAATTTACTGTGTTTCCAGACGATACATTCTGTTGTCAATTTCAAAAATCATGAGTCCCTTCTTTATTCGTGATCAAATGTTGTTTATGCAGTTTTGGAAATAACAAACGAATTACGCTACTACAACGATTACATCCAATTGGTTGAAACAGTTTATCATCAGATGTATTCTGCATAAAAGCACATAAGATAAAACAGCTGTAAAACGCTCATTGGTTCTCAATAATTCCCTAACTAAGGTGATATGATGATAATCATGAGTTGAATTACGAGTGATTAGATCAATGAATTTCAAAACGAGTGACTGCACAACAAAGAACCGACGGCAAGATTCTCTTTGAGACCACCAGTTGTGTATTTCTGAAAGAAGTTGACACGAGGATGGACTAGTTACACAATGAATGTTTTGTGATCTCGATGATCCCCTAGAACTTTCTTTAAAGTGTTTTACACTAAGTGAACAATGTGTACCACTAGAAGAGTAACTGTTCATCGATAAATTCTCGACAGTGGATGCTACTGTATAAATCTTAATGTAGAATATACGAATTACAAATAGAAGTGAATAAAACTACTCATATTGATCAGGAGTATAGATTTTCTTTATCTTCAAGCGGTGCAAACACTGAAACGTTAAAACTAGATTTCACCTAGACGAATGATTCAAATGTCACAAAATATAAATTGTATAAAATCCTCTATTTTCACAATGTACAATCTTTCATCCGTTGGCATTATCGATAGGACGGATCTGTGAAGAGAAGTTTTCACTTGCAATGTAACAATTGTCCCATTTCCTTATCACCTATGTAACCGATATCAGTTTGTAATGAAAGCTGCATATAAGAAATTATCCCAGCTTCAGTGATCTTATTTAAACTATTAGTTAAGAATTCAACTAATAATATTTTGGAATGATGGTATAATTGAAACATTTGGTTAACGAGTAATAGATTGTTTTACTAAAAAAGAAGGTAGTGAGATACATTTTAAAGTATAAACAAATTCGATAAACAGATAGTTTCAGTCAGTTTTTTATTTGATCATTTATTTTTATTAGGCTACATTAGAGTCATACTGAGCAGTGAACTTCTTACTCAGGTATAAAGTTGGCAGAAAACCGTGAACACGAATTTAATCAAACCATTGACATCTGGGTTCGCAACCCGAAGTTCAAGTTGGCAGTTAACCACGTCCTGAGTACAGGGAGGCATTCAACTGCTTTTCAAAAGGCAGTTGAACAACATTCTTTAAGCTTTTCCTACAGTTCGCAATCGTAACTCAAACAATAAAGCACCTCGGTGGTTTTTTGAGAAATCAGCGATTCGAATAATAATTCAGTCCTAGAAATCTTCATCAGTATTCACTTTCATTCCTAGTTATTCTGTCACAACACCAAACCAGAGCAGTCAGTAGGACGTTTTGTTCAGGTCTGCTTTGTATGCCATTTAGCAGTGGGCCAGTGCTTCATCCGAGACTAGACGATACCTTACTTAATCTTAACTTTCCATCCTATATATATATATATATATATATATATATATATATATATATATATATATATATATATCAATTAGACTTGTTACATACGGCATGGGACTAAAAAGGTGCCTATCCAGATTGGACAGCACTAACCAGCTTGGTTCGAAAAAGGCGAAGTGAAAGTAGTGAAAAGTTCAGTCACAGAACAAGTAGTCGACACAGGGCATCCCATAGATGCCAATTAAGCTTTCACTGTCATCCACTGAATCACAAAAACGATACCACATGTAGCTTGCTAACGCCTGCTTAACATAGGGGAGGTTGCTGTAATAAGACTGATTAAACCTGAACTATGCATTGAGAAAGAATATGCTCAAGCGTTACTTCTCCCTTGACCTTCAGCCTACTAAATATAACCCCTGTCTTCTTATTTTTTATCTTTTTGTTCACTATCGTATCATTCATCTGTATGTGTATCATCCCAACACTGAAAAATTTGAAAAGATAAGTCAATTTTCATGCAGTCCCTAAATTTCATATTATTTTGAAAATGTATATTTCCCTAAGATGGCCTGATTTCACACTGTTTGAAATGCATTTTATAACTGTAGAACCTGAAGAGAATTTATTGAAAAGAATATTTTTCTTTCAGATTGTTAATTTTTATTATGAAATATTTATTTCACTTTGGATGTTTTATCCATAACCAAGCATTCTTTTGCCTGAAGAAAAAATTGACAATCACCCGTCAAATGTATTCTTATATTGATTTCGTTTTGCTGAAAATTTCTACTGGTTTAAAGAGAGCAGTCAACCACATTACATTCGATCTTGGATGAATTGAAACAGATTCTGGGCATACACAAAATATCTTCTTGTTTTTTTCTGATTACGAGAGAAAATAAATGAATGGAACATTAAAATTCACTTCCTCACTTTGTTATTATTCATCCCTTGGCAACGGATTTCAAGCTTGTCTATTGATAGTTTTGAAGGGAATTTTCTATTGTTTGCAGATTTTTTTCATCATCAATTGAAATCGGTTATATTATCCTTAAATATCAAGGAAAAATAATCACCCGCTTTATGCTAATCTGAGATTTCTTAGAAATGCTAACTCATGTAGAAAAATAAGATTTCCCAAAAATAATTTAGTTTTTTCGATGAGCATATTATCGATTGAAATCCAATGGTATACATATTCAAAATCGTTTTGGTTTTGAAAATCATCTAACTGATTGATAGAAAAAAAATGTTGCTTTGATAAACTGTATGATTCCATGCCTACTGTGCATGCTGAATGCATAATTAATTAAAAATAAAACAAAATATGTCTAGGCTTTTTAAGAGACAAATATATAAACGATGAGGTAAATATTCAATGACAATTCAATTGACCAATTCGTTGAAGTTTTCATTAGTTTTCTCTGCCAGCAGGTACATTAGGATAGTGTAAAAGCATACTCCGGAAAATATTACTTCTTAAAATAAATCTAAAATATTACTTAACTGTTTTTTCCAAATATATTTTCTGTTGTCACCGGTAATCATGACTAAATAAGCTAATCACTAACCAACTGTCTGTGGGTGTGTACACTTTCCTTAAGATTACTAGAAGATATGAATCATATCATGATAGTTGTTGAAAAGAGTATATTCTGAAAAAAGTATAAACGTTTTCTCAGCCCCCCCCTTTGTCATCTCCCCAAACGCTCGTTCTCATGATGATTGCAAATATGACTTTAAACTAGTAAAAAAATTAGGGGTAAAAACATATAAACGAAGCTTTTCGACATATCTGTAAACTGAACAAACTGATTTATACTCGGTTTGATTACCGAAAAGTCACATATCAAACTTTTGTTGTATCGAAACAACTCCATCGAATGTTAACTACTATGATAACCGTTAACTTGACAGTCACCGTGGATCACACTAGATACAGAAACCTGTCAAATTTCGAAGTGAAAATCAAACAAGAATATCAGTACAGAAGCTGAAGACCATAGGTTGATGTAGAATGTCAACTGCGAAATTAATCTCCATATCCCTTAGTTCAACCCTGAAAGGCTATTGTTATTGGTGTTAACGTCTTTATATGATTTAGTTAAAACGTCTAGCCAATCATGGGTCGAGATCTCTTTTGGTCTGTGTTGCAGTGCTGTAAAGATTAATTTATTGTGACAGGTAGATTTATTTGATTCGTTTTAAAATATATTCGAATTGATAATTGTGAATGACAGTGCTGTGTTGTTGAAATGAACACTTACATTGTTGATATCACTCCTAAGGAAAGATCAACACCGACCCAGATATCTGTTAGAAATTAAAAGATAAGATTATGAAAGTAGCATCTATTATATACTAAGCAACCTCTAACTGTAGTTTACATTTAAGAAGCGGTAATTTATTGATTCTAATAATTTCAAACTGACCAACCACTATAATGTTCATAAATATACTGAATGTGATAGGTTAGTCAGTATTTCAGGAAAAATCAATGTCATTTTTTACGCTTTTATAGACACACATCAGCATTTTTTTAATGATGGGAGAATGTTCTTTATTCATTTCAGATGTGTCGCTTAAAAAACAGGCGTACTTGTTAACTTGGTAGGAAATTCCCACTATGAATATTATTGGGGTTAGATTAGGAGTGAGAATGTTACTGGAATCCACATTCAAACTGTTATATGAATGAGAGATAAATCTCTTCAATAATGAGGAAAACAATTAAGCCAATTAAATTAACTGGATGTAATTAACATATTAGTAATGTAAACCAAACTATCTGATCAGTACAACTTTGAAGACAGGCGGTAAGATCCCTTCGACCAATATGATGCTAACTTTTCGTACTATCGTTTTATAGTTTTTAAAGGGAATGAAGATAATTTCATCTCGTGAATAATAACTTTACATGGTGATTATTAGAATGGAAAAAGCGACAATAGAAAAAGTGCGCTGAACAAAATATACTCCAAAAAGTACTCATTTTCTGAATTTCCAAACGTCGATTGAATTTATCGGCATTATCTAATCACTTCTAGGAGATAAATAAGTATTCAGATTCTGTGCCAAAATAAATTGTGTTCATCTGTGCAGTAGTAACGAATATGTCGTCCAGTAAATACATAACTTGAGCAAAGGATGGACTCAGTACCGACTTATCATTCACATAGAGATCTATGTTCACAATGGCACCACTTTCTTAGTGTATTCTGTGACAGAAGTAATGACTACCAGGACTCGCGTTCCATCTGATTTGAGACCAGTCAGTCAGATTTACCTACACCACAGTGAGTGATGGTGTCCTCAGTATCCATCGCTTCACACTAGCATTTCAACCCAGTATACCAACGAAACATTAACTATTATGAATAAATAATAGTCATTTTACTTATTTTATTCCCACACCCCGTGGGTTCTGTAACTTTCACTTCTTTCTTCTGATCACAAGTCCAAGTGTGTGAGTTAATCACAGAATAGCGTCAATATTATCACGATACCAAGTTTATTGCGTCAGCTGATATTCATTAATCAGTGGATCCAACGATAGACCACAGACTCCATTATCACAGTAGGCTGAACTTCATTTGATGCCGGATAACTGAGTATAGGTGGAAAGACTGATTCATCAACACTGTAGTGGAGTATAGTTTCGCATTAGATTGTTTATTTATCTTCGCACAAAGGGATATTGAATTATTTACAGTATTCTTTACCTACTCAGCAAATAATATTATTTTAATTCATACGACTACCATCACAAACTGAAGCACAACACACAAACCATTGGTATTTTATACAATAAATATAACTGTATCCAGTAGACGAGCCAATATGTTAAATAATACAAAGCTGATCTCAGTATACCGAATAAATTTATTTACTCTTGTTGTGTGAAACGTTCCTCGCGTGAACTCAGCTACCTTGCGCACATCCGTAGAGTAGGCAACAACCCATACTCATTATGAGCGATAGTCATACTGCCTGGATGTCCAAACTTCGGTAGGTGGAGAGGGCCTCGCACGCGTGACTCAGTGGTTGGTAGACATCTCCTTAAACTACTGAGCTGCCTGAAGATTTTCATAGGATGAATACATTCGGTATGATAATTATTTGTGGAACAATGTAAACTTATTTCATCATTTACTTAAAAGAGGCTAGAAATGGTAAACAGAGTTAACGGAAGTTGAAATATGGCATAAGACCATTTACTTTATTCCAGTTACACAAATGTGATCCTTAGGAAGCTCCTTGCTTGAACTTCATTCTGCTTGTGTTCACCTTTTCAGCGGAGTATTTCTGCAACCTTCAGAAAAAACACATATTATTTCAGAAATCAAGTAACACCATTTTCAAAGACGCGAGCTCAAAGCTTTGTGCTGCAGAAATACTGAAAAGGTGTCATTTTACTTGTAGGATTTTTCATTCATAGTCAATCTAGGGAATGCATTTAATGAACAAATGAATACTACAATTATAGACTAGCATTTTCTATTCACATGTCAGTCGAGTTCATACAGAATTCATCTGGAAGGAATGTGAACTGCAGTTAAAGTATTGTATCCAGATATTTCAGACATCTAATTAAACGTAGTTTGAAGATTCAGGGAATATTCCTTACGGACTGAAATCAGTAAAAGAACCATGAAAAATGCGAAACCACTAGACAGCTGTCTCGTCTTAGTATGTGACTCCAGTACAGGGATCCTGCCAGGGATCAGACTTTGAACTCTCAGGTCTTGCGGCGAACGCGTTAGCCATCCAACCACTGGATCAGAGTCAAGTAGCAGAATTTGTAAACCGTGGACCACTGAACTCCAACCCAATGGTTGAATGTCCAACGCGTTCACCGCGAGACCCAAATCCGATCCCTGGAGAGGTCGTAGATGCGCACTGTTGGGCAGTATCATACTAGGATGAAACAGCTGTCTAGCGCTATCAGGTTTCTCAATGGATCTTCAACAGATGTCAGTTTGTAATGAATACTACTTTAATCTAATTAAATGTTGATAGGGTTGAGTATTTCTCGAAAATCAGTTTAAGTCCTAATGACTCACTTGAATTAGTTAGTTCAATATTTTATTGTTGTGGTTCATGACACTTCTCTGTTTCATTTTCAGATATTACAATCTATAAGCTTGATGGGATGGTTTCTAAACGAAACCCCCTGATACTAAAGCTGGCTGATTGAAGATACCAAATAGAACTATATCTCTATGCTAGGTCAAAAAGACTGATCTAAAATTGAATCATGTCTTACAAAAATGCCCAAATTCTGTACCTACATTAATTAGTTATGCTTCTCAACTTAGTAGGGAACATAATCCATAAACTGGTCTTCAGGTTTAACCATATAAATAATAGTGACTTTCATACTGTACGGATGTTTCGACTGTTTGTTGCCTACTTACCTTGTAAGTGGTGTATCCAGAAAAATTTAGCTGAATTTTACAACTTGTCATAAATGGACTGATATTAGCATAAAATTTTTGAATGTCTTGGTTGTATAGTGTTCTCTGAGCTGAGTTATTCAATCCTGAAGCTTTCATAGTTTTTCTAGATGACATCATCAGCAGCAACTTCAGTATGAATGTTTTGTAAATTATTCACAGTAATTTACAGTTGGTTTTTTTATTTTCAATCAACTAGCTGTGATATTAGTGGGGTTTCGTTTAAAAACCTCAGTGTAATTACGAGCAACAAGTTTTGCTCCAAACGTCATATTTTAAAAATTATTACATCACTACGTTCTGGATCAAATAAATTAATCTAATATAGGATAGTATATCTGCTGCTCCACAAATTCCGATGCTTTTTAACCGATATCAGCTTACCACAAGAATATATAAATTATAATAAAGATTCCCAACACATTGATTGAATCAACTAGTTTGACTCTGAAATTAGAAGCCTTATTGACATTGATATCGTGCTAATGAGTAATCCATACCGTACTACGTATTACAGACCCAGGTAGTGAAAACAAACCTGAATTCAATGGAATGATTTGACAGCACATAATCGTTTGGAATATTACACGCATTCTTTATATGGATATAGCTGAGTACAATGCTTTATCTTGTTACACCCACCCACACTACACACACAAATCCATGATAACTGACCTAACTTTCAGCAGCTTTGTTTATTTCTTTGCATATCATAGTTGTCAATATTCAGAAGAAATGTGCGTGATATTACTGGAAGATCACTTGTCGATATTCAAAAGGTGTTGTGAAGGATTCAGTTCATTTTAGGTCACTTTATGTTCAACTTTTAATCTATTTATGTAGTTCCATTTCTAGTATTACACATTTCGTAATCACTTATTTTCTGTTGAGAAGTAAAAGTGACTGATGATATCAATAAGTACACGTATACGTTCTAGTATAAGTCAGATTCATGATCTTCGCTTTGATTATATATGCTACGCATACGTTTATGCTCAACTAGACTTCTTCACTTAGTAATCAATAACTCTGATGTTCACGAATAAAATGTTGACAAACTAGTTGAAGAGAAACACTAAAGGTGACTGTATGAAGAAATGTAAACGTTCCATGAAATTACCAACTGTTTATCTGAGCGATGATAGGAAGTGCAGGTAGCTTAACGGGGTCCATGGCGATTTCATCGATCACTGGTTAAGAACCAACCATTTAAGTATCATAGAAATTCTAGCCTTTGTATTAGCCTTCACAATAGGTAATGTGTACATCAGGCGTGCACGAACTAACCTAATACACTTCTCAATAGAGAATAACATATTCCTGAGAAGAGAAAATAACGTTAGCGTACAATTTATAATCAGATGAACTCTGTAATCATTTTATCTTAAAGTACAAACTTCCAGCTATTCTTTAAACTAAACTACTCATTGACGTTCTTAGTTAAATCCATTACAAAAATCCTGTTACTGCAATTGGGGTAGATGACGAGTTATTAATAAAACAAGTCACATTATCCAGTATGCATCAAAAGTTGATTCGCCGCTCTCATTCTTCGGTATATAAATTTTATAATCTTTATATCGGTTAGTTCAGCAAATCTATGAAAGAGCAATTCAGTCAGGTACTAAATGATCATCTTATAACTGTTTGTGCCTATGTGAACATGATTGATTGATTAGGTGTTACATTTAGAACATGAACGTAAAATAACGTTTTCATCAGAGGCATTAATATAAAACTATTCCGTCAGTATTTTAACTAATAAACTAATAAAAGAATCTTTAAAAATACCAATCACTTGGGCGTTAAAAGCGTGAAATTAAGCCTATATGAAGCGATTCTCCAAATAATTTACTCTGAATGGGACAGATATTCCCAGTGAAAACTTCATTATTCCTTCAGTCAATAAGACAGCTCTTTATGGACCTTCACTCAATAACAGAGTTTATGGTATCGAAATAATTCATTAATAAACGCCACCAGAATGTCTCCATTGTCGAATTCACTTCGGAGACAGTCGTTAGTTGGAAACGTGATAGAATATGCTTATATTTCAGTGTCTTATGATAGCTGAAGTTTCAGCCAGTGAAACTATCACTTGGTCGTAAACCTATTCGTCTTTGATTTACTGTTTTCAAGTGATTATTGAATACCATACCAGCCCAGTTGAACTATGCTTAGAATTCATATCGTATAGAAAATCTACAAAACTAAGAATGATGAATTACAATACATTTTAAGAATGATTTCCAATGATAGGTAAGGACTCAGAAGTTGGTCACACCTTAGATGTCTTTCAATATCAGTTCGACAGTTAGTCATATCATCGTATTTCGATGTTAACCGGAGATGCAGTAATTCAAAATGCAAAGTGATCCTACTAACCATGCAGACTGTCTGATTTGTAATCGATATGTTGCCTCTATACTGATCTCGTTAAATCTCACACTTGGAGAGATTCTTCAGCTTGAAAGGTAAAAATATTTACTGGTCAATTATGGTCACTGATTTCATTCATCGTAATATGTTAACCTTTTCCTTGTTGACAACAACTGTACAAACTCTTGCCTTTTAACATTTTCACTCGTAATATCAGTATGAAAAGCCGTATGAAATGAATACCGTGATATGTATTGATTGAGATAGAGCTTTTAGGATTCACGGTGCAACATTATACAAGTATAACACTTTTTTCATCTGGCATCCTGTGAAATAGATGAGTCTTCAAATGATACGATTAAGAATATAATCACTATGCTAGAAATACCATAGGTCTGAGATAGAGATATGGTAGTGTAATTGAGATTCTCAAAGCAAATTATTACTGAATTCTAAAACAGAGATATGATACGTTCAAGGCCGATGCTGATCACTTGGTTCAGTACCGTTTTGGATTATACTCAAACTAGGTATGACCAAAAAGCACATGATAGTCTGCTTGTAAAACTTTTCTGCCTTTACAAAATATCAATAAAACTCTTGATTAACTTGTAATCTTAGACAAAGATGGGCTCATGGCTTTGAAATCAAACACAAGACAACAAAGAGTTCCCTGATTGTGTATCAACGACTTCCCAAGATGATGGGGAGGTAACTAGGACTTCAAATTGTTTTAGCTACCACAGAAATTACGATGATAAACCAAAGAAAGAGAACAAACGTGTTTCGGCTCTACAGTGGAAACGAAAATAAACTACTGGTTGACATTGATGTAGTAGAGATTTGTAATGAGATCAGTTGTGAATATAAGTTTGACTACGTATACGAGGAATACGCATGTTCAGATCTAACAATCTGATTAGTAACTATAATAGTTGATAATGAAGAAATGTACAAACAGATTTTTTACTGTTTTAAACAAATTTCGAGATGGTTGAACTGAAAGTTAACTCTCGACAGATAAAAGTGATGTCTGTATTTTTAATAGATCAACACTAACAAAATAGTCATCCTGAAAAACATATGCAACTCTGAATCGCTCAAGGATAATTACAGGTCCTACTTCTGCTGGTTTTAAAATGTTATCCACGCTACAATTAAGAACAGATTACAATAAATACTGCTATTATGAACGTGAAGATAGCTTGATATTCAGGGATCGGAATTTAATGTTATTTTTGAATGATTGTCGACTATCTCACATGTAGTTCTCAGTTACGTTATTGTAATCAGACTCTTCGCATACAACTATTATTCTATCCCATTGCTGTTTTTTTTTTTTGAACCATTACTGAACAAATTCATCTCCACATTCGGTCTTTAAATCAACATACCTACATTTGAAGCCCGCTTCACCTACTGTGGCATAGGCAACCGGCTGTTTTTCATAAGCATTCAAACAAATATGGTTCATAGTCTAGTACATAAATATATGCCAAGCTGTGTCATATTATTGATTTTTTTTCACATTTGGGCTTTGAAGCAAGTCACTATTTGACTATAGTGATTTAGCAGTATCGAAGCCATTAGCAGAAGTATCAAATTTTGCCGCTCAGTCTAGCCCACAGCCATCCACACACTATCCAATTAATTTCAACCTACAAAAGTTATAGCTATAAAACAAATCGTTGATCACAGATAGATAAGATCAACGTAGAACCTCACACACAATTGCATCAGTTCAAGTTACTACTTTTCACTGTACCATACAAAGAACAAATGGACAGAAAAAGAGTGATAGCACAGTGAACAAAGGTGGATAGGGGAGAGGAACTTTAAGAATTAAGGTTAGTCCAAATACTCAAGGTTTCGAAGACAATAAAGAGTGAATACATCTGCGCCACTGTGACCACTTTTCAGCCAGTTCACTTAGAGTCCTCAACCACCGATTCTACATCTCACCATATGGCTCAAGCCAATAGTCAGGGACTGAATGCAGTGAAACCACGTCTTAGCCTGGCTACCCTTAATCGTCTTCCGTAGTCGTTCACTGCTCAAAGGATCAGATTTGAAATAACGATTCACCAAAAAAGCTGTTGTATGTGAATAATTCCTCAAGAAGTGTATATGACAAGCGTTAGGCATTTAGGTTAAACAGGAGTTTCGTTAGAATGAAAAGATGCTTAATCTCTGCAATCGTTAAAATGAAAATTAAAAATAAACGCTTGGATCAATGTAGATCTGACTTTGCACCATGTACTTATGCGTTCAACCAACAGTTTGATTCCCTAATCTTAATTATACTAGAGCAGTGATTAACAAAACGAACTAGGCAGAGTCATTATTTGAGGAAGTTTCCTACATATAAGGAATACATTTTTAAAGAACTTAAAAATAGCATTAACCAACGATTTGTGAAGATTTAACCATTATCTGTGCCATGAGAGCGTAGAAAGGTCACTTCAGGATACACACAACAATAGCTCTCATTAACTAACTCAAGATATAAACTACAAAGACCTAAAGGTTGATCACACAGCTGAAAAAATAACCCAGTGAAACTTCCAAACTACTCACTCAACTTGTAATTTCTCATTTCTGAGCCATAAGGGTGAAGTTGTTCCTTAACGCTAAGTTTGACATGATTGTTTCGAACAGATGAAGCAAAATACTACTGTTTTAAAAACCCCCATTTTAACTTATACTGAAATAAGAAGTACTATCAAATCTAAATCCAATAAGTTGAACTTCTACATTCCTGTTCTAATTTCATAACAATTCATGTCAAATGAGTTTTAAAGGAAAATTTTCAAAAGAGGAGTAAGTGACTGACTGAATAAAAGCAATGCTACACTTCTGGATTACTTGAATATATCATCCCACGGGTATACTTTTCATTCTTAAAAATAAATCAATACTACAAGCTTAGAATATACTAATTAACAGTTTGATTGTTGAGAAAAAGTTGACTTTCGTGAGTATCATACCAGTTATGGTAAGCCAATAGGTACATCGGTTGCTTGATCTGAATTAAATTAAAATAAATTGTCACTTCTACCTCAAACTGAATACTAATCGACGGGAACCTTAGACTTAAGTTTCATCCTTGTTTAAGTTTGTCAGTGAAGTGTAGCTGCATGCTGAAAGCTACTGATATCCTGTTAAGCAACTGAACTTGTCACCTTCTGTGACAGTCACAGATATCACCATCAACACACTCCCCAACTCTGAAAGTCTGCAAGCATGGAAGTAGGGCTGAGAGCTTCTTACTTGTTTTCTACACTTAACTTCTATCAAAAAAATGCATTACGCAGAAACCAGTATCTTAGTGATCACATTGTAAAACTGATTAATAGAATTTGTTGCTCTATAATAACCGACCAAAGTACTGATTGATCCGCTAGTTTCATGACAGCAAGAGGAAATACAAATCCCTAACCTAGTTACTACTAAGCCAATACTGCTACTATAGTAGCCCTTCAGTGATTACATCGTTGAAGTTGTCAATTAATTCCACTACATTAAGCACTTACGATTTCACCCTTACAAAATAGGAGTTATCTTTTCATAACTGTTATATAACTATAGTATGAAAAATAATATTAACAATTGAATAACGTCGATATTAACTAAGGTCATGCCATTATCACCAGTACAAGTAATTAAAACCATAATTTTTAAGTAATCGTATACATTCCATAGTAATAATTGCTTACTTAAATTAGACCATTCATCAGTTTACACACTGAATATGAATAATATTTATAATTAGCATGTACATATACTTTATTCGAGACTTGAATACATGTACGTGCAAGTAAGACTAAAATATTTGATGTTGATAGGTTATACAAGTGCTTAAACCAATGAATATACAAACCAACTAGTTAAATCCCTTTTTTAAACCATGAGCAAAACTTCATTATTGATAAAAAGGCTACTGATTAATTATACAATCAATGCTATTATTATAAGTATTTTATCAAGATTCGCGTTTAAAACAGACGTATGATTGATGATAATAAGATAACTAACTGTATGGTTTGATCAAAATACAGAAAAGTATTTCTTTCAGTTAATTCATTCAAAGTAATATGCCTGAACTGAACAATATACATACAAAAGTTCGTGACCTATGGATTTTGTCTACTTTCAGATATCTTCAACGAGATTTTCAATTATTTGATCTAGATATTTCAGATACTATATGAGTAAAGCGAACGTTTTAATCCTTGGACTTATATGAAAAAGCTAAAAATATACTCACTATTCAGGATTTTATTTCATATACCTTTCCTGAGATATTAATCTTTATTTCAGCTCTGGTTAACGCCGACAGGAAAAGTAGACAGTTAGAGGCTGGGTAATTAAGTCTAAAATGGGCCTCAGTTCTACAGATGCATTCACGATTCATCAATATTTAAATCTCGAGAAATTTTTATTACATATATATTAAAATTCTTCTTTGTATAAGAGCATTGCAGTAGCCGATTGTATTTCAGTTTCACTTTCCCTTAGTTGATTAACGCTTAGATGTGCAAGAAAGCGACTTCTACCGTTGTGCAGTCATGCTAACTTCTTTTATTTGCCTGTATATTCAGTTTCAAGAGTTACAAGTACTTCAACAATCCCATTTCATTTTTAAACATTCCAATTTCAATCATGAACATGTTCAGACCAGTGCAAGACACAAGCCCTCAAAGATTCCTGTTTTTTTACTATTGACTATGCAAAACGGCACAGCACCTGACAGGATTGTGCATAAAAAACTTTTCCTCGATCACCTTGATGAAAAAGCGGATAATTACCAAAAAAGACTGACGGTAGACCATTTGAAGCTGTGACAGGTCCCACGTTGATACTAACTGACTTGAAATGAAATAAGTCATATATCAAACGGTTAGAATACAACTGGTTGCAAAACTGGTCACAATACAAAGGATGCGGTCTCTCATACTCGATAGTGGTCTGATTGGCAGGACTAATTTTTTATTTGACAATGGTAACAGGAAAATTGGGCATATTCTACAAAGTACTACGATACACACGTCTTGAAACACTAAAACTAAATATCACCAATTTTGTGTTTTTTCTTTATTATAATATTTGATGTTAATTTCAATACTGAACAGTACAATAGTGGGAACTAAGGTAACCTTTAAAAAAACAATGAAAGATAGAGAGTAAGAATTTGTGTAAGGAGTGAATGAGCGCTAAAAGCTCCAACCGTAATTTGTCAAAATGAAATTTCCACTCGATATAATTATAATGTATAACAGTGATAATACGATAGGCATAGAAGAGAGAATATTATGTTGAGAAAGAACAAAAAATGAAACAATAATTATTGTTCATTTTAGTCTCGGGATAGAATCAGAATTGAATAAATTCAAACGAAACCGGCTGAATTATGAGTACTAATGAATTACGATGACAACAAGCACCAGCAACGATACACACAACAGGTAAACCGCTTGAAAAACGAAAACTGATGAGTGTACATGTAGAACTTTTCATAATAGTAAAAATGTTTAGCTCGTAAATGTAAACAAAATGTGCATGTAAAATGATAATGAGCAAATATAATTCTAGAATAAACAACCACAACAACAAAGACAACAGTAAAAAACAAAGAAAACAGTAGACAAAACTAGAGAGAAAATAAATAATTAAGATTTAAGCTTCAAGAGATATGAATATGACCTAGGAACGTCAGATTGAAGACGATAGATAACAGTGAGATATTAGTGGTTGGGGAACAACAATCATCGTAGTAACAATATTATTATTATTATTACTCATAGTACAGAAAAATATGGATATATGTGTATTGTAAATCAACTGATATAAAAATAGCTGAGTTGTGTGGCTAAACCAGATGAAAAGTCCGTAGAAAAAACAAAAACAAAATAAACCTCGCATGCGATCGATAATAGTACTAATAATAATAGTAATAATAACAAGTAGGCAGTGACAACTAAAAATAAAAATCGACTGAAATTTTTGTAGATATAAAAAACCAAACAAACAAAAAATAACCAAACGAAAAAGGTGGTTATTGCACATTGAAACGAGAAACTCGATAGACAGATTAGTAAATAAGGTAGATAATTATCAGAGTAGGATTAAGTGAGGAACATATTAGTCCAAGACAAGAATAAATGTAACATTGGGTAAATATTTAACTGGTTCTCCACATCCTAAACACGGGTACTGATATAATATTATGTAAGAAAAGTGGAAATAGAAAGGATAAAAATGCTATAATACCAATCTGATACATTCTTTGTATAACAAACATACAAACAGCTGTCTACAGAGATTGACGTGACAATCACAAACCAGTCAGGTGTGAGGCAATTACAATAGTCTGAAGCTGAGAAAAATGAAACATACCCAGAATAACAAAAACAAACAATTGAACTAGGAGAGGGCTTCTTCATACCAGAAGGAAAGTTTAAAACTAAAGACATACACAATGATTATCAATCTAAGCGAGAATCGAAGAAACAACACAAGGGAAACAACTCTAAGTATATACTGGAAAGGAGGAAAGCAAAGAGGAGAGAGAAAGTTACTGACGATATCCAGTGATAAAATATTTTAAAATCTTTTGTGTTTTACAAAATGGCTGTTAAAAGTAACAAGACGAAGTAATCGCATTGTTTTAGTTTTTAAATATACTTTTCTGCCGAATGCCAAAAGCCAGTTTATCATATTATCTAATTTTAGACAAGGGAATATTACGATTTTAGCTTTTAAATATTAATGACAAGTGAGAAATCTAAAATAACAGTATTAAGTGAATAACAGTAATAAAAGCATACAGCGAATAAAAGCACACACTAGGAAAATATTTGCCTTTATCCGACATACAAAAATTTCATGACAATGAAGACGTTTTTTGTCAATTTTGCATGGATAAACATGCATTTTTTCTTAATAAATAGTTCAAAAAATAAACAACTTACCAGAAAACGAGTCAGTAACAAGATCAATAATAAATATGACTGTGATAGGATTTCTTCCTGTATAAAAGCATATTGTGTGTGTAGGCATTAGAGAGACTAAGAAGTATTTTGTACCAGCTGTGGCTAATGAATTCCTTACAAATGGTTTTCTTTTACATAAATCAGATAAACAAGGAAAATGGAAGGATAGAGCACGAACCCTCACAATCTAACTGGAAAACTGTAAGTTTAATTATAAACAGTAAACCTAAGAAATGTATTTTTTGCGATAAATGAATACTCATTAATAGAATGATGTAAATTATGACAGCATTACTTGAAGAGAAAGTCATTTGAATGCCATAGGAAGCACCATAGAACAAATAGAAAGCTTCAGAAACAGGCATCGTTTAATATTAGGTAGTTTTCATATACACTATAGAAAAGAAATAGAGAGGTCAGAGCAGGGCTATAATGAAAACATGAATTCAAGATGAATAACTGAAAAATTATTTCTGATTCAAAAGCTTTTCGGTTTAAAAAAAAGAGGAAAAGCAATAAAAAAAAGAGGGTGAACAAAAATACACAAAAGTACCGAGATCAGGAGAAACACGTGCAACACAGAATATCTATTAAAGTCTCCATCTGAATCCCACTGAGCGATCTTTATCGAACAAACTGTATTTGATTGAGCAGATAACGTTGATAACAAACAAAAAATATGAATAAACAAAGTAACCACCGCTCTTATCCTTTCTCTTTCTCTCTGTATCTTTCCTATAACACAACATGGCAGCAATATTGCAGCACCCTGAATATGGTTTGTGCGTGGAAAGCAGACCATCACAGAATCTTAATATCATTATTTAAACAAGCAAAGTATCATTCTTCTCCTGGGATATATATAAGAAAGTAAACATGAATGCATCACGAGCCAGCGCAATTAAAAAAAATAACAAACTCAAGAACGATGCAACTACCAAGTTTATAAAATTATAACCTTAACACATAGAGGAGAATAAGTAAAGTGAATTAGAAATCTGTAGCTTAATAAAGACAGATACCTTAAATAATACATAAATATCATTGAAGAAACGAAATGAATGAAAGCTAATGGTATAGCACACATAAAGTTCCTCCAACTAAAGGTGTTTTTTCTCTCTTTTTTCTCTTACAAAAACGGAAATGCATTCTGAATCACGTACACGAATGGTGTAGTATAACATCGAACACATATGTATTCGATATGATATTAACAAAAAGAGAAATAATTGTTTTTTGTTCGAATTAACCTGCGAAAAAACAGTACTGAAATGTTTAAGTTGATATAAAAATGTGTTTGTTTGTTACGCAACGTATTGGACGAATAAATCATAATATTGTGTAAATATATATAACTATAGTAATAACAACAACATGAAAGATTGTAAGAAAATATAAGCTTTTTTGTCTTATTAATGGTGTTTATGAAAAATGTGGTACAGTGGAAAAAAAAGGAAAAATAAACAACAAAATAACATTATAAAAATAAAAAGTGACTCCCCTCCCCATTGAACTTAACTTTTATCATCAAGTCTACATACTAAAAAAAACGGAAATGAAAACAAAACAAAATAGTAGTAGTGATAAACAAGCAGTAGAACGGAAAAGGACAAGAAGAGTAAGAAAAAGACTTAATACGAATTTGTGAAGGAAATATCAGATCAACCAATGCGCAACTGGAAATTGGCTAATTCCTTGGGAAAAAAAAGGTGTGCACATACCAAATATGACATAACGCACAACAATCAGTTGACAAAAGATCATGCCAATCAAGCTAAATAACATTAAGGATAGATAGAAAAGGTACACATGTGTGCTACTGAACTGACCAGTAAAGTAGGTGTGATATCTATCTTTGGTATGAAAAGCAATATACTGATGCATTTGCATAGGTCAGTTAATTTTGTCTTGAGGGAGGGGGTATAGGTGCAAACAGTGTACTTATAATAGTGGTAGTATATATGCGTAGTGATATAAGAAAGGTAGCAAACTAGAGAAACAAAAATACAAGTTGACATATTAATGACTAACGAAATTCGCTTCTAAGCAAGCAGTAAGAAGATTTTAAAAATATATTATACTGTACATGTTAATGGCTGTACTATCGTTACCGTCAGTAGTAATATAACAGTAGCAGTGAGTGAAAAGAGATCGAGGTGTCACACCATAAGTTTAACCTTCCATTTCAACAAAAAGTAACATGAAGAGTAGAGAAGAAAAAAGTCAATAAGTAACTCATCACAATCAAGAATAGGAAATAAAAACAATAAAATCAGATAAATAAACAGGCGGATGAACAAACGAAAGATACTAGTATTATATTATAATTATAAGTAACATGGTAACTGAAGGATGAATATATCCGAAGGTAGTATATAAAAAATTTTACTATGCAAACAAACAAGAAACAAAACTGATTGTGACAAAAATATTCCACAAAGGATATAACAACTAAAACACTTTGATCACAGTTAAAACAAACAACAGTTCAACTTTGTTTGCTTTTAAAAAGAAATGGCAAACAAAGAGCAATTGGTAGAAAAAGAAAAGAGGAAAAAACGCTTTTCAAGATAATTAGTAGAAAGTATGTGTAGTACAGAATGGTGAAACCAAACTAAATAAGAGTAGTAACAAATAGTTGTAACAAAGTAAACAACGCCTCCTTTTTCCACATTTATGCAGCTAGACATGGTCATATATATATATATATATATATATATATATATATATATATATATATATATATATATATATATATATCCCACGTGTAATTGCGTAGACAAACAAGCAAAAGAAAGATTTAATAATCAGCATTTAGTGAATGACAAATCACAGACTAGGAAATGGCAAAAAAGCAAACTGATAACTTCGGGGCGAACACAGGCATTGACCTAATAAAATCATATTATATGAATTCAGTCTAAAAAGAGGTTCTCCATTGAAATAGAGAAGCCAATTATCATTGTGGATGGTGATAGGTGACATAAAAAACTTATCATTAGACTGGCAAAAATTTAGAAAAATTTACTTAGAAAACAACAAACAAGATTAAGAGCATGAATTGACAAAGTGATTAGTGACCAAGAAACCGAAAGATGAAGGACAGTGAAATTGAAGACAGAGGAAACACATCCATTACTATGTTAGGCATGCACACTGTAAAACAAACCCCAGTGAAGAATAATAGGTGTGAATAGGCGCCTACCACCGATAAAGTGCAGGACGAGGACGCTCAGCGCCTTCTTTGACTAGAGGTTTATGATATTCACGACCATAACGACTGTGTATTTGTACCCAACATTGTTCACAGTAGTACTGAAGGCAAGTAACATTGGCACAAAAGAATGGAGCAAACTTGCCACCACAGCGAGTACCCTGACATTCATCACACATTTGATTATCCAACACATACGGTTTAACTTCAACCTGAAACAAATTGATAAGCAAGAAAGAAGAGACAATTTATGACAAAAATGCCAAAATTTAAACATAAACCAGCGTGTTAACTACTGGACACATTGCATTTACAACTAGGGGGTATATCATGAGGGTACAACTATTAGTAATACAAAAATCTACAAGAGCAAGGTCACCCTGCATCCAAAAATTTGGTCATATCGATGTCACCAGTAAATATTTCACTTCTAAAGAGATCAAAAATGGTATGCTACTGATTTTTCTAAAAACTGAGGTGCGAAGTACAAGCGTGTTTATTGACTTTTATTTCCATCGTTTGAATTCTAGATTTCTAAATTCTGCTACTCATTTCTACAATGTGATCCGAAGACGGAGTTTATCTGATTCTACTACACAAATCCATTGGATCTTAAAGTTCGTTTCCGCTACTTGTGTGTATGACGTCTTTTTATTGGTTGTTAACTGTTAAGACACGGTATTTATGAATCGCGTTTTAATGCACTATGAGTATATATAAGAGCTTAAATTCAGTTTGAATCACTTCGACTGAACTAATAAATTATTGCATGCAGTGACCGTTCTTCTCAAGGACTAGGAAAAGCTTGGATAAAGTGTTTCGTTACTTTACCGGTATCGTCTAGAGGTCGTATCAAGTATCTTAACAGACCGCCTCCAGGTACTCGTCACTAGGGTCTATAAATTTCCACTTATTCGAGAAGTCTGTAAGTAATACAAGGTGGTAACAGCCTATCATCAGTAGTTGAAGATTGTCGACCACGATCTTAGGCTGATTCGACTAGGATTTTAGCTTGGGAGTGCGACTTAGATATGACTCTAACTAGTCACGATTATATCGCTGAAAAGTTTGTGCACTGTAGAATAGGTCAATACTTTCTCAGTAGAAATTTTAGTGATAAGTTGGCACACAATTATAAGTAAATAAGATTCCAACTTTTTGAGTGATCACAGGCAAAAATTTTGCTCGAAATATTACCAAAATGAAAAGGCTTGTCACTTAAAAATTTATTTATAATACATTAGTCATACTTAGTTTGATAACAATTCTAAGACCTTACGATTTATAATTATTCAGCGAGTAAACAGAAATGAACCACAATTCCGAAAAGCCAAGTCAGCTCATGAACAGCCTATATATAAATAGATACAGTCAGCAGTTCATATAGTGCTTGATATAAATCCATTGAATACTCCTGACTTCAAGTACAAAAGCGGGCACAAATTGTCAGTGTGAAATTACAAATGTGCAGCTAATGCTTCCAGGTTAAACTTCAAGTTTTACTCCTCCAAAAACCAAGTCATTTTTGAAAATATGCAGGTTACCTAATGTGGTAGATTCACAAACTCGAAACTTCTACCCAAACTAGTTGCCAGATTTTGTAATTTATGGTAGCGTAAATTGCTAAAAATGATTACACTGTAAAATCTGTCAAATTTTATTTAGGCCAGTAAGAAAATCTCTTATGCTGAAAAACGAAAGATTATGTATATGCTTCTTTTCTGTGAAGTTCTAAATAGATCTGTGGAATTCGGATAACAGAAACTACATCAAACTTCTGACTGAAAATTGAAATGAGATTAAGGATATGATCAGCAGTTGGGTTTTGTAGCTCAGCTGGTAGAGCATTAGGTCAGTAACCCGGAAGTCGGCGGTTCGAATTCTGCTGGGACCCAGAATTTCGTTTCATTTTCAAACACTATGTAGTATTAATAATACGAGTCTGCCAAACCATGACTATCTCAGGTAATAAAATAATTATGTCTGCCAATATTATACAACCCAGTGGGAATAAACAGTGTGAAACAATCGGTCATCTCAGTGAAGTAATTTACCCAGTTTACCTCGTAACAATATATATATATATATATATATATATATATATATATATATATATATATATATATATATATATCAAATGAGGTTTTATGATACCATCCGGTCACTCAGATAGAAATAGATGAAGTAAAGTATGAACTCTAGCCACAACGATTGAAAAGTAAGTACTCAAAGCGATGAGCCACATTGACTCAGAAAGTTCACACTGTTTAAGGCTGACTAGATATCTCGAATAGGCAATTTTCACCACTTAACATACGTATGAATCATTAATCAATTCGTTAATTCTATAATGAACTTCCATAGTATGGAATTCAGTCAACAAATAATCAACAGGCAAATAAGTTGATGGATCCAACCAGCATAATTGTGCCACTGCGATTTGTCATATTTGAGATTACCATATACAGGTAAAAGTTAACAATGAGAAAGATATCACTATAAAGTTAGTATCAGTAGTCTCAAAATGCTACTATAAGAAAGAAAATGAGATAAAGGAAATAAAGTACAATGACTGACTGGAAGTTTTCCGAGATGTAAATGAGTATAAGACGTGAGTGCAAATACACCACTGTAATCCATTTTGAAGCATATTACCTAGTCTACTTCACTTGTTTAATGGACCCTTATTACGAAACCTACGTAACTCAATCCAATAGGAACCCTCTTCTGGTCTGGGAACCACTACCAAATCTTATCATCCCATACTGCACCAAAGCAAGCTCAGTATGTCTAAAGCAACTGGATCCATAAAAGTTTGTAGCCCTATTTGACCAGCCTTCCCAATACCGTAAGCCTAACTAGTGTACAGCTTATATGGTGACATACAATGTCATAAAGAGAAAAGTAGCTGAATAGCTGTAGCTTATACAAGTATTTTATCTAGTTGTCTTTCATAGCTATAGAATCAGATTTAACGCACTAATGTGCGGTAAACTTAGCTTTTAAAAGGCTTCCGGATACTTAGTAGGCATAAGTAAACACTAAGAGCATTAAATGCTTGTAGGAGAATCACACTTAATTTCATCCATACAGTTCAGATTACATATTAGCTTTTATCTATTGCTGCATCAAATGCATTACAATCAATACTAAATTTTTAAGATGAACAAAATACCTGAATAATATTTATGGTAACATGAAAAAATGAATGGAAAATAGGGCAACATCTAGATTCTAGATAAACACCTACGCACAAAAGACAATTTTATACATATATGTAAAGTATTTCAATGGGATTGGATAAGAGGTGAAGGGAAGATGGAACTAGACTAAAACATTTGGTCGATAGAAAAGGTCTGATAGGAGTGAATAATTTTAGTTGGCAAAAATAATCTATCCCAATGGCGACTAAATTATGCGAAGGAGAACTGACTTCGAGCTGATTACTTAGAAGCGAACGAATCACTGCTATTATTGTTATCCCTATTGCCAGTTCAGAAACAGCAACTAAAAATTAACCAATTTACTTTCTTACACCTGCTAGATACAGTTACCATCTAGTCCATTGTTGGTCAGGCTACTTTCAATACAGTTACCTCTGTTAAAGTAGGAAATGAAGATAGGCGAGCTTAGAAAAATTTTGTTTGATTAAAACCAACCTGTCATACATGAAAGTTCATCCTATCATCTCCCAACTGACACAGAAATATATAGTGATATGAGTACGAATGAGTGGGCCAAAATCAACTGAAAACTCACTGAGAACCAGAGTATGCCCTAAAGTTCACCTGAAATGAGTGCTTCTCATACTGTTCAAAATCAAACCGACAAATATCAGCTGCAACAACGACTATCTTAATACAACCAAAAGTTTTAAATTTAGCGACTACCACTGTTCAACATCAAAGAAACATTGGAGAGAGAAATCAACTCAATGACTCCTCTCAGAGAACTTTGATTTATGTTCATTAGCAGTGAAAACCATTCCCCAGTCCTTGAAGCCGCTATTCTGAATACATCAGTTCCTTTCACATAAAATAGCCTGGAATATGAATCACAAACACCATGAATGTACAAAACTTACGCGTTTATCAATTTCATTATGCTGTAACTGAACAAATCGTGCACTGATTGCTGCTATGTAACTCTGCTGATTTGAGAATGCAACACGACCAGCACCTTTAGGATATTTCAATTCTGGATCAGTGTCTATACCAGCATAACAAACACCACCGTACAAACGATCCATAATCAGAGCAAGTTCAACTAGAAAAATGAGATATAATACTATTTGGAATGGAAATTGATACAACATGATGTGAAAAATGAGATTTTTGTGCACAAAAGAACATGATGAAGTTCGCAAAGTAAGCTATTCCCCACCCTTTTAATGTGTAGTTGTGTTTTAGAGTGGATCATTGATACCAATTTGAACTCAATGCATCAACTCAAATTTCGGAAACTTTCGTTGTTCCCCAAGACAAGTATAGATACCAGTTTAGTACTCAAAATCAACACTCATCAAACAGGTCTGAGTTAGTCAGGGTCAACGTAGGACCTGGCGTTACTGTGTAACGGTCCAAGTTGCCATACCTCATTTCAGCACATCTTGCAAACTGCTAATATACATATGCGTTAATACTCAGAAAAACCAGTTAATCGTAGTTCAGTCTTGTTTAGATAAGACATGCTACATCCTACATTCTTCGTGTACATACAAAATAATAGCATGAAACCTAACACAAAAGTATGTTGGTTTTCACACTTCCGTACATCGCGAAGAGAAATCCTAAGTAGGACAGGATGAAAAGGGACGAAGGGTATAAGTAGGTAAGAAACATACAAATGGAAAGTAATGTGTTCAGGAATTGAGGGAAGGTGAAGAGTGCTGTTTTTAACAGGGACCTAGAATTTCTAGCTACTGATAGACTTAAGATACAGGGTTTGAAATCTCCAGCTAACAGTCAGACTTCACGTTATAGTGCTCCTCATCAATTTATTTTCTTACGCTAGCTCTACTCCAGGATGTGCCTTTTTTTACCACACACACTGGTGTAAACGTCACCAGCTGCAACTGGGGTACTATTCACCCAATATATCTGGACATTAAACCGTTTAAAATTAGTTATGAGAAACTGCAAAACACCGCTCCCCAAACATGATTCAATAACTGTTCTCGCAGAAGGCAACGCATTGCTGCTGCAGTAAAAATCATTACCCCATAACTATTTAGTCTGTGAATCACACGAGTGGTTGTATTTGGATTTACTGAATGACGCGGATCTTTTATCGATTCCAGGCACTCCAAAAGGTGAGATCGCGATAAATGCCACTCAACGCTTTATTTTCGTAATACAGACCCATGAATACTTATCACAAAGAGAATAATTCCAGTTCGTGGTATCTGAATCTGACATCGTTGGTTGGGCAGAAATTATATACCATAAACAACAATGATGACTAGTTCAGACTATGGCCAAGGAAGAAAAATGAAAAGCAGTAAACTTCTGTCTACAAGTGAGGTCATTTTCAGGTCATGGCAAAAGGGAAAGAGATTTCAAAAACAAGAGAGAATGGAAAACTGACAGGCAGAGAAGACAGAAACAAGTTACTTTGTGGATGCGTGTGTGGAAGCAAACAAATTACTTTACATGCATATTGATAGGAATGAAACTATGAAAGTGAAGGGAAAGATGTATAGATGGAAAATCGATTTTCGCATATATATATATATATATATATATATATATATATATATATATATATATATATATATATATATATATATAGGAAGAGAGGAAATATTAGAAAACGAAAAGTAGGAAGGGAGTATGTTTTCTCTGACTAATATTTTCCTCTATACCTCATTTTAAACATAGGTCGAAGAACTAAAAAATACCTTCAGAGAAATATACTTATGTTAACAAAATGAAACGATCACTGAATGCACTTGTAAACTAAGAATTCCACTGAATGACATTCAGTTGTTGGTTGTGTACACATAACAGTGTGATTTTAAACAAACTATCTTCGCATAGATAGATCTAAGTTAAGATCAAACAGGAACTAAACATAAGGGCAAGAACTAACGTGCACACTATACAACTAGGAATCTGAAAAACGTTGCATAGAAGAAAGTGCAGCTCAGTAACTCTATAAGGGTTCATAATTAAGTTGTAAGACACTTGTATAAGGACTGAATATTTTAACTCCGTTATCCGAACCTGAATAGGTGTATATGGGTTCGACTTCCAAAGTCAGAGATTGGAAATCAAATGTCTACGTCAATTAGGTGCACCTCCGCATGCCAGGAAAATGAACACGACAGCTAGTGAAAGAAAAGAGATATCACAAATGGAAAATTACGAGTAATACTGTTTCACTCATCCAACCAGTTCTAGAGTCATTTTGTCTAAACTGTATGCTCTGACCAACTAAATCCCACCGGTTTAGAATAGTTATTTTGTCATTCAGTAACAAACAGAATTTGACTTCCTATGAATGTATAGTAGTGCACTTCCAAATGACTAGCTTGTTTGATTCACCTCAAGAATCTAACCGTACTACCCCCTAATACAATTGTATCCTGAAGAAAAGCCGATGATAGTCCTTATGCTTTCATACATAGGATCCATGAAATATTTATCGTGAAAACCTCCACTCCGCGAAACTACCGTTTGCAAGTGACGCTAACCAATCAGCTAATTTGCCAAGTACTGAGTTTCTGGAACAAATAAGGTGGGAAAAAAAGTTGAGTTGATCAAATTATTTCCCAGTATGGTAACAATCTTTGAAGTCAAACATTTCGCAAAACTAGAATGTGGTTGACAAGCAAGCTAATATTTAGCAATAATGATAGTTATTAAGGTAACTTAGTATCTATATACAAGTTTTTATACTAGGCATCAGACCAAACACAGTGGCTTCACGCCTCAACAATCTGCACTTGGAAATCAGGTATTATCATAAGCCTAAATTGTAAGTTGGCACTCATCACAGAGTGACATCAGTTGGAGAACAATTGAAAATCTGGGAGCACTGGAGAGATGTGATATAGGTCAATAACACTGAAAGACCACATCCTTGAGCATTAATTACAACACCATTTTACATTTTACATTGGGAATAATCTTTGAAACGGTTGAACAACTTTTCTGCTGCTTGATAGAGATAATCGTGCAGTAAAATTTAGTAAAAAGATGGAAACCGAATTTCCTCAAATATCAGTAATACTGGTAATAAGCAACATCTGTGATGCTTTTAAAAACACCGACTGACTTACTAGCTCTAAGAGGACGCGGAACGCCTCCAACAAATATTGTCTTACGAGGATCTAACGGTTGAGAGCCATCCATCACGAAATCGGAATCTGCTAAGTTCCATGGTCGAATTTGAACCTAAAAGATAATTAAGAGAAAAATAGATTTATCTATTGATGAAATATGAAACCTGGTGAGTTTACTTTTATTGAAATAAAATCATAATGTAATCCAAACTAATCCAGTGAAAAGGAAGTATTGAGAAATGGGCAAACACCTTGAAATCCTGTTAGTAGAAAAGAATGGCACTAAATTTTTTTTAAAGTATTAATCGTTCTCAATGAACTCACAGTTCTCTTCTTGACTATAAGAATCACTGGGAACCAAATAAACTAACCAAAGTTTCTAGACATTCCTGAAACAACTAAAACACTGGACTATGCAGTAAGTCACCTGTACAGCTTCAAAAGTCACTTCAAATAAATTTGAAAACAGTTCAGTAGTAGGCTTTGGGAATTTAGTGTCTAAAAGACTATATCTCACATTTTGTTACGATAAGATCTTCAAAAGAATTATAAACACATTTATTTCCTATTGTAGCATAAATTGAGCCTTCTGCAAATAGCATTTAGACGCTAGTTTCTCTTTCACTTCATTCCATTAACAATGCATTTCAATCATAGTGTTTGCGTCAATAACAAAAATGTACGCTAATAAGTTTGATTCATGAACCTGCAGGTAGTTACAGAATTGAAAAGGCATACTTCTAAACAATTTCATCAACTGATTTAGATCTAGTGTCCTCTGCACCTTAATCCCAATGAAATGCTGGGTGAGGGAAATTAAAAAAAGATATAATGGCATTGATTTGAAAACAAATAAACTCGTTCGTACAAGAACCTTTGACTCAACAATATGACCTGATATGAATATAGACAATAAATCATGTCTGAAATGTTATCCAGTAAATAATACTGTTTCACTGTGACATTTCTAATAAACAGACTAAAATGGAACTGAAATGATGACAACAATAGTGAGTTATACGCACTTGGCCACCTTGTGCATATACGCGCACTAGGCAATAAGCCACACCTATTGTGTGCGTGTTACTGATACTACCTGACTGCCCACACCTTTGCATGTACTACAGGGCTCGAACCCAAGACCTATTGGTTGACAGGCATCTCTATAAACCACTGAGCCATAGCTCTACACTGAATTATACAGGACAGGCAACTGTTTTATTGACTTTATATCGAAGTGAAACCCCTCAATAGTGTAACAAAGATAAGTTTCGCCTGGTAGTTCACGGGGATTGATTGATTTCCAAGTAGCTTCCAACACAAATCGGGATTAGTTAGAGAACTAATGAACATTCAGAAACAATGAATAACTATTTCATCTTAGTTTAGGACTCCTGTAGTTTGATATACCCAGTACAGATTTCGTCTGACTTTTAGATATGCATTATATATTAGTTACAGAAAAGTAGTTGAGATGAATCTGAAACGCATATACACTACCAACTAATCATTTCTGACGAGAAATCAAGGATTCCGGAACTGACAGAATGCTCTGAGATAGAGCAATTATGCCACAGAAAAAAACAAATGTAGAACTTCGTACACAAGTGTATCGGTTAAAGTTAACACATTTCACAGTAGTATGCAAAGAACAAGTGGACAGAAAAAGTGGTACTCCTTTCATAGTCAAAACACACAGTCGACAGAGTTCAATGCCACCTTCGCGTCAAGAAATAAGGCGTGTCGGCTGCCCGTAAGTATGTCTGTGTTCCAGAACATGTCAGAGGGTGAAAATATGGTCGATACACCCTCGTTCACCAGCCTGGTTTTCTCGAGTTTGCTATTATCGATCTCCAGCTAGGCGTCAGATAACTATAGATGCCAGGATCTTGGATACGATGTTAGTCACAAGAAGACTTTTCTCCCTTTCAATAAACTAGGATGAGCAGTGAAGTAGGCTAGTCTAGTAGAACTACCTCTGTTTCCCATATACTACGAGGTGCCTCTGTCATGAACTCAAATGTGCCGCACCTAACATGCCCATTATGTGAAAAAAAGGTATTACAACAGAACTCACTTATCACTTTTGCAACATTAAGTAATCAATCTTTTCAATATCTCAATCATTTATGTAAAACTGTCCTCGTTACTAATATTATCTGGATAGTTTAAATTGCTATAATTAACACCATTCGGAATGTTGTAAAGGAGTATATTCAGTGGTAATATTACATGCCTCGAGATGAGGTTTCCTGAAGTTGTACTGAGAAGTCATCACCAGTCGGGCAAACCAAGTCGGACATGAGAACAGGTACTCAACGATAGCACTGGATGGAAATAGCACTACATCGCGAACTAACAGGAGTAAGAAAATGTGGAACCTTGAATTCCAACCCAGTAGGCTCACAACTTTGTCTACTTTAACATCACTTTTTTTTCCACTTGTTCTTTGCATACTACTGTGAAGTGTGGCAACTTGAACAGATGCACTTGTGTGCACGGTTTTACGTTGATTTCGTCTGACCCAGTAGCTTAATGGTAACATGCTTACCGCGGAACCCGAAGGTTCTGGGTTAAATCCCTAGAGAGGCAATGGGTGAGAGCACAAGGATGAAACAGCTGTCTAATACTTCCAGGTCATTAGGAGTTATCCAATTAATGTCAGTCGGTGATGAATACCAACTTTAAATCAATAATCTCTACAAAACTCCAAGTTGTATAAAAACTGTTTCGAAAAATTATTATTATTATGTTGCTTCACTCATCAGTTTCCAACCTCCTCCCTTAACAGCTTGAGGTGGCAAGCCGTCAGGTCCTTCTGCTTTGAATCGTTTCATGTTTGAAACAGCCTTCTCAACTTTGAGAAGAGTTCGAGGGCCAAAATCCACATCCCGTTAACTTTTAGGCTGGATGCTGAGCAACTGAAGTGTGGCTGATGGCCAAATGAACTGTACATTAGTGGTTATCATAGCATTCTATCCGTCTATCTCAAGAGTTTATCACGGACCCATCCTTCTCAACGATGGTGCCACTAACTACCGCCTTTTCAGTCAGTAACCTTAAGCCGAAATAACTGTCAAGTACTACCTAGTGCTGATACCGGCTCTATCTCTCGCTTTTGACACCAACTGTTTACGATCATTATGAAGTCTCTTAGTCGATCAGTCACACCAAAGTGTTCAACGGCAGGATTTAAAGGTCATATAGAACTATGATTCTCAGTGGTGAATAATTTCTTGTGATGAACACATTCTCGAGCTCCAAGGAATATCCTAAAATTTACTAACCTGAAAGCAAAGCATTCACATATCATGTTTAGAGTTAATCACCTATTTCAATAAAACGTCATCGGATGACAAAATTAAATGGTAAGACTTATGACTAGATGAAACGAATATGAACTATACACCTATATTTGTGGTCAGTTTTAGGAATATCAATAATAAAGACCTCCTAGTTCTGAAGCAAAACTCTGGGTTAATAAGTCATCATCAATACCAACATAGGACCAGACATTATCACCTAGAGTCTCCAACCACTGGTTCCTCTTGTCCAGCGGACCCCAACCGGCTAATCTACATGGCCCAAACCAACAGTCAAAGACTTCATACATTGATGCCATGTTTTAGTCTGGCCACCTCGGGCCTTTTTCCAGGCTGCACCTTCTTCGGCCAACATTGTGTGACGAGTCAATCGGCGACTAGGCATACGTAACACGTGTCCCAACCACCTCAGTCGATGAAGGTTCATAACCTCGCCAACTGATTTACCTCTTCTCCCTTGGGTTAATAAGTGCATTTTTAAGTGTTTAGATGGAGAATGATATAATACGCAAAGCTTATTTACACCATACAAGCAGACCAATTAAGTTAAACAAACAAACGAAAGCATACATAAAACTCGTAAAATCATCTGTGTAACCAACATAATGCTGCTAAGTTTTAAGACAGCCTACGATCACACATCACTGTTGCTGATTCAATCTTTTTGGTCACTACATAAAGATAGCTCCCCGATGTTGGCAACTGAGGAGCACTAAACGTACTCGCTCCTTCAGCAGCATGAAAAAACTTACTTGTTTCAAGAAGACCATTCGCTCTAGTACACAGGGTGCTGTGTATGACAGCTACTAGCCATACTATCAGATAGAAGCATGTATCTGTACAAAACAGTAGTTAGCAGAGTATATTCCTAATTCCATTTCTTGGAGTTGGAGTCACTTGAAATAGATAATGAGTACGAAGTGCAACAGTGTCTGTAGATGTCCAGATGACGATGACTTTAGTGTTACTAACCCATAAACTGTGCGAATGGACACCCTAGCAGTATTTACACTGCATGTTTTGGAAGGCTAAGGTCTTAATAAACGATTAAATTTCGCCCTAAAAATTATAACAATTCAGATAAACCAATACTAGCATGTATAAACAAAAAGACAATCAAGACAATTTAATCTTGGTACTTTATCGGTCAATATGATTGTAACCATAAAGAAAGATGATTCACCGAAAACAATTAAATTCTGATTCCATGCTAGGCATTTTAGTTTCTGACACGCCCGCACACATGGGAAAACTACACAGGATAATGCAACTTCACTGAAAGCAGTTACAAACAGAAAGAAGACATAAATCTAGTTATGACGGTTTATGGCAAGTAGCTCCAGATTCAGTCCGTGTTTAACACTCAGGCTATGTGCACCAAATTCAACTATAATTGTAACACACTAGCCAGCTCAGCTTTCAAGAGAAAAACTGCCTCATAACAGCGTTAAACAGGCACAAAAACGTTCTGAAGTTATTGAAATTAAGTATAAATATATTTATTCTGCTTGAACTTACAGGCTTATCCTTCATAGTGGGTGAAGAAACACACCAATAATATTTCCCTTCATCCACAATACAAGCGCTAATGAGACTTTGGACAGATCTTTCGTCTTGAAATAGCAAGAAACAGTAGCCTATATATGATAATTTAAAGAAAACAAAATTGTGTAAGGGAATCTCCGCAACATCATCAATAAACTAGCAATCAGCTTCATTTTTTAAGTACTCATTGAAACAATATGACTCAATTAAAACATACATTTCTTTTTATCCTGACTGTATAACACATTCACCAAGTGATATAAATTTAGACTCTAAAATAGTACTTAGAGTAGTCGAAATCAACCAGGACAGTTTTGTTTTCCCTACATGAAGGCCTAACCATTTGGTTTATTTTTGTACACTGAAAAGTCAAATATGTATCTTCAAGAGACTGTCAAATCAACCTTCCACAAAAATGTCCGCGCGAACCGTGATTCACACTTACTGTATGGAACCTTGCATCATCATTCCCACACCAAATGTCAGGTTTGCGCATTCATAGAATAGATTACTTAAGACGGTAGCTGAACACAAACGCTTGCTGTATTAAAACTCTTATAAAAGATTACATTTATATACAGATTTTCTACTAATCATGGAATCAAAATAATGAAGTAACGGTGAAATGATTGATGTTTTAATAACTCCCAGACAAGAATGCAATAAATTTACGTTGTTTTGCATCAATCGGCCAATAATTCACTTGCGGAAAATACCAAACAATAAACCAGTACAAACAACTATCTGGTTTTGCTTCCTCGGTTTCTGAACTAAACAAATACATGACCCATCTACTATCAAACGTGAACTATCCAGTGGATACGGTTTCGTTCGAAACACTTAAGTCCAGGGTAGTCGTTTAGACTGAAACTGGGCAAAAACAGATCCTGACAAACTAGTCAAGGTTAAGTAAATGAGAGGTTATGAGTGACCATACTAGCACTACTAATTATATATATATATATATATATATATATATATATATATATATATATATATATATATATATATATGTCATAGTGAAGAGTCAAGACAACTAGACGAGAGAATGTTTATTACGAACAATTGGAATGGTAGTAGTTACATGTGGTACACCTTGCAATAACCCAGCCATTTGCAAATGTCTTCGTTTCCTCTCCGTTCCTGTATTGATTTGCTCTTGACCTGCTCTTCATGCACTCTTATCAGCAGCATCCCCTGTAATACGCCTGTGCTATCCCCTGAGTTACCCATCGCCGGTAATTCCCTATGATTCCTGCCACCCTCTCGATATAGACTACTTAGATCCGTTGTTATCAGCCACGCCCACTACACTCGTCCCCCCCTCAAAATTCCGGGCTTGCAACCGTGTTGATCGTCTTGGTGCTGTCTTCTCTTGGTTTTCACTCGCTGTTTCGTCTTTTTTCCACTGCTTCCATTTTTGAAGTAGGCTGGCGTTTACTCTTTTCTCTTTGTTCCCTTGTTTGATGGTATAAATTGAACCGCGTCTCTCGGTAATGATGTATGGTCCTTCCCACTTCGGAAGTAGTTTCCTTCTGCCATACTCACCTCCTGACGTATATCCTCGTTCTTTACATTTCACCTGATCTCCAACCTCAAATGGTTTCCATTTACTTCCTTCTCTCTGCTCAGATTTTTCAGCATCAGCCTTCTGCTTTCGTTCCACATTCCTGATAGCCTGTTTCCGCTCCTCTCTCAATCTTGTCATGTTCCAAGGCTGTTGTTGGGGCCAGGTCTTACTATGTATCGGGAGCCGTGGTTTCCTGCCATACATTAACTGGAACGCCGACTTCTTGGTTGTTCCTTGTACCGAGGCACGATGAGCTAATAATACTAACGGCAGTTCCGTCTCCCAATTTCCTCCTTTCGAAGCTAGCCACTCCTTCAGTGTACGGTTATTCCGTTCTGTCAAACCGTTAGTCTGCGGGTGGTACGGCGTCGTTCTTATCCTCTTGATATCAAGCTGCTCCAAACAGGATTTAAATTCTTCACTCTCAAAACAAGGACCTTGGTCGGTCAGTATCATCTTCGGCACACCGTGATCCGCGATAATATGCCGCATCACCGCTGCGGTCACTGTCTTCGCGCGTTGATCAGGAATCGCGACAGCGTCTACCCATCGTGTAGCATGCTCCGTCATCACCAACAGGTATTGGTTGCCACTAGACGTCTGCGGAAATGGTCCCATTACGTCCACCGACCACAGGTCACCAACCGCTGCTACTGGAATCGACTGCAGTGGCGGCCGTACATACCGATCACCTTTCATCAGTTGACAATGAGGACACCCCAGCACGTATTTGGCAACATCCTCTCTTATACCTGGCCAGTATGCACTTTGTCTGAGAAGGTCAGCTGTCCGTGAGACACCTGTATGAGCTAACTGGTGGCATTCTTGTATCATTTTGTCGCGTAGACATTTCGGAATCACTGCCAACCAGCTTCCGTCATTTTCTCGCCACGTTAGCATTCCATAAGTATTCATCCGTAGGCGTTCTTTCTGCGTCAACAACGTTCTCAACTCTTTATCTCCCACAGACGTTTGTGTCTCTGTCCCTTCAGTTATGGCTTTGATCACTTCTTTCAGTGTCGGGTCCGACTTCTGAAGGCGAATAAGTCTTAACGGGTTCCATTCCACTGCATGTACGCCGTATGCGATCTCAGGTAGCTCATTTTCTTCGTCAGATCTTGATAAGAAGTCTGCCAACCAGTTTTCTTTCCCTGCCACATGGCCGATGGTGAAGTCATATTCTTGCAGTCGTAACACCCAACGTGATAATTTTCCTCTGGGGTCTCTCGCTGTCTTAAGCCACTGTAGAGGTTTATGATCCGTTTCAATATGGAATCGTTGACCGAGGAGGTACGATCTCCACTTCTCCAGCGCCCAAACTATCGCTAGACATTCCTTTTCCATTGTAGAATATTTCTGTTCTGCGGGTGTTAGAACGCGGCTGGCATACTCCACTACTCCTTCAGTCTGTCTCAGGACTGCCCCTATTCCATAATCACTTGCATCGGTGGACACGATAAATGGCCTACCAGGTATTGGTAGTTTTAACGTCATCTCCTGGTCATTTAGGAGTTCTTTGATGTGATCAAATGTTTTTTGTGCCTCCTCCGTCCACACAAATTTGGGGTTGCCCAGTAGCTTATATAACGGTGCTGCTATCTCATTGAAATTTTTGAGGAACCGACTGTAGAATGCTGCTCTACCCAAGAATTGTCGCAGTTTCCTCTTGGAATTCGGCACTGGAATAGTTCTCAGAATTTTCTCGGTAGTGGTTTTATTTCGCCGTTTCCAACTTTGTGTCCAGCAACGTAACACTCTCTTGGCTACTTGAGATTTTGTCTTATTGATGGGAGTCCAAACTCATCGATACGTCTCAAAACAGCTTCAAGGTATTCTGTGTTCTGCCTCCGTCTGGCTGTACACCACCAGGTCATCGCCGTACACCTCTACGTTCTCTAAATTCTTCAGCAACAACATCATCAATCGTCTAAATGTAAAGGGCGCCCCTGCCAGACCAAATGGCATTCGCTTGAATTGGTATTGCTTCTTGCCCACAATAAATGCTGTTTTCTCTTTATCACTGTCTTTTATTGGTAGCTGCCAGTAGCCCGAGCGGAGGTCCAGAACTGTAAATACTTTCGCATTCTGCAAACGATCCAGTGTCTCAGCTATCGTCGGCATGGCACATGGCTTCAGCTGCGTTATGCTATTTAACTCCCGGAAGTCCACGCAGAATCTATATTTCCCATTTGACTTTCTTACTAAAAGTACTGGAGAACTGTATGGACTGTCAGCCTCTTCAATAATACCTTCATCTAGCATTTCCTGAACCTGGCGCCCAACTTCTTGTTCCAAGTGACATGGTATTCGCCGTGTGATGAATGTTGTCGTTACCTGACTGGTCACTGGGATTTCATGCTGAACCTTGTCACAATAACCATAGGGGTCTCCATCTCCTGTGAACAATCTGTCGTATTTCTTAACCACCTTCATGATGTTTGGCGTTTCTGGGTACGGGGCTTTTGGTACTTCAATCTCTGCTACCTCGCTGTTTTCCTGAGTGTTGAACGACCCGTACTTCGTTGCCACTATTCCTGTTCTCGTGTTAATCACTGCACCCACTTCTCTCAGAAAATCGGCACCTAGGATTGGGCGTTGTAGGTGCGCAGTCACAATAAATGGGAATCTAATTTTCTGGCTCCAGATCTCAACAACGCAATCTGACAAGCCCGCAATATCCAGTGCATGTCCCCAACCGTATGGACCGTTAGCGCACATGGTCTTGTGTTGTGAGACTGCCTCTTATCTATTAGAGAGACTGCCGCCCCTGTATCTATGAGACACACGATATCCCGACCATTTATTCGCAATCTAGCACACACTGCGCCTCGATCTATGGCTCCTACGATATCTAGTCTAGTCGGAAAAACAGAAATCATATTATATCGTTCAAAACGTTTTCTTTTCCGCCTCTCCGGACAATTCCTTCGCCAGTGTCCCGGTTTCCCTCATGCAAAGCACTTACTCTGTTTGTTGATGCTCATTCGCAGTGCGGCTATCTTTTCCTGAAGGTTGTCGATTTGTTCTTGCCAGTTATTTACTTTTTTTTTCCCCACAGCCGCTACTCCTGTACCCATTAGCTGTCTGGTCACCTTGGCCATTTCACTAATGTCCATGGGCTGGGCTACATTGACTAGTCGTAACTGGTGGGCAACAGCATTCGGGACACTCTTAGTGAGCTGTGCGGTCAGCGACTGTTGTTGGGCGTCCTCATCCAACGTGGGAAGCACTCGTCGAAGTAGTTTGGTCAATTTCACAGCTAAAACCAGCAGATCTTCGTCTATTCCCAGCTTCGCGCTGCGGAACTGCCGCATCGCCTGTTCCCTGTCCGCCGCGCTGTCGAACTCCGCCTATAGGCGCTGAACCATTCCCCGCCAGGTCTCCTTCCCGTCACCACGTTCCACTCCGTCATATGCTGCTTCCGCTCTGCCCCGCAGCAACGTTCCCAGCACCACGGCCTTCGCCTCCGGATCCCGAACCCCCATCAGCTCCGCGATCGCCTCAAAGTCCCTGAGGAAGACCTTGATGTCTCCATCCTCGAACTCTGTAGGCCATGGGATCTTCATCGCGTCCAAAGGCAGCAACACCAATTGAAGAGACAGAGGAAAACTCGACGAGAGAATGTTTATTACGAACAATTGGAATGGTAGTAGTTACATGTGGTACACCTTGCAATAACCCAGCCATTTGCAAATGTCTTCGTTTCCTCCTCCGTTCCTGTATTGATTTGCTCTTGACCTGCTCTTCATGCACTCTTATCAGCAGCATCCCCTGTAATACGCCTGTGCTATCCCCTGAGTTGCTCTCGGCAGAAACCTTACCCATCGCCGGTAATTCCCTATGATTCCTGCCACCCTCTTGATATATACTACTTAGATCCGTTGTTATCAGCCACGCCCACCACAATAGCACTATGGAACCAAATAAACAATCGTGTTTGCAGATTAGTGAGCTACCGAATTTTGTGAAATAGTCATCTGACTGTGAAAACTTTTCGAATGAAATGTTAAGGAAACCAATTCAAGACATGTTGCAGTGGTGAAAATGATTAGAACTCACTGGAAGAGTGATGAGTAGTTATGGGCGTCCGATAACCTATGCCGATCACCTCCTCTTCAGACTGTTCTCAGATTAAAAATTACCTGATCGAAATTGGTTACTGGTCATACTCACTCCCTCCAGATTTCAGATACTTAATTTTAGTTTAAGACGTGAAAAAGACCTCTGCATATTGCTTCAGTTCCATAGCTCTTGTCTCCAAGATGGCTCTATTGCAGAGAATGTAACAAGCGTGATCCACCTTGGCCTCTACTTGTCCTCTGATCTTTCTTGGTCCCCTAATATCTTAACGATCTCTAGCAAAATCATACGCTTCATCTTCTAAGGAAGGTAACTCAGACTGTCTGATGTAACTCAGCATCTACTATTACGTTTCATTAATTCCTGTGTTTTGCCTATACTTACCTATTGTACCCTTTTATTCTTTCCTGGACTCCGGAAACAAGACTACGTTGTCCCGTAGAATTTTGAAGGCCATCAGTAGAGCGAGTGGTACACCACTGACCGTGCTGATAAATGCGATTGTGGATAGGAATCTACGTTCTTGTAGACTACTGGCTAGCAATATTTTATCTGATGACAAGCACCCTCTCAATCCGCAGCACTTTCCATGTCTGTCCTCCGGGAAGACACGAAGCAAATATATTAAACCCTATGCATGTACAACTACAAACAAAAGTTCAACCATGCCTTATTAAGCTTGTATATTGTATGGAGAAAATCATGTACGACAAAGTCTTATCAATCAACTTTGCAATAGCGAACAGTTGTCATGTCCTTGAAGTCACTAAACATTTCAACAATCATGTTATTCTTCGTCGCATATTGTCAAGCAATATCATTGTTAATATATATTTGAAAAACGTTGTAAAACGAGTGAACTTATGCACTATCACATGCTGAGAATTTTGTACTGTAAACAAAATTATGGTTCGGAATAAAATAAATATATCATTATTATTATGTAAGCCTACCAAACTAATCTAGTGCAAAATCTGAGTTGTAAAATCCAGTGAAAAATTGTTAACCTTAAAAGTTTGCTTTATGCGGAACAGCATATAGACTAAAAACAGCAAGTTAATTTTTAACTGTTCAATATATACCTCCATTTTGGGAATACATGGTAGAGAAATGATTGGAAATTTGTTTAATAAACCTAGTACCATGTTACTACTTTTGTTTGATGATGCTATTTCAGCTACCAATGTTTTTGGCTAGGTCAGCTCTAAACAACAAATGAGCATACATAGCCAACAATTTAGTTCAGAGGTTCGAAAGCAGAAGTTGCTTGTAAATGAAGACAAATGTTGGTCATCTCGGAGTAAAAATTAAAAGCAAAACAGAAAAACTATGTATCCAGAATGAAATTAGCATGACAAATTGTCAAGTTTCAAAATTTATTAATGAAGCCAAATCTAGAAGCAGATTAGAATTAAAAAACCGAACTCAACTACAGTCCAATTTATTAAAATGAAAAATTGGTGATTGATGCTACCTCTAACGGATATTAGGTAGATGAAACAAATAAATAAAAAAGCAATGTAATAGTACAGAAATATCATATGAAACAGTAAATGAGTTGGTTTCACATAACATTAAAACCATATATACGAAGGCTAGTACAGGTCTTTAACTATGATAGAAACTGAGACGAACATGAATGCTAAAGAAACTTCACAAAAAAGGAAATAAGGGTGATTTGACTTACCTTTCGGTGGAAAATATGCCTTGCTTTCAGTCTTATGAGGCCAGTCAACGATTAGGGGGCCAAATCGACGAAAAGCGGTGGTTATTTCTTCTAAAAGAAGTAAAACACATTTGGGTTATTGCAATAATACTGTTAGAAATAGTTGGAAATACCGATGATAAAATATCGCGAAAATGAGCAGTACTAGTACGTAGAGCACGTTAGTTCGAAACATCACTAACGAAGGCATAAAACTCAATAAAATCCCTCAAGAACAAAACATTTCACCTCACGATATTTATCACTTACAAAGAATCCTCTCCAGTCAATATTTTATATTTCAACTTCCGTCATATTTAAGCAACTTGGTCTTGACTGATAGCTAACCCTTCTTCCTGAATCAGTATGCGTCATAGATAAAAAGTTGCATGGGAAGAAGTCCACCAATAAACTAATTCCCTAGTTTTTCTTCTGATTTATTTACCAAAGACTGCCAAATGGGAACCAACCTCACTATCTAAGCCATCACTAACAGAAAAATGAACAGTCGTTGCACGTCTTTTTGGATGATCTGAGGTAATCAACTGCGATATCTTATTACAATGTTGAGGCGACTAGCTTAGTGATCGTATCGCAAACTTGATAAGACTAGGGCCGCATTTCGAAACAAACCTGTTGAAATTGGTTAGTGTACCCTGTTTAGTTAGTGCATTCATATATTCTTATCCACGGATGCCTACATGTCATGAATATATTCATAAACATGCAGCACATTCAGAATATGCTTTGTTGGTATCAGTGCCTACAATACTTAAGTGGGGTATTTTCTCAAATTCTGTTCCAATTTTAGTGGCTATATATATATTAGTACTCATGGACTAACATCAGTTGGGGAACCATTGGAAATCTGGGAGCACTGGATAGCTGTTTCGTCCTGGCATGGGACTCATCAGTAGTACGCAACCACGAACCGGCTGGGGATTGAACTCAGGACCGTCAGGTTTCACAGCGAACGCGTTAACAATTCAGCCAGTGGGTCGGTTTCCAGTGGTTCACAATTTCCAACTTCTGTCAATTCACGACATAGCGCGACTGTCACCCAAGGTCTTCAGTTAGCATCCACTTTACTTACGACTGGTTGACCCCACAGATTCTCAATGGTTCCCCAACTGATGCCAGTCCATGATGAATACTACTTCTACACTAAAAATCCCCACTCACCTCATATATATAATGCAGCTCAGAAACCACAGTCAGAACTAGTATTAGTGTTAATGAGCTGGCTGGTGATCTGCGGCGCCCTTTAGTGAAAATAAAGTCCTTAGATAACTGAAGCACAACTCCACACAAGCTGTATGATCAACTCAGTCGGCTGGTTATTTCGCAAATAAATGAGCTCAGATCAAAAACCCTCCCCAGAAGTCACCTAGATGCTAGGTCCATTAAGCGTTCGAAGTTACTGAGAAGTGATATATCTTCAGCCTGACTAGTTAACAGATATGCTGTAAATGTAGTTAAGATGCTTACCTACATTGTGAATACGGATTGTTATCAAGAGCTGCGGAGTTGACAGAAATCGAAGATGAAGTAGAACAATTTTAAAAAAGCGTGCAGAAAGATTAAAAGGTAAAGATATGAAAGGTTGATGATAATCTAAGGGTACTTGAGTGGTGACAAATGCGAAAGAATGGAATACTAAATGAACAGCATCTAACTAAACTGTCAACCTATTGTGACGATTGCACCCAAAATGCTACAACATTAAAGTACTGCCTATTTTATGTATGTTACAACAGTTTTATACATGCTGGGTAAAAAAAAAGACTGACAAAACCTGAATATTTTGAAATCCCAGTGCAGAAATTACGACTTCCTGAAGTTGTTTTGTTGACACAGATGGTCTGAACAGATAGGCAGAAAACAACGTAGAACAGAAGTGCAGCGGTTCAGGCTCCCAGATTTCACAAGAGAATACAAAGAATCAGTGGACAGGAAAAGATTGATAGAACAAAGATGCTCGTCATCCGTTCATATGGAAGCAAATTTGAAAAATGAAGGCTGCTGAAAGTATTCACACTCTCGAAAACACAAAAGAGTGAATACGTCTGACAGTCACCGGCTTTCAGCCATGTTGTCTGCGACCAATGGTTCCCACCATCTCCATAGCTTGGATAAGTGAATGATAAACCAACAAAAGAGTAACATCGGTGCTTCAGAGATGAAAGTGTGCGAATAGTGTGAGAAGCGGAATATCTGACTCTTGATAATACTGACCTGTTGCACAACTTCGTCTTCCCAGAAACGAATTACTCCCACTGGATATGCGATTAAAAAAACTAACACTAGATTATTAGAAAGATATTGATTAGAACTAACTACTGAATGTCTGATACCCAAGATACCGGACATGAAACTAACTAGGGAGCGCCTTGATAGGTATTCATATGGTTGTGCACAGTTAATTCAAATACAGCTAAAAATCTATGTACGCGTTAACTTACCTTCATCTATATCCGGTGGGAGACCCCCGACGAATACTTTCCGCGAATATCCTTCTTCACGGGTAAAAATGTTTGCAAACATTGAGTATGGACTTGTCATTCCAATTGAACTTAGCATGGAACCACCGTTGTAACCTGACAGACCACCAAAGTTTGAACTGTGGTTATTCGATCCACTCATCATAGGCGCAGAGTTGTGCATCGATGATGGACCTAAGATAGGTACCTGATTCATAGAGTTCATTGGGGGTATTTGCTGTTCCATCTCTCCAAAGCCAGCTGGAAGCGCCAGGTCATCTATTCCTCCCACAGATGTGCTATTTGCATTTGAGGTTATCATATTATTACCTCCGATGCTACTCATCTCGAAAGACTTGATAACTTCCATAAGTTGTTGATCTAGTCCGTATTTGAAACTGTCAAGTGAACTTTCCGATGTTGAAGTATTAAATGTCAATGTATTCGCATAAGAGTCTCCAGATGAACAAATTACCAGAGGACTATTAACAGACGAAGAGGGTACAACATTGTTCAGAGACTGTAAGACGGAATTGCTATTGAAACCTCCCGTAGTACTGCTTAGGCCATTGTCTCCACAACCATTTGCCATTAGTGAAATGTTAGAACCGGCTCCAGATGTACTACCACGACTCCCGTTTAGCTGTAGATTACTTGAGGCGATATTCATAAGACTCTTTCCGATCGGCACTTGGTGCTGTGAAGTCGGATGATGATGCTGTTGTTGTTGTTGCCAATGTGCCATCATTCGATGTTGAGGACGCTTAGGGAACATACTATATATATTCGAAAGACCTGTATCATTGATCTTATTGTTATTACTAGTAATACCGATATTGGTCGTCGGTATCGACCCTAGACTTAAGCACCCAGGCGTTCGATTCAAAGAAGTGCCATTTGTTATTCCATTCATGAAACTCATGGCTCCAGCCATATTTGGAACATTTTGAATGCTTTGTTTTTGAAGCGTCTGATGGACGTTTGCATTTTGAGACCAAGATGTATTAGCTCCATTCCCCTGGAAATCAGTAGCAGAAAGGTTTGAATCGGTAATAAGAGCATTCCCGAGCTTAGATGAAACACTTGTACTGTTGGCACTCCATGCATTGGAAACCAAATACCCAAGTGTAGAGTTTGGTATCCCGCCAGAACTATTTGGCCAAAGACCTCCCTTATTTACGATAGGATATCGTGTTGCCTGATGACCCCCAGTGATCGGGCGCTTAGCTGTAACCACTGTAGCAGAATTGTTAAGACCAGTGGTTTGACAAATGCTATTAGCATAACCATCATTCAACGTGCCATCCTGGTCTACCTCTGTATTGGATATTAAGGATGTCATAGTATCATCGACGAATGAAAAAGCATGGTCTGTAGAGGTGACGCCAGCACAATTCTGGTGACTCCACAAACTACTTGATCCGAATTCACCTGATATGTCAATAACTTCCTGTTCTGCTGAAATACTCTTCGTATCATTTCTCTGATGGATTCTTGAAAGCGAGTCAGAATTCATATTAGCCTCTAACGATGCTCTTAGAAAGCGAATATCTGCACTTGGGTTGCTAGTACGTAAGCAAGTCGTATCAGTTAAATGATCAGCCATAGATGTAAGGTTATGCGTCTTACTCAGTTTATTTCGATACTCTGATTCACCAGGCTGCAACTGACCATCAAAATGACCACAAGCAGTTTTCGTAAAATCAACCACATCGGATGTTGTACTTTTGTCAGAGTGTTCTGAGTTTGATTTGATTAAAGAGAGAAAGTGGTTTCTGTTCAATTCTTCTGAGTTATTTAAACCAGAGCTAGCAATTTGAGGTGCAACAGAGAGCGAGTCACTGACTTCAGTTAAAGATGTGGAAACCTGACAGGCCTGACAGGAAACAGGTGGTAAAACTATTCCCGAGTTGTTGGGTGGATTTCGAGTCATTTCACGATCCTTCCGAGTATTTTCTACAGTTTCGTTAGATGCACTACCACTTATGATTCCTATATCAGAAAGATGATCGAGGTCAGACCGTACAGCCTCCGGCATTCGAGAAACAGCGACATTGAATAAAGAAAGATCTGATGCAGTGAGATGATCTTGATTTTGAAGAGCTGATCTACATGAGGTTTTCATGAAATTCTTTTGAAGGGCCGAATTTCTGACCAGATCAATTTCCCCATTCATCTGTAAAGAAGAAAAACCAGTTAACAGGCATCATTCACCTGCTTATTACAACACACAAAACTGCATCGCGAAAATCGCTATTTAGTAAGAAAGCAATGATAAGAAGAGAATTACCACTACTGGCACGTATCCAAAATCTAAGCGGTAGGGCAGGTAGCGAATTGCCCCTGGAGATGGTGCACTTAAAGAAATGTCGTTGAAAGTACAATGCGTAATCATGTTGTGGTAAATCTCATGGTCTTGTTACCCTTTGGACAGATCATGCGACTAATAAACAGTGAATATTTATAATATATGTTTTTGAACCCTTTATTTTGTTTTTGGTTGCGCTGTAGCAACCACAATCACTGTTTCAACTACAGGCGGGACGGATGAGGACGTCAAAGTCAGAATCGGAAAAGCAAGACAGGCGTTCATTAGCCTGAAACCAGTGTGGAGATCTTCTGCACTCAGCATGTGGAACAAGATACGGATTTTCAACACCAACGTCAAGTCAGTGCTCTTGTATGGCTCAGAGACTTGGCGCGTCACGAAAGGCATTTCCAATAAACTACAGACATTCATCAACAACTGCTTACGCTTGCTGCTGAAGATCAGATGGCCAGAAAAAATAAGCAACAAGGAACTCTGGGAACGAACCAACCAAGAACCTATCGCGCAACAAATATGCAGGAAGAAGTGGAGATGGATTGGCCATGCACTGAGAAGGCCGACTGAGGACATCACGCGTCAGGCCCTCGAGTGGAATCCCCATGGGAAGCGACGAGTTGGACGTCCGAGGGTGACATGGAGGAGGTCGTGTGAGGAGGAAATGAGAGGTTGTGGGCTGCCGTGGAACCAGGTTCAAAAGATCTCAGAGAACAGAGGTCACTGGAGGCGTGCTACTGAAGCCCTATGTTCCACTAGGAACCCAAGGGACTAATAATAATAATAATAGTAGCAACCACAATAATACCTTTACCGTAAATCCTAAATTTCTAAATTATGTTTCTCTGCATGGTTTCCTACATATTATACACTTTCCTTAGCACATGCCAAGACAAGGGATTATTTATGTGCAATACCCAAGTTCTCATGAATACAATCTTTGTAACTTCGTTGTCTTTGGAATATACGTTGACTCGCTTCTACCATCTTCCTCTTATTTCCTTTCCTGTCCGAGGCCAGTAGTAATAGATTGCTCTAACAGAAATTTCACAATAAATTTTCGGGTGCATGAGCAATCTGTTCTAAGGTAGCACCACTGAATTCTTATCAATGCATGCTTCATTCATTCGAACCGGAATGCGGAAACTAATTGTGTTGCAACCACGTTCAAGTAGGTTCAATTTTGGAATATTTGTACAGTACCTACTAACTTTCTGAGCAAGCTTCTGTTGTGGTAGGTGCTGTTTCTGGGTTCACTAAAACCATCGCCGAGAGCACCATATATATTTTGAAGAAACGTGCTCTTGAAACGTGTGGTGGAAAGGGGATACGTCCAGTTCCTGAAATTCTGTTTGTGGAATGTCGTCAGTTATTCCTCCTTTTACCAGTTTCCGATCTAAGTTGCATCTTAAAAACAGATACTCGGCAGTAGGCGAAAACCATAGTTATGAACAAAGAGTAGTACCTCTTGGAACAACTTTGCTTTTCGTAAGTGTGATCTGAGCTCATAGTGATTCAGAGCTGAACAATATCCCAAGGCAACCGGAAGTCCATGAGAATATTGAGAGTGTGAAACAAGACTTAGTGACCTAGTTTATCACAGCAAAACCACTTAGCTTTACGAAACGTGGTAACCAACACTTTTTCTCTACAGATACTGTGGTTTCCCCCGACTATAGCACTCCGGCAGCCATGAAGCTACAACTCTTTGAAATCAGTATCACAGCGCGAATATATGTGTACATATACATCAGCCATCCAATTTCTTTAAAATCTAAGTAGGGAACCGTAGATCATCGGTCAGCTCAAACCACTTTATCGAAAAAGTGAGAGTTTGGGTGGGTTATCCTATAAAATTATTACAACAAAACGTCCAAAATCTGATCAGTGTTCGTTGGCATTTTCACCCTTCCATAAGTTTCAGAACACATTTCAGTCAACACCGAATTTCTTGCTCTGACGACTCGCAAAAAACATATGTGATTGAGAACTTCAGACTGATGTTGAAAAAATTCGGGCCACACTCCAATGACGATGATATATTTTCTTATTTCTGACCATAATTTTGTTTACAGTACAAAATTCTCAGCATGTGATAGTGCATAAGTTCACTCGTTTTACAACGTTTTTCAAATATATATTAACAATGATATTGCTTGACAATATGCGACGAAGAATAACATGATTGTTGAAATGTTTAGTGACTTCAAGGACATGACAACTGTTCGCTATTGCAAAGTTGATTGATAAGACTTTGTCGTACATGATTTTCTCCATACAATATACAAGCTTAATAAGGCATGGTTGAACTTTTGTTTGTAGTTGTACATGCATAGGGTTTAATATATTTGCTTCTTGCTTCTTATTAGATAGTGAGCCGAATGGTAATCACAGACTATGAGCTTCACCCCACCCATATATCGCAGAACATGGGTCAAATGCTACTCGAAGAAAAACTTTCAGTAGATCCCCTAAGGAAAAACTGGGTGAATATGATGTTTGCCGTGACCGTAATTTATACGGCAGCCAGCAGATAGGCTTGCCATACAATCTATCGGTTCCCGTTAATTCCTATGATCGGAATTTTTCGGACAGCCTAAGGCCACAAAGCTACCAGTGGTGCAAGTGATTCCGGTGCTGTCGGATCATCTCTGCTCTACTTTGACCAACAGTCTCTATGCCACTTATAATATGGTGAATACCTCACTCCTTCCGGGGCAAACAGCACCTAATCGTCGCCCTGTGCTGGAGGTTATAACACCGCTAGCGCGACGCACACAAAGGACCCACAAGAAATGTACAGAGGCACTGACTTTTTAGAGGTATGTCCAAACACTTTTGTACTCTTGGCTCGCCCTCGTTTTCCCGATTAACACCCGCTCCGCAAGCAACGGAATGAAAGGGATTATTCCGCTACCTCTGGTTCGTGATCCGTCTGTGGAAATAAAGCATGATGTACCTCTGATATTTATGACGCAGAGATCTCCATCGACAACTATTCTTTGCTCAGGAGGGACAGACTACATGGTAAAAGGAGAGGGTGCATTATCTACATAAAGTCTGACATCCCCGTTACTCAGTGCTCAGCCCTCGAGCTAAACGAGATTGACGACTCAGTATGGGTTATCGCCAAACTTACTCACCCCACATCTGTCTTAATAGGATGCACTAACCGACCCCTTCGCCTCTCAGTCGAATACGACGACAGAGGCTAATAACCGTGTTTCCCACGTGTAGCGTCACTACCACACACAGAGAAAATTACATGTGGTGACTTTAACATGCCAGATATAACGTGGCAACCAATCGGCTATCCGAAATGCTTTGGTAAATTTGTAAGCATTCTTACAACAAAGGGTTGGCAACAACATGCGGAACACCCCACCAGGTACAATAGTGTCCTGAACCCCGTCTTCACAAGCGGAAACACACCCACAAAACTCCAAGAAGGTACACAATTTCCAGGTGGCGATCACAAGATTGCATGTGGATACCTCAACATATCTAGCACAAGAACAACCCAAAAGACAGGGATAGTTCTATCTAAAAATTATAGGTATGCTAAGTGGGACGAACTACGGTTGTTTCTGCGCCGCCTAGATTGCAGCCCCTACTTTATCGGCAGTTCGGTCAAAGAACTCTGTGATCTATTTTATGAATATACAGGCAAAGCTGAAGACTATACTGCTGCCCCGTTCCAAAGGGAAATTAAGAAAACCAGGGTTGACTTTATACCTACGAAAGTACGCAACCACCAAAGAGTGCCATAAGTCGAATGACTTTTCGTCGTTTACCACGCCCGAAGACACGTACGACACGTTTAAGGTAGAAGGGGTACTAGAAGCCGCTAAATAAGAGCGCATTCAATGCAGCAAAACTGAAAACCCGAACGAGCAGCTCCAGAAATGGTGGTCGTAGTTTATTCATGAACAACAGGATCCTCAACGAAGACCCACTACAAATCTGACAGCTGTTCAGTCATAGGTTTGCTAGCTGCTTTACGCATGAGGACAAAACAAAAGTCAGTGGTACGCCGTCAACATCAGTTCACTCGGTGATTACTGTGCGCTTCTCGCAACAAAACATTTCCCTAATTACAGCAGCACTTCGAACTTCATACAGTGCTGGACCTGATGGAATTTCAATCTTGCTAACACGAGGTGGCAAAGACATACATACTGATCCTCTTGAAGCTCTTTAATATGTCTCTGTGTGATCCTAATTAACCCGGCAACTGGAAGCTGTCACACACATAATCCAAGTATAAATATGGACCAACATCCAACATACAAAACTACCGACCTATAAACACCACGTCGGTAGTATCCAGGGCTATGGAAAAGGTGGTTGTGAACGAAGTTGTCGACCACAGGGTGGCAAACTAATTATTGTCTTCTAAACGACACGGATTCTTGAAAGGCCAGTCTTGCGCTACCAGCTATCTAGACTATCTAAACGATATTATAAAAAAGTGTGACTAAGGCCTATTTGTAACTACCCTTTTCTTAAACTTCGAGCAACCATTCGATAAGGTGCCTAACATACGCCTGGTCAGTAAGTTGCAGTCATATGGTTTCCAGGACCCGTTACTGTCCTGGCTTAGAAAATCTTTAGAGGGTCGCTTCCAAGTAGTAAAATTCAGTAATTGCTACTCCTCCCCTAGACCCATGTAAAGTGATGTCATCCGGGGTAGTATGCTAAGACCGTTACTTTTCCTGATCTCCGTAAACGATATCTGCAGTGTTATCCGGAATGGCATACCTCACCTTTTTTTCGACGAAATGAAGATAGTCTACAGCTGTTCCTGTACAGCACCAGCGCAAGGTTTCTCTCAAATACAAAGTGATCCGAGGAGAATGTTCTCATGGAGCGTGACCAGGCAGCTCACTGTAAACCCAATTAAAAGTGGCATCCCCCATTTCCATAAATCCCATTTAGATGCAACACTAGGTTTTGGTGACACCGCATTGCAGACACTCAACACTGTGATAGACCTCGGAATCACTCACTCCAGGAGTTTGACTTTTACGGAGTATGCAGATTCAATAGTTTCCAAAGGCAGAAGACTCACAGGTCTTCCACACAGAAACACGTTCACACCTGAGGCAAAGTCATGGTTCGTCCAATATTACAGTATTCCGCAGTCATCTATGGTAACATGAAAGTATCAGACAGAATTCCGGTAGGGAACATCCAAAGAAACTTTACCCGGTGCCCACTCATGCCTAACGAAAGACTTCCTTACGAAGCAAGATGCAAGAAACTAGAACTAGAATCACTCTGGCTGAGACGCCTGAAGCTCGACCTAATCTTTCTTTTTAGTCTTTTGTCTGGAAAGGCTAGAACAAACTGTACTGTTACCTTTGGATCAACATGGCATATAGTCTCCATAATAGTAAACATACCATTCCGATAAATAGGTATCTCTCAAAACCTCGATATGGGTTTTTCGTAACGCCAGACAGCACGCTATGGAACAAGCTTCCAACTTCTATACGAGCATGTTGACCTCTGGACCAGTTTCAGCGACTAGTCAGTGAATTCCTCCTATCTGACGATTCTCACCAATTCGTCGACGGCCAAATCACAAGCGGCGACACCATGTACAGTGGTGTTACTGGTACGTAGACCCAAGGAGGACTAACATGGCGAGAACAAAAATATACGATGCCGAAAACTAAGCGCATAAATCAAGCTAAAATCTAACGGAACAAATGACCTAGAGTAGATGGCAAGCGGGGTGTGATACTATTTGAAACACTTAACCGTGTAGCAAATCTGGCGTAACCTCCAGCTCTTCGTAACATAACTGATTTCTCCATTTAATACCTGTTCATTCTCAACTATGAAAAATAAATGTTTTACCCTTCACCCCGAGCAAATAACTTTATCCTGTTACAGCTAGGGCTTCTGTCTCAGACTTTTACAGTTCATGGGCTTCTGCAGAAATATTGCGATTATCAAAATGAAAAGAGGTTCCTTTAAAATAAACTTATAACTGGTGGAATAATACAGGGTAGTGTCCTCAAACCTTGTTGTTCATAACTTATATCAGTAGTGTATGCAAGTGCTTCACTGCTCAAGAAACATTCTTATACGCTAATGACCTTAAGAATGTATACTGGTGTCACGCCCGTGAGCCAAGCAATCAGATATCTGCTGCTCAACAAGAATTGAGTGAAGTAGCTAAATGGTACAACGAGTCCCATCTCAAATTCGACACCGACAGATATGGTTGGCCTAGCATAGGCAGCGATGACCTAGAAGTGTCTATCGAAGCACGTGGACAAAAGTTACCTAGACAGTCTTCAGTGCTAGGTCTCCTACTTAGATATTTCAGTGACTTAACATTCTCCGAACGAACAGCTTGTATCACACCTAAGCCACGTAGACTCCTCAGATGCATCATCCGTAACACTTACAGTACTGAATCAAGGGTCTACTCTATCAACGCATGCAACCATCCAATTTTAGAATATCGCCCACTTGTCACGGGTGGCCTTCGCATAAGTGGCGAAAGAAAAACTGAATGGGTTAAACTCCACTTTACTTTGAGAACACTAGGAGCTGACCCCAGCCTTGCCCGCATCTCCAGATAAAACATACTACGACTGGAGCCTCTCTGGAAGAAGCAGCATAGAACGAATCTCACATTTTGCTACCAATTACCTCGTAAGCAAATGCACTCGTGTAGCCGATAAATTAAAATAGCTGTAACATCAACTCACTATTTACGTAATCACATTCTGTGAGCTGAAAATGAGTGTTGTGAGACCAATGTGCGAGGTAAGTTCTTCCTCAGTAAGCTCTCCCACATCCAAAATAGACTTCCCTAGAAGATACGTACCGCAGGTTTGTCATCTGTCTTTCGTTCCTCACTTAACAAGCTGCTTACAGATGGTGAGTCTGTTACCCGCTTGGTCACTATGTATACGTTCTGGGCTTGTGAAAATATACCACAGCCTCTAAACTTGTAGAGTAAGGCTATGGTCAATCCCATGTACTTTTGCCCTAATGGACCATGACATTATTCTACAGGGTGTTTGACTGCTATTCCACTACCTTAGGTTGCTTAGTCAGTAAATTTCACAATAGTGAGGCATGCATCGCCATGATGCACGGTCAGTTTTTTACGTGCCTCTAAAAATAGACACGGCACACCTAAAAACTCGCACGAACTTTACTTAAGAAAATCATAAGAATTATTTTTATATGCAGAAATTAGAGCGTACATGTCGCTCGAGTGTCTCCAAAACAATAGAACTTTCTCTCTTCACAATTTCCTCTTGTGTGGCGTATCACTCTCCGGTTTCTATTCGTGCTTTACTTTTTCGCTTTTCTTTTCAGCATAACAATAATATTTTTTCCTGAATACACAGGTATGCACCATTTTTGCAGGTATGAATTAGTTACCATACAAATAACATGTATCTTCGTGGAAGATAATCTCAATCCCCACCCGTTGTCACTAGAAGATATACGTGCTGCATGTTCATATAATGGAACATCCTAGCGGAATAAGTATGCAGAAAATTTACAAGTTGGAAAAATGGAAGTTTTGCCTTCGTATTAACAAAAAAACAGGGTTGGATCTAGATGTTACAGGTATTACCTAGAGAAAAATAAAGCTTGAAGCCAATACTTCCATTGTAACAGCTTGTACTTTTTGCTATAGATAATGGTAAAAAGTTTATGAAGGAGCGTATGCACGAACAGTTTACACATTGCACTTCATTGACGGTGCCAGGAGTGTATAATTCATGCATGTTAATACGATTCCACGGCAAAGATTCGTAATCTTGATGAATATATGGCTGAAAGCCAAATAACCTCACTTTTCCAACTGCAGCATCCGGAAGCAATAGACCTGTTTGAATGCTCCAAATGGACTTCCAGGATATCTCGTCCACCGTTTTCACGGGTCTTGAAGGCCTTGCAGCTGGTAAGTGTTGGACTTTGCTGGTCACTTTTATAATGAGTTAGTCGTAGATTTTGGCAACTGTGAAGTCTTAGCCCAGTGAACATTTTTATTTCTGCTTGTAGTAGACAGGTATTCTGAACTTGATAAAACTGATTGCCCTCAATGAAGGGTAGTTTCAGCCATAGTCTGTTTCTTAAGTAGTTAATTCATGGTGGCAGCCAAGCCAAAGTTTGGAACTGAACTGGCTTTTCACAACGCGAAAAAAATACAAGGCAGCGGGCGGAGACAGCAAGAATTTCAAAAAGGAGAGTGTTTTCTATGTTCACGTTTCTCCATACTTAACTTCCCTTGCTATGGCGTTCACTGTACGTGCTTTTTCTTTAGAGTGCTTAAAAATATAAATTTCCTGCTCTCACGTAGTGTAGAGTTTCTGTTCTTGATTACTCTGTTGGGTGGGGCAGAATGTACCGTTAGTTTGAGGCGGTAACTTATGGAAGTCTCCTCAATGCTTCATGTGAAATGCCAGTGTAGGTATGGTGGCTGTCTCACTATACATCAAGAAGGCCGAGTATACGAAATGTCGTGAGGGAGACTGTTCGGCTTGATAAGCCGGAAAAGTCACCAGATGATAGGAAGTTAGCCAGTAACCGACCAACTTTGGAGGTTGATTAAGAGGCCTTCACTTTAGCTGGAAGCCTGATCCACAACTGAGGGGATTTGATGGCAGAGAAGTTTGCACGTAAGCAGGACTTGAACGATTTCATTGTGACGCTATGGAGGTGGTTGCGCAGATCGTAACAACTGTTGTGTTTGAACTGAAACTCATCCAAAGTGTTTCTAGACTTAGTGCTCTGCATCTGAAGCTGTAGTGTTGTTTGCAATCGTATCCCAGTAATCTAGCTGTGGAATACCTTTGGACATCTATATTAGGCTTGGCTTCTATGCGGATACCACTCAGTATAAATGGACTGTATTCTAATAGTGGACGTACGCAAGTTTCATAGGACAGTGACTTGACGTGAGGAGGAAATCTTTAGCATAATTTTGACCGACAATGTCAACTTACTGGATATATCACTTCGTACTTGATACCAGAAATTACTGGAATTCGTCAACTGGCTTTCCCCTATTTATCTTCAACTTTCTGAAAGCTTCCACAGCGAACTCGACATCCTAGATGCTACTATGTACGAAAACCCAGCTACAATAAATGATCTAAGGCTTCTGGAGGGTGAAAATGGAGGCGAAAATCTGGACAAACAATTAAATCTAAGAAATAAACTCATGTAGTGGCTCAAAGTGAGGCGTATTCACGAGTGAACCCACTCAACGAACTTCTCCAGTACCTAGTCTCCTTTGACTCTGTTTCACAAAAAAACTATCAGAGGTCAACAAACCTCCTTGATAATTCTGCATGCTGCAATGTGAATTCCATGCATAAAACTCTATTGCCATTGGATAATGGTCCTTCAAACATCTATTTCTTTTTACCGCAACAACTAATTCTGATTGACTACATCTGTATTGGCGCGTAGTGTAATGGAAAACTGATCTGAAAATCCCTCCCGATCACCCTCATTTGATTGTATTGACGTTTATTTTAACATTTTTACCCTCGTTATGGATGGTGCACCCTTGACCCTCGCCGGTGTAATGTTATTTGCTTGTTTGACTGTCCTATTTGACTTTGCACTCGGTATTTACCTTTGTTTGTTTGAGGCTTATCATGAATGTTTCACTTTCCTATCATGTGACGCTGGACTGTTGACAAGGCGATGTTGTTTTACTGCGCCCAACATCTTGTTTCGGTTCAACTTACGGTTGTGCTGTGATTTGACTGTTTGTCCTTTGACTGTCTACTGGGAACGTTTGTTTGTTGATTTGATTCTGGTGGGCAGAGTTTTGGTCCCTTTTGTCGGGAATATTCCTATTGACCGACAGGTGCCTAACAGTTGTATTTGTTTAACCAGTTTTTACCGCGTAGTACGCACTTGCACTCGAGAACGTTTTGGGCTGTATAGCTACCCAACGGCATTGTTGAGGTATTTTTGTAATTTTGACATAACTTATTGTTGCTTTGATAGTACCACAGATTTTGTTACGAATCTACTATTGAATTACTACAAAGCGTGTTTTGATATTTTGATCCGACCTTTGACTGTGCGTCACTCGCAGAAGTTAGGAAGCTATAGAGTAGAACGCAGGAACTATTCAGATTCACGTCAGTTGGCACCGCCTAGTTATTTCCCGCTTTCAGGCCGAGATTATTGGATTCCGGCCGCTACAGGTAGCAGCACAAGTGGGGAGCGAATGGACTTAGATATTCACTTGGAATATATGGTTACGTCAGCACTAACTGTTACCTGAAATTAATGAAGTGAGTTTTTATTGACCAATGACACTGCACATACAAATCGATGTTAAAACAAAAGTCCATCTGACGAACCACGGAACTATACCCCCAGGCTAACCACCTCAATCACATGTAGCCCAAAGGTTGAATATTTTGCGATTTTTGTGCCAATTTATTGTGAAAAAAGAATATGAAGCGGAAACGGCCGAAACTCATAAACAATCTGTACACACTATGAGGTGATGTTTTCCTGTTCCTTTCACAACCTGCAGATACTTTTGATGTCATGGCAAACGCTGATTCCACACCTTCTGTATCATTCAGGATGGCTCAACTAATGGAGGTTTCTCTATCATTATCAGTTTGATGCCTCTCTCTCTCATGTTAAATTCCTAGCTTGAGAGTAAAAGATTTGTAAACTGATTTATTTATCTCACACGACCACCATTTGAGTGTAAAGACTGAAGAGAATTTTTCGCCAGCCAGCTCATTTGGAGTATGTGCTGTCTTAGCACTCATTGGGAAGCAATCGAATTACATAAGACATAGTATTCCTTTTCGTATTCATGGCGCCAAAGCTTGCAATGATCCAGCGCATATGTGCGAATTATTCGGTGACTTATTTGCAGCTAGTCATGTGGAAATTGAAAATATTCTTTCTAATGCTAATACGGTCTGCACCATTGAAAGCTATTATTCTCCACCAGCGCCAATATATGCGGTTGAATTCGCACATTCTAATATTAGCTAAGCCAGTGGGACACTAAAATGCACTAGCAGCACTCGCGTAGACGCAGTATCATCACATTTCTCCAGGTGTGGTGGCCCTGATATTCCATTATCATTACTTAAAATATTTTCGCTGCCTTTAAAATCTTTCATAAACCGTGATATCCGTAAAACACTGTTTATCCCATCTAGGTATAAATGTGGTTCGAAAACACTTGCCGCTAACTACAGACCAGTGAATATTACCTTTGTGGTTACAAGAATTGTGGGAAAAGTTATTGAGGAAGGCATTCTTCAACACATGCCTAGTAGCAACATCACATCGAGTCAATATAGTTTCCTAAAATCAAGGTCCTATATAACTTGCCCTCTTGACTTCTCCAACTTCACGACCACCATGCGCGACCGGCACCAACTAATCCTTGTACTCTGTCTAGACATTTTAAGGCATCTGACACGGTCGATGACTTAATGTCATTAAGTAGGCTAAAGTTTCTGGTAATTAACTATCCATTATTAGGATGGACTAAGTCTTTCCTCAGTAATCGCACCCAAGTGGTGAAGATAGACTCATACACTTCAAAACCTAGGCCAATTACCTCTAGTGTAGTGCACGGCAGTGTATTAGATCCCCTTTTCTTTACCTTGTACGCCAATAGCACTTGCAGCTGCTTTACACATACAAACCATTCTTGTTTGCTGATGACCTAAACATCGCGTACACGTCCATCCATGATGGTTAATCCGGCTTCCAAGCACTAGAGCAAAGGGAGCTTGATGTAGTATCAGCATGATCTACTGCCTGGAAGCTTCACTTCGATACAGGCAAATGTGACCGGATAGGTTTCGGTGCTTCGTCGGTAGACATCCAACCATATCATCAGCCTATGAAACTAGCTGTACCCAAAAGTGCCTGTGACCATGGTCTGAGACATTCAGGTAGCCTCACATTTTCTGAACAGGCGGCCTCACGGACTCGCAAATCTAGGATCTTAATGGGCTACATAGTCCATGACTTGCCCCTCAAAGACGTCAGGTTACTGCCCCGTAAAACTCGGGTAAGTCTAATATTGGAATATTGTCCATTTTTATTGAGTGATACTCGCAGTAAAGACAAATGAAAAGTGAAAGGTATCCAAAGGTATTTTACAGCTAGGTTACTAAGATACGATTGCATACAGGTCTACAATTCCAGACACAGAGCCGTAGCTCTAGAACCGTGTTGAATGAGACGACTCGAAATTAACCTGACATTCTTCTTCGATGCGCTACACAAATTCACTTTCACAACCGGTGGTGAGTTTTATTTAGGACACAACAGTTGTTACTACCTGCGCAACCGCGCCCACAGTAAAACACTGAGTCTGTTCAAATCCTGCTCGTATGCACATTTCCCCACCCTATAATTTCCCCAGTTGTGTAGCGGACTTCCTGTCAACTAAGGGCCTCCGAAGAAAACTCTAAATCTGATCGGTTGCTAGCTAACTTCTTATCATCTGGCAACTTATCTGGCTCACTGAGTTCACCAAAACTATCCTCTACGACGTCTTACATGTCTGGGCCTCCTAATGTATAACAGGAAATCCACCGTGCCTGCTGTGGCCTTTCATGTAAAAACTCTGGGGAGACTTCCATAAACTGTCGCCTCAAGCTAAAGACAAATTCTGCCCTACCTGGTACAGTCACCAAAAATAGAAGTTCCACACCACGCGAGAGAGCGAAATTTATGTTCTTAAGCAGGGAAAGCACATACGACGAACGCCATGGCAAAGAAAGTTGAGCAAGGAGGAACATCGACATGGGAAACACATTCCTTGTTGGAGTTCTGTCTTCTTTTTCTGCCTGCTGCTCTGTTCCTGCTTTTTTCTCACTGCAGAAAAGCTATTCATTTCTAAATGTTGGCTCAATTGTCATCGGAAATTAATTATTTAAGGAACAGATCCTGACTAAGGCCCCCTCCATAAGGGCTGGACAGCGTGACTATGCCCGCAATGCCTGACCACAACAAAAAGAAACAAAGAACGTTCATTGGACTACAACTTCCCAATCATCAAAACCTAGGATTTGTTCATTAAGAGAGTGACCAGGAAAGTCTAACCCCAATAGACCACAAGGCTGCCACGACCCATGAAAACGGCGGACAAGATATTCTAGGGGTCCGCCTTACGCTTCCTAACAAACACATCGCTTCTGGTTACTGGAGTTGGAAGAATGAAGATATTTGGCTCTCGGTGTTACTATTTATCAGGATTATGAATCTCCGGTTTAAAATGGTACTGACAGACATGAATTATACATTTCTGGAATCATCAAGGTGGTGCAATAAATAAACAATCTGTGCATACATTTCCTCGTGAACCTTTCATCATCATCCTGGGCAAACAGTACAAACTATCACAATGGAAGTGTTAGCTTCAAGCTTAGCATGTAATGTTGAGATGCAAACCCGGTTTTTCTGTTGATATGGAGACAGCCCAACCTGTGAATTTTTGCACGCTCATCCCGCTGGGATATTCCACCACATAAACATGCGGCACTTAATTCTTCAAGTGATAAAATAGGTAGGGGTTGAGATTACCTGCTATGAAGATACTTGTTATTTGTACGGTAACTAATTCATACCTGAAAAAATGGTGTGTGCCTGTAAACTCAGGAGTAATTATCATCACTATTACCAGGTTTTAATCTATTTGAGCTAAGCTCTGTAGACCATGTGCTCAGCGGAACTGGTGGCTCCAGTGAACGTTGATTTTGAACTCCGCTGAGGAACTGGATTAAAGCCACGTCTTGCGTTGACTGAATCTTCGCAAATAAAGTCGTCTTCAAAGACAGCCCGACAAAACTTGTCACCTTTGTGTGGGAATTATCATGTCGCTATCGGCTGATCCACTATCAATGATTTCGATTTGAACTTCAATTGGTTGAAAATCTTAGTTGTTAGAACGGCACCAGAAGAAACGATTTGTGGATCTGACTGTGTGACAGAGTCAGAACACTCACTGAAAATTTTACTTGACTAAATCTTGTTTACCATCAGCCAGTCCGCTACCCTGTCATATCCAACTCAACTGAGACAATGAGCAACTTTACTGTTTAACTACTGAGACCAAAGTGATATCATTAGGCCAGTCGTAAAGGCAATGGTAACGCAAACATTTGCAAGCTATCTAGAGAAACAACAGTGCATGCGCAGAAGCAGTGAAAGCCAACAGGCAGTGGCACTAAGTTAAGCTTAAAAATATGTCCGTCTCTAACTCGAGAAATCTGTTCCGTTGTGCTGCGCCGCTCCAACGGATCAAAACAGAAGTCCGTCGACAGGTAGGATGAAAAGGGCCGACACGCACTGACACTAAGGCAGTGGAGCTCTAAGCCGATCAATACTTGGAGATTTTTTCATTTTCGACCACCTACGTTGGAGTGTGCGACTATCCCACTGACCATGCAGAAGTCGGTCGTTGATTTAGGCTTTCAGCTGGTACGCTGCAAACTGCTGATGCTTACAAACTATCTGTGGGATGGTTCTTCAAGAAAGAGTTGTTGAAACGTCTTCCAACTCAAGTGGACGTACTCAGGCCTTGGAAGTTACATCATATAGCACCAATCTACAAGGCAGATTGGCGAAATAGCCCAAAGAATTAAAGACCAGTGACACCCATCTATACCTTTCATATAACCGGAATCTTTGGTCTGTAAGGGACTGAGAGGTCACCTCGTGACAATCAACTTCTTCACGACCCAGCAACACTCATATGGAGAAGGTTATTCTCGCATTATTAACTAGCCGGAGTAGTATCCGTAGTGATATCTTCAGCTTCAGGCTGACTTTCATTACTGTCGTGCGCACCTTCATCTTCTTCCACCTAAGCTTACCTCTAAACAGTTGGTTCTGGACACTTCCTCAAGTAAGTTTAATAGTCAGTACAAACTCACCCAGATGTATCATGGTCGATCTACTCCTGCGTATTTTTGTGCCCCTGTTACAAATTTCGCCTGCTGCTCGCTTTTGTTATTCACTTTTCAGATTTACTTAACCAGTCCTTCATTCAAATGGAATCCTACAAATCGCATTCGTAAGTGGGAAATATTGGCACCGAAACCTGATGACGAACGCGCACACCCCAAGGTCATGAATGTGATGCGGCCTCACCTTCGAGAATATTGGATGATTCAAACGATGACCGGATAATCTTCAAATTCGAACTGAGCCTGCTTCAACATGCCTCCTATATGCCATAAATCACAGCATCTAATGTATAGCATAACATTGTACATAATAGTTATCTCCCATTACCAAAGTGATCAAACCTGTAAACTGGTTTGTATTCATGTAACCTTTGTTGCATGAAATATATTATTATTATTAGATCATGGGATCGGCACTACTGAACGTGAAGAGTGAACTCATGTTACTGATCTAGAATTTTGTAAAAGCGCTTGATCCTGTTACCTACGACCGTCTCATTGATCGACTGAGGTTGGTGCAGAGGAATTCACTGCATATCGACTGGTTGTCCTTATGTCTACATAGCCGTTTATTTAGAAATGGAGTGAATTTTTCTCCGTCTGAGGAAACAAAATGTCCGAGTGGAGTTACTTAAGGTTCAGCGCTAAGCCCTCTCCTTTGTCTAATATAAACAAACAGCTTGCTCCGACAGGTTCTTTCCTCATTTCTTTTCACCGATGGCGTGAAACTATGGGGAGAAATCAGGAGCAGGAAAGTTAGTGATTCATTACGACTTCGAAATTGGACACTCAAAAATGGACTTTGATTTTACTCTAAAAAACGTAAGGTTGTAAATATCAGGCACGGCGTATGCCCTGTATACTCTTAGGGGTAGAGAACAAGGGGTGTCACAGATAGAGAGGGATTTGAGTGTTTTAGTCTCTCAGGATCAACTGTGGGGCGCCGACTGTGACAGAAGCTCACCTCATGGCAACGTGCTGCTTTTATCTTTCGAACGGGCTCTCAGAAGTTACGATTGTGGGTTTACCGCAGAATTCTCAGCGGTTCAGGACCACGTCTTCTCTCTTCGCTGTCCCCGCAGAAAGGCAAACTAAGTATTGGATGAGTCCGGAGGAGGTTTAAAAAGTCTGTGCGAAACGATATCAGAAACAAATGGTATCGCTTGACATTTATCCTCTGAAATACAGAAGACTAGGAGGGGATCTTATGGTAGCCAACTGTATCCTAAACATCCATGGGCATCCCCCATCATTTGCTTTTACTTTTAACACCACTCTTGGGGATCACATGCATAAATTAAGCTCAGAAAATAGAAGGTTATAAGCCGGGTGAAAATTATACTTCATAGGATCTACTTTATCTCGTAACGCTTGTCCGGCTTGAACGGTTTAGCCAGCTTCGTCGAAATATTACATAAAAGGATCCTACACCCTTTCGGTGTGCTTGTGGTGGTTTAATCATATCGTCATATTCTCCCTCGTTGTTACGCAAATAAATTGGTCACCAAAAGAAAATACAGTTCATTACCTCCCGAAATGAAAGACATCTAAGTAAAAGCTTTCTAAAAAAATATCCAGGTGCGAACTTGACAGACGCAGAGGCCACTCACTAATTATTCGTACCTGTTATATGCCTACGAATACGAGACCAGGAACGAGCACACTAGCATAGTAATGTTGTTATTATTATATCGAACAGTATATTTGCGAGGTCGTGCCAAGATACCTATCAGTTCCAATTAACTGGTCAAAGGGTCGATTACGAGGAGTGCAACGTAACATGACAGCGTGCCAAATGGCATGGGCGCTTGACCGGATGTTTTCAGCTTGGTGAGTCCAGTAAAACCACCAAGGTCAGCATCAGTCTTGAATCTCGTTGAGCCCTAATCTAATGATCCTGGAGAAGTGTGTGACGCTACAGCTTTTTCTGTTCTTCCCCCACTTATCTATCTTCACACTCCCCAACCTTAGTATCTGCAATAAGTCCCACCCCTTCTCCATATCGCTACAAGTAACATCCATTTCCCACAAGTACTTCTCACTTGTTTTTCGATCTTTTTCGGAGCTCCCTATTTCCAGCAGTAAGTTTTAAATAAGGCTTGGCGTTTGCTTGAAAAGTCCGGAATGGAATGGGATAGTTGTTCTTATCAACAGTCCTGTTGCTGCCCCCAAAAGCCAAGCCACACCTTGCAAAGCAAAAATGCATGCGAAAAGAAAGTCGCTACCTCCGAAGCTACAAGCAGGAAAAATGCAAAAACTTCTGTTGCCAGTAAAGTAGTGTAACCAAACAGAAAGTACCAAACCTCAAGACCTAGAAGAGAGATCTGTAAAGACAAGTTCCTTCTGCTCGCACTTCTGGTTCTGATGTTGGTTCAAAACTGTACCAAAAGGTTCCTATGTAAATCAGTCAGCTTCCTCGTACTTGCATCTAGGTTTTCTGGACGGTTCCAGATCTTCGGCGGATTGTGACGCAGTAGATCCAGCCACTCATCTGCTATAGTTCTAGCATACAGAACAGGTGATTGAGTGTTGGTTAGTTTACCCAAAACTCTGGTACAGTACGGTCCTTCAGCCGTCGAGTTGCCAGACAGTTGTTTTGACTGGTCTTTGGAGAGAGTTAAACAAATTTCTTATAGAGTGAATTCGTTTCCTCCCAAGCCTTCCCACTTAAATTTTGGGAAGATAGCTTTCGATGTACCATTCGAAATAAAATCCGAAAAGCATAGAATGTGAGAATCGTTGTCTGTTTCTAAAGCAAAGATTGAGGTTGGAATAGATTTACAGAACAGGTCAGTACCAGCCGCGGTGCCCAGACGTTGCGCTACGGCATGGCGTTTAGAAGTATCTCCTTGGTTAGTCGACTTGGTAAGTGTTACATAGCGTTGTTTTACAGTCTCGAAAAGCTGGGGCCTCGAAGGCTACATTTAGAACTTTATACTCCTCTATACCTTTGCTGAAGGACTACTATAGCATATTAGGAGTCAGCAAATCTGCCAGTCAGTCTGAAATCAAAAAGGCTTATTATCAGGTAAGCATCATGAAATCTTGTATTAGCCTCTCAGCTGGCGAAAAAGTTTCACCCAGATGTCAACAAAAATGATAAGACAGCTGCACAAAAGTTTCAGGAGGTTAGCGAAGCATACGAAGTGAGTCATTGCGGTCTGTTAATAACCGACCTATAGGTTTTAGGCGATGAAAACAAACGCAGTCAGTATGACAAATTTGGAACATCTTCAACACAAAATAACTTCGGAGGTGGTCAGTCACAGGGTTTTGAGTTTCATTCCAACATAAACCCAGAAGAGCTATTTCGGCGTATATTCCGTGACAGTGAATTTACCTTTAAAGAATGGTCAAGTGGGGATAAGGGATTTGCGGAGTCAATTTTCGGATCCGATACCACCAAGGAAATCGCTATTAGCCTTACTTTTGAGCAGGTATATTGTTTACTTAAAATACCTTTCATTCTCTTGGCTTAACATTTACCTCAAAGTAGATGCATTATGTAACCTGATAATTGAGGTGTCAGTACAAGGTTCTCATTTAGAGTCACACTTTTCATGAGGAATTTTGTTACTCTACTTGAGTGATATAGATTGAGAAAATTGTAACTTGGGTTGGTGTTGCGGATACTTTTGTCAAGTTCACAAGAATCCAGGAAAAGATAAGTTAATGCAAGGTGAAACGATATCGTTGGTATTCACACTTTAAATAGAAAAGGACATAGATACACATGTCCCACTGGACTTGACTATAGAGAACTGATTGTCGTAGATGAATGAAAATTTGGGCATTTGACTTGGATGATTGTAGGACGAAGTACGCTGATGGCCTCATGAAGAAAAGAAACAAATCAGTGGAGAAAAATGTTCTTTTTCGATGTTATTTTGTAACACTGTACAATCGTACTTATATATATATATATATATATATATATATATATATATATAAACGATAGGGTATACTTACATCATTAAGCTAGTGCTAATAACTGGAAATCAAGAATTGGAAACAGTTGTGTAATGATCTTTTAGACAGTGGAACTAGTGAGGGAAGCAAGGAGTTTGACAAGGTGGGAATTGTTGGTGGATGTGGAATGCCAATATTGAGTATTCACTTGGTAGATATAAAAAGGGAGGAGGATGAAACAAGAGTCATAATGAAAATAATAATAAACTGACTAATCAGAATGAAATCGAAATTTGTGAAAGTGTTTAGACCATGGTAAGATAAGATGTTAAAAATACTATAAACGCAGAGACCAGACCTCAGTTGGTGTATTGGCATTGCTTCTGCTGTGCACAACTGTCGGAAGCATACTCCTTTTGACCTATTTCGTTTGACTTTGTGATTGACACTGAAGAAGGACTATGGTAGAGCTTTATATCCAGAGCTGATGAAATGTTCAAGAAATGGACTGTTAATTAACTTACATTCTATCCATTACATGACTGTTCTGTGCAAATGGTAGCTTTAGTGTTAAATGTTGAGAGACTTCATAACATCGTTTCTAGTTAGCTTGCAAACCATTTGACTTGTTACAATAACAGTTACATATAAACTATGGTCTTAGGTTGTTAGATATATGTGAAAGCATTGGTGATACCGTGACCAAAAACTGACCAAATGGCTCTTCACCAATTAGAACTGATGATGAAAAATGTGTTGATAGGGATATGATTGCACACTACTGGGATTTTGATTCTTAACGACGAATGAAGCAAGAGTTTCACTAAACTGGATTGGTTTAGTCGTCATCAATAAAAGTTTCATTCAAAAGGAAATACAATCATGAAGCAAACGACAAGACGTGGTTGCCAAAATTAAAATCCACTGAGAGTTTTCTAATAAAGTGCTTGAAAAGTGTCACCTCGTCATTCAAATAACCCTACCAGCAACAATTACATAAAGGTATTGATCTGCGCTATGTCATCTGCATATTCTAGGTCTAACAAGAATTCTCCTGTGATTAAGTCAACGTCTGTGTAATTAGGTGACTAGAGGTAGACCTCCATAAGAATATCTATGATAAAATTGAATAAAAATGGAGACAGTGGGCATTCTTGACGGACACTACTCGATGAGTATAGCTCCCTGGACAACTCTTCATAGGCTCTAACATGCCCACAAGTGTTCGAGTAGAGAGCTTTCAATAAGGTGATGTACTTACCAGTGTCAGTAGAATGATGGCAGTTATTCAAATCTACGTATATGCCTGACGTAAGTTGTTAATCGAAATATACTGTCCGAAATCTTAACAGATGCGCAACTTCTACTGCTACACGTCAAAGTGGAATTAAAATAATTACATATACCGAAACATACCGGGTCATGAATTAATGTGGACTCCTCTAATCTATTTTAAAGACGTTTTCTAGGGATGGTTGATGGATTTTCAAATTGACGAGAACTCAGTTTTATGCAGAATACTTCTACAGTAGCTACGGTAAGAAAGTGGAGGGTAATGTTTTATCGTTTAAAAAAATCAAACACACTTCCTGACAATTCGGCACGATTCGCCTCAAGTTGTTTTTGTAAATTCTGGCAGGAGTATAACACCCAGCCTCTCTCGTCTGTACCATGCCATCCTCGTTTAAACGGACTGAAACAATTTATTAACAGCCGCAAGGTATCAGTTCTACAAAACGATGTATATATATATATATATATATATATATATATATATATATATATATATATATATATATATATATATATATATATTCAATACACTTCTGAGGTGCATTTCTTACCACCTTTTGTGAATAACTTTGGTTTCTCGACTAAGAACACGTAAAATCAGGTACATTCACTGTGGTCCCCTCAAGTTTAGAACATAAATTTAATGTTGATATCTACTCCCTTGTGCCTTCACATACACTTAATTGCTGTTACTGGTGTTTAATGTTTTACTTTATGACCGTACACAGGCGTATGTATCATTTTTTAATACCATTGGTTTACCAAAGAAGATTAATGTGATATGCAGAAACAATGCAACCCAACAGACACGCAGTTTCATACACCCGAAATTGAGGTACACCTAGTGTGCGACGGCTAGTGGGACTGAATGGTCAACCAAGATTTTATGTCGTGTGATCCGTCAGTGTATGCATGAACCTCATTTATCCTAATCAATGAACCACAGTTCTACACCAAAAAAGACTAAAAATGTGTGATTCTTAGTTTGGTGTGTCGAATTTTGTGTGACCACTGTGATCATTTGGTGTATGTTGGATACAACTTTTTATACAACATTCTTGATTGTTTCATCCTTGTAGGCTGCTCGGGGTGTCAACAAAGATATCAACGTTAATATGGTAACTGATTGTCCTCGCTGCGGAGGTTCACGTGCTGAGCCTGGCACGGGCATGTCAACCTGCCCAAGTTGTCGTGGAACAGGGACTGAAAGCTTAAATACTGGGCCGTATTTGCTTCGGAGTGTTTGCAGACGATGCAAGGGTACTGGAACTATTGTTCGACGTCCCTGTATAGAATGTGAAGGCAATGGCAAGGTAATAGGCCGTAATCGAGTCAGCGTATCCATTCCTGCAGGTAATTGACCGGCAATTTTTCGCGCATAGTTCATGTTTCTATGTTCAAGTAGTTCCTTCTCACCTTGATTTTCCTTGGACTGTAAATTACAGCTAGTAAATCAGTTACTGAATAACAACATCAGACCTGGGAATTTGGCGTTACTTTGTAAGGTCCCACAAGTAACACCAGCGAATCATGATAGGATACCAAGGTTAAGGGTGGGGAGGTTACAAGGAAACTAATCAAAAGTAGTTGAAAGTCTTAAGAAAAAAAAGTGAAAAAACTACGAAAACTCTATGATAATTAAAAGGAAGATGATAACACTGCCTTAAAACTTCTCGATTGACGGAGTTGAGTGTCGCCTTAAGGTCAAGAAATACAGCTAATTTTGGCAGCCCGGTATGTCTGTGTTCCAGAAGCTGATGGTGGTGAATGTTCGGTCGATACACCCAGGACCAGGTCTGATTTCCTCGAGTTCACTGTTCCTGAACCTCACTTTGGCGTCTAGGGACTATAGGACCTAGGATCTGGGACCCTATGTTGGCCAGCCTGATTTTCTTATGTTTGTCACCGGAGGATACCTCTACCTTCTTGAGGACTTCGATAACCAGTGATTAGAACCAGTCAGAGAAGACTGCATCTAATTCCCGTTCGTTAGCGTGAGATACAGTGTGTGCGACATTATCCAATGTTACGGTATTGAAATACGTCTGGTATTATCTCATTTGAGCCTATTGTCCCTGCTTATTTCATGTTATTAATAGCTCCCAACTTCTTAATGAGTCGGATTGGTTATCTCTGGGTTCCATTTCTGGTCTGATTGTATAGCAGGCAATAGAATTTTTGGGGACAGGTAAAATGTTTCAGGAATTAATCTGCTAATCGGGCTAGTTATCTTTTCGAATGGTTCGAAAACACGTGTTTATGAGCTGAAATTGTGTATATCAACTGCAACCATTATTCAATAAACATCAGATTCCATGTTAGTGCTGAGTGATTGAAATTTGGGAAGTGTGATATTTCGTGGACACGTTTCTCTCTTGTAGGGCTCATGCTATTTCTTACCTTTCTTTGTTCACGGGGTAATGAAGAATCGCATAAGCCGTCATTATTTGATGTTTTGCCGTAAATTGCAGGATAATGCTTCTTATACATCTGTTAATATATAACCGCTTTTTTGATGGGTTTAATAAGCACATGCGGTTCAGTAGCTTGGTGCCGTGTCACATGGGTGTACAGAAACCATTGATGTGATTATGACAAGTGCTCGAAACGCCATGAAGTAGATAATACTGTATCACTGTGAGATATATATATCAAACAAACAAGTATGAAATTACATACCATAGTGCCCAAGTTTTACGCTTATATTAATGTATAAAAACCAGTTGTGGTGATTTTCACCTCCATTGCGTCAAAAACAAAATAAAAATTATATTGATGGCAACATTTAGCTGTCATCTATCATAGTTTTCACTTATATAGGTAATAAGGCGTGTTTCTTAACTTTCATTTTGGGTGTGTTTAGTGTTCAGTGAAGCTTTAATGCCAGCCTACTAGTTCAGCTACTTCCTTTCATCAAGCTGTGGAACACAAGTACGTACTGGTGTACCAGACGGAATATTTACAGTTCTGGCATTTCAGACAGACAAACAAAAACAAAGTAGAAACTTGGTTTAATTTGCTACCCTTCACAGTGGAATGCATAGAATAGGTAGATACGAAAAGATTGATATCAAAGTAGACCAAGATGTATGAGAGAATAAACAGTTTTAAGACAACAGTTAGTGCAAATATTCAAGATTTCGAAGACGTCAATGAGTGAATATATCTGCGCTATTGTAACCGATCTCCAGACACATTACCACGTGTTCTCAACCACTTATTCATCTCGTCTTGTGGAACCCATCCAGGCAGTCTACATCTCCTCACACGACTCAGACGAATAGTTAGGAACTTCACACACTGGTGCAACGTTTTGGTCAGGCTACTCTGAACCTTCTCCCAACCCAATTCAACTTCCCGTAAAATGGCATCTAAGGAAGGCGGTGACTCGGTACGCGCAGTACATATTCATGTCATCTGATTCGACTGAGGTTCACAACCTCATCAACTGACTCTTCTTACCTTTGGGAATTCAATGTTGGTAGAGATGTATTTCGGACGCATTTAACTTTAAATAGCTATTTTAAGCAAAAAACAGTCGGTAGCATCCACGAAAGATATTCCCTCAATTTTCTTTCCAAAAAGTTTTCCTATTAAACGATATGACTTATGTTCTCATTTTGATGTTCATGTACTACCCAAACAACCTATAGTAAAGTTGGGTTACTCGAGCAATGTTTTTGGTTCCTGAAGGTACACATTAGATGTACAGTGTTCCAAGCAAATACTAAGAATACTTCGCACCGGCTAAATATAGGATAATGCTCCAGTGTTGGTTTTCTACCAGCATCTAGTCTGCAAATAAGAAATGAATTGGATGGCATTATGCATTAACTGCTTATCATATTTTCTAGTGGTTTTTAATTGTTTAAAGCTGTATGCATATTTCCTGTACTTTTGGTTACTAGGCGTAGAAGATGGCCAGGTCCTACGAGTGTCTGTTGGTAAGGATGGTTCTCATAATCAAGAAATATTCTTGCAAATTCGTGTGGAAAAAAGCCATCAGTTTCGACGAGAAGGTGCAGATGTACATTCAGATATTGTGATCTCACTTGCCCAAGCTGCGTTGGGTGGGAAAACGCGAGTACAAGGCATTTATGAGAGTATGCTAGTCAATGTAAGCGGTTTTCCATATATTCTTCTTACTCCTAAACTTTACTCTGTTCTGTTAATACATGCCGTATTATGTTTTTCATGCTATGCTGCCCGACTGACAGCTGCTGCTTTGATATAGTGGCGAAACCTGTATACCAAAATGATTTCATGAGTTCTTGTTTGAACGATTGTTCTTTGAGGTAAAACACTGCCAAACAGACATAGTGGAAAGAGGCCATAATAAAACCAGTTACCTTAGCAGTGTTGTTAACATGCTTTCATGGTAGTTCGCAAATGGTCACATTGGTGGTTGTATGGAGAAGTAACAACAAGATGACAATCAGCACTTCTGTCAAACGGTTGTGACATAGCCATTGGAAGTAGATATGAAGCGATTACAGGGTTTCGATTACAGATGTTTTCGTAGTATCTCTCGCCTTTGGTAGAATCACCGTGTGAGCAATGTTGAGGTCAGAAGAAGGGTACTAGGTAAGACAGGCAAGTCAGCCGATGAGGTTGTGAACCTCAGTCGAATCAGATGACATGAATATGTACTGCGCGTACCGAGTCACCGCCTTCCTTAGATGCCATTTTACGGGAAGTTGAATTGGGTTGGGAGAAGGTTCAGAGTAGCCTGACCAAAACGTTGCACCAGTGTGTGAAGTTCCTAACTATTCGTCTGAGTCGTGTGAGGAGATGTAGACTGCCTGGATGGGTTCCACAAGACGAGATGAATAAGTGGTTGAGAACACGTGGTAATGTGTCTGGAGATCGGTTACAATAGCGCAGATATATTCACTCATTGACGTCTTCGAAATCTTGAATATTTGCACTAACTGTTGTCTTAAAACTGTTTATTCTCTCATACATCTTGGTCTACTTTGATATCAATCTTTTCGTATCTACCTGTTCTATGCTTACTGCTGTAAAGTGTGACAACTTGAGCTGATGCATCTGTATGCAGGGTTTTACGTTGATTAGTTAGTCAGCCAGTTAGTGAGCGCAATTCTTTCGCCGCTGATTGGAAGTCGAGGTCTTCGATAAGTGATCTTCACCTCTACATACCTAATACATCAACTGCCTCCTTTATGCTCTTCAAGTTTATTTATCTCACCTTTGTTACTCTGCATGTTACTTATATTCGATCAGTATTTTTGAGTTTTCATGCGTATTTTAAGTGTTTCTGACAGTATTCCGTATACTTCAAGACTACTCAGTAGTTAATAATGCTGATGAAACCTTTAAAATACGTTACAGTGAAGTAGCATATATTGTGTATAGGTAAATTCCCTTTTTGTAAGGAAAAGTAAAATTGTACTGTTTCGGAAGTTGTATATTTTTGTATCATACGAAATATGCAACCATTAGAAATGAGTGTAGTTTGTGCCTTTATGTCCCTTTTTATAGACCTGTGAGTTATTGGTTTGGACATTGACCCTTAACAGAAGTGGGTTACGAGATGTGACTAGCAGCCTAGAGCACAGTCTCAAACATAGTCGATCATCCGCATTATTTCCTGTCGCTTATTGTTGGGTTATTTCACCATCCTGTAGACAAGACATTCAGGCGCTGATTTTATAGTTTATTGTTTCTTCTTGGTTAGACTTTTTTAAACGTCTTTTATCTTCCTCTAACGCGTACACTGGTAATTTTGAATTCTGCAAGCAATGAAAAAACGTGAAATTTGGTCAAATAGCTTTCAGTTATTGACTTTCATAGTTTTGTTCAGTGGTTGTGGACCGACCTATTAATGACTCGAAGTAATTGTAGGCTTTTCTACCTGTGAAGATGGAAGTGGTTCCAGATAATTCTTTTTATAAGTAAGGAAATAATTGGCTACTCATCTTGAAATATGTTTAGTCACTGCTTGATATCGTGCAAGCGCGGACTTGTTCATTGACTTTGGTTGTCACATTTAACTTCAGTATTGACCTACTTACACACCTTGAGGTATACATTTCTCTGGTGACATGGTAGTGCATTCGCTTATTCTTTGTGTCATTTGCCATATTCTCGATTGGTGTGATTGTTTCCAAATCTTTACTGTTACAATTTTATAGTTTGTTTTTTATGTAGTTTAACACCACCGACATGATTAGATGTAATAATTTCAAACGATTTTACTCTTATACTGCGTGCTACATCGTTTATTCAATCATTTCAAGTGTAATGAATGATGGCTTGTCTTCATATAACCAGTACAAGCCTTAACCTATGTTTCTGAATCATGTGTACTACTATTGGTCACATTACTGAGTAACTTGTTGTTACTAGGCCTGAATAGAGTGAAAAATTATGGGAAGGTTAAACACATTGAATCTAAATCTGTGCTTCATAAAGTTAAATTCTACCCTAACTGCTGTGGCTAATATGAATGAACACCATCCTTTGCGTGCAGTCTAATGCAAACACTTTCACTCGATTACAGAGTAGTACCTTGGAGAAAGGTAATATGTATGATGAATGAGTGGTATGATTACCAGAAGTAGTTTTGGGAAACCACGACTTCTGTCAGATCTAATTCACGATACAAAGATCACTGTAGTGTTGTTTTGTATACAGCATGAAATTTAATGTTTTCTTCTTGAACGCATTTATTTGAACTGTTAAATCATTTCTACCCAAGTAAAACCGAACCAGCCGTTCAAGATTTATCGTACCATATTCCTTGTAGTCACTGGAGGGTAGGTAGGTGGGTGCGAAGGGAGCTTATTTTGTAAAATACGATGCATTTAGTATCTTCATTTTTACGCTTCCATTTATGACTTTTTGCTTTTAGTAATAGTCTTTATTTAGCAGTACATTTCTCACCCAATATACTTTTTAAAATACGTGAGTAAATTTACTACCGTACCTAATTTTAAGTTGCTACATCTGAGACAATATTCTTTATTGGTTGTTGTATGGTATACAATCGGAACTGAATGCCTTCTTTTTGAGATCAAGACTTACGTGTTCAGCGAAAATGCAGTGAGAAGTTTTAGCAACGTTCCACATGCTTGTAAATATATGAACAGTGAAGGAGTATGTGAAATAATTGTCTATTAGCCATGAATTTTATTTAGTTACGAAATTAGATCATTTTCACTCATCATTCAAAAGTGACACAACGAATGTGCATACATACTACTGATGTATACATAATAATTTGTACTGTTTCATTTTAGATTCCAGCCGGATCATGCAGTAATGATAGAATACGATTACCAGGGAAAGGTATCAGTCGGATAAACGGTTATGGATATGGCGATCATTATGTTCATATTCATATTAAACCACCCAAGTAAGTCGTTCATCGGGTTCATGTCTTGTTACACTTAATGCGTTGTAGGGCAATATGTTCAATGATTATAGTAAGTAGCTACTCAATCGGTGCTTAATCTAAAGTTGATTTGTGTTGAAATTCTTTGTGCTTGTACAAGTCCTCGTCAGACTTAATTTTGATCGGTTGATAAGGTGCGCTTGTATTCCCCTTATCACAAAGAAACATCGAATAAGTGCATGAAAAATACATGCAGGATATATCTTCAGCCACCAAATCTTCGTTCTGTGTATGATTGGAGCATACAGTTCTCTGCGCACTAAGCGTTTATTAGGTATTTTCATATCTCTTGAGTACTACCTAGTGTGTAAGTTACTCAATTTCAGTCGATATTCTCATAACTGGGACCAGAATTCTTCTTCAACAGATGGTTGGGACGATTAGTGGACACTGGTCAAAAGTTACACTGCCATTATCTGGTCGTAGTCTATCCGAGACATCAACATTCATCCCTGATTCACTGACCAATTTCATTTCTTCAACTGAAGCAGCAGTTAGATTTCGCACTGGGAACTTTGTCTTTCTTTCTACTCAGCATTATTGATGCATCTACACTTTCAAAAATAAGGTGATCTGATTATATAGTTTATGTGTAGTAAAGCTATAGGCTTGAAAACTATTCGGACTTAATGTTTGAGCCTTCATTGATGACCTTCAGAGATCCAAAACAGTTTCCTTACAAACACCGCAGGAGTACTTTAGATGCAGCTACTGTCTTTATTATTTATTATTATTAGTCCCTTGGGTTCCTAGTGGAACATAGGGCTTCAGTAGCACGCCTCCAGTGACCTCTGTTCTCTGAGATCTTTTGAACCTGGTTCCACGACAGCCCAGAAGCTCTCATTTCCTCCTCGCACGACCTCCTCCATGTCACCCTCGGACGTCCAACTCGTCGCTTCCCATGGGGATTCCACTCGAGGGCCTGACGCGTGATGTCCTCAGTCGGCCTTCTCAGTGCATGGCCAATCCATCTCCACTTCTTCCTGCATATTTGTTGCGTGATAGGTTCTTGGTTGGTTCGTTCCCAGAGTTCCTTGTTGCTTATTTTTTCTGGCCATCTGATCTTCAGCAGCGAGCGTAAGCAGTTGTTGATGAATGTCTGTAGTTTATTGGAAATGCCTTTCGTGACGCGCCAAGTCTCTGAGCCATACAAGAGCACTGACTTGACGTTGGTGTTGAAAATCCGTATCTTGTTCCGCATGCTGAGTGCAGAAGATCTCCACACTGGTTTCAGGCTAATGAACGCCTGTCTTGCTTTTCCGATTCTGACTTTGACGTCCTCGTCCGTCCCGCCTGTAGTTGAAACAGTGCTTCCTAGATAAGTGAAGGAGGTTACTTCCTTCAAGTTTCTCCCGTTGACGGTGATTGGAGTTTGTTGTTGTTGTTGTTGATGGTGGTGGTGCGGTATCTTCATCACTTCTGTCTTCTCTATATTCACCTGAAGTCCCGTCTTAGCTGCCTCTTCTGTCAACTTGTTAGTTTTTGCCTGCAGATCTTCAAGTTTATGTGACATTAGGCATAAGTCATCGGCGAAATCCAAGTCTTCTAGGTTCTTTTCCGTCGTCCAGTGTATCCCCCTCTTCTCGCTGCCTACTGTTTGCTGCATGATCCAGTCCACCACAATTAGGAATATCATGGGGGATAGTAGGCAACCTTGTTTCACTCCTGTCTTCACTTCAAAGGCATCACTGAGCTTCCCATTGTGGATTACTTGGCATGTGGCATCTTCATATAGTTGTTGAATGAGGCGGATAAAGGTTTGCGGTACTCCGTAGTATTGAAGCAGTTTCCAAATTACTTCTCGGTCGACGCTGTCAAAGGCCTTCTCAAAGTCGATGAAGTTGAGGTATAGAGCTGATTGCCATTCTACGCTCTGTTCTATGATGATACGAAGCGTTGCAATTTGGTCAGCACATGATTTGTACTTCCTGAAGCCTGCCTGTTCCGGTCGCAGTTTTGAATCCAGTGCGTCTTTAAGCCTCTCCAGGATGATGCGGCTTAATATTTTACTTGGGGTGGATAGGAGAGTGATTCCGCGCCAGTTCTTGCAAGCACTGAGGTCTCCCTTCTTCGGCAGTTTGACAAGGTAACCCTTCTTCCAATCGTCAGGTACCTTCTCTTCCCTCCACACCTTCTGCAATAGTGGTGTGAGCATGTCCGCTGTTGTCTCTGCATCTGTTCTCAGTGCTTCTGGCGGTATTCCATCTGGTCCTGCTGCTTTCCCGCATTTCAGTAGCTTTATGGCGTTCAGGACTTCCATTTTCGTTGGGGGATTTATGTTCACTTGTAATTCAGCGGCTGCAGGTGGTATTTCTGGACGAAGTGCAGGTGGTGGTCGATTCAAGAGCTTCTTGAAGTGGTCGGCCCATCGTTTCCTCTGTTTCTCTTCTTTTGTAATTAAATTTCCTTCTTCATCTTTTATTGGTTTCATCTGTGTTGGTCTCTTCCCTGATAGCAACCTGGTTATTTGATACAATGTCGTCAGGTCTCTCTTACCTGCAGCCTGTTCTGCTTCACTTGCCAGTGTGTCGTAGAAGTGTCTTTTGTCTTTGCGTGCACTCTTCTTCACTTCTTTATCCAGTGTTTTATACATTGTGCTCAGTTCCTCTTGTCGTTGAGCATCCTTGCACTGGTTTATCTTCTGCTTCACCATCCTCCTCTCCTCTATCAGCTTCCAGGTATCCGTCGAGATCCATTCCTTGTCTTCTTTCTTCTTCCTTCCTAATACTGTTGTGCAGGTTTCTTTCCACATAGCTTTCAAAGACTTCCAGTGTTCTTCTACACAGGTTTCTTCAGGGATGTCCCTCGACGTCTCCCATTTTGTCTTGATGGCTGCTTTGAAGATCTCCTTTGTAGTTTCATCCTTCAGTTTCCGAGTGTTGTACTTGAATTGAGGTCTATCACCAGCTTCCTTGAAGGCTTTTAACTTGATTTGGAAGGTTCCTTGCACTAGATAGTGGTCTGAACCTACATCTGCTCCTCTTCTTGACCTTGTGTTAAGTAGACTGCGTCTCCATTTTCTTGAGATTGAGATAAAGTCGATTTGATTTTTAGTGTGTCCATCTGGTGAAGTCCATGTCGCTTTGTGGATATCCTTGTGCCTGAACACACTGCCTCCAATCACCAAATCGTTGAATGCACAGAATTCTGCAAACAATTCTCCATTCTCATTCATTTCACCTAGCGCCTCTCGACCCATGGTTAGTTCTCTTCCCGTGTTGTCCCCTCCCAGTTTGGCATTCATGTCGCCCATTAGAATTTTGATATCGCCAACTGACGTCTTGTCCAGTGTTGATTGAAGTTGTCTGTAGAATTCCTCCTTTTTCTCTTGCTCTGCATTATTTGTAGGTGCATAACATTGTATGATTGTGACCTTTCTTCCTTTTGAGTTGAATCTTGCTGTCATGATCCTGGAGGAGATTGGTTCCCACTGCATGAGAGCCTTCGATGCTCTTGAGGACATCATGATAGCCACTCCCTCAGTGTGCTCGTGGTTGGCGTCTGGGTGACCGGAGTAGATTATTGATTCTCCAGTTGACAGTTTGGAGAGTCCACTCCCATTCCATCTGCTTTCGCAAATCCCAAGCACTTCGATGTTATACCTTCTCATCTCCTTTGCAATCTGGGCTGCCTTACTGGGTTCAAACATCGTGCGGACATTCCATGTCCCCACGTTTACTTTCGCTTTCATCGAGAGAAGACACATCGGCCAATTGGCTTCCCGAAGGCTTTCACCAACTGGCGTCATTTCGCCTCTCCGATTCCAGCGGGGAATAAGTTTGTTTTCATTTTTTATATTTTGTTTGTGCTTTGAAGTTTCTTTAGCGGTTAGATTTGTTTTACGGGGTAGGGTTGCTAGCCCTATGCCCAACCTTCCCTCTTTACCCGGGCTTAGGACCGGCTAGTAACTAGTAAACTAGTTAACCAGGCGTCATAATATTGTTTCTAGTCTCGACAAAGGTGTTGAGTATGTCCGTTGTGCCTTTCTGGATTACTCATCAGCCTTTGACTCTGTTCCTAGACCACTTTTGTTAAATAAGCTTGACATAGCTCACAGTGATCCATGGGTTACAAAATGTCTGCATTCTTATTTTTCTGAAAGGAAACAGTACACTATTCATAAATGAATGCGCTCGACTTCATTGCTTACTGAAGCTGATGTGCCTCAAGGTGCTGTACTTTCTCCTTTTCTGTTTTCCTTTATTTTGCACGATTTGCCTTATTCTGTTGAAACTAAGTGTGCTGACGACCTGACGATTTCTATTCCAGTAAACTCTTCTTTGGATTGCTCGAGATTAAATGAATTCTTGTCTGAAGTTGGTAAATGGTCTCAAACTAAACCCCTCTAAATGTCAGACTATTAATTTTAGCCTCAGGCATAAACAAGACTTATGTGAGCTGCTTAAATCTCATGACACCTGCTACATCAATGGTATTTCTGCAGAAAGTAAATCGAGTGTGAACTATCTTGGGTTGCGTTTTACTTCTGACCTTTGTTAGTCGTCCCATATTTTATTGACTTGTAAAAAAATCTTTCGTTTAACTTATTTCTTAAGTAAATTGAGGCTTTCTGGTATAACTCAACTGCTTCTTTTACAATTTATTAGTTCCTGCATTTTACCTATTCTTCTATATTGTTCTCCATTATTCTTTCCTGGTCTTCTTAAAAAGGACTATGTTATGTTGCGTAGGGCTTTGAAGGCCGTCAGCAGGGTGAGTGGTGTGTCTCTGGCTCAACTGATTAACGCTGTAGTTGATCAACATATAAATTCCTGCAAGCTACTAGCCACAGAAATTTTAACTGACAGTGAGCATTCACTTCATTTACAGCTCTCTCCATGTATCTCCTCAGGGAGGACAAGGAGAAACTACATAAGACTGTATGGTCGTACAGCTAAGTATCAGAACTCGACTGCACCTTACCTTGCACGTATATTTTGTGAGGAAAAAAGTGTTAGAACAGAAATCACACATCAACTTTGTGACAGTTAAAAATCGCATTTCATTAATTTAACTTACAATGCAAAATTTTCTCGTTTTTAATATTCTTCACATAACTTAAATTTTTATAATAAAACAATGGAAAGGCTGCAAAGTAGTATGTATATACTTATATTTTGTTGTTATTGCAATATATATTACGCTGAGAATTCGAAATTGTACCACAAATTGTTTGGAATAAAGTGGATTATTATTATCATTATTATTATTTATTTATTTATAATGACTATTCAGGATGATTTGCTTGACAAAAACCAGTGTGTCGTCACTTTTACTAGGTCGATTTTGTTTTCGTCTATTTATTTGCCATTCACTCGTATTGCTTTTTATAGGCGTCTGAGTGAACTACAACGTGCTCTTCTCCTGGCGTACGCTGAAACAGAAACTGATGTGACTGGTTCAGTCGAGGGTGTCACTTCAACCGATAAACGTTAGTTTTCTTAATTGATTTTTATCCTATTTTTGATGTACTAAAAATACCATTTGTGTTTTCAAATCTAAGTGTTTGTGGTTTGTTATCACCTTTTCCGTAAAATGTTATTGAAGCATTACTAATCTACAGACGTACACTGCGGTTTATAGTATGTCTGTATGAATTCGTTAGTTTGACAGCCAGTTTTTTTCGGATTCCGTTATTAAGTCGCATTCAATTTGCAATCATAATTGAAATATAGTCATTTTAATTTATCCAGCCTAGTTTTTAACCATTTAAAGATTCCTATAACACTAATAAACAGCAATCTGAACGAAGAATACTCTCCATTAGGCCCAGTATTTGCAAACATATTTCTGGCAAAATTGGAAGATGGTCCTTTGAATGATCAAATTACCAATGAGGAGTTGCACTGTCGATATATGGATGATACATTTTTAGACTTTGATAATTGCCTATGCATTCTATTTTGAACCATTTTAACAGCGCTCATCCATCCGTTCATTTTACATATAAAAATGAGTTCAGTGGTGTAAGGGAAAAGTGACACTGTGCTGAAGTCATAAAACATCCAGATTTTTTTCGCACACATTAACTGGGTAGTAGATGCAGTCCAGTTCAATTATGAATTAAAAAATGAAGGAGAATTACTTATGTTGGATTGCAAGATCAAGAAGAGAGAAGATGGAAACTTACATTATCAGTGTTTATAGGGAACCAGGACATCCGAATAAATACTTGGATTTCACATGATCTCACCCTATATCTTTCAAAGTAGGTTTGATTAAATGTATAACTAATCGGGTTAGGAGTTTGACTAGTAAGTCGGAAAGCCTAAATACGGGAATGAAATACCTCACAGGGACACTATTCCCTAATAACTATCCTCCGGATTTTCGATAAAAGGTTTATGAGGACTGGTAAAAGAAAGAGTGGTAATGTTAGTGGTGATTTCAACATACCTGAGAGGGAATTCAAATCCTCTGTAGTGTTGCCGTATAAAAAAGGTACATCGGAAATTTCACATAGAATTCTTAAAAATGCTGGGATTAGGTTGGCATTTAAATCCACAAACCCACTCAGAAAGAAACTCCGCAGGCTGAAAGATCTAATAGAGTCAATTAAGAAAAATAAACTAGTCTATCAAATACCATGAGGTCAAGTATGAGTCAAAGCAGCCGATCTTGTCCAGTCTGAATAGCAGAACACAAGAAATTAGCAAGACATACAATGGTAGACCCTACTAAGCAACTTAGAAAAAACCTGGTTATCGCTCTGCGCTCACTGACTCATACCACACTATAGGGTGGGTAAGGTGACAATTCTAAAATCCAATATAACTGGCTATATGGAGGGAAAGATTGATGACAGAATCTTTATTCATTGAATCCACACCTAACACATTTAACGGGAATGACTCCACCACATAATTTTAATATATGGAAAATTTTAGGACCATGGAAATGAATGAACCGTTGGACTAAATAATGGAAGTTACTTTGATATATATATGAGCAATAAATTCTGCTCGAAACGTCATCAAGTAAATTATACTTTGTCACTTAGTGCTACATCAAATAAACGAGTGACTTTAGAGACTATCCTAGCAACAACTGAAATAACCAATCAAACTTCTGTATTTAATGAAAATTTGACTTTCCAAACGAAATGGAGGAACCTAATTGGTTATTTTGATTCTTGCTAAGGTGGTCGTTAAAGTCACCCAGATAAACAATCTATTGTGGAATGAGATCAGTGATTCAATACATTTTCTTGGTGTGCTAACGGCAACAAAAGAAGGCTTTATGCTGAGTTGTATATATAGAGAACCGACATCTAAGGCACAGTATACACACCTTTCCAACTTCGTGCCGATGGAGTACAAACGTAGTATAATCAAGTGCCTGGCACTTAGAGTAACATCAATTTGTTCCAAGAAGTGTGTGAAAAGAGAGCTGTATCCTTGAGATTCTAAGTGTAAATGGATATCTGGATAAGTTCATCAAAGCTAACATCACTTATATTGGTCCTAAACGAGAATTGATGACATTGGAGGAGCCGTTGTTTCTGAGTTTACAATTCAAGGAAGATGTCCAAGTGATATCCCATTTAAACGCTTAGCTAGAGCAGTCGTCTTTGTATATCTTTCAGTAATCGGTCAAAATTCAATCCGAGACTGAAGGATAGCCTACTTAATCTAAGCTCTTCATCCTCCATATATCAATTTAACTGTTCTCGTGGAACAAGTTACGTAGGATACACGATTTGGTGGATGCGTCTCTGGATAAGACAGCATTTACCGACAGGATTCAGAAAAGATAAAGTGGAAGTTGTGAAACGTTCCGTCCTGGTGCACCTAGTAGACTCAGAGCATCACATGCTAATAAAGCCTTCAATGCTATACAGTGTATTCCGAAAACAATACCACATATTGCTCGCGAACACCTACTCAACATAGCTAAGGCTGTTTTCATAAAACTTACCAAGCCTGAACTATGCATTCAGAAAAATCATATTCAAACGTTATTTCTCCTTTGATCTTCATTAACTTAAAGACCACTTCTGTATTCGTTGTCTTCTCGTTCACTGTTACATTTGTAAATATGTCATACTAATATTTTCCCTACACTCTGAATCTCACTCCATTTTGAAAATGCATTTGCCCTTGACTTGCCGTGGTTTTTCGCTGCATAAATGCAGTTTATAATTGAAGAACCTGATGAGAATTTATTGAAAAGAGAATATTCTTCGTTCAGATTGTTGATTTTTGGTAATGCCCAGTTACATTGGAGCATGTAATAGTAGGAACTTTCCCATTTTTATTGAGGAAATCTTTTATTTGGCATGTTTTGAAATACTAATGAGTTAATGCTGTTTTGAATGCCTGTTTATCATACATGCTGCGTATATACCGATATTCTATCATGCTTTACCACGGTGCCTAAAGTCTCTTCTCATATACCGATCTTTATTAGTAAATTTATGCGCCTGGTATACAACACATTTTAGAAGTTTGTTTGAATTCTATACGAATTACTTCACTTTTTATAAGAACTAGGTAAAACTGATGTCATTACATAGTTCAAAGCTTCATCCTAGTCGCTGGACTTCTCATATCCTTCAGTCATTGAAATCTAACAAATATCAGTGACCAGTTTTTTGAATGTAAAGCACTTTAGAATTCTTGGTGCTAAACTGACGTGTAGCAGATGCATAATTCTGGTTCATGAAGAAATACAAATGAGAGGTGGTAGTAAAGCATGTTGAAGCGTGTGTATCTGCAATTTTGATGTAACCCATGTTGATTATCAACTCACTATTCTTTTCAAGCGTTTCAAGAATATCCTAAGGTTGCTTAACCTGAAAGTATCATCTCAACATTGTACATTTTCGTTCAGTGCTTTGCCAAGTCCTTTTTAAGTAGACTAAGACTGGTGCATTTCTATGGAGATTAATGGGTTTAAGTAGACGAGCAAGATGCTACTGTAGTGAAAGGTTACCAGTGAACTGATTTGAGTTGACTCTAAAGTGTAATATTTCCATGGGTGAAATGTGATGGTGGTCGTATTGGCGATGTTACTTTGGAGTTTTGGCATCGCAGTAAATATTTAATTCATAATTTGGGAGTACTTAACTCGTACCTTTAATTTATCTTATTATTTTATCATTACCTATGATACTAGTTACATAGAAACTTCTCAGCGGTGTTTAATGTCCTAGTTTACCATGACTGGTTTAAACTTTGAAGTATAAAAGTTGGTTAAATCACTTCTCATCATTTAAGTCAATAGCACTTCCAGATGTTTTGAAACTTTTGTATACCTTACTGCTAAAGTAACAAACAAGAGCTGCATGCGTTATACGTGAAGTAAGTTGGTAGAAATTATTCAAGAAACTCGTATACCTACCGAAATCTTGATTAGTCACCACTTTGGTAAGGTTGATTTGACTTCGTAGTGAAATCATCGTGGCCTACAACAATTTCATTTTTTTCCATTAAGTGAGGTAGCAATGCAAACTATTTCTTAAGGCGACAATTTACAGTCGATCATTCTCGAATTGTAGATTTGTATTGAAAAGTTGTCCACGTTAGAGTCAAGTAAGGACAGAGATTGGATATCCCTGACGAACATATCCATATCTCAGACACCCATCCAATAAGATGCTATCGCACCACCCAGATGTTAAATACCTCTTTCATATGAAAAATCACCTATTGCGCGTTGATATGTAGAATCTTTCTCTAAGTTGAATTCTGAAAAGCCACAGTAGACCTATTTCCTCTTTGATCGTCACAGGAGATTATTCATTTTGCTTCCGTGGGAAATGGAGAATCCACGAAGGGGAGGGATTATCTCGGAACTTAGTTCTTTGTTCAAGATTCTCTAGAGCCTTCTCAACTTCCTTAAGATTTCGAAACCACGGCTTAATGAGCTCACTAGATTATTCCCATCAGGTATATGATTATTAGTACCTGAAGATCAATAAAGTTGTCTCACTAAGTCTTTTAATCTAACGTTTTGATATTCACCAATTTGCCTACAGCGAGTTTCAATGACTGGATTCGCCTGGAAGCTGTTTGCAACTATCTGTCGTCACTGCCTTCTTTATTTCTTAACCTTTCACTGTTCACAGTCATTTATTCGATTCTTTTTCAATCCTCACTTATGCCACCTCTTTACTTTGCTTGGTAACAGGCTGATGTGTGTTGATGTGCATCCATTGATTTGAATTAAGCCGTAAGGTATATCGATTTCCTCCAACTTTTATTTCAACGTCATTTTCAGTCCGTATTGATGTTTTTACAACCGAATGGAAATAATGCTTCCGAATTATGTCTGGTTAACCGCCCGTGTCACAAAAAATCCATCCAGACATCTGGGAATTCAGTGTAAGCTGAATGAATTTATGCTGTAATTACACTTCTAGCAAGCCGAAATATAAATAGTTGTTGACCAGTCGAAAGTAGGATAAAACAGTCGACTCACTATGTTTCTATCACACATCAAAGACAGTAATTGGTGAAATTGGAAAACGGAAACATGCATATTTGCTTTTACGCTTTTAAGCATCAAATGAAATATGGTAATAAAAGTTTCACAGCCGCTATCAAAAATGCTCAGTATGGGTAGATTTTTGTAAATAAAGTTTCTTGAAGAATAAATATGTTTTCTATCCTCCAACAAACCTGTGAGTTCTCTTGTCTATGAATGAAACAGAAATCAGTCAATCAGCACCAACTCGGGACCTGGCATTACTGCACAGCGGTCCGAGTTCCCACACCTCATATCAGCATATCAAGCGAGAATGCACTAAAATGAAAGATGCAAAAATAAAGAAGAAAGTAATCAAAAGCGGTAGGAAGTCATCAAGAGACAAAAAGGAAGAAAATTCAATCTGACGCTTAAGCTGAAAATAATGTATGGATACATGTGTTCCATTGACGTCGATTGTAAAGCATATCATATACCGTCATCAATCACTGGTTTGCATTGTCATGTGAACCCCAACCAGAAAGTCTGTGCTTCATCACAGGGTTCAGATCAACAGTCAAAGACTTCAATCACTTGTACCATGTTCTAGTCTGGTCACCTTTAACCCTTTTCCAGGTAGCCTACTTCAGTTCACATTACACGGCGGGGCAGATGGTGACTAGGAATGTGTAACACGTACCAGCCACGACCGTTCAGTGCATAATCCCATTGATCTAAAACTACATGTAGCAGGTATATATGTGGATAGGAATTAGATCGTCGTTTTCAGTGCCTCACGTAATATTTGACGGATAGTGCCTAGGAGCATACTGATATCTTACAATATCTGAGACAATAACAATAAACTTTAACAACCAGGTTAAAATTCCACTGAATTGGCGTCCTGGTGGTTACTGTCGAAATATAATACATCTTTAGGGTGGTTGTTTAATATTTATCAAAGGAAAGTTTGACAACTATTACTTTACTTCTTCATGATTAAATACCACGGATCATTTTCACGAGGTGTAAACTGTTAATTGTGAAATTAAGTTTAAACAAAGTGCAAACTCTTGCAAGTCATTGTTTTATGGTTTGTTATTTTCGACTTTGCGAAGCCTAGATAAATGCACTGTCCGCTGTTTGGAAGTCATCCTAACGATATTTGTATGACTATGTTATTGTACATGAACCACATATTGATAATGACTTAGTCGAGTGAACTTCAGGCGTTTATGTATATATACACACACTTCAGTTCCTATATTGGCGCTGGTGAGCAAGATTTTCTTTTGGTTCACCTTCTCAATAATTTATCACTCATATTTCTTAGGTCTCCGTCAACTATATGAAAACTTACGACATTCATTCGGCCAAAGTTCGGAAACACAATCGACAGTGACTTCTGACTCAAATTCGTACAGTCAGACTGATACTAGGGAGGAAACGGAAGCATCCAGTGTTTTGGGTCGAATAACAGACGGAGTCAAATGGCTCTATGATACAACCTTAAAAATTTTCAGAAAATAGGTATGGTCGTTTTATTACGAATAAGTTCATTTGTTCGTAGTCATATTCTGCATTAGACTTGCACAGTAGATAACTAATTTATCAGTCATCTCTAACTTCTCGTAGAACTTGTGACCTTGATATTTTAATACCTCTCATCCGTTTTCAGTCCACTCATCGTCTGATCACGTGAAGTGGATTAGGCTGTCTTTTCATTCCTTCAATCCAACATGTACATTTGAAAATGTTTCCTTTCTTTGAAGAGCTGTAGACTTGTTCAATACTGAATAAATCTTCTCAACATTATTTTGCCTTTTGACTATTCAGCTGTTTGCAGGCAGTTTTGTATTATTTGTGAGTGAGATTTTCTGTTAGAGAGTTGATGTGTACAACTGCGCTTACTCAGCCCAACTAGTCATTTTTCAAGTAAATTCACCCGTAATTTCTGAAAATTCATGCGTCTCATATTGGACTTGGACATCACAATAATCCGAGCTATGCTGGTGGAACCCTTTTTCCTTCGAGGTCCTACTATACGAGAAAGTCATGTTGGACATTGGACAGCTACTCTACCATGAGGAACAGAAGGCGAAATCATACTGTTTTCTAGACGGGGATCTAATGGCAGTTGGTTGTTTTTCATGAATGACCAGCAGTTCGTCCTGAGGCCGCCTCTCCTACGGGATAGGACAGTCCGAGAATGTCAACCCCCAAAGTATCATGTTACCTGCGTCCCTACAATATTCCGTTACTAGTGGTGCGTTTCCTAGCTGGATGTGAATCAATCGCAACTAAATCTCAAATTTCTAAAACACCTTGTGTGGTACACTACGAGCAGATATCGCGTTGACTTCGCAGTCAAGTGTCCATATTACTCACCCCACTAATTTTTCTAGTACACCAAGGAAACGTCACTTTCCACAGCGTGAGTAGCCGAGAGGCGACAACCACCCTCACAACTCTGTCAGCACTCAAGTCCCTTCAGATCACTACCAAACTTCAACATCTTTGCTTTCTAATCTTCCTTCATATCTCTCGGTGAACATTCTCACGTCAACTTTTATTTCTTCCAACTGTGTAGTTCTTCAGGACGATCCATTTCACAGAAGAACATCTCTGGTCTCCTAAGACCACACTCCACTACTTATTGAAGTTTCCGATGTCCACACCCTTCAGGTATCTCGACTCATGGATATACGACGTGTTTGTGAAATGCACATGCATGACTCGAGTGCGGTTATTCACATAACCTCACCCTGCCAATATCATGAATTTGCGAAAATTACGCTCTAAATTTCTGGAGAATCGATGACTAGTTCTGGTGGTATTTCAGATGTAGGCATAGTATTGATTTTCATGGCAGCGAGAGTGCACTGCTCGAATGGATGTCAGTTGAGAATCGCCTATGAAGTGTCTAACTGAATGATGAAGTGAGGACGACAGAGAGTATTAGAACTCGCTGTTGTCTCTTTGTATTGTCTCGTTACGCACCCAGTGACTGCAGTTTGGATAAAGTAAATGTTTGTTTCAAGGGAAAACTGTCTATCTTTATACTGAGTTGCGTCTGCCTTTTGGTGCTCATGAAGGATATTCTCGCTCTTCACTCCAATTTGATTTTGTCGTAGATGTCCTCATGAGCACCTTTCTCTCCTCGTCTGACTTTACTAAGATTATTTTCGTTCAGGGTGATTCCGTAGTAGACATGAAGTACATAAATGACACGGTTCTGTTAGTTGACGATGCTAAAAAATGCTGTCTTGTCACATTGAGTGACAATTTGAGATGGTTTGCGTTGCTTTTCTCACCACGCAAAAGTGTAAGCTGCTTCTGCGCAACCATTCTGCTTTGGGGCCGTACCTAACATCAGGAAGTGACGCAGTTGAGCACTTCACTAATTTGGGAAGTCAGACCGGCCCTGGTGAGTCAGTGACTGAAAAAAACCTTTGTGGGGATACGCAAGATTTGCTTGGCCTGTACCAACTTACGCTGTCTGTTGTACCGGTGAGATATCTAATTGTCTACTAAGGGTGGAGTATATTCTGCTGAAGTTTTCACTATCCTATGCGGCTATGAAACATGTTATTAACGGTGGAAGAAATTAGAAGGCTTCAGATATTTGATCACTATTGCCTTGTTGGCACAGGGTGTATGTCATTGTACTAGCCTTTCTAGTGGTGTACAGTTCAGCGAAGAGTTTAGCTGAAATACATCAGTCAGATGTCAAGGCTATGAATCTTCGTCGATTAAGCTGGTTGACTGTGATATGTTTTAGGCACATATACTCTCTGTCTATTCCATATCTCACTGTTTCATGAAGTAGGGCTAGGCTGTAAGTAACCGGACAAGAACATACCACCAACGCATGATGTCTTTGGCTGTTGTTCTGTGTTATATAGGTGAGTGGAGACTTCCTGGTTGTTGTCCGTGTGACAAACGAAATCAGTGTTTGGAGACTCTAAGTGATTGTCTTGGAATGGATCTAAATAGCACAAAAGTATCCATACGTTTTCATCTTAACTGTCGAGCCCAATCTCGATTACAGTTTCATTCCTTGTTCTCTTACTTCTCAGTATTTTAAACCGTTCATTACTTTCATTTTTATTTCTCTATTTTTCAGTTTGGTACCTTCTTTAATCTGCTGATATAGAGTGTAGTAGCATTAGTCGTTTTTCAGTAATGCCAGGTCTGACCTTCCTGACTGGATTGATTAAATTGACTTAAGGGTGACAAAATAATATGTTACCGAAGTATATTTTACGGTTTACAAGGGGATGTATGCTCACGATATTGAAACTTTGATGACAGAATTGTCTTCTGTCAACGTTTATTGATACTTTTCTTACGTTGAACTAATTAATAGACGTTAGAAGTGCGTACTTCCTCAAAAGAAGTCAAAGTTTATCCAGTTCATCTATACTTATCGATAAGATGTTAGCTTTTAAAGTCCTTGTAACCTAAGTGTAATCAAATTTTGTATTTGTCGGAAATTATACTCAACCTCATGAAAAGTCGTAAAAAATTGATGACTTCAAGCTATGTCGTTAAGCGCTTCTTTTTGTTTGACTTCTAGTATTTTACTTTTAGTTTTTTAGTTTATTATCCAGTGACATTACAAATTGCTTCCTGGTGCTTCGCCAACTTCATGACAACACTTTTATTTTCTGCACTTTTGACTTTTATAGATGGCAAACGTGCTATAGATACAACAAATGGTTTTCTTCTTTCCCGTATCCGGATGGCTGTTCAAGATCCTATTACTTGTCAGGAGGAAACAAAACAACAAGAAACGGAATCTGATACAGTAACAAAAGATTCTAAGAAAAATTGTGTGTAATCTGTAGTTCGATATATCAGTTTATAAAATCTCAATAATGTAGCCCTGCATCCATTGGTATCTAGTATTAGCGTTCTCTTTGTTTCGTGTTAAATTCACAGCCATTTTCTTGTTCTCAGTAGATTCCTTTCGCGTGTATAATACATATAACACGCGTATCTTTTGGATTTTTCTTTACTCATCTGGTAATTCTTCTTGTCATTCTTGTTGGCCTGTATGCATTAGAATTTTATCCTCTAGGTTGAACAGAATTCCGTCGACATAGCTTACAAATCTTTTATGTATTATTTGTAAACATGTATACATCTTGGTATTCAGTAGAACTGAATGATTGAACCCGTTGACATTGGTAACGTAAAATGATCAAATTAAAAAAAAACACCCGAATTACTGCCATTTAGTTATATACAACGCTAAATTCTCCATATGATCAGTACAAAGGTGATTCATAATTTTGGTGTTTTTAAACTCTCTGGAAGCATTTTTGATCGTAGTGTTTCCAATAAAGTCAACTGTATTTATTCGTTTGCTCTTTGTAAGTTCAAATGTATATTGTTTTTCAGTTTTAAAAGTTATAAATGTTCTCAACTTCAGTACACACTTAGTTTACGAAAAACTATTCATTTCTTCAATCCTAAGAATATACAAATATTTTGACAAATTATTTTTCTCTACTTCACTGTGACTGTTTTTTTCTTCGCAGTAATCGATCAAGAAGTAACATCAATAGTGAATACAGTTTTCGATATGTCTTTCTTGGTACTCTTGCTCATTTTGTAGATCACTCATATGAACACATTGGAGATGTGACTTGGTAGTTTCCGTAGTCAGGTAGTATCATTAGCCCTTACGCAACAGGACAGGCAGACACAATCAGTGGGGAACCTCATACATACAAATGCATTGGTTCACAGTAATATACAAAGAACAGGTGAATATAAAAAGACTGATATCAAAATAGACAAAGTTGTTTGAGAGAATAAAGATAACGATTAGTGCAAATATTCAAGATTTCGAAGACGTCAATGAGTGAATATATCTGCGCTTTTGTGACCGATCTCCAGACATATTACCACGTGTTCTCAACCACTTATTCATCTTGTCTCGCGGACCCCATCCAGACAGTCTACATCTCCTCACACGACTCAGACGAATAGTTAGGAACTTCACACACTGGTGCAACGTTTTGGTCAGGCTACTCTGAACCTTCTCCTAACCCAATTCAACTTCCCGTAGGATGGTACGCTAACGAAGATGGTGGCTCGGCATGTACGGTACATGTTCAAGTTATCTTACTCGATTAAGGCTCACAACATCACGCTGTAGGTGTGGCTAACTACCTACTGCATGAATGTGCACAACGTTGCTGAGTGTGTTTCGATTTTTCTTCGACAGTGGGAAAACAAACTATTTAAAGTTGAATAATAATAGCTCAGTTTCCATTAGCCCGAAAAATGACCAGTCTAATAGACAGTGGTTTATCTAAGGAATACGTCTAACTTAAGATCCATATTGATATTCGACTGTTGGGATAAGCTCACTTGATAGATAGTTTAACAAAAAGAAAATTCTTTTCTATAATGAATCATCTCTAAAATAGCCTATGCTCACAATGAATTAAATATATTGTTGGCTAAGAAATTGGGATCCTTTCATTCAAAGCCTGTTACAAAGGAGTAGTAATTTTTCTTCATCAGAAGTACAAAGACTTGGTATAATCACAAAAGTGATAAGAAAAGCATAAGATTATTTATTGTGGAGTCTTAGTGTTTTCAACAGAGGGAATTTATGAATAAGGTCTGTAGAAGAAGGTGGAAGAAAAGGGAATTATGGTGAGAGTTTTCTATATCGTAAATAATAAAATAAACTCAAAACAGTTCAAAGGTTGTATTACTTTTAACAGAAAAAGAAAACTGAATATATTGTCGCTAACGATTTTGCTACATGTGCACTAATTTGAGCTATTGAAAGTAATCTTTTAAACGATTGCTAAAACATGGTAAGAGCATAGCCGGTCAAAATTGTAAGAATGAAACTATAACCTGACCTGTATTTCCCTTTAAACGGTTACATGGAGTGTTCAGATATGGTTTCGCGCTTATTGTAGTAAATAAAAGAGGGGAATTATCCTTCACATTTGCTTTAGCCGGTTGTGGACCACGGAAGTAGTTTTTGGGCTCAGTGAAACTCCGAAAAGTGTGTCCACTACATGACCACTTGGGTATGTCATTTGTATTTTGTTTTCTTGAACAGGACATGCAAAAAACAAGAACTGACTGGTTACTTTTGTCCAACCTTTAATATATTTTCAGTTGATCTTAAATACTAACTATTTTTCATGAGTACTTCACGAAGTTGTCTATGTCATCTTATTTATTGCACCATTTTACGTATGTTGTTTAAGTGTACAAAATGAATAGATTTAGTCTTTGGGCTAGTCGAGTGATATTCATCATTGGAAACTGGTGTATCACCCATGCGACTTCACTTTCGTTCCAGGAAATCATGTATATGTAGTACACCCTGTTGGCACCGAAAATACTGCCAAGCTTAAAATAGATAAGTAAGCATTGAAAATATCTTAACAGTAGATAAGTAATCCACGGTGTTGGCCAGTGACTTTAGTTCTGTAAATTTGTTTTGCCATGTCCTTCGACACTTGGCATTTTGGAGTCCTCTTCGTGCTAAGCTACAGCAACGCACTCACTATCTAGCTCAGGCACTAATAGACTTATAATTTTACCGTTTTCCTAAAATAACCTCTGACTGATAAATAAACTACTCGTCTCAGCATTTCTTTTTACCATCTAACGTGTTTTATCGTCTTTTGTTATCAGTGCTTAAACATAGGTAAGATACTGATTAGTTTGGTACTGGCGCACATTGATATATGTAGGACTGGGGGAGCGCAGCACAGTCAGACTCCTACATATACATAGTCCAGCATGTTAGGTATTTTTCTGAAAATTTACGAATGCATTGAATACTTAACTTTTAAAACAAAATCATCTATAGTTTATTTTGGATTTGTATCGACGAAGAGATAGTTGTAACTGTAACCTCATTTTGTGGGTATTAGTGCTGACTAGGTAACTGGATAATGAAGTCGGCGACTATCAATAGTTGGTTCACTGTGACCGAACGGCGATTATCACCAGGTTCAAACTAAACGAATATCATAAGAGAGAACTTTTGTTGTTAACTACTTGTGTACACAATATTTGATCAAAGTCTAGACGCAAAAACATTGTTGAAATGAAGCAGTCAGTCGTATGCAGTAGTGTAACAGAGATAAATATTCACAACTTGACCTCCAGATGGCAAACAATCAGTCGAGAGTTTTATAAATGCTAGTTTGTAGTAAATACATATCCGACTGTTTTGCTCTAGGGAGTCTACAAAAATCCTCTTAGGAAAATCCTCTTAGCTAGCATTTCATTTCTTTACGATTTAAGGACTAGACCTCCGCGTCAGTATTTCATTTTTGTTAATAAACCACTGGAATACCATTGTGTTTAAGTCAGTTTCTCTTGACGTTTTCTTCGTCTAGAATACTCCAATCATTTGTGTGTAGAAAGTGTAACTTTTTGAATGACTTTCATTTTCGTGTTTGATACCATACATAGGTTGTGGAAAATATCTTCCGTTTAGTCTAATGCAACAAAATATCACTTTCTAGTGAAAAAATTGGTGGCTGTGTTAATGTTAGAACACTGGGTTTTAGAGTAATTCTCATCTACAGAAGCCTCGCCTGGTTAACTAGTTCACTAATTACTAGCCGGTCCAAGCTCGGATAAAGAGGAAAGGTTGGGCATAGGGCTAGCAGCCCTACCAGTAAAACCAATCTAAACACAAAAAAACTTCAAAGCACAAACAAAACATGAAAAATAAACTTATTCCTCTCTGGAGTCGGTGAGACAAAACGACCCCGGTTGGTGAGAGCCTGTCTTCGGGAAGCCAGTTAACCGATGTGTCTTTCCGTCGATGAAAGTGAAATTAAACATCGGGACATGGATTGTCCGCACCATGTTTGAACCCAGCAAGGCAGCCCAGATTGTAAAAGAGATGAGAAGGTATGGCATAGAAGTGCTTGGAATCTGCGAAAGTAGATGGAATGGAAATGGACTCTCTAAACTGTTAACTGGAGAGTCAATGATCTACTCCGATATTGTCACCCAGACGATAACCACGAGCACACTGAGTTATGGAGTGGCTATAATGATATCCCAGAGAGCATCAAAGGCTCCCATGCAGTGGGAACCAATCTTCTCCTGCAGGATCATGACAGCAAGATTCAACTCAAAAAGAAGGGAGAGTCGCAATCACACAGTGCTATGCTACGCACGTACAAATAATGCATATCAAGAGAAGAAGGAGGAATTCTACAGACGATTGCAATCAGTATAAGACAAGACTCCAGTTGGTGACATCAAAACTCTAATGGGTGGGGTGACATGAATGCCAAACTGGGATCAGACAATACAGGAGGAGAACTCATCATGGGTAGAGAGGCACCCGGTGAAATGAATGAGAATGGAAAACTGTTTGCAGACTTCTGAGCATTCAATGGTTTGGTGATTAGAGACACTGTGTACAAACAAGGATATTCGCAAAGCGACATAAATTTCACCCGTCATCTATCCATATTAACATGAGACCAGATATTACTACCTAACGGTCACAGTTGCCACAGCTTGTAGCGTCATACACTTCCCCAAAATCAATAGCCTAGGGTTTGACGACTTTCGACATTGATGCTGACCTTGATAGTTTAACTGGACTCGCTAAGCTGAAGGCACCCGGTCAAGCATCCTGGCCATTTGGCACGCTGTCGTGTTACGTTGCATTGCTCGTATTCGACTCTCTAGCCAGTTAGTTGGAACGCATCGGTATTTTGGCATAACCATCCAAATATACTATTCCATCCGACTACGCTATCGTGTTCTTCCTTGGTCTCGTATTCGTGGGTATATAACAAGTTCGAATAATTAGTGATTGGTCTTTGCGTCTGTCAAGTTCGCACCAGGACAAATCCTAAATTGGTGAGCCCGACGTGATCACATATCCCGACCAATAACAAGTATTGAATTGGTGAGCCTGTTCCATTTTATATTTGTTTATTGTTTTCATTTCGATAACATTTATATATCCATTTACTACACTTTCTCATGTCCGACCACACTCCCAAGCTTATTCGTATTAAGTCGACTACGAACACGATCCAACTCGTGCCATATTGGCCAGACAATGCAGAAACATGGTTTCTGTATGCCGAGGCAGATTTTCGAGAACAGGGTGTCTCAGATCCTCATTCTCGATTTCTTGCTGTCATCCGGTCACTACCGCGAGAATTAAACAGGTATGTTACAGCAAACATGTTTAATCCTGAAGTAAGTGACCCTTATGCACTTCTAAAGGCCGCACTCTTGAAGAAAAGCGATCTCACAGATCGCCAACGTCTAGACGAATTGTTTCGTAACATCGAGCTAGGCAGCCACTCAGCTACTGAAGTCCTCGCACGCATGCGAGAAGTAATCGGTGCACGAACATTTGACGATGGTTTCTTCCGAGAACTATTTCTCTCGAAACTACCACAACCGGTGCAAACCGTGTTGGTGACACTCCAGTCAGTCCCACTCGACGACCTGGCAGCCTCAGCAGATAAAATACTGGAGATATCCAGCAGACCAGTCTCCAACGTATATTCTATCTGCGACAAAACAGAGCGCCAGGATTCAGAGGTGACCAAGTTGTGCAACTCTGTGAGACGGTTGCTACGATCTCGAAGTCCTAGATCACGTAGCACTTCACGGAAACGCACCTTGGCGCATCGCAGCAAGTCGTGTGGTAGCCCTAAAACGAAACCCAACAGGGTGGAAAACCCTGAATGGTGCTGGTTTCATAACACTTACGGGGATGAAGCCAGAAAATGTCGTAAACCATGCCGTTTTAAGAAGGACCCGAACTCGGGAAACGGTCACGCCGGCACGTGCTCACGGCAACCGTAGCCGGCGGAAAAAGCCGTTTGCTCTACGTCACCGATATTAAAACGAAAGTCCGCTACCTCGTCGACACCGGCGCAGAAGTTAGCATTCTTCCAGCAACGACAAAGGAGCGTCATCTTGACCCATCCTTCAATCTTCAAGCAGCCAACGGCAAGGCAATCGCGACATTCGGGAGACGGTATGCCTACCTCAACTTAGGTTTACGCAAACCTATCCACTGGATTTTCCTCCTGGCAGACGTCTCTATGCCCATCATTGGCATAGATTTGCTAAACCATTACGATCTACTCGTAGATGCTCGCCGTCGACGACTGATAGATAACAGCACAAAGTTATCCATTGGCGGCACCACCTATGTAGGTCCGAGTTTAGCCATCGTTAGGACTAAACAATCAGACGACGCGTCCTACCAGGCAGTTCTGGAGAAATATCCAGAGTTACAGCAACCGAAGCACACTCTTCCGTGCATAACCAGCAATGTTATGCATCACGTCACAACCACAGGTCCACCTGTGGCATCCAAAGCGCGCCGTCTAGCCCCCGATAAGCTCCAAACGGCGAAAAATGAATTCGACCACATGCTCGACCTGGGCATTATCAGACCGTCGAACAATCCTTGGGCATCGCCATTGCACATGGTTCCCAAAAGGATAGCAGTGACTGGCGTCCAACCGGTGATTACCGAAGGCTCAACGCCAAAACAACTCCGGACTCCTACCCGATACATCAATACAAACCCTCGTATACTTTGCCTTTTTATATCAATTTTTATTTACCATGTAATGAAATTTTAAAAAAAACGGTAAAGATAAGCGTAAATTTTTATTTTTCGATATGTTGATATATAAATAATTCCCATTTTTAGGCAACGTTTTCGTGGTATTAAAGACTTTTATTTATATTCCAGGTGCAACGAGCACTGGACGGAACGTCGAAAGGAACAGATGACCGCGACCGACGTACAATTCCATTTATTGTATTTTATTTATTTAATCGCCACGACACCCTAGAATAAGGTTCAGACAACCAGGGGCCACCTCACGCAGTCAGCCCATCGGAAGAGTTTTACCAGTGGAGAAACCACTGGGTTTTTACTTCCGGCTGGTATCGTCTTAGGGTCCTCACGAACCCACTAGGGGGGGAGTGATCTGTAGCGTCATACACTTCCCCAAAATCAATAGCCTAGGGTTTGACGACTTTCGACATCGATGCTGACCTTGATAGTTTAACTGGACTCGCTAAGCTGAAGGCACCCGGTCAAGCATCCTGGCCATTTGGCACGCTGTCGTGTTACGTTGCATTGCTCGTATTCGACTCTCTAGCCAGTTAGTTGGAACGCATCGGTATTTTGGCATAACCATCCAAATATACTATTCCATCCGACTACGCTATCGTGTTCTACCTTGGTCTCGTATTCGTGGGTATATAACAAGTTCGAATAATTAGTGATTGGTCTTTGCGTCTGTCAAGTTCGCACCAGGACAAATCCTAAAAGCTCATATCACCACGTCACGTAAAAAGGCAGTGAAGTGGAAGATGAAAAAAATTCAGTCGAAGGAACATAATGTACTAAATGAGAGAAAGGAAGAATGAGAAGTTAGTGAGAGTCGGTATAGCGATAAGATGAAGATAGTGTGTGTATATGTCTGCGCCACTGACATCACTTCTGAGACATATCATTTAGAGTCTCCAACCACCTTTTCCTCTTTTCCTGCGGACCCCAACCAGCTAGTCTGCATCGCGCCACATGGCTCATACCAACAGTCAAAGAGTTCACACATTGGTGCCTGTTTTGGACTGGCCCCCTCGGGCCATTTCCCAACCTAAACCTACATCGGCCAGCTTTGTGTGATGAGGCAGTCTGCGACTAGGCATGCGTAACACGTGTCCCACTCAACCACCTCAGTCGATGAGTGTTTACAACCGTGCCAACTTATTTACCTCTACTCCCTAAAACTCTATACCTGACTTTTGTGCTACTCATGCGTTGACACCACGGAATACGGCCTATACCACGCAGGGAGCGGTGGTCAAACACCTGAATCCCTCTCATGTCTTCCACTTTCAATGGCCAGGCTTCACAGTCACATAGGAGAACAAAGTGGACTGCTGTGCAGTACACTGGACCCTTAGTAGATACTCCCGGACAAAAGATCAAGAACAGGAGCAGATGTAGGTTTAGACCGCCCACCATCTAGTGCAAGGAACCTTCAAAATTAAGTTGAAAGCCTTCAAAGAAGCTGGTGATAGAACATAGTTCAAGTTCAGCACCCAGAACAGAAACTGAAGGATGAAACTACAAATGACATCTTCAAGTCAGCCATCAAGCAAAATTGGAGACATTGAGCAACATCCCTGAAGGAACCCGCGTGTACCAACTAGTAACTAGTGTACTAGTTAACCAGGCGAGGCTTCTGTAGATGAGAATTACTCCAAAACCCAGTGTTCTAACATTAACACAGCCACCAATTTTTTCACTAGAAAGTGATATTTTGTTGCATTAGACTAAACGGAAGATATTTTCCACAACCTATGTATGGTATCAAACACGAAAATGAAAGTCATTCAAAAAGTTTACACTTTCTACACACAAATGATTGGAGTATTCTAGACGAAGAAAACGTCAAGAGAAACTGACTTAAACACAATGGTATTCCAGTGGTTTATTAACAAAAATGAAATACTGACGCGGAGGTCTAGTCCTTAAATCGTAAAGAAATGAAATGCTAGCTAAGAGGATTTTCCTAAGAGGATTTTTGTAGACTCCCTAGAGCAAAACAGTCGGATATGTATTTACTACAAACTAGCATTTATAAAACTCTCGACTGATTGTTTGCCATCTGGAGGTCAAGTTGTGAATATTTATCTCTGTTACACTACTGCATACGACTGACTGCTTCATTTCAACAATGTTTTTGTGTCTAGACTGTTAGGTGCATCTGGTGCTTCAGTTTAGTTTATTTGTACAGCAATATCACATATCTTCCTAGATGTTTTGACGGAGGCTGTTGCTCACATCTCCAGCTCACTTACGACCACAGAACACTACTACAGTCATATTGTAAAGGAAAATTTTTCTAATATCTTTGTGAATCAATGGTTCCACAGAATGATACACAGACTGCAGATGGCCTTGTTGATGGATCGCGAACCCTTACTAGCAGTGCTTGGTTCAGATAAGTGTATCTCAATTTACACTATAAATTGCCTCCGACGGTGGTCTACGGCATTATCGGGTCACGAATTTATCTTTCGACCCAACCTTGAGATCATTTCTTCAGTATGTTTATGGAAATACCGCAAAAAATACTACCTTATATCCATTAGCACCACTACCTCTAGCACAGCCTCATCAGCTCCACTGCTGGGCAACTGGGGAATGGCTAATCTGCGGCAAATATCAACGTGGGTCGTGCTATTTGTAAATGATTTGCGCGTTGATAGTTCTACTTTGGATATCCCGGACCTTTCATGTCGGCTGGCCGTGTGCATGTTGCATAAACCATTTTGACTCCATGCGCTGAATCTCTGTGGGCACCTTGCTGATGACCTCAACCCGCAACTGAGCGAAAAGTCCATCCACTGCTAAGATAGCACTGATTTGGTTGATGTATTCTACAGATGAACCTGAGGGGTTTATGAAGCCTCACTTTTTGCGGTGGTTACAGGTCCAGCCATCTCGTAGGCCTAGCATACCGTCTGAATGGCTGAAATAATAAATCATGATTATCTTAACGCTGCAATAATTTCCAGTACTTACTGGTAACCATTTTGGGCGTTCGTGCAGGTGCCCAGCCCACTGCAGCTTGCAGCAATGCATCCCATTTGTTTGATATCTTAAAGAGATCACCAGCTGGTGCAGGCTTTCCTCGACCGAGGCTCTTGATGTTTGCTTTGTTAAGGTTGTCAATAAGAATGACTTTTTGCATCTACTCAACACTTTGCTTAGACCACCATGACTGTTTGCAGCGGTCGTCAAATAGCATCTCCTCTGGCGGAAGCACGAATTCAGTGAAATAACTGAGGTGCAACAATTAGTGGTCATGTGAGTGAAATTTCCCACTGGGTCACATGTTTCTTGAGTAACTTCATATAGTTAACCATATCAAGTGGAAACTAACACATTTACGCTGAGATATCCCACAGATAATAGAAATTTTTCAGGAAGCTAAGTCTGGAGCACAGCAGCCAATAGCAACTTTCATTGTGAGTGTTAACCCAAGCAGGATCACCGTCTGTCTGCTTTGCGGTTATTCTGTCCTGCACAAGTGTTACGACAATATATTTCGAATAACGAGTTATACGAGCACACGCTGTTTTTATAGGCAATATCTAAAGGCTGAGAAAGCCGGGAAAGTATCAAGGGATAATTCATCATGCCATATATAGTCTTCCGGACATGTGATTGCCTGGATTTTACCGGTCACTAATATTAAATAAGGGCCATTTTGTTGCACAACAGCAGCGAGAAGTAATACGGGCATAATCACCCAGTGTGAGCAGTATCCTGGCAACAGCAAATCACTTAACTAGTAAGGATATACCGCATATCGAATGTTGCTCAAAGATGAAGCTCGAAAGACTCGAACATTCAATGAGTGTGTGCTGTCTGCAGATGGCATGTGAGATGAGAGTTAAAAGTGAGATAGACGGGGGAGATGGGGGGTTGGTAATATATGGTGCGCTGTGATAACTTCGAGAATGTGATGCATGCTTTCGTTCGTATGTGGCTGGCATCGAACAAGCCAGCAAGCTGTAAAAAGCTTGCAAACTTCTCCTGTTCGTCAGCTATGGGGACACAAATCGGAATACAGCTGTCCATTGGTGTCTCGGCTGCAGCTTCTGCTGAGGCTTTCGGCATTGGAAGTGCGGTGGGGCAGCCAATGAACTGACCTTTTTGCACAAGATGTTTGCGACAGTAAAATAAGGTGGTAGACTATCCACATCTACGTACATCTACTGTCATCTGGTTGTAAGGTTGGAAACTGACTAAGTGCAACGTTGGTATGACAGTTAACATTTGCTCGTCTCCAGGCAAGTTTGAATTCACTGTTCTGTGCTACAATTATTGTTTTACCTAGATATCCGTCAGTAACTGGATTAATAGTGGCGTTGTCTCCGTTATGCAGAATGCCATACAACTGATTGGAGTCAGTGCTTTCCACGTATTTAGGGGAACTTGAAAATATTTCCACTAGATGTTTGGTAGATGACTGCTGTAGGGTTAAGGTGAAATACCGACGAGCCAAATGTCCTTCATCCCGATGTTAACTTCTGCAACCCGAACTCATTTACTAGTGGCTGGGGAAGATGCTAGTAAGAGATATCCGGACAGGGCATGCTGTTAGCGCATTCGCGTTACAAGGCATTGGCAACTCCGTTGCTGGTACATTCAATGACCTAATAATCAGTGATAACGAACAGCGGGGTGAGTTATGGGTGCTATGCCTCACCTGTCGAGTAGTTGTCTATCTTAGCTAATTAGACCTTTCTCAAGTCTCTACTATGTGTCAAGACCGCAAAAGCGTTGAAGGAGACTGCATACCGGACCACTTAGGGTGCTTGCCAAGTGCTTCAACAAAGATGGGCGAATATTGTAGCACCCTAGGTACTTTCCCGCACTTAGCTTTGATTGCTTAACGAGAACAACAGCGCGAGCTATCTAAACTTCCTGTAACTCTGCTGCGTCGGATAAAGTTGGGGACTGAATCGGTGACACGTTCAGGTTAGTCTGCCGATTACCTCAACACACCATAACGACAGTGTTATACTGCCTTCACTGTTTGGCGCTCACGTTTCAAAGATCACAGACGGTTTTCTCTTGCTTACGTTTACATTTGTTCCTGTGTTACCGCCAATCTGGAGTAGGACACACTGAGGTAAAGATAACATCAAAATTCTACGTGTTTCGCTTTATTGACAGGTTGACTGTCTTCGTAGTCACTTTCTTATGGTAGGGCCGGCAGTAGTTGTGAGTGCCTTCCTGGAAGAATGTTGAGGTGTATGTCAGAGGTGGCGCTTAACATTTCGCCGATCTCCTGTCCAGAGAGGTTTTCTCCGTTCGGACTATTTATGACGCATGTTCCCTGACCTGCGGATTTTCTGTCTGCCATGAGCCTGCATAGGATTTCATGGTTTACCTCAAGTTTCTTGGTGGGGGTTGGACTGGAACGATCTCATGTCTCCGCGAGCCCTGATGTTGCATAGATTTCGTGCGGCTGTGTATGTATCGTGACTTTCTTCTCCTTCAGAAACCCTCCATCTACTTCATACCCTACTCTTGGCAAATGGAAGGCGCTCAGCGTCTCGCTTAAGCCATAAGGTTTGCCTTTTGGGTGTTGTCACCGCCAAGGGAACGTTTTCCGAAATCACCGCCCTGATGATGTCTCTTACCAGTTCCCAGTGCTGGTAACCGACAGGGGGCACCAATCTGCTGGTCATAGAGTCCTCGATAGGCACCGAATCATTCCTTCGTAGTTTGCCCTGTTAACAATAATAATGTATTTCATACAACATAAGTTGCATGAAAACAAACCAGTCTACAGGTTTGACCATTTTGGTGATGTGAACTGACTGTTATGTACAGTGCCGAGGTATACAACAGACACCGTTTTTCCCGGCACATGAAAGATGAGTCAACAGAAAGAACTTTAGTGCTTCACAGATAGCAAAGAACGAAACAGATAAACACCGGCATAATTGCCCACTATGCTCAAGTAAGCTGAGTTCGAAAGTAGGAATTACTCAGCTTTTGTTTGAACCATTGAATATTCTTGAAGGTGGAGAGGGTGGAACAACCGTGATTTTGGATTGTGTGCGTTCGTCATAGATTCGGTAGCATGGTGCACGATGACAGATGCGATTAGTAGGATCCTATACGGATGAAAGACTGGTTAGGTAAACCTGAAAAACTGGTAACAAAAGCGGGTGTCAGGCGAAATTCGAAACAGGGGCACAGAAATACTACGCAGGAGTATATCGACCACGATACATGCAGGTGAGTTCATTGTACCGACTACAAAAGTGACTTGAGGAAGTATCAAAAACCTACTGTGTAGAGGTAAGCTTATGAGGAAGAGGATCAAGGCGCATACCAAAGCAGTGGAAATAAAACTAAAGCTGAAGATATCACTACGGAATAGAGGGAATAAAGGATTTTGGACCGGGCATTTGCTTTTGTGTAGGAAACCTATGTACAAAAGTTTAATGAAGTTGTAAACATTTAAGTAAAGCCCATGCTCTTTGCTGTAATGGTAACCGCACTCTATATGGTCATGGGGGAGGGCTGGTCATAGTGTTTCCTGTTGAGTGCTAGCTTGACGGTGAAGAAGTTTGCGCGCAAGCAGGATTTTAGAGGTTTTATTGTGACTCTGGGTGTGGTCGCGCAAATCTTACCGACTGTTGTGCTCGAACATAAACTCAACACTTACTGTAAAATTGAATCTGTGTAACACATTAAAGAAGTGTCAGGTTAATTTTTAGTAGTCTCATCCAAAGTGGTTCTAGGTTTAGAGTTCTGCATCTGGAGCTGTAGTCCTTTTCGCAATCGTGTCCTAGTAATCTAGCAGTAAAACACCTCTGGACACTCTCTATTTTTGTTTTTCTTTTATGAGGACACCAGTCAGTATGAATGCACAATAATCTAATAGTGGACGTACGCAAGTTTCATGGAGCAATAGCTTGACTTCTCTGAGGTGGAAGTTACGGACTATGCAACCCAGTAAGATCCCAGATTTACCAGTGTGAGTTGCCACCTGTTCAGAAAATGTGAGGTCCCTTGGATATCCCAGTCCAAGTTCGCATACACTTTTAAGAACGAGTGGTTTCGTAGACTGAAGATGCAGTTGGATGTCCACCAATGGGGCACCAAAACGTATCCAGACACATTTGATTACATTGAACTACAGTTTCAAAGAGGCAGATTATGCGGATATTGTATCAAGCTCTTTTTGTATTGGTGTTTGGGAGTGGTATAAATCATCACGGGTGGATGTGTAGCAACCCTTGGGTCATCAGCAAAACAAGAATGGTTTACCGTGTGTAAAGCAGCTGCAGATATCGTTGACATATAATGTAAAGAGAAGGGTACCTAATACACTGCCATGAACTACGCCAGGGGTGAGTGGCCCACCTGAGTACCTTCACCACTTGAGTACGATAGCTGAGGAAAGACTTAATCAATCCCAGTATTGGATGATCAATTCCCATAGTCATCAACTCACTTATTAGCAGCAAGTGGTTGACTGTGTCAGATGACTTTGAAATGTCCAGATAGAGTGCAAGGACCAATTGGCGTCGGTCACGCATGGTGGTTACGAAGTTGAAGAAGTCAAGATGGCAAGTTATACAGGAACTCTATTTTAGGAACCCATGTTGACTGGATGTGATGATGTTGCCACTAAGCATGTGCTGAAGAAGGCTTTTTTTTAATAACTTTCTCCATAATTCTAGAAACTACAGGCGTAATATTTGTTGGTCTATAGTTACCGGCTAGTGTTTTGAACCACATTTGCATCTAGGTAGGATAAATGATACCTTCCAGACATCAGGGTGTATGAAAGATTCCAAAGATAGAGAAAATACATAGGTGATAACAATGGAATATCAGGTCCACCTAATTTTTAAAAATGTTATGATACTCCGTCTGTCCCAACGTTGCCGGGTCATTTCAGCGTCCTAATGGATTGACGAATATTAGAATATGTGAATTCAACTGTATCTATTGTCCTTAACGGGGGGGGAAATAACGTTTAATAGTGCAGGTCGTGTTAGTTTCACACAGGAAATTATTAGGTTTCAGAAAGCTAAATGCAAATAAGTTGCCGGACATTTCACATATAACCATTAGATTGTCATAAGCTTTGGTGTCATGGATAGGAAGAGAGATGTTGTCTTGTGCAATTCGATCACTTCTTAAGGAGTGTTGGCAGAGTATATACTCTAGATGGGCTAGCTAGCGCACTACTCTCTTCATTCCTCAGATAAAAATCCTGATTATGCGAGGCAGAGTTAAGAATTCCAAGGGTCAACTGAAGTGCATAGAAGTCGTGATGTCTGCAGCATCTTGTCGAGAGTTTACGTGACTTTCTACGAGCATTGGGAGGTGTGTATGGCTTATTGTTTGATGGTATTTTTTCGAAACCTTTCAATGGAACGATGGTATCGAGAAAGGTTTTAGGGTTGTAGTAAGACGTATCACTGGTTAATTTGAGGTCTGTAGTGGTGAAGAGTGGTGCCCAGTCAGCGCGCCTAATCGTTGGACACATCTGCTGCCAATCCGTTCTACCGTAGTCTCTACGTGCCATTTGGTGTGTAGTGGAAGTGCCAATTGAAGTACTAGCTGCAGGAAGTGGCAGTGCGCATAATACCGTATTGTGATCACTTCCTGGGAACTTGGAGCCTACATTTGTCGAGATAGGAACTATGTTATGGCAAAATATTAGGTACAATACATTGTCACCTCTTGCAGGAGTTGTAACAATTTGTTTACATCCGAAAATAGCCAGTGAACGGAAAAAGTCGTCACACCTGTCCGGACCAGTAAGTGAATCCCACTTAAGCCTAAGTAGGTCACAGTCACCATGCATGATCCTATGATCATATGGGAGAGTGGATGCATGTTCCAGAGCCGTAATCAGTGGAATCTCATGAATGTTAAAGGTACCAGGTGTTCGGTGGAAACACATCCCACCAATGCTGTGGCATTCCTGTAGTGTACTGTGACCCATAGAGAGTCACTTACTTTATCAAGAACCATATTTTCCAACCTGAATACAGTGAGAGTGTTCGGGAAGTACATCAGGCAACCTCCTCCTTTCTTACTACTCCTGTCTTACAGGAATTGTGTATACATGTCAATACTTATCTCTTCATCTGGTATATTTGCATGACACCAAGACTGAGTGATAATTATAACCGGTGCTTATATGTGAGCGCGATTCATCTCAATACCGATAGTTTGCTAAGGACGGAAAACAATGTACAGGTATGGGAGGTAATAGTGTGTAAGGCTAAACAAGCCAAAAGGTATCTCGGTGTCGCTTGACTGAGTACAGTCTGACGTCGTTGCGTTACAGAACGTCTCTATACCTTGTTCACTTGTAGCTGTAGAGTTACTAGGATATCCCAGTGGCAAGTCGACCGCACAGTGACTTGAAATAGTATCATCTTTATTAGGGGAGAACGGAGGAACGTTTTTATTTGAGGTATTCAGTGTGCACATCATATCCACGTGCACCAAGTTTGACCTCACGCAAGCATAGTCTTTAGCAACTGCTTCACAGGTGGGTAGTTTTACTACCGTATGTGGCAGGTGTGTGGGGCTGGTGATACCGCCTGAAGGATTCAATTAACCTGTTGTGTCTTCGCTTCTGTTGGCGCCACCTTGGTAGTTGGTGTCTAGGACTTGTGTGTATGGTTGACAGTGTTTTTTTCTGTTGCGCGGGGCGCGCCAAGACTAGCGGTTCACAGTAAGAGGCTTCAACATCCCCATCAGCTGTTTAGCCAAAGCTGCAGCTGATAGGGATGTAATGGACTAAAAGTCATCACGTTTTCTCGGTCCACGTAGACCTCTGTTCTGTGCTGTATTCCTTACTAGTGACTGCCTTCCATTATAATTCAATTCAGTGTTTTTTTCTGTTGCGCGGGGCGCGCCAAGACTAGCGGTTCACAGTAAGAGGCTTCAACATCCCCATCAGCTGTTTAGCCAAAGCTGCAGCTGATAGGGATGTAATGGACTAAAAGTCATCACGTTTTCTCGGTCCACGTAGACCTCTGTTCTGTGCTGTATTCCTTACTAGTGACTGCCTTCCATTATAATTCAATACTGTAAAATGATATTTTATTGCTCGTTTCACGGATTGCAGACGCTCTTGATATTAATGCAGAGTTATATCCCCACCCTTCTGCATCATTCAGGACCGCCCAAATGTAGATCTCTTCTTCACTATCATTTCGACGGTACCTGTAAGCCGGCTTCCTACATGTTAAATTTACCGCTTGAGGTTAAAATATTTGTTTATTCATTCGTTTATCATTCATATATGGGAGCATTTCACTCTACCGCTTACCGAAGCCAACGAATCTCAAGGTGTAGTTATCTTTCCTTTTGGTTTACTATATGCCTGTTCCTTTACAACTAATTCTGGCAAGTACGGTGGTAATATGATGGCCCCTCTCGCATCCAGGCCGTTTTCAAATTAGGGGTTTTTCGTCTGAAAATGATCGGCAGTCTTCTTCAAATGGTCTTAAGCCAAACATTTCTGTGTGCCAGACAGTTTCAGCTCCAGGCGTCAACAAAACCTTTGTGAGCTGTCCTAATTCCACAACTCCCAAGGTATTGATGGTACTGCTGTTGAAGCTGTTGAAGGAGAAGAGGTGGCCTTATAACAGCGCACAAGATAATTCACCAAGTGGACCACGGGAAAGATCAACATTATCGGCCCAAAACCAACAGTCTCTTAAACACCCCGCTCGCATACCCCATAACAAGGCAAAGGTGAGAGTGAGATATAACTTCTTCTCACATACAGTGTGTGCCTTGTAGAACGCTGTTCCAGAGGAAGTAGCCACAACTACATATATTGACTCCTTAAACGACCTCTGGATTGGTACATGAACGCAAATGGCTGACCACAGGCACTCGCCGGCAGTAACCAAATACATTCTCATCCACCGGTGTATTCTTCAACCTTGGTATCTGAAATAAGCCCCTTCCCTTCTCTACACCGTTGCCAGTGACACTCAGATTTCTGTAAGTAATTTTCATACCTCTTTCCCATTTTCCACCCTCCCTAATTTCTAGCTTCACGTTCTGAATAGCGCCCGATACTTATTTACAAGTCCCTACCGAAACTGGAATCGTGAAGTTTCATTGATCTTATCAGCAGCTCCATTGGTCATAAAAACAGGCCAACCTACAGTTTGCAAAGAAGTAATTTCAAACGGACAATCACTACCTCCAAAGCTATCAGTAGGAAAACCACAAAGACTTCTGTAGTCATCGAATGAGTAAAATCGAACAGATAGAACTGAGCCCTAAGGCTTGGAAGGGAGACCCAAAAAATAAAAAATTCCTCTACTCTCATTATTGATGTAGGATGCTGGATATTTACTTATACCAGAAACTTAGCTACGGTAGGTATGTTCGCAGCATGGCTTTCGTAGAAATTTCTCGCGCTTGACTAACCTCCCTATAGTCAGAGAAAGCTGGGTTAAGTCTAAGGACGATGATACCCGTAGATGTCATTTTCATTGACTTTAGTAAGGCGATCGTCAAGGTACCTCATTCCAGGTTGCTCGGGAAACTGGAAAGTTTTGGAATTACGACAGTCTGTTTGCATGGATAAGGGGGTTCCTCGTTGCTAGGGGACAAAGAGTATGAATCAGTTATCAACTGCTCTATTGGAAGTCGGCAGGGAGCAGGTTGCCAGAAAGCACACTCCTGGGTCCCCCGCTGTCCCTCCTATATGTAAATGAGTCACCAAATATCACGAAATCTTCTGTGGTTCTCTACCCTGATGACGTAAAAATCCGGCAGGAATTTAGGAACGATGATGGTATACGTGCGCCCCAGGCAGACCCAAACAGTTTGTTCACCTGATCAGAGAAGTGGCTGATGCCTATCGATGCAGGTAAATGTGTGAGCATGCAACAGGGGTACACACACGGCAACACCTACGATATTGGTGGGACTCCTCCGCCCTCAGTAGTGACCCACAATGACCCGGGAGTTGCAGTGGGTTATGACCTGAGAACCGCGGCACACTGTTGGTTGGTAGCAGCTCGGACTTTAAGGATGCTGAAGATTGCTTAGATCTCCCACGAAAATATGTTGTGACATGTTCACCATCTCATACACACCCTTAGTTGGGTCTGTATTAGAAGACTACACACAGGTGGCAAATCCTTGTCCGGAAGGTGACACAGACCTTCTAGAAAGAGTTCAGAGGGACCCCACCCGTATAATCCCTGCGATGGCTGGTCTAACCCATGAAGGCCGACTTAACGAGCTGAACCTCTCCACTCTGTTCTAAGACAGTCAGAGAGGAGACCTAATCATGCTATAGAGGATTTTAAGAAATGACTTCGGAACTGATCTACCCTCTTCCTTTCCACTAGGTCGGAACACCTCAGAGGACATATTAAGAGGCTACGAAATCAAAGAATGGACATAGTCTCCTCAGGGGACCGGACAGGCACAGAAATCTATTGGAAAAGAATTATTACAGGCTCCCAGTCTCCAACCCTCAAACAAGTCAGGGGAACTCTTAGACTAAGACTGTCTATTTCGAAGGGATAATATTTTATTCAGGATACGATTTACTTCAAAAGAGGAACTCTTCGCATCAAATCCTCATTTTCACCACTCCAAGTATTGATACTCTTCAGAAGGTTGTCATAGCAACTCAAATCACTATTTCAAAATGTCATATACACATTGACTCTTTCTAAGCACATACATACCTCAGGTTATTTAAGCTGTTCATAACAGCGGTAGCTAACACAAGTAGGATTTAATGTGAGTTTATTCTTCACATTAACATTGCATGAACATTTAATCACGATCATGAAAAATTGTTTAGCACATACTTATTATTCAAATAACTCAAGTTGTTTGAATAATAAGCGTGTGCTTATGAAGAACAGTGTCTTGCTTTTCCTCATCTTAATATTGAAGATGAAAAAGATGTAGTAATCTTTGCAGTATATACTGCAAACAAATACATACGTATTTGTGTTCCACTTGAGGCCTATCTGAAACAACATTGTCTAAATTTAACATACGTTAAACTCCTAATTAGAGCTATATATTTATTTATATTGATATAAAATCAAGTCTTCGGAGATCTAATTTTCTTACTGAAAGTTAAAAAAGTAGATCTAATTATCCCTAATTATGAAGGTTGAAGAAGTCACTTAACATTTTGTTGCCTACCCGTTTAACTTGTTTTAGCATATGCTTAAAATTTAGAGTTGCTGGTTCCATCTTATATTTAAAAAAGTCCGAACTATACCAGATACAACATCTGAAACATATCCTCAACAAAGCTCAGAAATGCCTTATGAAAATGTGTGAAACAAACTCAAAAAGCACTTGCTACCAATGCACTACAATTTACGTTGATTTTCAGATAGATATAGAACCAACGCCTAATTTCAAACAGAAGTGCATCTGTCCAAGTTACGATACTTCACAGCAGCATGCAAAAAACACGTGGGTAGACAAAGATTTAATGACAAAGAAGGAATTTGAAAATCAAGTTTGGGGAAAATAGTCAGGCCTCAGAAAACTTTCAGAGAATGAGTAAATCTGAGCCGCAGTGGCTGGTTTACAACCATACACCAAGGCCGTCTAGTCATTGATTCCTGCCGTATAGACAACTCCAGTTAGTTAGTTTATACCAACCCTACACGTCTCAGACGAAGAGTAGACACTTCACCGGTTAGTGCCACATCTTATTCTGGCCACCCTGAGATGTCTTTTCACTCAACCTTACCTCACCTGGTGTCACAATTTGAAGTTGGTGGTGGAATAGTTTATGCGTCATGTTTCCAAGCCACCTCAGTCAGTGGAAATTCACGACCTCATCGGTTAACTTACATTCCTTGTGTAGCATTGTTCGCTGGAACTGGATATTTCCTACAAGGTATTTCTACCATATGTCAGAAATACTGTGAAGAAAACTGTGTACAAAAACTTGGCTTTTTTTCATGTCTACTTTCTGTCACCATAGTTCGTAGCCATGTGGTGGGAGTGAGTAAACTGTGGCGTAATACACCTGTCCTCTAATACGTATTCACATATCTCACAGGTTTTGAATACGCTGCAAATTATAAAATGCTAGATGAGTCTTTTGTATTCAAGCTTAGATTCTACTATCTTAAGTTATTGGCTAATAGCAGCTGGCAAATCTTTATACTCAGAAGGCATGCGTAGTGGCATGCTACTATCCATTTACCCACATGGACCATCATGACTGATGAGTATAACCACGCACTTACTGGTCTTTGCCTCCAGCGTCTGCTGAACCGTTCGACCAATGTGTTCACTTCTGCTTGTAGGGATAGCCTATCCTGATCAATGTTCATGAGTCCCTTAAGCTTGTTGCTACCTGCAAACAGAAGACACCACCACTGGTAGTTATTTGACATAAAGTAGGAAGAGATGGTATCTAAATTGTATCTTTCGATATATACCACCTCACTAGTTTCCACGACATCAGTATCCCGTCAACCCTGACTCTCTTGCTTGTCTCTAAAAAAGCTCTTAATTAAATCCCTCAATTAACTATCATTTTTCAAATCTAACAGACTTGACGAGAGAAGACTCTAATGAAATAGGTAACTACTGCATCTAGTGGTATATTTTTATCAACAGACACGTTTCAACTTTGTTTTGGAGCTAGGAAGATTCGTCACGCAGTAGTGACAAGTCCTGAAACCATTGTTTTCATTAGTCAGAAATTTAACTCACTTAAAGTATTTTAGAACTATGCCATAGATGGTTTTTTTAGCAGCTTAATGACTATGTTGATTAAAGTGCCTGAATGATGGTTTGTAACTAAATGCTCAAAACGAATTTTGTCAGCCTGGCTCATAATATCGTCCCTCTAGTGTCTTCGTGATTTCGACTGCTTAAATGACAGACTAGACAACATTGTTAACCGCTGACGATGTCATGCACCAGTGGTGATAATAACTGAGCGTGTGATCCATCTAAACTGCATGATTTCCCAGTGATATGGTTCTGAAGTAATTGTAGAAAAATCTCAGTGAGCGCAGGCTCCTTACCCAGGTCATAAACAGGGAAGATCACTTGGTATTTAATTCACTCTCTCAAGAAAACCTGACTGGATCATTGTGATATTGCTTCGAGATAAGACAAATAATCTTACACCTCTTCTATGGAACAGTCATCAGTGCTCAATATCCAAATGAAATCGTTTTTCTAGTTTTTCCTGATGTGACGAAAAAGTTTCTAATGACAATAAAGATAATCCTCAAAAATGTTCTGATACATTTCATCGAGTACAGAAAATAAAACAAAGCCTTTTCAAAAGTCTTTAACATCTTGTGACCGGTCACAGAATTCGAAAACCCCTGACAAATACAGTTATACGCTTTGTTTATTCTGCAAAGTTAACGAAGAAATGGAAATAATATTAATGAGATGCATGCATGCCCAGTAATGGCTCCTAAATAAAGCAGAACATTCTTTCTGTATTTCACTGATAGCTACTAATAAACAAGTAACAACACTAAACAACCTACATGTGATAAATTATTGGCGCAGATTAGAAACTTTACCAGTCTAAAAAGGAACCAAATTTTGAGCTATGCTGAATTATCTATAGTGACTAGTCATCAATAAGATTACACCATAGAATATCTTTTGTTAGGGTTAACGCTTTTTCAGTCGTTACGTATGTTCTTGTGTTCCTTCATAATTTAATTTTTATGCAGTAGGGTCACTCAGGAAAGTAAAACACGCTCGCAGTCTTGCTTTTCTTATAATTAAATGTTATTTCCTTCCTTAAGTCTTTGAAGGGTCCAGCATATGAACCTTTCTTTACTTTGAAAGTCATATGGGTCAAACTAACCGGGAACTGCTTAATCGCCAAATAAAGATCAAAAGAGTGATTATAGCTTACAAGCCTGTATGTATTTCATAGAAGCAGTTTGTGACATTTTCTAGAACTCATTAACACATTGGATAATATAAGTAGCATAAGTAGCATTTCGCTGTCAGCTATCCTAGTGATTTTGCAGTGACTGAAATTAAAGCAAGAACCAATACCTTTGCAATAAGAGATATCTCTCCGTTTTTCATTCCCTACATCAGCTACACATCATTCATCATCTGTGTGCAAAGCGAAGTTTTTAGTCATTCTGCTGTTTGTTAAATATGCAACAAGAAACCTAGCTAGTCAATTTATAACATTCGAAGACAGGACTTTACTGTGTAATGGACTAGGTTGTAAGAAACCTAAATTATATGATGTCATGAGGTATTCTACTTAGTTGGCTCCACATTTGCAGACTTGTCCTATCAGAGACTGAATACAATGTGTTCAAGACTCACTCCCGATTTCTTTCCTCAAGAAGATATTCATTCTCAACTATCGTTTACTTCAAAGCAAGTGTGAAAACCTTAAGGGTTTTAGAAATCTCCTTACCTTACCTGTTCGATACAAAGTTAATTTGGAAATACGAATATTACGAACGTCTTGGAAAAAGTTCAGCAATGAGTCTGACTTTTTCATTACAAAAGTAAGTTTTAAATTTCCCTACATGTTGAATTTACATAGAAAATCAGTCAATAATAACCTGTGGCTTGCCACTACCATAATAACGGTTAGGGTTATCACAATTCACATCACGATGTGAGATAGAGAAATAGGTAAGAAAACTTACATCAAAGATATTAAAAACCCATTAAACGATAGGTGGAAAGAAAGAAGCAATACGAAAATGAGTTACAACGATTAAGGTGAAGATAACGTGTGGCTGTATGTATATAGATACCATTCATTCTGAGCTACATCATACAGTTTCTAACCACCGATTTCCTTTCTCCCGTCTAACTTGAATTGGAGTTTTATATGTCATCTCACTGCTCAGACCAACAGTCAGAAATTTCATGGGTTGAACTACAATAGTAAGTGTTACTCAGGGTTTCTCTCTTCCACCTCTAAATTTACATTCATAAACTTTTTGAGGTTTACAATAGTCTGTCCAATAAAATTAATATCGAAATAGGGGAAAAATTCTTTACTTCTGATGAATGTTTTTTCACTGCTATTCACGAGTTCCTTTGCAGTAAAAGTACTGTCTCTGACTAACTTTTGAAGACTATCAAATGTTTAGAATCTTGCATGTTAAATGGAGCAAACACTCGTCTGAGAAACACAACAATAAATTGGCGTGAAAAAGCTGTTTCTAGGGATATAGATGTAGGTTTATTGAGGTCTAACTAAGCGTTCTAAGTGTCCGGTGACTTTCCTTGTCAGTTTATACATATATATGCACATATCTTTAGGAACAGCTTCATCAAGTCAATGTTTTTCGTTTATTGCCAAGCAAGCGTTCATTGCGTTTTGCATTTAAGATGTCAAACACTGGACAGTCTTAGAAAGTTAGTCTGGGAGAGCACTATTTGCACCAAAGAAACTCACAAATGATAGTGAAAGTAAAAGCACCACGCAAAGGATTTTTCACTATTTTGAGATTATTTTCACTAGGTATATTGAAGTGGACTTCCTATTGGCTCACTTTCATAACTTTTAATTGGAAATTCCTACTCACCGTCTTCACGTGGTGAGGGCTGTTTCCACAAAAGTGAGAGAAAGCAAACGTTCGGAGTTGCAACTGGATCGGCGTACACGAACAGTATACGTGGAGTTGGAAAACCGTGATTCCAAACCAGTGATGCTCATTGTCTCCATGATTCGGGATAGACGAATGGTATATGAACCCGTCTTAGTCACCCTAAAACATAAATATGCGAAATTCAACGTTGCTTTACTGTCTTCCGGATGGGAAACCAAGTTAAATGCTTGTGGAATAACAATCACTTGCTTTGGTCTTGATGTCTGTATAGCCCCACTGGGGACATGCAATTCATAAATCAACACTAGCATTGGAGACTAGTACGCACTCAACGGATCTTCTTGCAAGAATCGAAATTCACAGTGTGAGTCACTAAACAATTGATTCCACAAAGCTATCCTTCAGTGACACATTCGATACCACTAATCTAAAATCCGTGTATCTCTTATATTCGTTACATTCAACGTTCGGATCTAAATTTAGATTGAATAAAGCATAGATTTGCCTCTGAAAAACCAAGCTATTGATACATGCTGCATCTCAGAGACCCACAAACAAGATTAACGTAAAATGTTTCGAACAATTTCCCTGACCGTTAGCTCACAAGTTTATTCAGAGTGTGGTTTTCTAAATACCGCGTGGCATCAGCAGCTGGCCTTGTTGCTGTTGGTCTCTTACTAAGTTCTAAAGACCAGTTGACTGGATCCTCACCAACAGTTATCTGTGTTCTACTAGACTAAGAGTTTCCACTAGGTTAAGAAGTAACTGACAAGGAAGACGAAATCTCTTCTTCCCCTCTACCTACGCTCTAAGTGAATACTGGCCGGATACAGTTAAAAATGAGTTCTACCTTCGAATGATTGACCTTCGTCAAGTGTAATCGCCAGACACAGTGACACTAGCTGGGAACTTGAATGCATAGACATCTAGTTCATGAACATGGTCGTTAAGGTAGCCAATGGAAATTAGCTGGTTGTTCATCAGATAGTGAAAAACGTCTTCTGCAACTTGATGCGGGTCAAAACTTGTTATAGTTGGCATCAACTTTCGGCGCAACCATCAGTGTTATGCCACTTGGTGTCCTCCCTCTGCCACTCAAGTGCGTACTGAAATAAATCACATTGGAATAAACTACAAGTTTTCTGAGTGTATTCAGAACTACCGCTCTTTCTGAAGCAACTATTTGGACTCTGATCACGCTTTGGTGTGGACCAAGTTCATCCTGCTTATTAGTGGTTATCATAATTTTCCTCTAGAATGGATGGCGGTGAGTTAAATTGGTTTTCCATAGGATTGGAACTAATAGCAAATGGAACCAGATTTGAGGCTAGCTCTCAAGTCCCCTGGAAATATCGATGAGGATTCACTGTACTTAAAAGACGCCATAAAAACAGTGAGTAAATCTATTTCTCACAACTTCTTGATGTTTGTCTGTGTATTTCAGCAGGTGACGGATACAATAGCTTGCGTAAGTTCCTTAGGAAATAGCTCAAATGGAAATTTCTCAAGGATAATGAAGCCTGATGGTCAGAATGCGTCAGTAAAGTGAAGCAGCAGATGCATGTGACCATAGTTGGGAGCTGTTTCAGCTCACCCGGTCCACCAGTTGGAAAACTTCTGGTGACACTGAGAAAGCCTGTAAAGTAGACGGTAGGCTCACCTCCAGCTTTCACAGACGCCTAGAATGCTGGGCGGAATATTTCTGCCAGCTCACTATTCCAGGAACAGTGACCTCAATGTCTTGTGCTCCATGATCAGTTAACACAGCTCCACCCAATGTATTGAGGGTTCCAAAACGACTCTATTGTTGTACCTACCTTCCAAAAATAGGTGGTGGGTGCTTCGGCATGATGGAAACCATTGATTGAATATGGTCGTCTTGAAATATCGACTTCGATGGCTTGGACATGTGTTACTTTATCACTTTCATGGAGCATCTCTTGATGCCCATAATATACCATATTTGTGTTTAAATTAATAATAACAAAATTTACACACGGAAGTATTTTGCAATTGAAAAGTTACAATGAGGCAGTAATGGTAACTTTTGGACAGGTATTGAGTACATTGGTATGATTTTTAAATATCAATAGATATTATTGCTTCTGTCGTTGAAAAAACTAGTCAACAATCGTAAATGTAAGTTTAGACTTATGTCAAAGTTTTCAAAGTGTTTGACGTCATTGTTCTACGAAGAAGTTATGATACTTTTGATTGATGCTGATCAACTGATTACGCTTTTCATCCTACTAGTTAGCGTGAAACTAAAATGGTTGACTTATGAAATAGAAATGTTGATATTATTAGGAAAGATTAATACACAATATAGGTTCTTAGAACACAACTATGATGCCTCCGTTGATAAAGTTATACCGAGTTAACTTACATAATTCTACTGTCGATTCAGAACCCTATGGAATGTGTCCGAATAACATTATACCACGTCACCAGTTTCAGTAACATGACCATAGTTTATCATTTTATATCGACGTCTAACATCCTTGGTAACTCGATCACATTTGATGTCTTGAATGGTAGTAATTCTTGCTTGTCAAGATTACTGTAGTTATTAATGAGTTGAAATTCCCTCTTTTCAGACGTTCGTATAGTAAGGAATGATAGAAATACTTATAGTCTTCATTTTTGTTACTTATTTAATCTGATGGTAATGGGATCAGCAAAAACAGCTGTTACGTAGTCACTCACAACTGTTTAGCGTTTTAATGTTTCTTAAAATAACAACCGGTAGACTTTGTTTAGGGGTTGAACGTATGAATGAATAAGAACAAAAATCTAGTAAAGTTGAATGAACTAGCATGTTATATTGAAAGTCGTCTGCGTAATTCTACGCTAAATTGGTCAATGCTAAAATAAACTGTCAACTAAAAAATCGAAAATTTGAAATGAATAGTGATAAAAAGTTATTTCATCATGATAAATGCTGTTTAGGCAACTACCAGCGTTCAAAAACATTCTTAAGAAACTATCTCCTCATTTTTACAGTGGTATCTTCCAATGAATACTAAGACCATTGGTTAATTTTTAATCCATGTAGATTTTAGCATAACGATATTTGTAGACAAAAAGTAGAAATGATTTATTGTTACATGTTTTAAAAACAGTTGGGAAAAACTGAGAGGCTAGCCAATGAATTATTTCATTGTTGGTTCGAGGTTAGTATTTGTTTGGTTTAGTGTCTGAATGTATAATTATATGCTGAAAACTTCTTTTAAATTATAAAATGCTACCACACTATTTGTTCACCGAAACTACTATGCATTTGGAACAAAAGAAGTTTAGCGAAGAGTCACTCTTTTTAACAATATCATTCTCAAACTGTACAATAATCGTATGCGAATATTCTGTTCACTTGATTACAGAAAAAGACTGTTTCATAAAATATTTCTGAAGGAAATCCAGTTTCAATTTTAAAGGAGTAGACCACAAAAGGATTACTTAATAGTTGAAGAAGACTTATCAAGATAGAAGCAATATTTGGTTACTAAATAAAATGATGCAACATGGTTAAACGGAATACGATACAATAATAACTTAGAGTTATGACGGATGGAAGATTGTAATATGTGAGATGTGTAAAAAAAGATTTTGGGGATCATTCATCGCAACTCGAGCGACTGGGACAAATTTATTCGAATGCAGAGTTCAGGCTTCAAAATAGTAATTACTGTGGCTTTCGTAGTTTGAAGTTTCAGGAGCATAGCTTTCACTAGGCTTGGACGAACTCTATAGATGGCACTGAAGTTGTTTTCTGTGTTTACCCAGTAGTCATAATCGATCAACCGTTCTAAAATATAGCTGCGAAGTGTTCTTCTTTTTGGAATCAGGCTAGTACATGTTAGGAAATGAGTTTGGAAAGCGAACTCGGAGTATGCGCAACATGCCCCACTCCACAGGAGCAGGTGAATTGATGAACACGCACACAGTCAAATTATTGAGTTAGTAGAGAAAGATAGTCTGAGTTCGGCAGTGTAGAAAGTCTTTTTCATATAAAAAGCATATTGATTCATTGAGATTTAAGAGACAACGGGTACGTGACAAATTAACTTAGTACCTTCAAACACTGATAGTTACTGTACACTGATAAGACTTGTAGTGTCATATCTGTGAATTCTCTTTTTACCTATAATGGAAGCTGTAAAATATTGTACAGCCTCGAATAGTTTAAATTCTTCTCTTTTGTTGCATAAGTAGTGATATGCAAGAAAAACACGGAAATGTATTTAATCGGGGTAAATTCAAGTCATGTACCATAGTCTAGGTAGCCAATTAATAACAATAGATTTGACACATAAATTATAGCGTGTGGTCCAGTGCACAGAACTGAACTGTTTGGTGGGTTGCATTCTAATGATTCTATTGTTCAACAAAATTACACAGGTCAAGGGACTGAAATACCAATTTAAGATAATTGTATTTACTCTCTTTATAGATATATACACCGATAAACGAAGGTCTTGTGTTGTCACTATACTGTAATCACTAAGCCATGTCAAAATCTGTTAGTGGCAAACGCAAGGGTAAAGGTAAGGGTAAAAAAGGTAAAACTAAAGATCCTATGAATGACGCTCTGGAGAAAGCACAGAAAGATGTGAAAAATTTAAGAGGAGAGATAAGCCAAAAAATATTTATAGCTGAAAATGCAGAAAATCGTTGTTACCAAGCTCGCATAGACAATATGAAATCAGTAGAAAAATATGAAGAAATAAAAATGTCTACACAAAATCATACAGCATTTCTAGTCACAGAGAATGAGATGAAGGTTGCCAATTTACGCAATGAAATGGAAAAGCTAAGTACAAAATTAAATGAAGCAAATCAACTCATTGAATTAAGAAATAGTCAACTGGAAAATCTTAATCAAGAATTTGAAAAATGTTTAGCAGAAAAAGACCTTAAAATTAATTCACTAGAACAAAAACTACAAGAACAAACTGCATTATTCCGTGATGTTATTTCACAAGCATTCAATCAGCTCATTCAACAATTACAAATTGACTATGAGAATGTTCATAAGAATTTCTCAATATTTTCACAATCTACAAGTGATTTAGTGGAATTTGAATTCTTAAATCCTCCATTTTTAGATGAAGAATCAACTGAGTATATATGAATACTTACATACATGTACAATGATGTAGAAATGCATTTTCAAACTGTTCATGGGTAGCAATTTGTAATCAGTTTTGTATAAAAATAGTTTTTTTAATGATTATCAAATATTTTTATGCTTTTCAGTTTACTGGGGTTTATAGGTTGAAATTTATATATATATATATATATATATATATATATATATATATAAAATCTACACCGTATAGTTGTTTAGGTAACCAATTATTTTGGATTGAATACCAATAGTAACTGATTCTTTCCTAAATGTTAGATGATCCCCTAAAACGGTTAATTTCCCTGTTCATTATTTCATCTAAGGTCTTATGAAATAAATTGTAGTACACTTGTAATCTGCCTTACGCAACTACTGGGGAGGGGTGTCATCATCATTATCAACATAGGACCAGGCATTACTGCGTAACGGTCCGAGTTGCCACACCTCATCAAGTATAAAGGTAGTGAGGTGAAGATAAGTGAATGCAGTCAAAAGAAATATAAAGTACGAGAAGAAAGGAAAAAGGAGTGACAAAATAGTGAGATTCGGTATAGCGTTGTTAAGATGAGGATAATGTGTGTATACATCTGCGCCACTCACATCGGTTCTGAGCCATATCACCTAGAGTCTCCAACCACTGGTTCCTCTTGTCCCGTGGACCCCAACCACCTAGTCTGCATCGCGCCACATGGCTCAAACCAACAGTCAAACACTTAATACATTGATGCCATGTTTTAGTCTGGCCACCTCGGGCCTTTTTCCAGCCTGGACCCACCTCAGCTAACATTGTGTGACGAGGCAATCGGTGACTAGGCATACGTAGTACATGTCCCAACCATCTCAGTCGATGAAGGTTCACAACCTCGTCAACTGACTTACCTTTTCTCTCCAAAACTCTACACCTGACTTCTGCATTACTCACATGGTGACACCACGGAATACGTCCTATACTACGAAGGCAACGGTGGTCAAACACCTGAAGCCTTTTTGCATCCTCCACCTTCAATGGCCATGTTCCACAGCCATACAGTAGGACACAGCGGACTGCTGTGCAGTACACGCGACATTTAATAATAAAACGGATATCACGGCAGCGCCACAGGTGGCGTAAGTTGGCGAAAGCCAATCGAGCCTTTTGTATCAGTGCAGAAAACTCATCAGCAACTAACCCCGGTGGGTTAGTTGCTGATGAGATTTCGAAGTAAAGCGCAGTGCATCTTAAAAGTTGAAACTTGAGAAGTTAAACCCTCATCGACCTAAACATAATTTCAGGTTGGTATTCATCATGGGCTGACATCATCTGGAGAAACATTGGAAACTTGGGGGCACTGGATAGTTGTCTCGTTCCAGTACAGGACTCCTCAGCAGTGAGCAACCATGACCATGCGAGGGATTGAATCCAAGGCCTTTAAGTTCTATGGCCAGCACGTTACGTTGAGCCACTGGGCCAAATTCCAGTGGTCTATTTTTCTCCAGTCACGACCAGTGGGATCAACCAAGTTGGAGGAAGGTTACTTAGTGACGGCGCTGGACGGAGATCACTCTACATCGTGAACCGACAGAAGTCGAAAAATATGAACCAGTGGATTCCTACCCAGTAGTAATGCGCTGCTCACAGAGCCTAAAGGCCCTGGGTTCGATCCATGGTGGAATCATGGGTGCATACTGGCAAGAAGTCTTGTACTAGGACGAAACAGCTGTCCAGTGCTTTCTGGTTTCCAATGTTTCTCCAACTGATGTCAGTCCATGATAAATACCAACCAAAAATAAATCCCCACAAACCTCAAAATTGAACTAAACATAATTGCCCAACTTTTCACTTACACCATAATATAGTAAATTAAAGATTTATTTCATTTACTGAAATGTTAAAGAGACCCCTTTGTATTTGCATAGCCAACAAATTAAACGTCAATTTATTTTTTTTAAAGGATGGGGATGACTTTTTTTTAAACAAGTAGAACATTTGTTAAAAACAGATATGTAACATTAACTCAAACATAAACATATATGGTAGTAATCACATTAGTTTGAGATAAAAACAATGCTAAACACTATAAAAAGGAGAAACAGTAAAAGGGGAATCATGACATTTATAAAAAGAAAGTAATTAATTGTTTATGAACCTGAGTTGTAAAATCCTTGGTGTAAAAAAGATTCACAACTTAATCAGTATTCATATGTACACGTAAATCCTCTTCAGTATATTGATTATATTGATTACGAACCTGTAAGGTAGGAAAATGACAACAGAAAAGTAAATTAATTACTAGATATATTTCTGAGATGAATGGGAATTTTATTCATCGCGGACTGACATCAGTTGGGCAACCAATGAAAATTTAGGAGCACCGGGCAGCTGTTTCGTCCCACTAATATGGGACTCCCCACCAGTAGGTGCCAACGACCCGGTTAGGGATTGAACTCAGGACCTTCATGTTTCACGGTGAACGAGTTAACCATTCAGTCACTGAGTCGATTTCCAGTGGTTCATAGTTTCGAACTTTTGTCGTAACACGATATAGCGCCACTATCGCCATACTAGGACGAAACAGCTGTTCAGTGCTCCCAGATTTTAAATGGTTCCCCAAATTATGTCAGTCCGTGATCAATACTACCTCCTCTAATTACAAAACATAAATGAGAAATAAAATATTTAAAAGCATAGCAGTATTCAGGTGAGCAATGTGAGAAATATTTTACACACTGCACAGTTAACGTTGACATTTCGCAATTATTTTTTGAACTGCCAGACCCAAGTTCCTTAGAAAGTTTAACTTTTTCAAGTGAATGTGTTTGCGAACACTGTTGATGAGTTCAGCCTTGAAAGGCTCAAACGGTTGTTCAATGCTTAGATCAGTCAATGTGAGTGGTTTATGACTATTCATGTAGTATACTTCACAACTACGACAAACTTCATTACTGGATTTTATTCTTTACAAAACACAGACAGAGAAAATCAACACAAAAACTAGCACACCGGTGCATCGGTTCAAGCTACCAAACTTCACAGTAGAACACAAAGAACAAATGGATCAAAAAAGAGTAATAATAATAATAATTCACTTTATTCCAAACAATTTGTGGTACAATTTGGAATTCTCAGCGTAATATATATTGCAATAACAACAAAATATAAGTATATACATACTACTTTGCAGCCTTTCAATTGTTTTATTATAAAAATTTAAGTTATGTGAAGAATATTAAAAACGAGAAAATTTTGCATTGTAAGTTAAATTATTGAAATGAGATTTTTAACTGTCACAAAGTTGATGTGTGATTTCTGTTCTAACACTTTTTTCCTCACAAAATATACGTGCAAGGTAAGGTACAGTCGAATTCTTATACTTAGCTGTACGAGCATACAGTCTTATGTAGTTTCTCCTTGTCCTCCCTGAGGAGATACATGGAGAGAGCTGTAAATGAAGTGGATGCTCACTGTCAGTTAAAATTTCTGTAGCTAGTAGCTTGCAGGAATTTATATGTCGATCAACTACAGTGTTAATCAGTTGAGCCAGAGACACACCACTCACCCTGCTGACGGTCTTCAAAGCCCTACGCAACATAACATAGTCCTTTTTAAGAAGACCAGGAAAGATTAATGGGGAACAATATAGAAGAATAGGTAAAATGCAGGAATTAATAAATTGTAAAAGAAGCAGTTGAGTTATACCAGAAAGCCTCAATTTCTTTACGTAATAAGTTAAACGAAAGATTTTTTTACAAGTCAATAAAATATGGGACGACCAACAAAGGTCAGAAGTAAAACGCAACCCAAGATAGTTCACACTCGATTTACTTTCTGCAGAAATACCATTGATGCAGCAGGCGTCATGAGATTTAAGCAGCTCACATAAGTCTTGTTTACGCCTGAGGCTAAAATTAACGGTCTGACATTTAGAGGGGTTTAGTTTGAGACCATTTGCCAACTTCAGACAAGAATTCATTTAATTTCGAGCAATCCAAAGAAGAGTTTACTGGAATAGAAATCGTCAGGTCGTCAGCATACTTAGTTTCAACAGAATAAGGCAAATCGTGCAAAAAAAGGAAAACAGAAAAGGAGAAAGTACAGCACCTTGAGGCACACCAGCTTCAGTAAGCAATGAAGTCGAGCGCATCCTTTATGAATAGTGTACTGTTTCCTTTCAGAAAAATAAGAATGCAGCCATTTTGTAACCCATGGATCAGTGTGAGCTATGGCAAGCTTATTTAACAAAAGTGGTCTAGGAACAGAGTCAAAGGCTGATGAGTAATCCAAAAAGGCACAACGGACATACTTAACACCTTTGTCGAGACTAGAAACAATATTATGATGCAAGACAGTAGCTGCATCTAAAGTACTCCTCTGGTGTTTGTAAGCAAACTGTTTTGGATCTCTGAAGGCCATCAATGAAGGCTCAATCACAAGGAGAAGTAATTTCTCCATTGTCTTCAGAAAAGGGGAAGTTATAGCGATGGGTCGAAAAGTAACATCTGATCCAGAAGATGGCTTAGGCACAGGTACAATTTTTATCTGCTTCCAAGCAGTGGGTATTATGTTTTTAGAGAACGATACATTGAAGATATCTGTAAGTGGATGACACAAAATATCTGCACATTTTCTAAATATGATACTAGAAACACCATCAGGACCTAAGCTTTGGGAGGGATTCAAAGACTTTAGACATTTAAATACATCATTTGTATTGGAAGCTGGAAAGCACATTAGGAAGAGTGAAATTAACTTGCTGACGTTTAACGCGCAGATATCCGAACGAGTTTGTGTTGTCATCTGTTTTTACCAGTAAGCTCTTTAAATAATTTCCATATATTGGAAGAGTTCTTACACGATAAGAACTTCTCGTTGTATATAGTATTCAGACGTATTTCAGACTTAATTAGGCAGTTAAGCCTTTTAACGCCAGGGTGATCTCTCACCTTATACAACCTTTCCTTTTCTCTCCGAAGCCTCTTGAGATGAAGAGAGGAAAGTCTGTCAAATCTCATATAAATTGTTTCAGTAGGGCAGCAGATATCGAGACAGAATCTGAGATAGCTTGTGATATTGGTAATAGTGTTGTCTTAAACTTCATCAGCAAATATATCCCAGTCCGTTTCTATAAGCATGCTTCTCAAAAGTAATATATTTTCTTGTGAATAGCATCTGTATTGAACTTTCCTTGAAAGGTATGCAAAAGCTTTCTTGTATAATTTTCCGTACACTTTAGGCAAAACACGAACGATACAGTGGTCGGAATTTAGCAGCAGAGCCCGTTTACGGGCTTCACATATGCTGCAGTCAGGTGTGACATACATGTTTGTGATATATGTGTATTTTTATTTGCTCAAATATTTGGGGCGACATTTGATGGTAATGCACTCAATTTTTTCGTTGGAGAAGCAGAAGCATACATAGTTGGAGGAGGACCAGTTAGTACTAATAAATGTTGCTACACCACCACCACATTTCTTCTTCGAAAAGCTTCGATCTTGTCGAAATAATTTGAAACCATCTAAGCAGACTAAGTCATCATCATACAGATTATGAAGCCATGTTTCCTGCAGCATTATTACACCCGTGTTTCGATAAACATTTGTGGACAAGAGTGACTGAAGGTAATCAACTTTATTCGGCAACGACCTGCAGTCTGTGCTAAGTATTTCCGCAATAGTCATTTGATCTATGGTCATACGCTTCAGAGCTCGTTGCCATCTACGTGGTGCTTCTTCTTAAATTTCCTATCAACTTGCGAAGCGATAGGTTGTAATGATTTTAAAAACGCGCGAGAATATACAATACGATTGGTTGACATAACAAAATGATTAAAACAATATAGAAATAAGAAATTTTATGCAATATACTCGATGATAGAAAACGGTAGCCCACAGTTCAAGCAGGCCGCCTAATGTCGAAGTAGACAAAATATTCTGACAAAACAAACAATTTGAAGATAAAGGTTAGTGAAAACATTCAAGTTTTAAAGAAAGTCAAGGAGTGAACATATCTGCGTCACTGTAACCGATTTTCAGCTATTTCACTAAGAGTTCTCAACCACTGATTCCTTTCGTCTCAAGGACCCCAGGCAGGTAGACTATATTTATCTCCCAACACGACTCAGACCAACAGTAGGAGACTTCATCGACTAGTGCCCCATCTTCATCTGGCCACTCTGAACCCTCTTCCAACCTAATCGAACTTCCCTTATCATTGCGCGCTGAAGTAAGCAGTGGATTGGCATGCGTAGCACATGTCGAAGCCAACTCAGCTGATTAAGGTCCACAACCTCATCAATCGATTTACGTGTCAGGCTTAGTACTCTTTACATGACCTCAACATGACAAAATACAGAACTGCACGAAGAGATTTTGAAAACTAAAAAAATTAAAAGCGTGATTGACAAAGGGCGCTTAAACTTGTCATTCATCGGTCATTAGAGTACAACAATAACAGTAATCTACTGTAATTGATAAATAAAAACGTTTTGCTGCAGAAATCAATTTTAACAATTTTATTCGGAACTCTCTTATTTGATTTCCCCACAACTTCAAAGCGTAAAGTAGCATCTGTGAATCCGTAGTACTTCAGTTGCTTGGTAACAAGAGGCTACGTGAACTGATATCAGCTTCTTTTTTCGTAATTTTGTTACTCAAACTAAGTATCCAGTTATCTAACAGGAAGCTTTTGATATAACTTAAAAACCTTTCGTGAATTTCTGTAAATTGATAATCCAAGTCAAACATTTTCGACACTTAGTTAAATAAAAACTATTAACTATGATGTAAACAAGTTTGCTACACTTCACAAAGCAGATAAAGTTCACAGTCATGCAGATTCAATCATGGTTGTCAATGAAAAGCAAAAGACTACTTAAATAATCTTAAGATGTTTTGACCTTGTTAACTTTCTGTTCAAGATACTCATGTTTCAGCAAACTCAAAGATGCTATAGTAATTCCAGCGTGGTTTGTGAAAAGTGAGCACAAAACCATCTCCAGATCCATCGTTGAAAATCTCGTAGACTCTGGACATCTGGCTCCTCTGGAAACTTCATTCAAAGTTCTTTACACAGTTCAACAGAACCGTTCAGAAGGAGTGAGGATTAGACACGTACAACTTAAGCTTTGGCAATTCACTGCTTCAAACCTCAACTGTGTATTCAAAAGAAACATGTACAAACACTATACTTTCTATGGTCTTAATCAGGTACTTTGCACTCCCGTTGATATTTTATTTCATACTATATTCACTTATTTTGTATTTTAGTACATGTTTATTTATTTCTTTTGACCAGAAACCAAATCTTACAGTTTATAGCATTTATTAAAAATTACCGAGATTATTTCAATGTGTTACATAATATCATTTCATCTCCTATATACACCTGTCGATTAGGTTTGACCTTTGACCTGGAACTTGTAAGAAACTTTCTATCATTTTACTTACATATTTAGGAATGTACAGCAGTGAAAATGAGTCGTCGAAGAGATGATTATCTTAGGTGTAACCTCTCTTTGTTTTTCAACGACTAAATGGGGATTTCTCGTTATTTTGGGAGGAATTATTCGAATTGGTAACAGCAGTATGCTTAGTGTCTTTAAGTGAATTCTGACTTACAGAAGTATAGTTCTCTAATTCAATACAGTCGATTGAGAGGGTCGCTGATAAGCTACCCTAATTAATAATTAATTACGTGAAAACACTTGTGAAAGAAGGCTTTTTTATATTCGCCAATGAACGTATGCTCATTTAAAGAATACTTTTTTTAGAACAGGTAGGAACGAAAATGATTCGTATTAGTTGATTTCCTATCTTCTTCTCTGATATCGATTCTCCCGGTTAATATGGTGAATAATCCTATTAAAGATTAAATTTGTTGTTGTGAATTTGATGTCCTTTGACATCTAGGTGATTAGATTGCTGTCATCTATTTTGTTTCTCCTAGTGACTCAGAAATTACCAATTCATAGGCAAACGACTACATAACCTCTGGGGTATCATCATCATCATCAACATAAGACCAGGCATTCCTGAGTAACGGTCTGAGTTGCCACAGCTTTTATCACCACATCCAATAAAAAGGCAGTGAAGTGCAAGATGAAGATAAGGAAATTCAGTCAAGAGAAATGTAAAGTACGAGAAGAAAGAAAGGAAGAATAACAAAATGGTGAGATTCGGTATAGTGTTGAGATGAGGATAATGTGTGTATACATCTGCGCCACTCACATCGGTTCTGAGCCATATCACCTAGAGTCTCCAACCACTGGTTCCTCTTGTCCCGTGGACCCCAACCACCTAGTCTGCATCGCGCCACATGGCTCAAACCAACAGTCAAACACTTCATACATTGATGCCATGTTTTAGTCTGGCCACCTCGGGCCTTTTTCCAGCCTGGACTTACTTCAGCCAACATTGTGTGCCGAGGCAATCGGTGACTAGACACACACGTAACACATGTCCCAACCATCTCAGTCGATGAAGGTTCATAACCTCGGCAACTGATTTACCTCTACTCCCTAAAACTCTACACCTGACTTCTGCGTTACTCACGTGGTAACACCACGGAATACGGCCTATACTGCGAAGGTAACAATGGTCGAACACCTGAAGCCTTCTCATATCTTCCACCTTCAATGGCCATGTTCCACAGCCATACAGTAGAACACAGCGGACTGCTGTGCAGTACACGCGACATTTAATAATAAAACGGATATCACGGCAGCGCCACAGGTGGCGTAAGTTGGCGAAAGCCAATCGAGCCTTTTGTATCCGTGCAGAAATTTCATCGGCCACTGAGCCACCAGGGCAGGGCTGATCCTACTCCTCAGGTAAGTGAAGTGGTTGACACTCTCAACCACTACACTCTCTACTGTTAGCCGTGGCACTGCTGAAGACCAATCCTGGAGCAACAATTTGGATTTGGGTGGTGAGATATGCATCCTAAACATTCTCAAGTTACCAATCAAAGTGTCTGAAAGACTGCATCTTGTCAGCGTCTTCACTCAACAGGACTATGTCATCTGAGTATTCTAGGTCTAACGAAAATTCTCCTGAGATTAGATCAACGTGTGTAGTCAGGTGACCAGGGGGAGATCTTCATAAAAATATTTACGATAAAAGTGAATAAGAATAGAGACAGTGGGTAGTCTTGATGGACACCACTCGATGAGTACAGCTCCCCGGGCATCCCAACATAGGCTGCCATAAGACTTCTCGATAAAAGGAGTCGAATACCGCCTTCAGGTCGAGAAATACAGCTAATGTTAGGCGTCAGTAAGCGTGTCTATGTTCCAGGACCTGGTGCAGTGTGAATATTTGGTCGATACACCCGCGACCGGGTCTAAAGCCTGCCTAGTTTTCTCGGACTTGCTGTTCCCGAGCTCGACTAAGGCGTCGGAGAATTATAGAACCTAGAATCTTAGACACTATGTTAGTCAGGCTGATTCCTCTGTGGTTATCACAAGAGGACTTCTCACCTTTCTTGAAGACTGGAATAATCAGTGACCTAGACCAGTCAGAAGGGATCGTATTTGATTCCCATATACTGGTTTATACTTCCGCTAACCTAAGAGTACCTTACCACCATCCGCATATACCTCTGGAGTTAGTCCGTCTGGTCATGCCGCCCTTCCTCGTCTCAAGTTACCTACTGCCTTCTCGACTTCCGCAAGTGTTGGGGGGCCTATCTCAATGTTCCATTCAGGATTCAACTGGATAGCGGGCAACGCAATGGTGTCTGGAGGCCATTTAAACTGTTCCTTGAAGTGTTCTACCCAACGTTTTAATCGTCTCCCCCGCGACTGAATCGCGGAACCGTCCTTCTCCCTACAGTCTCACTAACTGTTGTTGACCTTTCTCTCCCCCCATTTTCCTAATAAGTCTAAATAACTGTCTACTGCTACCAATCGCCGCTGCCTTTTCCGTTTCTTTGGCCTTCGCTCCCCACCACTGTTCGCGATTGTTTGCGTAGACTTCTCAACGTAGTTTTAAGTTGTGTTTGCTCTTCATTGTACTCAGAGCCTTCAGGGATACGTTCACGTGCATTCATTAGTTCGGAAGAAGCTAAAGATATCCACTGGCTCTTTTTATCCACTCTTTCGGAGTCGGCTACCGTCTTCAGCGCTGCTTTCCCAGCAGACTAGAGATGGCACTAAGCTTCTTCTGGGCGAGTGACAGTGTTTTGTTCCGATAACTGCCTAGCTAATTTTTTACTGAAAGCGGTTTTGATGTTTTCGTTGTCAAGCTGGACCCGTAATGGTTTTGTTGACAAATTTTTCCTAAGTCCACTGAGACGCGTGGTCGCTATCCAAACGCGTACTCTAGAAGGAGCGTCAGTCTTCCACCGATCCTCTCCAGTGATGACTAATAGCAATGTGGTCTATATGCGCCCACCGCTGAATTTAGCTCGCTGGGGTATCAGCACAAACTAATGGTCTGTGAGGATTATTTTCACGCAGTTGATGAAATTCTCGTTACTGTTCAGTGATTTTAACATTCTGTCTTATTTGAAATAGGACCAATACGATAGTGAAACTCACTACACTTGCATCTAGTTCTCTTGTTATAATTTTCAGATGTTATGTGGCTGAACCGATTACTCGCAGAGTTGATCGTTAGTGATAAATATTTCGAAAGACCATTCGTGAAGATACCAAAACCGAACGGCGTCAGGGATTTTCTGAGTTTCATTTTCTTTACTGATCACACATAACTATCGAGTTTTTTTTTTTGAAAAACGAGTCTCTTCTCTTCAATTTTTCCTTCAGGTAACATTTATGCTGTTATGATTAAGTTTATTTCATTTTGAGGTTTGTGAGGATTTATTTATTGATTTCAGGCTGATATTCATCATAGACTGGTATCAGTTGGAGAAACATTGGGAACCAGTTAGCACTGGATAGCTGTTTCGTCCTAGTACAGGACTTTTTGGCAATGTGCACCCATGACCCCTACCACGGATCGAACCCACGAACGAAGTTGAGGTTTGACGGTACAAATAACTCAACAGTAAAGTTAGTATGAACTACAAAGCTTAATTAAATATTTATCTCTCAACCACAGAAGATAAAAATTATCAATTCACTTACATTAAAATAAAATGTATCTGTTGAATTGTCGGGATGAGGAATGAACGGCATTTCTATGTTATGCAAATTATTCCAATCGCCGACTGGTGTCAATAAATCACAATACCTCATTTGGCTTGCAATTTCAAGTCTCTCGCCAGGATTGTAAGACAGTAGACCGGTAATTAAGGTTACAGCTGCTTGTGATAGTCCAGAATGTTCTTGTGACAATGCATCTACGTCAGGAGAGTGCTCTGAAACGACAGGCCATTGTATATCTACACATAAATAATCAGATTTGAAGCAATTAAAACCGTGTGAAACTGAAAGGTTTTCATTATTGCTTATTTCTGAAATACAAATTAATTCGATTCATTTATAGAGTAATCCTAATCTCCGAAGTAGGTCTAAATGTCATGTGAAGTTTTCTTCAGATGGATGTAAATCAATAGTTTATAACTGACAGCTTATACTTCTGTGGTGAATGAAGACTATTTTCTAGGTAGAGATGAAAGTTTACAATAAAATCATACATTATTTGTCTCAATTGTGTAAGTTAGAGGGTTCCAATAGACACAACCTTGAAGATAAGACTTGTTAGCAGTACAGGATAGACGAAATTTACAGGCACTGATAATTTCTTGCTTCAAAAAGAGAACAAGGCTGATGAAGGCAGCGGTCCAAAAACAATACATTTGTTAATGGATAAGAAACAGAAAGAGGAATAAGAAAAAGAGTCACTGTCGTACAATCATTCAGAAGTTGAATGAAATTAAATGTAACGCAGCAACTATGTGCTAGTTTGTGATCAGGTAGTGAGCCCCACTTAATATGTACAAACAGACGATAACAGCGATCGTCCGAACTTCAGTAGGTGGAGTGTGGTCTGAAACCATGACCTATTATTGACGGCAAGTTGATTACCTAAACGAACGAGGCACATGTAGACATAACTCCTGTGCATAACGCTGGTTAGCCTCACCTTAAATCAATACAACAGAATTGTGTAACCTGAATAAGTAATAAAGAACTGGAGAAATGGTAACGAAAACAAGTACAGGCAAAAAGTTAAAACTATAGATTGGAGGGAGGTTCGAAATACAAAAATTTGCAGAAAGCATCATGTAGCAGCCAATGATTAACAGTCTGCTTCTCCGATTAAAAAAATTCTAATACGACTACGATCCCATGGGCTCTACTAGGAAAGCTACTTATATCAAGCAACATCAAAGTTCTCACAATCCATCACATAACCAAGATTATGAACAAAACGCTATATTAGCATACCTATAATGCTATTGATGTTGGTATCAGCATATATATCAGTTCCAAGCTGTACGTTTGGACATATACTTTACTTGAAAAATCACATCCCGTGGGGAAAATTAAAAACCGTAATAATAATAAGTGATTTTGGTATAGGTACATGTGATTATGATAACAGCTGAAGTACGAACAACAACAAAGTAGATTATGTAATCAACTTATAATAAATACATTTATAATGAATGTTGACATACAATGATGCTATTCAATTTCGGTCAGATTATGTAACAAGTTGAATAGTTCATAGAACGTTAGGGATTCGACAAATTGGTCAAAACGAAATGAATGTTTTCTTAAAGGATTAAGCTAACGAAGTGAAATAACACTGCAGACTAATCAAAGTGAAGATAATTATGGCAATAATAATAGTGATAAAGGAAAGATACAAAGATTAATTCAAAAAAGGGGTGAAACTAGTGAGAACGGGGAAAAGTAATGACCATGATGAAAACAATGACAGTACTTACATACTTCTTTTGTGCACACAGATCAAGCTTTAGTTTGTGAATAGCTAAGGTCTACGCTGTTTTATGGAATTGAAAACGAAGAAAATGCGGGAGGTTTGAACGAATTTGATAGACAATTTTAAAAGTCAGTTTCTGGGTTTGTTGAACGGTGGAAATCAATCAAATGTTCTAGAATAGAACTTCTCTAACAAACCTTTCACACTTATAAAACCAAGCTAGAACATTTTCTCGTATACGTTTCGATAGCATTCTTTGACTACAGCTGATATACCTTGCTCTACAAGAGCAGGTGAGCTGGTACATATAAAGGCGGCCAGGCAAAGCAGCTTATCCTTCAAACAAACGAAAAATTGTTTACGGTTGGTAAAAGTCAATTGCGGTCTTGATTTGAAGAACGTTCTACTGATTGATTTACATAGACGATTCTTGAGTACATCTGATGCTTGGTCATCTTTAAATTCTAGGTTCCCGAACAATATTCTTTTTGAAACCAAGTGAGTGACCTGTTTGGTATTTTTTTCTTCTATATTTTCATCAACAAAATAGCAGATGTAACCGTTTTCGATGAGCGTACCTTTTAAAAACGACAGCTCTGCATCAATACAATCTACACTGCTGGCGGTCTGCATGAAAATTTTGGGATACCAAAACGTTTTCATCCTATATTACATCAAATTATTCTATTTGTACTTGTTTTAATTATTTAAAAGTCAACAAATTGTAAAATATATTCACGCGCATTCTCAAAATGCATATATATAATAACTATTCACGAAGTACCTAGGTCGAACTCTGCAGATTTCCTTGCTTACTATCATAGCCACCACCACCAAAACGCACGCACGCATTTATGGTCGTTCCAACCATCACACTAGACAATAATCTAACAACAGTTGGGTGTTATATATTATTGTTTGTAATACTGTTGTTATGAAAATTAGTGAGATGCCGTAGTTATTTCACTTGGAAGTAATGTACAAGGAAATTTTCTTATTGTATCAACCATATTGTCTGGAATAATAGGATAATCATCACTATTGTGATAAATAAACTTATCCTTTAGGTGCGGACAGATCTTTGTCCACCTATGTGACTATGCAAGGAATATTTTTAGTTCTAACATGTAGGTATTGACCAGTGTGTAATGTCATCCAATAAAACGGCTATTTCTATTGGTATTTACGCTCAGTCACCAACCAAAACGCCATCACTTCACACCCGTATGGTAAAATGAAAAAGTACCATCACTTTGAGAGCAAAGCTGTCAGACCATGTAACTGCAGGGAAATCAACAAAGTATAAGTCTACTGCTGGTTTCATTGATCGTGATAAATGATGTTATACTACGCAGAATAAACAAAACATGCCAAAAGCTGAATTGCTGAAGTGAAGCTGGGCTTCAGGAAATTTGTGGAGCCATTAATCACCCACTTGCATTAGTAATGCATTAGATCAGTAACTTTGTCCCAAATAATTTAGGGTCTATCCCATCAACTGAACAGGATCAAGCTGTGGAACAATATTCTACGCTACTATGAAAATTGATCAACCAGTAGGTCAGTCATATGCTACCGATGTTTTGAATTTATCAGAGACTAAACACTTGTAAAACTATTTTCGCCATTAAAAACAAACATGAAAGGCATGTGCTTCAAACTGTTTCACATAAACTCCACTTCAGTTCAGCCTAGGTATATTAAAGCGATATACTTTAAAACAATGTAATGATAAAAAATAGATAATAGTGAAGAATAAACGAATGCACCTGTTTACTAAAACATACCTAAACGGAGTATGTTGTGAAATACATTTTCTACAGTGTCATCCGAAAATGGAGTTACGCCAACCAACATCTCAAATAATATAACACCTAAAGCCCACCAATCAACTGCTGGACTGTCACAAGCGATTTTTGAATATGGATGAAGTAGTAGTTCTGGTGCCAAATACTCAGGAGTACCTAACAAACGGTTGGATAAACTTTCTGGAGATGATGCGTGTTTTGGTGATTTTGAAGGTACGTGAAGGGAACTAATGGCTATAGAACTATTGACAGGCATGATGGATTTGTCTTCACAAGACGGAGATTCACTGTTGAGAGATGGAGCTGTTAAACATAGAGAGTTAGGATGAAGTGATTTTTGAGTATGCAGCAGCTCGAAAGAGTCGACTTTCAGTTGCATATTTTCTGGTATCGATGCTTGGAGACCTCGAGTTAAGTTATTCGCCTGGGTCTGAAATGATAATTTTATCCCAACTAGATGACAAGTTATGTATTTGCAAAATAACAGGACTAACCAAAAATAAGAAATCAAAAATTTTCACCTTTCTAAAAAAAAAAGCACACTACGTGATTAAAAAGACTGGCACGATTCTTGATACCTACACTGATGAATTCTACAGTGATGATAACCCAAAAAGTTTTAAAAATAGACCGATCATTTCAACAAGCGTAGCTTGTCACTGAAAGTAGTAAGGGCAACTCAACAAAAGTGTACAAGGTTTGTGAGTACTGAGCAATGAGGCAAAAATGACGTGTGAAGGTGAATGATACCACCCAGAGGAGTGGCGTTCGCATTCATGGCCAACTAGTCAAAAATGAAGTACTTAAAACCATGCCTCATAGTCAGTTAGAAGTTATTTCTAAAAAGGTTTGATTCTAAGCACTTCAAAAATCCCAAGGTGAAAGTGTACTCACTTTATGGGTATGAATTATTCCATTTGACACAACAGTTAAACAAATAGCCAGTACACAATTTAACATGTTTCAGATACACAGATTTCAAAATCACAATGAACCCGCTGATAACTTAGTATACCTATACAGTGGACGTATTCTCAGTTCTAAAATCAAGTGTGATCAACTGGTCATTTCAAGGCCATAGGGTTAATGAAGATAATCTTGATTATTTAGAGAGATCATCACCATTTCAAACTACATTAGCTGTTCTGGAATATACTACAGAAAGTAATAATCGCAGAAATAAGTGTAGTTCCATATCCATCAATAAATCTTCATAATAGCCGCACTTCTATATACTATCAGCAAGAGTGAGAGGAGGGAGAGGCAACACAATAACGAAATTCGATACGATAATCGGGGTGAAAGCACTGCGTGTGGATGCATCTGAGCCATATCGCCCACAATCTCCACTCACTGATTTCGGCTGTCATATGGAAGTCTACATTGCCCAACACAGCTTAAACCAATAGTCAGAGACTTCATGTACTATTGATTCCATGTTTTAGTCTAGTTGCCTTTAAGCTTTTGCCAGTTTAACCCTACTTCAGTCAAACATTTCAGGATACAATAGACAGTGACTAGGTATGCGTGCAAAGTATGTTCTTGATAGTTACCTGGGTTGATCAAAATTCCCAACCTCATCAACTGTCTCAAACCAACTAACATTTACCTAATCTGTCTGGAACTCTGAGCCTTAGCTCCGTTACTGACATAGTAGCTGCACGACATGTGAGCAATGCTTCCAAAGTGACAGTGGTGTACACCTACAACCTTCTAACATGATCAACTTATTACAATTATTATTCTTGTTATTCCTATGTGTATCTGAGTTTACGAGTTCTGGTTAGCAAAAAGTGAAAATACTATTTCATAATTCTCTTTAAAAGCAGAAAACCCAATAATATATTTGGAGGGCGTATCTAGGTGCGAATCCATTGTAATAAATTATCAAATAGTAATGCAATTAGTCCCAAAACATATCTATCAGGATTGTACATTAAATGCACTAAAGATAAATCTAAAAACAAAAAGATTACGCCCAAGCTTCACTCTAAGTTAAGCTACTTGAAGAATAATAGATCTGCTTATATTGTCAAAAAGTGATGCTGATCCTCTAGATGGTTATAGAAACTACGAAAAGTATTCATGATTTACGTGAATGAATGACAGCATAAACGGGAGGATCTGGCTTTACTGAATGGAAGGTCAATAACGGGAAAGGAGGTAAAACAATTAGATATTCATTACAACGCTGATGTATGCAGTAAAAAAAAACACGGCTATATTTATGCATAAACAATTGGTCTTCGAGTTTTGTGGAATTATCCAATTGGGTAGTTAGATATGTGACTAAGGTGATTTCCCGAATCTTCAGAGTATGCTGACTGCTTGTAAATTTTTCAGGAATTTCCTAACTTCATCAATTATCTAAGAAGTAAAGTTTATAAATTCTAACCATATGACCGGCTCCAGTGTTAGAAATTTTGTTTAGAGTAGCAAAATTATGTTGTTGTTTTTCGTATAAAAAAACTGATATAAGAAACTGGGTTTCAAACAATAAAACTACTATATGTACGACCAACTAACTTTGATTATAGAAGTAGAGAAACGACGTGGAAATTTCAAAGGTGTATTTACTAACACTGGAGAATTCATACACCCGAGCATAGATGGATTCAAGGGATCTAAGTCAGCCAAACAATAGACATCTAGATAACGTAAAGTAAAACAAAAAGCACAAACACTTTGTACAAACTGTTTTCACAAAATTAATGAATATACAGTTACCAATTCACGCAAATTAATGCCTCTACTATTTAGGTAGTCAGTCATAACTGTCAACAGATAGAATACTAGATTATGCAAAGGTGAGTTAGAGAATGAGCACTAGTGAAAACTATTGATTTGCGCATACATGACTAAGGAAATGTAGAGAATGAGAAATAGACTTCAGTGAACTGTTGTGCAGGCTTCCCCTTTAATTGGTCTCCACCCTCTACCGTACCAACCAACTTCTAAGAAAGGATAAAAGTGTTCGTATGATAATCAACGGTTGAATAGGTCTAACTAATATAGTCATCAAAATCCTGTTTTCCAACACTGGAGTATAACTTGGATACAAGAAGTCTTATGGAACTGTGTTACTTGCAGGTCTTCCTATAGAGTAGCAATCGTGTATAACACTCTGTCAGGCATTAGAATGTCGATATATTACCCACCATCATCAATATCAAAATAGGGCTGGGCATTACTGCATAACGGTCAAAGTTGTTGCACCTCATATCAGAACACAAAGCAATAAAGCAGTAAGATGAAAGATGAAGAAATAGAGAAGAATCGGTCAAACTCAATAGAATGCAGTAAAAGAGAGGAAAGAGGAATAAGAAAATACTGAATTCAGTATGACGACCACGATGAGGATAATGTATGGTCAGATCTGCACCACTGACATCGATCCTGAACCATGTCGTTCAGAGTCTCTTACCATTGGTTTCTGTTATTACACGGACCCCAAACACGAAGTCCACATTTTCCTACACGGTTCGACCAGATAACAAACAATAATTATAATTTCTAACACATAAGGATAGGATTTAACTCAAGAGATCAATAGGTTTCACGATAAACGCTCCCTGATAGGAATGTTTAGTTAGCACAAAACACTGCTGATTTTTTTTGACACGAAAACTCCTATTTATGTCAATGAGTACGATAAGGCCAGTACGTCAGGTGGCGCTTACGACAGATGCCTAAGCTCTGTACTTTTAACTGAATTTATGATGATGTGCTTCTGGAGTTCGCGTTGCCGTTTCTCGGATGATGAACTTTTCACACACTAAATTTCAATTTATGGTTGGGCTGCATCAATGATAACTAGGGCACTAGGCGGTTGACGCCATCGACCGCTTCGAGTTGCAGCCCTCTCTGAATGAAACAGTAGCTTGTGAAATACCGACATGAACATGAAGTATCCGTTCGGTTTTTCGCCAGTTTACACCATTTATGGCACAGGTAAAATGCTTAAATGCCTTTTAAGAGTATGGAACAGTGAGGTGTGCACCGTTCTATAGTACGATTTTGAAATATTGCTAACAAGGGTAGTGGATATACAAAAGCTACAGATATATGATCACCTTCGTTTTCAAAACACAGTTTGCATGCAGAACGGGATCAACATATGAACAATAACACGATTAGGCATAGAGACATGGAAAAGTTATTTGATGAATTGGATAACATTCTTGAATACAGGTAACTGCAATGTGTTACATATTTCAAGTCTTTGTCTACATGCAGGTGATACAATGATGTGTAAAGTTTGGTAAGATGATTATTCTACCTCCTTAAATTCTGATCATACCTGGGTGATTCTTTTTTAGCTAAGTCAATACTTCTTACTACCACTTTTAATCCTTCACATTTCAACTTGACAATATCCGTTGAATGTGTTCATTTTGAGTGTAGCAACTTACACTCGTACACAACTATGCCAAATGTTTTTGTTCAAATATAAAAATTACCGAAATAACCATCTTTGTGCTAATAATCTTGGTTCATCGTATCAGGTGTATTTTATAGTCTTGGTTGTGAATTCACAAGACAGGATATACTTAACGTTTTCATGTAGTTTTCCTTTGTCGTTATCTGACTTTGTAACATACAAGTAAATTTTTTTTATAGAGTTACTGAGTAGATAACCATGATTAAGCAGTGAACGTGATCTATGCCTAAAAGATTTTCAAAGAAAAATTGCAGACTAACGGGCTAAGAAATAAAATGTACATAGTTCTGTAAATGAATACCTGAAGTATGAAAGTAATCATGACTAGTGATTAATTTGATAGAGGTTACTTGATAAATAAATCAAGTTTCAGAAAACCAAGGCCTTAATAGTTGTGTTACTGGTAATCTATGGATGAAGAATGTGAGTGTTGCTTCTGCTATGATTGATTTCCTACTGACTGAAAAAATCGGAATCCACTGACCAATTTTGTGTACATTCGCGCAAAAGCCATCAGTTAGATATATTGAATGAGCCTGGCTGCCCAATCCTTAGTAGGTGGACGGATTCAAACGTACGACCCGTTTGGTTAAAAATCAAGTGGCTAAATCAATGAGCCACAACTTCTATTAATCACATAATCATTAGCGCATTTATCATGTGCTCATATTCTTAACATCATTTCTGATTTGGGAAAACTAAAATATTTTCGGTTTCCAAAAGGAACCAAGGTGAAGCTTACAGCTGAATACCACTTTTTAACAGCTTCATTTCAAACTGCATAAATCGTGCAAACACTTCCTTACATTTTGTATATATATATATATATATATATATATATATATATATATATATATATATATATGTATATATATATATATGTATATATATATATTATATATATATATATATATATATATATATATATATATATATATATATATATATATATATATATGAATCAATCCATAACCGTGAACTAACACTTTCTACGATTACCACAGGTGATATCGTCTGTACATTAGAAGTAATACAAACGCCATTTAAATAACTGTGTTACCATAATGATCTTTAAAACAGCAATATTCCACAAGACACAAGCCTTGAAACTCCTTATATTGTATGATATGAGTAGTAAATTGTTCAGATTCAAAAAGTTCATGCATTACTTGGGAAGCTGACGACGGAGAATAAACGTAGAACAAGATAACTGATGACTGGACCAGTATTACTACGTGATTTTAACATTTCATAGAAGTTTTTGACGATAATACTCTCAGGTAAACAAAAATATCATGAAGTGAACAGTGAAATGAATGAACAAGAAAAGAAACATACCACTCAAATGTAAAGGATGGTGATACGCTGGTGAATGATTCAGTCGACCAAATCTAGCTTTTTCAACTGGTGACAATTTATCTTTTACAAACAAATGTTGCTTAGTTAAGGCCGAAACAGAAGCAGGACAATCATGAAACTTTATTGAACCAGAGTAATTCTCAAGTGCTCTAAAGGATAAGAAAAATTTTACAATAAATCTTCATCGAATTCACAATAAATAATAACTTTTGTTCCAAACAAGAATTGTGGTACAGTATAGAATTCTCAGCGGGTTCACACTTCAACAAATTCACTCCCTGTACAATATCTTAAGGCGAAAAAATTATTGCATTTGAACAATGTCAATAATAACAGTAATGAAAGTCCCAATATAAAACAGACTCTTGGTATTACACTAACATCTGGTTTGGGCTTATGAATGAATACAAAATCGAGCGTAATTTCGGTAGTGGTAGTTTATTCATCCAGAACCAAAATCTGCAATTCGACATTGGGCATTTATAAACCTATCTCTTACCGGTATGTCTTTCATTCTTTGTTTCGTTATTAGCTTAGAAAACGGCAGCTTGAAACCATTTTAAAAGTGTGCAAGAGTACTTTACGAGTTTAAAAGAAACATATAAAAGACTAAAACAAATTGAAAAAGATGAATTTGATGAAATAATTTCGGTGGAAAATTTCCAGTAGCCCAAAGTTTAAGCAGGCCGCATTGACAATGATGAGGAAAAATGTGATGGAACTATTGCGCAAAGAAAATGAACTAGTCTCTTAAGCATAAATGCTGTTGAAAAGCGAAATCAGGATAAATCTGTAGGCTGGATGGTGAATGAAGGCGAAATGAAAATTTGGACCGTAGCCAGATTCGAACCAGCAACCACCTGGTTTCCGGTCCGATGCTCTACCAACTGAGCTAAGGGGTCCAACTACTGACCGGATTTTTATTTCACTTCAATCACTAAGGGTTTTGCCCGACTATCATGTGAATTCGTAAAGCATTACTGTAACTTGATCGTATTTACACTGGCCGCCTAGTCAGAACTTCCCATCCCAATCCAAATCTAGTTGAATTAGAGAGGTGGGGCACCACATTGATTATCATTTTCACTATCTGAGATAGCCGTGGTTTAGTGATTGGAGTGATATATAAATCTGGTCAGCGGTCGGACCTCCTAGCTCAGTTGGTAGAGTATCGGGCCGAAAAGGTTTTGGCCGCTGGTTCAAATCCGGCTGCGGCCTAAACTTCATTTCACCTTCAATTATAACCTAGTATCAAATCTGTATGCAACAAACAATAACCGACAATTAAGTGTAACTATATACGCATTCGCAATACTGACAGTCACAGTTATTTTTAAAAGCTTACGGCATAAACCACATAAACATGGTGAAAAAAATAAATGAATTGATAAGGGAAGTTGTAAATGAATAAGAATGTACCTTGATTGGTCACTACTGGAGGATAAACAACCACGTCGTATAGTCTGATGTGCTGATCGAATTCGATCGACCATTTTGTAATGTGATCAGCAGGCTGGGAGACACACCATCTCGATGTACTGAGACAGATTTTAGTTGGACAGAGACAATCTGACAGGAAGCTCTGGTCGACCTAAGTGAGTACCTGTAGCCTCGATAAAAGTGATTTCCTCTCTGAAATTCGAATACACACCACCCAGTTTTGCAACCAGAGCTATTCAGGATGCGACTGACCTCCTGTATGGCTGGATTAGGTACCTGATTGGTTGCCGAAGGGTAACCAAATCCCCATTATCCAGTCTTTGTCTTTCAATCATGTATCGGGAATATTTTCTTATAATATGATAAAACTAGCAAATAAAACCGATTGAGGATTATTTTTGAAAAACAAGATTTGTGTTTAGGTTGACACGTTGTGCAAATCTATGAACATATTTATTAAATGCGATTCATTATTTTATTATTTTGACTATCTAAGATAACCGTGGTTTGGTGGACTAGACTAGTATCTATACTGGGTGATGCGTCGACCTGCAGTGCTAAGAGAAGTTGTATCAGTTAGTAGAGCATCGGACTGGAAACCCGGTGGTCACTGGTACGAATCCGGTCGCAGTCCAAATTTTCATTTTGCAATTCATCATGCAGACTTACTAATTATTGACTGAGCTTGGCTGAAAATGCATTATAGTATGTTTTTTCCAATTTTACACTTGCTTTTATTCTTGCCTCTAAATAAAAGTGCTATCTAGAATGTGTAAAGTACTAATGTATTTACGTTTTGGGATCTGCATGATCTTTGCGGTTCGAAAAAAGAATGTAAAATACTTTAATGTGATCTGTTATTATGCAAAAATCCTCTAACTGTTACATGACTATTTGTTCCAAACAGATGTATAACAACTGAGATTCGGTGTTATATTCGTGATATGTGGACTATTGGCCCAGGAACACATATGTTAGCCAGAAGGATTTAGAAAAGCATCATAGCGGATAGTACACGTTACAAGTAGAAATACAGAAGCCAATAGTTAAAGCTTGAATATGCATACTAACTGTTATCTTTAGATTGTTTATTCTCTCATACTACTTTATCTACTTTGATATCACTCTTTTTCTATGCACCTGTTCTTTGTATACTACTGTGAAGTGTGGCAACTTGAATCGATGTATTTGAGTTTGAGGTTCTACTTTGCCTTTGTGTGTCTGTCCTTCAGTAGTTAAAGCGACAGGCGCAAACCAATATACGCTCTTATTGTGTGATAAATGTGTAGACAGACTAATACTTGAGTACATGAATCAAGCATATTTGTTAGGAAAAATTATCAAATAGACGGATGATCTTCATACTGAGATACGCGAAACGCCTTTCATACCATCTAATATTACTAAATTAAACCAGGTCAGTCTGTAGTGGTTACTCACGGTTTATTTACACTAACATTAGAGTTGTGACTTATTGAAGACGAGGTCAAACCTGTTCAACGTAATTATACTAGGAAAAAGGTGAATCACAACTAGATGTCTACACCTTATTTCGACACGTCTTCGCTTAACACGACAATGTCGTCTGCATACTCCAAATCAGCCAGATGACCTCCAGGGAGTAGATTCCTTCGTATGAAGTTAGATGTATCTGACGTTATATCCATTAGCACATTTATAACGAAACTAATCAGGAACAATGAAAGTGGGTATCCCTGGAGGACATCACTAATTGTCCTCAATTCTGAAGATAACTCTCCATAAGCCCTTATACAGCTGCGTGAGTTTTAGTAGAGAGTATTGATAAGGGTCACTTACTTTTTCGGTACTTTCTTTACAGTCGGACACTACCACAACACTTCACGGTCGACAGAGTCACATGCTGTCTTCAGGTCAACAAATGTGTGTCAGCCGCCAGTAAGTATGCCGAGTATAAGAACCTGACGAATGATGGAAATCTCATCGATGATTCCTCATCCAGGTTTGAAACCTCCCTTGATTTCTCGAGCCCTAGTTAGGCGTCAAATAACTACAGATCTTGGATACGGTATTTGTTAACTTCATTGCAACAATAAGACTTTTCTCCCCTCTTCAACACTGAAGTAAACCAGTTTGACGGGACTACCTCTAATTCCCAAAAACTAATTAGTACTATGAAGGCTTATAAACACTAACAGGTAGTATGCGAAGATTTAAATCTCTGCACGGATGGATACGAAAGCTTCACTTGACTCCCGCCAAATTACACCACTTACGGTGCTGGCATGATATCCAGTTTCTTGCTAAGACCCAATTATCGTGAGTAACAGTCCACGCTCTTCTACTGCATAAGCGAGAAACACGGCCACTGAAAGTAAGGGATATTAAAAAAAGACTTCAAGTGTTTGATCACCGTTGCTTTCATATCACAAGTCATGTCGTGAAATCACAACATCATTAACGACGAGGTAGAGTAGAGTTCCAGGTAGAATAGATAAGTCAATTGGTGCGACTATCAATTTCATCAACTCAGATGACTGTCCAGAACATAAGTTACACGCTTACCTAGTCACCATTCATTCTATCGTGCAGTGTTAACTGAAGTAGACTTATGCTGGAGAAAGGTGAAAAGAGACCAGACTAAAACATGACATCAGTACATGAAGTTTTTGACTGCTGATCTGAGGCGTGTTAGGAAATGTAGGTTAAGGTCCGCATGACAGCCGAAATCAGAGAATGGAGACTGTAGGCGATATGGCTTACAATCGATCTCACTACATTCGATGATTCCACTCATTACCATTATCTTAAATCACTGTATTGAACTTAGTTATTATGTTGCTTCTTCTTCTTCTCTCTTTGACTTTTTACTAATTTTGGTCACTATTTTTCATACTGATGTGTTGTAATTGGATACAGGATTTAGCGACTTGAATTTTTGTGTAGTAACTGCGGGTCCCATTAAAATGACTAACTGACTGGCTGGGATACACTCGAAAAACAGGAAACTGATAAAATAGTCTCAAAACCCTTCAACGTTTACTTTGCACTCACGACCACTCTGCAACAGTACGGATAATTGCGCAGTGGGAACAAATGATGTAATGACTCGCAGAATCATGCACTCATTGTTTTAGGGAGATGACTAACAACCAGTGAGTTACAGATTCAAGCACTAGTGGACTTGCAGAGGTTTGAGCAGCCAGGTAGTATCATTAGCCCTAACACAATTGGTTTCAATTCGACCGATCCGCTTTACATGTAGTTCGAGTAGGCCTTCGACAGAAGGATTCGCAACACCTACATGTTAACTTGTTTACTATTCAGCAGCTGATATCTAAACCAATGCTGGTAAGACATTGAAGTATGTTTCTAGACTTATTGAAATAACTGACGACAAACTCAGCAGCATTAAGTCCCATAGAAGAAGCTTGTGCTCTGAAGAAAAGATTGAAGATACAGTTTGTTTACTCCCATAATACACTCAAACAACCGAGCAAAAATTAAACAAGAACTCACTTTGGGTCATTTTCATCGATAAAAGGATACGGAAGCGTATCACACGCTGAACTTGCGTTTAAAACTAACTGATGCATATCCCAACTTAAGGAAGCAACTCTTTGATTTGAACCTGTTTTACCAGACTCATCAACAACTGATTCTTCGAGTATAACTTCAGAATTTTGACATTTATATTCATGATGGGATGGTTCAAGACTTGCTGAAAACTGTGAACTGATACTTGTCAAACTTGGTCCGCCAGATATAAGATCTGTAGTCGAAGATGAAGGCCCATCAATTAGTCGATTATCGTGTGACTCATATCCAGGTGTGAGTGAACTAACCCAGCAGGAGGTAGATACCTGTCATAAACAAACGTTATGAATTGCAAATCTGTTCAACATATGATAGATAAATAAAACTTGTTTTAAAGGTTATAGCATTATTAAGATTACAGAGCACAATAACGCTGTGTCAATTATAAGTTGGGTAATAAGGTAGCACAAAATGCATTCTCAACATGGTAGTTGTGTGTTTTACGCAAACTATATAAAAACCATACAAGGTTACAGTTTGATATCACCGTAACTGAGTACAAAAGTACTACATCACAGCTACACGATACTACATAAAAAAGCATATCAGTAGAATCAGAAAGTTGAAATCCAATCCAATATCTACCTTGCAGTAAAATTTATTTTAGGCCAGTCAATGAGCGAGACTGAGTGATGATTAATTTTAGTACTAGGGATAACAAGAGACACTCATATATTTTACCAATATCCGCAGACAACATCAGTAAAGAAACTTAGAATTCAAAAACTATCGACCAAAGCAACTATCAGACTGCAACGGTTATTGTCATAGCACTAATTAAAAATGTCACTCAGTCAGGTGCATATTTTTTTAATGGACTATAAGCCCACTCGTAGTATGAAGAAGGCTTATGATACGATCCAATTGCTCATGGGAACGACTTTTGAGCCCGGGATCCATTGATTGAAAACCAAGTCCCTAAGTCGATGAACCACGGAACTGCAGACTTTTTTCTTAACTTTGACGATCAATAAATGGTAGAACAAGTTGTTCCCGGGTATCATATAATATAAACGCTTCTGACAGCAAACTAATACACCAGATATCACCGACTCCATACCCAGATGAAAGTTAAAAAAACTGGTTTGGACGTGAGAGTTTACTGCCAGCGAAACGACTGAAAATAAACTGAAACACGTGTGTATATGTACATGATGTGTGACCTTGTTCAGAATTCAGAACATTAATACAGTAAAGAGATGAGTCAACCAATTAGCGAATTACCTTGAGAAAAAGGGGAGGAATGAACTAATTGCCATGGGGTGGAACGGTTGCGAAAACGGTACAATTAAATAAATTTAGGGTCTCCGAAACTAAAGTATCAAACCAGTCTTATTGTCGCCTAATTTTAATCAGGCATAAAATCGATATAATTATTCGAGCAGATTTATACGCGGTTGGTTATAGTTCGGTTAGATGGAAAAAAATAATTTGTAAGGGGAATGATCTTTTAAACTCTTGTGTATGGTCATCAGTACCTTACCTTGCTTATGCCTGATGAACTGTTATCTGCAAAACTTTTGTTTTGTATGCACAAGATGAAGAGTGACTAAAAGTGGGAAAACCGGAAAGCAGCTTTACGCTTTGAATACACACTAAACTAGAATCACAAAACGTCGTCTTTGAAGGAAAAGAAAACAAGACAACTACGAACATTCAACCATTATCTGCTAAACGATGGTTGCATTTGGTGAAACTACTGAATCAGAGATCGATTGCAGCGAGGAAAACGTTTTCTTTCCAACGAAATCACTTTCTTAGTTGTACGTTCGTGAATATATATAGTAAAAAGGATAAAACATGTGCCAGTTTATGCAACGCGCTCGCGAACACTGTCTAACTTGGCTGACAAGGGTGGGGTGGCGGAGGAAATGCATTCTCGGCTCTGTAACAGAACGTATATAAATTCAGTACATTTGGCTCCTTTTGATAAGTCCTTCAAACTTCCGTACAAAGTGCAACCAAGGCACTCAAAAGCAGTGAGGTTAAAACATCTGGACATAAGCTGAAGCATTCAAAAGTTCAAACCATCATTATGCATCCAAAAGAAGTATGTACAACCTCTCTCTTTGCCATGGCCATCGTAGATTACTGATCACTCTAGATAACCCAGAAATGATGCAACTACTTTTACTTCGTAATCATTTTGTTTATTTGCGCATCACGTAGCTTTTTCTTTTTAACGCAATTTACATTGACTTTTGAGCAGAAATTACTCTGGAATAATCTATCCTTTTAACTACATATTCACTAATGCACAGTTAAAAGAATGATTCCATCGAAAAGAAAGACTTTTCCTCACTACAATCGTCTTCTGTGAATTAGAGATATTGAGATGATTTGTAGAGTTTTGAGGAGCTGTGGATCATTAGCTAATGGAGATGACTTTCAACTAATGGATCACGGATTCGAACATCACTCCACCTGAGGTCTGGGCAGTTAGGTAGTATCATTAGCCCTCACACAATAAGTGTGGCTCAATGCCTACTACACGAATGCACATAAGGTGACTGAGTGCATTTCAATTCAGTGCAAGTTAGGGAATGCTCGATGGTAGGTAGATCAGTATACGGTTATTATTCATAAATTCGATGACTTTCCGGTTGGGGAGGATAAAACTGAAAACAAAGGGGTCAAAGGAATTCTTCTAAACCTTGAACATTTCAGAGCTCATATTTACTTTTCGCTGTTTCTCATTTTTGTATAAGTTGAGTATTTATCTTATTTTATCAATTTTTTTAGATCATCTGCTTTTGAAGAGTGTATTACCTTGCACTGAAAAATTACTGCGCGGAGTTGCATGATTTGTTTCGAAAATTAGTGAGTATATATGGATGTACTTCCACATACTCCTGATCGTCTGCATTTAAAAGTAGTTAAAACAAAAAATACTGATGAAAAAGCTAGTTAATGCGTCACAGTTAAATCAAACAACTTAGAGGGTGCAAAGTTATGTTAAATGCCAATATGGGTTATAAAATGTTTAAGTCGGTTGAAAGTAAACCATCAAACTGAAACATAAAGCATTAACGACTTACTTGTAGCCCCTCGGAACGAGTTTGTACAGTCTTAGTAACTTGACGAATGTCTCTGTTTCTTGTTGATCCTACAACTGGTGACCAATGAACTAGGCGGTGATGAATGGGTGAATCACAAGAGTTACTCCCAAGAATATTAGAACTTTTAGATCGCTGTGAAGGACCATGATGTGGTTCAAGTAGATTATTTGACTTTCTCTTCGAAAATGTAGGCCCCTTGAATGAAGGATTCGAGGGGAATTCGCACAGGGAATTCGAATCACTGAAATCCATACTTGAATACTACCAACAACAAAAAAGAAAACATTGTTTATGAATGACAGGTGAAAAGCAGAATGTTCGACACAGACTATGTCAATAAGATTTTACAGAAATGTTATGAAATTACCAAGGGGAAAAAATTGAATTAGACTTTTGGCTTAGTATGTAAATCGTAAGTGTACCACATAACAGTTGGAAAATGTTTAAAAAGCAAATTTTACTCACTCTTAATCATTTTCAATAACTTGAACCTTTGCTCAACTTTATTATATTGGTTCTTTGTTTTTCCTTCCATATGATTCTATTGAAGTTTACTTTGTTGTACATTTTTATGAATTTTAGCAACTTAAGATGGCACACTTCGTGTAGGGTTCTACATTTATCTGTTTGATAAAAATATATTAAACACCTAAGACTACATAGAAAGAATGTTGAGAAGTCATAATGATGACAACTTCACAAAGGAAGACAATACCGGGTAGTTAACAAAGATTTTATCCGAAATGAAGCACCGTTCAGCAATCAGTGCTGAAACTTTATGAGTTTTACCTTCTGGATCAATAATTCCACGATTGTATGGTCCAACAACGATTCACAAGGAGGGGTTATCTATACGTCAAATTCTAGATATGTCTGGGATCTCATTTCATGACATGGTTTATGATAGAAATTCGGTAACCAACTAGAACAGTAGCAGAACACTCCTTAAAAGATACCTTGGGATTTGTCTGTACATTAGCGGAGCTAAACGTATTTAACAAGGTGATGGCTTCACTAGATGTTGTCTCTTTATTTGGCAATATTTCTCCGATGGAAACGGTGTGCTTTTTGTGAAAGTTTACTTATTCCAAAGATTTGAATGTTGGTATGCCTACTAGGAATACATTCAGCAGCTAGTCCTAAGTAGTGCGTTGATTGTCCAGTTTTTATTCAATGGAGAGATAATATCAACAGAAAGATGCAGTAGAAATGGGGTTCCTTCTTAATCCCTCTATTTGCTGATTGTTTCAAAGATAAGTTACGGTCGAATGCGTCAAAATCAACTGAGTTGTCAGTTCGAAGTGTGCAGGCGATGATCCATGGATGATATCTTCGTTGTTGGCGACGAAACAACTGAATTCAACAAAATTCTGAAGATTTTCAATTATGCTCATCCATCTATTAGTCTTATGCATGATATCTAGTCAGAATGTAAAATTGCATTTTTATATGTTTAATTGTCACGGAGAAGTGATCGGTAGAAGATCGACCTACGATAAACCCAAATGGAACAGTCAATTGAAAATGAGAAAGAAAAGAATTTCATTACCTGTCTTGATAAAATAATTTATCCCATAGGCATAGAAGATACAATGGATAAAGAACTGGGATTCTTCAGAAAATCTAATTCAGAATGCATACCCAACACCTCATTAATTGATACGTGTATAAAGAATAAGACTGATGTTCCACACACAAGGCGCCTAGAAAATACTTTTGTATGAATCTGGAATTCAAGGACAGCAGAATGAGTCAAATTCTACAAGTTCATTTATCGAAAGCACTTCGAAAAACATTCTTGCGTCTTACTTCCTACAAGTAAGATCTAGTTCGTCAAAATGTCAACAACATCCATGTGCGTATATAAATTTACCTGCTACTGTGGAGCTAATTACATAGACCGTAACCAGGAGGACACTTAAAACGTGCTTACGTAAGCTTACTAGTAGGCTTATCGAAAACAGAATCCAGATCGACAAACAATTCTATTTTATAACATGAGAAGTAACGACAAAGAGTCCTCTTTACTGATCAATGTCATTTCAATTCAAATATATATTTACTCATTTATTTGTTTGTACTTAGTTCTTCAGAATTGTACAAGTCTTAATCACACGTCACAATGAGTAGAGCTATTGCAACTTCAAGCAAGTTGAAAAAAGAATAACAACTCAATGATGATAATGCCTATATGAGATGTACCTAGTTGAATTCAAGCTGAGAATTTACACAATGTCTTAGTGTACATCAATTCATCCAAAGACTTTAAAAGTAATACTTCATGAAGCTATTTTGCTAAATTTAAATGCATCTTTGTACAAGTTTTACGAAGATGATCTGACTGAGTGAGTGACAGAATCAATGTAGAACTTCACACTCAAATATATCGGTTCACGTTGCGACGCTTCACAGTAGTATACAAAGAACAGGTAGATAGAAAATTACTAATTAAGCACTTGGATTACAAAACTTATAATCAAACATATAGAATGAAAAAAAGATGTATATGATACATCATTAAGGTATGTAAAATTATTACCTTTTTTAAAGCTAAACAGTTTGGAGAAGACGGAAAAGCTTTCTGTTCTTCATTCTGTAAAGGTGACATGCATCTTTGTTTAGTTTCTGGAGTTTTGTTAATGCTAGGTGTTCCCGTCTATAATATATTAGAGAAACAACAAATAATCAACGAAGAATGAAAATATTTATTGAAAATAGTATTGTGCGTTGGAGTAGGCAATGAGTCATAACTATTGTGTGAGGGCCAATGATACTGACTGACAAAAACAACGTAGAACCTCGTATACAAGTTCATCGCCTCAAGTCGTCACACTTTACACTAGTACACAAAGAATAGGTGGATAGAAAGGAGTGATATCAAATAAGATGAAGTAGTGTGTGAGAAGATAAACGTTAATGATAGCTGAAAGTCATCTCGCTAAACTAATGAGCCACAACTTCAAGTGGCTTTAACATTATTTTCATTCCAACACAAGCAAAGTGTACCACAGGGATGAAAGTATTCATACAGAAAAGCTGAGATACTTTCTTGCATCCCCTAGAAGTATCATAGTGTTTCATCTATGCATGAGTGGTGGAAACATAGACATTCGGAGCAGTTCAATTTAACTTTGTAAATCACCTTAATCTCGAGGGCTGAATGACCTAACTCCATTGGGTGTAAAAATACAGATGAAGTTGCTTTTCTTCGCTCGTCTCTGGCAAAGCATACAGGGTAGTGTTTCGCAACACCACCAACAATAGTATAACGTTTATATTGACTGAGCAACTTTTTAGTGCATTTATGTGACATTTTACCGATTACGAATACGACTGTATAGCTTAATAATGAAGTCGTTGGAAAGAAATATTTCTTCGGTGATAAAGATCTTACTCTTTTTTATGAATAAGTGGGTATATTTTGTCAACAATTTTTGTTTCAACAAATTATTTAATGCTTTACGCCAAATTTTTAACTAGAATTTAAGTATCTATAGGAAGCGACGTGTTTGCTACTTACTAATAGCGTTTATTAGCTCTGTGTTATTGCCACCGACGAATTATTCGCATCCACAGTTTTCAGTCAGTGTTATACAAATTAAACTATATTTACTAGCAAACTAGACTATTTGGATTAGCAGTTTCCCTTATTTACACGTAGGTACTCCATGAGTAGTCAAATATCGGAATGGTAGTCAAGTACCGTCAAAGTAAATACAAGTACAAGCTTCAGCTATTTCCTATAAACTAAAGCGATTAGTAATGGAATCCAAGAGGTGCGTTTAGTCCTGTCTCTGAATCGTCAGTTGGATGTACCTCCACCCCAGTGAGTGTTGTTCTCACTGAGACTCGAACCCAGTATCCACTGCTTCAAATGGAAAAGCGTTACCTACAACGTCAATGGGAAACGACAATCACGAATTGTGCAAAAGTTATCAGTTGTTGTTTGAAACTTGTAATTTCCCGTTTCTATACAGTCTGAGATAGAGTACTTCAATCTATTGTAGCAACGGAGGATTACAAGTACCAAAAAGCAACAACTGATACCCGTTACAAAAGCGGTGGGTTTCGTATCTCAGTGGAAAACGCCTTTACGTTTCAAGTGATGGGTACCGGATTCGAGTCTCAGTGGGGACATCACTCACTGGGGTGTAGGTACATCCAACTGATGAGTTCCAAGTAGGACGAAACGTGCATCCTGAATTCCACTGCAAGTAACCGAGATGAATAAAACATCGTGAATATCCGGCAGTATCGAAGCATCCACACAGGAGCCCATCTACCAACAGAGGTCGAGCAATTCGACGCAATATAACAACGGAAAGATATGTCTCAAACAACAGTAACACTAAATGTCAATCGCTCATAATCTTATAAAATTACAATTACTATAGTTGACGAAAACATATATGCAATACAGTGTCCACTTGAACAAATAATAACATAAATTCGACATACTGAACAGATAAAAGTGTTGATTAGCCCTAGAGGTAACAATCAACAAGAGGAAGGATGATGATCTAAATACACCTTTTTAGTATTTTTGAAATCTTTCACAATTTCACCTCACAGATAACAAGCTTATTAGAGCATAAAGTTTTGAGATTTCTACCTCCATAAATTGATGTAAACTATTCCAACCAAAAAGTAATGCAACCCTAGACACTTACGAAAGCCAGTTCGGTTGTTAGTGAAATAAGTTGACCAGGAGTACGATAGTAATGCACTGGTAATGAATCCACAGAAGGTGTGTTTAAAACATCACTCGGTTGCAGAGCTAGAAAAACAAAACATTTAGAAGGTTAAGCAAGAGAGATGAACAAGATTTAATGATTCAGTAGATAGTAATCGCATCAGAAGAAGCTTTAAAAATCCACAAACGTTTGCTAACTATGCTGATACTATTACAGTGTATCCATAAAAATTTAAGAAGTGACAACTGGATTATCATTCCAGCATCTGTATGCGAACACCTATTGTATCTAACACAGCTAACATTTTTCTGCAGACAGCAACTACTTTAACCAGTTTGGCAAGCAAATCAGGTATTTTCATCAATTGCTACGAATGCATTCATTGGTAGATAACTTGATCTTAATACATTTGTTCAACGGCATATCTGTTAGAAGTATAGATACAAGTGGAAAAAGAGTCAATTGAGAGGTGCGAACATATGTGGTAAAGATCATGTTCTTAGCCATATTAATCTCTACAGGTACATGAAAACAACCAAGGTAGCATAGATGACAATACTTAGACTCCTGAAAAAATGAGAAACCAACAAGTACGAACGGATATTTTTTCGCTACGTCTTGCTAGAACCGTTCACAGTCATTTACCAACTGTGCGGTGCCTCAGATACTATTGTACCTGGAAGTTAACAACCAATTAATCAGAGCATCATAGAGGTTATTAATCAATATGTTATCTATTTCAGACTGCTTTACTGATGTCTGATTAGTGGCAGTCAGTACTTCGAAAGAGTCGAAATCGCTCTTGATTTCAGTGATGGGAAATGCGATTATTTCGCAGAAAACTTACTAGAGTTATTAGATTCCTGTATTATTTCTTCCATTAGTTGAGTTTATGCAACTTCGTCGCCTACACGAATTAAGAAAATGAATAAATGCTATAAGGGAGTTAGAGAACTGGCTGACAAAATCACCGTAGAACCTCACACACAGGTGCATCGGTTCAAGTTGGAACAATTCACAGCAGTAAACAAAGAACGAGTGGATAGTAGAAATGAATATCAAAGTAGACAAAGTTGTGTGAGAAAATAAACAATCTAAAAACAATTCCATTTTCTTGATTTATTAGATCTATCACACAATGTAACAGTAAAGTTTACTGGATTACGTTTCGGACATAATTAATTGTCAGTCATATCAAGATAACTACACAACTTTGAGATATTCTTTATATAGCCCTAATTTTCTCCCCCCTCCCTCCCTCCTTTGTGACATGGATAGTAAGACTTTCCATATATTCATATCTTACCATCCATATCACAAGGGGGCGGGGGGGGGGAGGAAATTAGGACTATATAAAGAATATCTCTTGATATGACCATCGACAATAAATTATGTCCGAAACGTAATCCAGTAAACAATACTGTTACACTGTGTGATAAATCTAATAAATCAATAAAAACGGAATAACATTCTACCACAGTGCACAAATTTTACTCCTATAATAATCTAAAAATAAAGGTTAGTGTGAATATTTATGTCAATGAGTGAATAAATCTGCGCCATTGTGACCGATTTTCAGCCCCGTCACCATGAGTTCTCAATCACTGATTCCTACCGTCTCGGAGACCTCAAACAGGCAGCGTACATCTGTCAACACTACTTAGACCAACAGTCAGGAACTTCGTCGACCAGTGTCACGTCTTGGCCAGGCCACTCTGAACCCTCTTCCAACCCAGTTGAACTTCTCATAGAATGGTACGTCGATGTAGGCGGTGGCTGGGCATGCGCAGTACATGTTTAAACCATCTCGGTCGATAAAGGGTCATACACCCAACAATCGACTTGCCTATCTTGTCTAGTATTCTTCGCTTGACCTCAACATTGCTCGCACAGGGATTCAACTAAACACAAACAATGTTACGAAGACATATGTGATCAAAACCCTGTAATCGCTTCGCGTCTCCTACTTTTAACAGCCATTTCTCACAATAGTTCAATCCCTGTGAAGTCAGACGTATCTAGGGTTAAGTCCATTAATAGGTCTATGATGAAGTTAAGTAGGGATGGTAACAGCGGACATCCCTACCGGATACCACTAGTTGTTGTCGACTCACTTGACAACTCTCTATAAGCCCTCACATCTGTGTATAAGTTCGAGTGAAGACCTTTGATTAGTGTTACGTGCTTGCTCGATACTCCACAGTTAAATACTGCCACAACACCAAGATCGGCAGTCAGATGCCGCCTTTAGGTCGATAATTATAACAACTGTCGGTTGCCGGTGGGTACATCTGGGTTCTAGAAACTGTCGGAGGGTGGAAATATGATCGACGCACCGTCGTCCAGGTCTGATACCTGTCCGGTTTTCTGTTCTTTATCTCGAGTTAGGCGTCGGATAACTATGGAACCCAAGATCTTGGACACATTTGTTAAACTAATCCTCCTCGTATGGCTGTCACAAAATGATTTCTCTCCCTTCTAACAGACTTGGATGATCAGTGAAGTACGCCAGTCTGATGGCACTACTTCTCCCATACCTAGTACTTTCGTCACTTCAAGCAGCAACCGCCCACCTCCGCCCTTGATACCTTCAGGTGAAAAACTATCGAGTCTTAGTGCTTCGCATCGTTTCAGGTTCCATGAAGCCTTTTCAACCTCAAGGACAGTTAGAAGACAAGCACCTGCATCCTATTAGGATATTGGGCAACTGAGGCGTTGAACTGTGTTTCAATGCGTTCCACGAAACGTCCAAGCCACCTGTCCTGGGAGGTTATCAGCGTCCCGTCTTTTTCGGTGATGGTTTCATTAACCATAGTTTCCTTCTTGCCAGTATCCTTGATAAGCCTAAACAGTTGCCGACTGTTACCCACCGCTTATGCCTTCTCCATCTCTCTCCCCTTCGTAACCCACCACTGCTCGTGGTCGAAATGAAGACTTTGTCAAATTGTGATTCAGTTGCTTTCGCTTTTCATGGTGGTCAGAGACAGTCAGCTGGAATCAGTCTTCTCACAGCAATCAGTGTGGATAACATTGCAGAAATCCACAGACGTTTGCTAAACTCGAAGTTGACATTCTCATCTTCCAATCTACCATGGACATGCCTCCACTGTAGCCTGTTTCCTGCGACCAGTAAAGAGCAGACACACACGAGCTCGTATCAGCACGTGATCGGACTCCAACTCGAAACTTCAGAAAGAGCAGTAGTCCTCCACCGATCCTTTTTAACGATGGCTCATAGATATATGATCTATCTGTGTCTATCGCTGGCTTCAAGTCGGCGGAGGCTTTGTGAGACAGTGTCTCTCCCTTCATGCCCAAAGTTTGTGTTAGCCAGAAACAAAATTTCAAGAGACGATCACCTTATTCGGTTCGTTGGCGCGAAATTCCGTTAACACCTCTCATGTGTTTCCAACTGGCCCAGTTTCCCCACTTGAACATTAAAGTCACCTGCCATTATGATTACATCTGAACGCTTTGCTTGCTGTAGCAAAACTGACAGCTTTTCCGAACTGCAGTCAGTGGGTGTATAGGTTGAGACTAAGAATAGGCATACCCTAGTTTCATAATCTTTCTTAGTCATTACAGATCCATTCACTTGAATACCACATAGACGGCTGTTTACTGGTATCCAGTTGAGAATCTTACTTTCTGTCCTACGACGCGATACAGTGCCTATACCGGCTAGTCAATAAGAACTAGCCATCGGGTCTCCGGGTGCTCTTAAGGTGAATTCTAAAGATTCACTATAATGGACAGGTGAGGTCAATTCAATAATCAAGCTCGGGTCCCATGTACGTGTCTTACAAACATAGCATGGATTCATAGCTAGATATTGCAGACTTGTGGCAAATGATATTTGCTATACGATTTGTTAGAGTTCGGACGTTGATGGATTCCGTATGATATCCATGGCGATGTCTTAGGAGACTAGAAATGAGGCCACGATGGCATTGATCGTTGGCAATGGTTCCAGAATGAGTTGAGGAAGGCGTAAGAGACTTAATATCAGAAGATGAAGGCAAACGAGGAGACAGAGTCTAGGGAGATAGGTTAGTTTTGATTGGGTCATGTGTACTACTGGAAGCGTGCGGAGGGTTTACACTTCCTGGCTACTTTTAAGGTACCTGAAAGAGAAAAAGATTTGTGTGACCTCATAGCCCATGGGACATCTGCTTGAGATCTGTCACGCAGGCTTTTTGAAAGGCGTTGCTTTGAGATTTGGTTGTTGTAATCCCAGATAGAGCAAACCCATACCGCCACCATCGGAAGACCATGAGGCAAGGAGGAGTATTCTATTTTAGGGGCCGACCTTTTTCAACCCTCCTTCTCATAGGGAGAGCAGTTTCAGCATAGCACTGCCAGTCATCCAAGTGAAATACCTTGTCGCTGTCACAATACATCCAGCTAGCAGCTGTATGACTTTCCTCTCAGATCCCCCATCTTAGTGTAGCAATTTACACTAGAACCCAACCGCTTTACATCTTACCAGCATCTAACAGACCTTTCTGACACGGTAGGACCTCGAGGGAACAACCATTCCACCAGCATAGCTCATCAGGTCATTGTGATATGTAAGTCCGATCACCACGTCTAGGTAGTAGCTATCGGCTGGGGGACTCAGAGAAACCTATTATTCATGAATGGAACGTTTTCTGAAATAGCGGTAGACTTAACGCACTAATTCAGCATCGTTTTATAAATGCAGTTACTGTGCATTTACACGTTTCTCTTAATTGCCATACACCGTTAAAGCTGCTAGTTTGACAAATATTGCAATACTCGAAACTACCATTTTGTACTAGTCAAGTTGGTCTTCTGTGCCGTAATACAAGATATTTGACATACACCAGAACATGATTAGGTGTCCAATAATCACTTAAGAATGCAAACCTATGAACTAATGCATATGAATCTCGACTTCAGTGGCAGTAAATCCATAGACATCGACGAAAGCCTTTTCCTGAGCTTATTTACGATTTAAATGATTTAACATATGTGATTTGCAGTATTATATTATTATATTATATCATTATATTATATTATATATATCACTAGATAGCATGTCGTACAAGCCAAGGGATACGTCACCAAAAGAAGACTGGACAACCATAATCTACAAAACTGATTGCAAACGCTGTTCACAAAATCATGTTGCCCAGTCTAGCCGTCGGGTTGCTCAAATTCATGAAGATCAACTAACAGTGAGACGATATGACTCAGCCTCCTTGTTTTCAAAGAACGTAGACAATCACTGTCATAAACTCAACTGGAATAATGTGGAAATCATTTAAAGAGCAGGTTCAAAAGCTGTAGGAAAATTTCTGGAGGCACAGCATCTCAACACAAAATTAACCAACAGACATATGGATACATACCTGATCTAAAATCTACTTAAGAAGAAAACAGCCATCCATCAACTAAGGGAAAATTGACCAAACAAATCAACATTGAAGCATAGTGTGATAGTAAAAATATAGCACGATTTCACTCCAGCGGAGTCTCTGACAGCGTGACCGAATGGAATGTGAATTCAGCAAGGTCAAGTTGTGGTAAAAATCTTTTCTCTAACTTACAAATGGATAACACTCAAGGTCAACAAAAAATTACCTAAAATGCGTGTAACATTCGAACATAATTTACTTCTCTATGAAGTTGGTGTTGAGGATGTGACCGAGTTCGGTGATGAAACGTTCTAAAACACAAAACAGCCATCTTCTCCATTTGAGCTACAAATCTTTCTCATCATTTCAACAATTATATTTCAAATCTATAATCCAAAAAGTGATGTGTGATAGATCTCAGGTGAATGTCTCATGAGCTGTGAGACCACAACTACCATGGTGCGGGTAGCCAGGAAGTACCAACCGCCCGAACTTTTCCAGTGGTGCATAAATCCTAATTAAACATAACCTACTCTTCTTACCTTGTTCCCCTTCCTCGCTTTTACTTTTTAACATCAACATTAAGCCTCTTACAGCTTCCTCTACCTTATTCTGCCACCGTTTCCAACGATTCAAGTCAGCAAAACACTGTTCCTAGTCTCCTAAAACCGCACTGTCGATTTCAACCCCGAACCCTATTCCAAATCCGACAAGTATCTCTTGCCCGAACTCTGGAACCTCGAGCCACGGATGTATACTATTTCTGCGATACGTACCCAAGACCCATATGTAGTTATCCAATCGACCTCATCTAACCAATGTTGTAAATCTTCAAAATTCAATTCAGTGGCTAGTTTTAGTGGACTTACTGGTACACGCATAGAATTAAGTATTCCGGCAGGAACTTCACTTTTAGACTGGCTACCAGTCAACGACTATCAGTGTGCTGTCCGCTGGGATGGATCTGTAAGAACTAGGAAGGTTCGTGATATTTACTGATCCTTATTCATAATCTAATCCCACGCGCCTACCAAAAGCAGTTCTGGCGATAAAAAGTTCTATTAAAAGCTGTCGATTTCGCTACATAGAGCAAACCACTAAGATAAAGTCATAACAACAAGTGACTTTAAAGAATCAAGTAGGAAAAGTGAGTATCAGAAAGACACCATGGGGGTATCCACGGTATCCCACGCCAACGAACCGACAAAAGTGATCGACTTTGCCATTTTGTTCTGAGTCACTTAGTTCTGTTCAACAGTAACTTTAAGCATAAGGATAAACAGTCTCACTTGGCATCCACCAACATCAACTAACCTGTAACTATTTACCAGTTCCATGCTATCCCTCAGCATAGTGAATGGGAAGTTGAAACGCGCCCTCCAACTTTTACAGAAGTCACGAAAGCTGCCAGTAACCTCAAGTGCGGAGAGAAAGCGGATCACAATAGGCTCTTAGTAGGCATTTGACTTGAGTACGATTACTGGTGGGACTTCGTGATGCGATGGGTGGTGTGGTGGAGCTATAATGTTTTAGTGTGGGGACTCGACTTTGAACCGATGAGTTATAATTTTCAACCCCACTCCATCCACCGAGGTCTGGGCAGCTAGGCAGTATCATTAGCCGTCGCACAATAGATGTGGCTCATTGCCTACTGCACAAACGTGCAAGTGCTTGCTGAATGCATTTCTCTTCTTGTTTCTTCCATGGGATTCCGGAAAAATAGGCTCTTAATAGTTGGTTATCTTAGTCTTCAAGAAAAAACAGGAATCTTCGTATGATAACCAGAGAGGAACCAGCCCGACATTGTCTAATTATCCGGTACGACTACGGCGTAAACAAGGCAAACCCGAGAACACAAAGCAGGTAAAAGAGCCGGTCGTGAGTGCATTAACAAAATTTTCACTATACGAGATCCTGAAGCACCTATTCACCACCGCTAACTGCACTTTTTAAACTAAAAGCAGTTCCTAACCCCCTTAGATCAGTAAGTTTAATGTTGGAGTCTCTAAGTAAGAGCGATACCCGGTGAGTACACAGTACTGCTAGTGAAAATACGCTCAAACAAGTGCGGTTAAGGTCGACCTTATGCTTAAAGGTGTTCATTAACAACATCTATTGATTTTCAGTAAACATTACAGATAACTTTATGAAAACCTCTCTTTTCTTAAGACTTAACTGAAGTTGATACCGTAGCAGGAGACTTTGAAGTGGATTTAGAGGACATGGAAATATATTTTTGTTTGAGTTTCCTGGACAATTTGAGAATGCTTGGGACGTTTTCTAGTCGCAAAATTATTGCTTTAGAACTGCTTTGCATCACAAGCTCGATAGAAAATAGCAAGTGAAATAGTTGAGAGCATTTACTACGTCAATTGCTTTGGAGGTTGAGTCGATTCTGGTAAACTGGTGGCTAATGAAATATCGGCACGATCACAGAAAGCTCCATTGGCTTTTACTGACTTACGCCGCTCATCCTGTCTACGAACTTTAAGACTTTCAACTTAGAGCCGACAATACTGAGCAGTAGTTGGCTCTGGTACATTCTACGATTGTGAAACGTAGTCACAGTGAACGTGGTAAAGATACACGTGTTTGGCCGCCGTCACTGTAGCGGCAGCCACGTATCGTAGAACTACTATGCTAGTAGACACTAGGTAGAGTCTTGGGCAAAGCAGGTAATGACACATGCAACAGCTAGAATTAGCGGCGACAAAAACCAACCGAACATTAGCTTCAGCCCACTTCCCGCCCCCTAGTTAGCTATGCATGCTCTCCCATTGCCTAACGGGATATATCTCGATTTCCATAAAAACGCCCTTATATTAGGCTATAAGCTAATAAATGCTCATTGTACACCCTCGTAGACAGAAAGAGAGTGGACATAAACAAAACGGGACGTGGTATAACTGAGTGCTAGTTTACAATGCCATACCACATCAGCTTACATAGGTGGTCAAAAAAGATGAATAAACCAATACTAACTGTCGTAAAAAGCCACAGGGTGAAAAAGAAGTATGAAGTCAACAATTCTGATAGTTACCAAGGTGAAGACAAGGCATGAAAACATCAGGAAAAATGCCGGTTCACAGTCAACGAAATAGCTAACCCTCCGCAAAAACTGTGTAGTAGACTCAAACAACCTACGTCTTTCAAAATGCCTGAATCAATGGCGAACATTTGGCTTGGTGGGTTTTAGGGTGATGAACAATGGCACACTTCAAAGCTAGAAAAGCATAATCAGAACTAGAGGTATGAAATACGAAACAAATATAACACAACTTACGACGTTTCCACGTTAACGTAGACAACCCGAAGTCAGTTAGCTTTAAGTGTCCTCGAGAATCAATGAGTATGTTGTCCGGTTTGAGATCTCGGTGAATAATACCATGCTTATGAAGATAATTTAACGCAATCGTGACCTCAACAGTGTAGATGGCAGCATGGGATTCCTGAAGGCAACCCGAAACTAACAGAAGTGCTTTCAAATCACCACCAATGAGATACTCCATAACCTAAACTTTGTATCAAAGATAATGTATGCGTTACCAGATAAATGTGACTGGCAGTCTGCAAAGAATAGTACAGATGTACAATATAAGGGCATTTGCTGACAGCGAGGGCATTTCGTTCACAGGTAACTATACAATAACTTTTTGCTTGTAAGTATATACCTTTTTCAGCGAGATTCTTTCTCTTCATTTCGTCTTTAGACATTATTTTTATGGCATATATGAATTCTAAGTTGTTAGCCTTGGCTCCTAAATACACCTTCCTGTTTTAAAAATAAAAACGAGTACTAAGATTACCCGAAAGCTCCTTTGCTTATAGGTTTTATTAGGATGAAGTCATTTATGGAAGGTGCTGTGGCTTTCCCCGCATAAAGGTGGACTACCCCAGATTCCATCAATTCATAACGCCGCGCAACCTTTTAATTTGTATATCCTAAACTGATCAACAAGAAAAAAATTCAAGTCTTGTGGTGATAAACCAAAATTTTCGTACGATATCTGTCATTGTCAATTGGTACATATTTCAGGTATTGTTCTACTTTTAGGCTCTGGATGTGTGGCTTACTGAACCAGACAATGAGCCCTGGGTTCAAACACCAAACTTGTAATAATATCTTATATCCGTTTAACGAGCTTGTGTAGACCAGTTGATTTCTTCTTGCTCGCTTCTTGGTCCTACGGAGCGGTTCCATTCTTTGGCAGATTTCGATGCAGTAGATCCAGATACTTGTCTGCTATAGCTCTGATATGCAGAACAGGAGGTTATGTGTTGGTTCGTCCGCCTTGGACTGTAGTGCAGTTGGCTTCTTCAGATGTCGAGTTACCAGACAGCTGTTCGGACTGATCGTTGGAGAGAGTTAGGGGTAGTAAAAAGAAGACCTAGGAAAACAAATGTGAGTGAGTAGAAGGCAAAGAAAAGCGAACTAATGGAGTAATTTACTTACACTTAGGGCGAGGAGGGGTGCGTGGATATGAAGAACTTAGGTTGCTGGAGCTAACCTATGGCAAGCGAAAGGGCTGAAAGGGGCTTGGATGGTTACAGTAGAAAGAAAATTGGTGTAGTGGTAACATGGTTTGAATGGTGTGACGCCAGTTGATTTCTCCCGTTTAGTTCTTGTCCCAGCTACATGTGGGTAGACCATGGGTCTCTGCATGACTGTCGGACCTTTTCTTGAAGCTTCCGACAAATGGGGAGCAGACTACCCCTGCTGGTAGTGCGCCCAAACTTTATGCTATGCAGTTAGTGAACGGTGGTTCCTTGAGTTCATCACCGTCCTTGGTTTGGAATTATCACGTTGTCCGTCTGGTTACGAAAAACCGGAGGTAAGCTCGGTTCCCGCTCCACCCAACAATGATTATCAACAGTGTCAGGGCGCGGAACTAATGGTTTTAATCTCTCGCATCTAGTTCTTCGGTTTCAGTCCCCGTCGCTTGGCCACCCTTTGTAGTAGACAAGGAAATCTATTCCAATTTCCTAATTTCAGCTGCAGTGACAAGAATGTCTTTGTGGGCTGTTGTTCGTTACTTGTAGATTGAATTTGTCAATAAGCTGTGTATTTTGTGAAAGATTATGGGTCTTTCTTGACTCCTGTCCGTATGGGTGCCTGGATATGAATAGCATATCGGCGGAGAAAAGATATACGTGAAGTTTTCGAGTGGTAAAAAAGGATGGTCCGAGTCTAGTTGCTACAAAAGCGTTAGAATATGATACAAGCGTATAAACAGTGGAAAAATGAGGAGCGGTGGATAGGAGTGGAGTAAAGATGGGCCAGGGAGGTCAGCAGTGCCTCGCGTACATTGCTGGTGAGCCATGCAAAAAGCCTGTCTTACCTTCTTTGGTATTGATCTACTTATGGCAACGTGACTTAGTTCCGCTGCTAGTCATCAGAAGGCTGTGTATTCGTTCCATCCCGGGGTTGCCAATAGTAAGATGCTGAATGGGTCGCTATTACGCAACACTTAACAGAACCTACCCAACTCGATGTCTCTAGTGCCTTCTTGGTCAGCACCTTAAAGAACGTGTAAGCACTAATAACGTGACACAAGTCAAAATGACTGTTATTCAAGGGTGTATTCTGATAGGCAGCGTACTTAAATGGCGATCATTTTGACTTCAACCTAATTTCAACCTAAACGTAGGATAGTTTTCTGATTGAGCGGATACCAGAGCAGATCGAGTTAAGTGGGATTTGTTGGGAGCTGCGTATCAGTGGCACATACAGCCTCCTAGAGCTCTCCGATGTGCTATCTTGGTGGAATTTGGTCGTAATGACCGACATGTTTCAGGTAAGATTGCTTTTCCCGCGTGACCTACCTGGTAGATGACCTAGTGGATCACAGTAAGGTCACCCCTCTTCCAGAAAAACCTAATGAAATGGTTTGCGTGCTTTAACCTGTCTGAGTACGCCTTCCTCCTTAGCCCGACAAAAGATTTTGTTGCACGTTGTTGTATCTTACCAGGGAAATTACGGTTTCTTCTGAGTGTTGATGTGCTACCATATTGCAGACTCCCAGTTGAAGCCACACATAGCATCTGAAATCGTTATAAGCATGTAAGCAGCGGGGGGACCACCACTTTTACGCTGGTTACTACGGGTTCATGCGCCGACGTAGAATTTTCTGCTAAAAGTATCGCGGGGTCTGCCAAAAACTTGCGACTGTCAACAGGTATCGGAGTGGACAGTCTAAACCCAGCCGTCATCAGAAGCAATGGTGATGATACGACTCCGTTCCTATTTAAGATATTCACTCTATCAATGGAAGGTGCAGTGTATACCACCGAATGAAAAGCTAGCCATATGATGTCTTGCTACAGGTTCTGGGACAAGTCGAACGTCAGTGGTTACAGACTCTTCAATATGACATCGGTTTCCTCTAGAATTGTGGAAAAAGTAATCCGGAGCCTCACCTCTTATTAACTACTGGCAGAAAATCTAATCACAAAGCCTCAACATGGTTTCATCAAGACTAGGTCCTGGATTGTTTGTCAAGCTGATTTCCTCAACTTCATCAATAGTAGACGCGGCGCAAGAAAAATCATCACTGTTCCCTACTTCTACATGTCAAAGTCATTTGATGTGTCTCACAAAACACCCTTCAAAAAGCTACTATCGGTTGGTATCCGTAACCTCTTACTTGGTTAGGTTAAATTATTTCTTAGTGGTTGTGCTCGTATGGTGGAAGTAAACTCCGTGCGGTCTGAGCCAAAACATGTGGCTAGTAGAGTCACACTGAGTAGTATCCTTTGCTGTTTATAATTTATATCAACAGTGGGTGTGACTGCCTCAGCGAAGGTAAAACATTTCCATACACCGGTGACATAGGTATAGGCGACCTGACCTTCGAGGCGTGTGGGACGCTCTTTGGTGCTAAATCTTGGCATCCGGTATCCCTGACACTTGAAATTCTCGAGACAAACGGCTCATATCAAATCTGAGTCACGTGGACTCTTGGGATGTATCGTTTGTAGCTTCTATAACACTGAATCATGGGTCCTATTCTATGAAGCGTGAACTCGTTCACTTTTGGAATATTGCCTGTTTATTCTCACTGGTCTTCGTATAAGCGATAAGCTGAAAGCCCAAGGAGTATAACGTTACGTCACCTCCAGAACATTAGGAGCTGACTCCAATGTAGACTACACATACAGATGTAGCTTGCTGGGGTCGGAACCACTCGGAACCGAACCTTATATTTGGTTACTTCGTCACCACTTGCACTTTCATGGTCAGCAAATCAAGCTAATTGTGACGTCTTCGTATGATATGAGCAACCCTAAGTACCAGTTGAAACTGAGTGTTGTGAGGCGAGCCTACGAGGCAAGTTCTTCTTCGGTGAATTCTGTCGCTTGGGAAATAGGCTTCCAGAAGAACCCCTTATGGCAAGTTCGTTGACGCTTTTCCACTTCTCACTTAATAGGCTTCTGGTAAATGATGAGTCAGTCACGAATCTGGTCACCATCTTTGCGCTCTGGGCTAATGAGAATGCACCTTGACTTCCGAGTGTACGAAACAGGGTCATTAGTGTCCTCGAGTTCTACTTATACCGATGGGCTTACGGTTGCCTAAGAAAGTGCTATCGCCCCTCAGTATAGGCACCAAATGCATGCTATTTTCCTCCAAAATCCACTGTGATACACTCCAGATACGGAAAAGTCTAGGAGCCTATGTGGTTGAATCCACTAAAAAAATGTACGTAAAGTTTGAATGGGTCTAAAAGAGTAGGAACTTCTCCCTCCTTCAGGTTAGATTGCGTTGTAATTTCCTTTTACATATCCACTCGTGCTTCTCCTTCCTTTTTACTCTTTGCGGCAAAAACTCGATGAGGACATCTGATGCTGAATTTCAGTCTGAACACAGACACTTGTGGGAAATAATAGTTGCTGTACGACGCCAAGAATTACGAACCACTTCCACTCTTTCGCGGTTTCTGGAACATCTTCACAGTTTACTCACCCACTGGCCAGGATTCCTCCGGCGACGAGCCGTCCCAATCTTCCCGGTAGTTATATAGCAGAGATATTCTGAAACGATTAAACGTGAGACCAACCTACCTACTGGTTTGAAAGGCGACCTACCCCCACTCGCCCTACACCACAATTTTTCTGCATCAGGTAATCTTTTCAAATGGAAGTCACTATGCATCAACCACACTTCTCGAATTTTGCTGATTATGTTCGTGCGATAACTACCTTGAGCTTATGCATAACTACCGCCATTTGAATGGTTAACCGTTTCAAGGTCTATTTCCAAGCACTAAAACGAATGTTCCTTATAGCAATAATCTATATTACCTTTATATGTAACACGTGAACTAGGAATGCATTGATCTAGACATTCACCCTGGCTATATAACTAGACTTTAACCGATGCTCCAGATGGTATACGTGGGCCCTCTGGGGTTTGCAGAGCTAGAAACTAAGGGGCTTGTCTATTTACAGACAGACATCGCTAAGTAACAGACTACGCACACGAACTAACAACATCTGCTTCCTGTTATACAAACTTAAAAAACTATGCGCTCCTGGTCCTAGTAGCGGAAGCTATCTATGTGGTGGAAGATGGTAAATTCATGTCCCTCCAATGCACTGCAGCAGATTTTAGTGGGACTATGCACACCAACAACTTAATATGCGGGTCATTTGATAACAAATACCGTCGTATAAACTTTCAGGAATTGTCAACTTGATGATGCGTGTAAACTGGTATCTCCCATGTTAAATCTATTATATTGGGATAAAACTACTGCCGTTATTATTATTCTTATCTTGGATAAATGGGACCAGCTGGGCCATGTAGCAAGCAGGGTAAGGTCCGACATAATTTTTTATCTCGGAAGCGTAGCCCTTTTTGAGATCAGCGATGCTGACGAATTTTTATACGATTTGTTCTTTGTCAAAATAATAGATCAACTCACATCGGAGACGGTGTCATCTTTCACATGAATAACACTGTAGCCATGTGGGCGGCCGAAGTGATCGGGCACGGAAGTCGGATATTTGCAATGCTACGTCTGTGACTGCAACTCAAAGGAGAAATTCCTGACGTTCTGGTATTTTACTGCAACTTTGGTTGTGAAGCTGAAGACTTTCTCCCGAACAGACTGACTCCCAGAACATATGAATGTGGATACCTAGGTGCAAGAGGCTTCAACGAACCATCAGTTGACTGAGATGGCCCAATGACAGAATCATCAACCAATTAATTCGACCATGATATGACCTAAGCACCAGCTTTCTTGGCTGCCATATAAGACATTTTAAAGCGGCCACAAGAAAACACCAGAACGTGCCTAACCAGTTCCAGACGTAAAATTCTCTCACACGGATGATGTAATCTTCATCTGGTGCCCTTTACTTCTTGGTGAAAGGGGCCATTTTGTGATCAAATTCAGATTCACACCAGCCGTTTCGTTCACGGCGACACCGGCGGACCCAATGTTTGAGAAGCGAACATGAGGGCCAATAACTTAGCAGTTTCTTATGGAAACTTGACAGCCAATCCACAAACCGCAGTTGAGGCCTCTTTGTCGTCTTCCAGATAGTTGGACACTCTAAGTGCCCAACCATTCATTCAGCAGACTAACCTCGAGGGATGAATACATTATCGTCTATGGAAGTCGTCAGATCGGAATAAAACTACAAAGGAAGAAAAATGTTGGACTGTCTTCACCAGTGGTGGTACTGTTGAAGCAAAGAGGGGCTACAAATTTACTCAGGATAAACCCATCACAGCAACCCACTGATCCCAACCGGCCGAGTTTCACGAACAAGGACCTAGGGGCCAGAGCAAGCGGTATTTTTACGACCAAACTACTCCAATCATCGATCACGTTTCGAATGTTTTAAGACACCGGGCACCACTCAGAAAGTCCACTTGAGTAAGTGGCGATTCGCTCATCACTTTATATGTATTTTTAGTTATATATAGGCTGGAAAATTCCTCGCAAGATGAATATTTTCGTGTGAAAGACGGCTCAGGCCTTTCGGAAATAGGCAAGAGGATGACCGCTTGCGGTATTCCCGAGATAACTGGCCCGACGAACGAAGAACAACTTCGTGAGCTAAACCCCTGCCCTTCACGATGTTGCAGGAAGAGAGTAGATATAAGGACACCATTCAAGGCCATAGAAGTGAGCATGGACTTGATCTATCTTCCCTCTCATTTTTCACCATATCAGAAAAGCTTGTAGGACGTAGCTGAAAAGGGCCTTCACGTCAACCCATGAAACTACCAACGGAAGGCTAAAAATTTGGCATCATGGTGAGGTACAGTTTCTTACTAGATTGTTCATTTGATACAGTACAATGACGCGATGCTATCCATAATATTGCATCGTTTTACTCCTGGAATTTCACTATTCAGTCACCAGTAGGACCCTTATCCACTTTTAGCGACAATAACAAACCAGTTGCGTGTCATAAGTGCACCGGTTTCTGCTCGTGTCTCAAAGTGAAGACAGCAGGTAAAATGGCGTCAGTGTAAATGGATGCATGCGACGTCTACAGTCCTGGCCTCTTTTGCCATCTACAGTTGCGAGCGCAAAAATACTGATTGTCTTGATTCAATCTCACCATAATTGTCGGACAGCTACAGGGTTAGCAGTGAGTGCCACGTTATCTCAAGGTGAAGGCTTAGCTTGGATGGTCTACACATGCTTTTGACAGACACAGAAATTAGCTCCCAATTCTTCGTACTTGTACATTTCCTACGAGTTTGGAACCAGGAGAGAACGCAATAGGTCAGCCATGTAGGAATAGAATATTTGATGAATCATGCCAATATCTAAGGGCACAGGAAATAACTGCCTTGGGGATGGTGAGCGGACAAAGTAATACGGAGCAATAGCTCACCAAATGACATGGATGCTTGACCATATGCGCACAGCGCTGCTTTGCAGACGCACACCTACAACTGAGTGGAGCGGCCCCTGTAGAGGAACAGGGAAACGAGATACCAGATAGGACTAACTTTATTAATAATAAGGTTGCATGACACAATGCATTAAACTACTGGTGCTGAATATATAATGAGTATCAGTCAAACGACAGATAGCGACATACCCTTTCTTTTGTTTTTGACCTCGGGCATTTTCCCGAGTCTTTATACCGCTACACACCTGAATTTACGAAGCTTTTGGCATGTACTAAGGTGAGTGTGAATATTAGTTGTCGTCAAACTATAATTTCTACATCCGGAAGTTATTTGCCGATACATGTCCTCTAATTGCAAGCCACAGTGTTGCTTGCTTAGGTACACAAAATGATAGGAAGCGACTTCTTTAAGACTCTCGAAGTTAGCATCGATTTTATCTATCAAGAGCACATGCAGACTGTCGAAGGCACCCCTTAACTTTGAAAAGATACAGCACGAAATGAAGAGAACCAGTTTATGAGCTCTCCATCAGTTACCGATCCCCGTAGTTATCCGTCACTTAAGTTGAAATCAAGTCAAGAGACTCAATATTTTCGAGCTCATAACTCCTAATCACAAAAAGATCATACCTGTAAAAACTGGATGCAGTTATGTGGACTAAGCGATGTTGGACAACTGTTATAACTTTATTAGACTCCACCTGAAGACCGCTCTTCTCTATCTCTGCTGTACGATATCTTGAATTTGCAGGCAAATGTGGCATGCCGTCAGGCTCTAGCTCCGCGTAAGTTATAGCTGATTCCAGACTCAAGAAAAGGCGGGATTTACTCTTGTTCGATATCTTGACTCCCGGAGGTGGAGGATTTATATTAAGTGCTGGTTTTCATTCGCATCCCCGGATCGTGGCAACACCATGATTTTATGTGAATATTGTTTTACGTGCGGGTAATGAGTCTGCGTTACATCTAATGTTGTATGATCGAGCACAAACGCTATCTCCGCTACACTTTGATGTATGCGAGTGATTCGAACTGAATTACACATCGAAATTTCCAAACTTAAGTTTTGTCATCTAAGACAGATGCAGAATCTAAGCCCACTTAGGTTGTACTGCCTTTAGAAATGGCAGTGTTCCTAAAATACGAAATCCTATACCAACACTCCCGATGCCGCAGTATCACTCACCAAGCTATTTGGTTGGGATATTCTCACACTCCTAGCTAACTAAATCTTGATCGTTCCAGAGCACCCTATTGGGCAGCTGGAGTGTAATAAAAGGACCAAGTGAAAAATTGGTAACATCTTGAAAGCTCCATTTCCATGTACGTGAAGAAACATCTCTTGCACTGAAATTTTAGATTCCTCTGAGCATTTGTGACGTTTATGTAAGCTGTTTGTGGTGGATCGATGTGACATACCAGTTCAGAAGCAAAACAATAAAAATATGCTTTATAAATGAATATACTTTTGAGTTCCCGTAAAGTGTAAAAATAGTTTCTAACGCTCTGCATCTTCGCACACGTTACTGCTATTGAAAATATCAAATTTAGTCCGAAAGTTCTTTCAAGCAAAGGGGAAGGGCGGATAGCTGTGGCATTTCACGACGTTTTCAATCCTAATGCACTCAACATAAGGGAGGAACTAACTATCCGACCAACTAGGATAATATTGTAGTGCACCATCCTGGCACCAAAATACAACTAGGGCTAAAATAAATAGATTGAGTGAAATCAACCAAACAAACCACTAGCTCGCCTCCGGATGCTTAAGGCACTCTAAGCTGTGTTTCAACGAGCACGCATCCGAGCAGGCTTCGACGCCATTTTGTTCTTCCTTGGTGCTGGTTAGCATGCACGTACTTTGCGTCACTAGCTCAGTCATACTGGCTGGATAAGTTGAATAAACTCTTCCTCTTTCACTACTAATACATTTACTTTAATTAGATACATTACGTCTTCAAAAATATTCCTGAACCGGTCCTTTCGATTTGTGTTCCGTTATCAGTACCCACACGTTAGGCAAGGTACGGGTTAAGCAGGTACTAGAGCACATCAAGTTAAGTAGGGTTGGTCAAGCTCTACGGAACCGTAGCACGCACCCCTAAAATATGTTCAGCTTAATATGTCACACATAATAATTTTAACAAAGTGCACGCACACAAACGAAATTCGTCATCCATCGTATTTTTGTAACGCGCTCACACTCAGTGATAGTGCACACGCGCTCATATCTTCACCTTGACCCCACAAACCGACAACCAAGCTGTCTAGTCCCATGTTGTCACACTGTATGAACAATGTGGTCTGATTCGCCGCCACTTACTATTTAAATGTGTGATAACTTGTGTAGGAGTTATTCCCTCGAAAAGTTGTTTCCAAGAGGTCAGAAAACGCCAGAATTTTCTCTCTCTTTCCCATTCAAATCTTAAAGATATATTTTCCTACTAATCGACTTACCTAATGCTCAACTTACTCAAATCTTTCATGTCAAATTTAGATCCTGAAGTCCGAACCCAACACTATGTTAGTTATGATTATATACCAATTGACAGACAATCACTCAATCGACATCATTACTTTTTTAAGCTAGATCATATGAATGTGCTGAACTCATCCCCTTCTGTCGATCACTTTTTGTCTTTGGTCTGAAAGCATGTTCCCTCTCACCTGAGCATGTCTTCCGTACTGGTTAATTGTGTGAGGAACCAGCTAGGAAGTCGAAGAAATTTGGTGATTGATAGTCGATGTCTGTACGTCATTAGTGGATAAAGCTGTTCCAAACCATCACACTGCTGACGCTTGTTTTGTAGAGTAATTTTTCCCCGAAAGGCAGAGGCACTCTCGTCACCATGCCAGTATGGACTTTTTGCACGTGAACAGGAAAATATTGCTAAAGTGACGTTCGTTGAGGAGTAATTAGGACTCTTTTGACTCGCAAAATAGCCGGCAAATGTTGTAGGGTAGACGTTTTTGCTCACCGGTCTTATCATAAGAGAACCCTGGGGAATAGCTGCACACTGGGCCCGAAATCCGGCACGGACTTTTATGATCATGGGTAGTATCTTGAAAGCAACCATAGGTTGGCCAGGATGGCCAAGCCTAACCGTTGGCGTCGGGCCCCAGGGCTTGGCTCAACACCACTAGGAATCATCATTAATCTGCGGGACACGTTTTATTACTTTTAAAAACGGCCACAACAACCAGCTGCGTCATAGCACAGCTTCAGCAAACAGGGAGTTCAAGAGGTAATGGAACCTCAAACTGAATTAGTTCTCCTGCTTTGGTGAGATCCACAGTCCCAGAAGGGTTCTCGTGAGTCCTAGATGAGTCAGTTTATCCCCTCCTAGGCATCTGTTTTAGCCATATGTCAAGAAAACAGTGCATAGTCCTACCTTTGTTCTTCAGGAATAGACATAATTGCTTGGCAACTGCCGGTCAATTACAAAAGCTGCTTCTTTGCTGACATTCTCCATAGCTTCTCTAGCAGGAACATCACTGTTCATCTCACTGAACAAGGTCTCACTACCAGGCTGTCATGTGCCAACAACCAAATGGCAACCCAGGATGATTTCAGAACTAGCTGGAACAACAAACAGACAGTTGGCTTCATTTTTCCAGATCCACCCAAGTCACTTAGTAGCAAAATTCAACGCTTCAGCCTAAGTATAGATCAACAAATAGTATTTTAGTTCATGGAGTAGCGGAGTTGTGGAAAGTGTGCATCTGTGCTGGTGACACTACCGAATTTGAAGGCCGAAACCTCCCAAGTTTTATGCACGGAAGTCATATGGCTAATTTTATTCCTAGTAATTATAGGTGAACAAAGTGAGGTAGATTGTCCATGTTCATAATGGTCAACTTAAAACATAGAAAACCTCAGACAAAGATGGCTGTAGACAGTTTCAGGTGATGTGCTGCATCTGAAAACTCGAACTCAGAAGACGGCTTAAACTTCCGTCTGAACTAATAGGAAATAAAGCGATCAGGGTCACAGAGGTTAAACGGCCACATTTTCGGAAGCATTTATTACGAAAAATCAGACGTCATGTTATACACAACCACTAACGCAAAAAGACGAAGACAACAAGGGGTTTAGAATGATAGAAGGTAGGACTACACTTTAGGGATGGCCGGTCATCTATAAGTGTGCACTTATCAACCAGAATCAAGAATATAAAGGAAAACGTAACTAATAAGGAAAAAGGTACTCTCCTTACAATCCGCAAGTCCCCTTCATAAGAAATAAGGATATCTAGATTTTCAATAGGCTTGTCATTGTATCGGTTCACTTCATGATCTCTTTGAAGGTTTTAAGAACCTCTTAAGGCAACTTCATATTTCTTCCAAAGTTGTTTGTCGGCATCCGGTTTTCAGATCGTCGAAGTGCTTTTTGCGAACAATAGCTTGATGCGAATGACGCATTTTGGACAGAGGGATGTACGACTTTGCAACATCCGTTTACATTGTAGCACTCAGTATCACACATCTTTTTATAATTGATGGAATAGGTCTTCCTTATCTGCCCTTCAGCCACTGAAGATGCTTCCCCTCCTTATTCCTACTGAACTTATGTTCACTGTTGACTAGCTCCAAGAGGAGATTCCCGAAGTTCCGGTAGGAAGTCGTGACTAGTGGGGTAAACCTAATGCCCATATGGACAGATACTCAACCATGACATGCGCTACTTTGCGAACCGACAGAAGTTGGAAATATGGACCACTGGGTTCCAACCCAGTGAGTCTGTGGTAACATGCTGGGCATGGAGCCCAAAGGTAGCGAGTTCTACCCCTAGCGGAATCGAGGGTGCGCACCGTCAAAGAGTCCCATACTGGGACGAAACAGCTGTCCAGTGTTCCCAAGTTTTCATTGTTCCTCCATACGATGTCAGTCTGCGATGAATACCAACTTAAAACATCTCTAAATCCCCAAAAACCTCTTAGACATTCAACCAAACAAAAATTACCTACTGCACAGGTTTCCACACCAAACTTGAAGATCATTGTGAAATGAGAATATCTGTAGTGCTGATGCCACTGCAATGAAGAAAACTCACTGACACCGTTGAGAGCTCCTGCTGATAATACAGGATTCCGGCGACCCAACACGGTATCGAAGTCACTACTTGTTAGAGAGTTAGATGAGATCCTCTAGAAAACTATTCTGTTCCCAAACATCTTTTCTTGGAACAACTGGAAGGGCGTAAGGTGAAACCATGTATTTTCTCATTCTTAAGTACAGTACCAACTACAACGCCACATTCGTAATTTAGACTTCTTGCAAGCAGTCCAGTTCTTTTCAAACAACCGAATACGTAATCTTCGTCATAATTCATTGGTAATTTGTGCAGAGTCAGTAATATGAAAGATGGACATGAACGAGTGACCTGGAATGGAGTGTCTGCAGCTCGATGGATCTTCTTTGAAGTTTCTGCTCACTAAACTTTAGTTATACCTTAATTTGTTGTAAGTGTGCGCCACATGTTTACTGAAATTAATTTTTAAAATTAATAGATCTCGAAAAACAGAACAACTAAGAACTTCTTGAATTTTTTATGCTCAGTCCACTAACTGTCATGTTGGTATAGAATGTTGTAATGATATATTCCGGCCATTATACACTGCTACTAAAAGTCTTATTACTTTTGCAACAACCTTAATTTCTTCCCTTGAACATGTTCTTCAATTTTCAGCCATTGTACACTTCGGAGATGTTTATCTGCATCAGGGTTGGTTGAAGGCATTCGACACACTTTCTCCAAGCCTTGTAAACTTCGCGCTTCTTTTGGTTTTCGGCCTGGTAGCAAAGAGCGCATGAAATATATTGTCCACAAACATTTGTGTTTTGGCCTTCTCAATACGCTTTGTTGTTAACAGCAGGAACTTGACCTATTGCACACATGATTGGAACTCAGTCTGTCATATGACAGATGTATCAAAACCGATAGTTGAGCTGACGGCCTACAATCAGCGTGAATCTGACTACCCTCGATTCTTGAATCTACTCATAGATCCCTCATAAGACAATTCAGATCATTTAGATGGTCGTGCACCATCCTGACACTTGAAAAATAAGGCGATTGAAATCAAATGGCATTTGAATTTTCGATGGTCAACCGATATACTCAAACTTAAAGTGCCACTCCAACCACAATACTTAGATTAGGGTGCCATGGAAATTAAAAAATAAAATACAATAAATCAAAGTGGACATCGACCGCAGTTCTCAGTTTCCCTTGACGTTCCGTCCAGTGCTCGTCGCACCTGGAATATAAATAAAAGTCTTCAAAACCATGAAGACGCTTCGCAAAAATGGGGATTATGTATGTACAAATATATCGAAAATAAAGTTTACGCTTATTTTCACCGTCTTTTTAAAAAAGTTTCATTACATGGTGGTAAAAAATTGACATAAAAGGGCAAAATGTACGAGGATTTTCGCATTTCTGGTAAAAAAATTTGTAAGTAAAAAAAAATGTGGTTGGCACATTTTATTTCACACCGATAAGTTGAATACGACTTTAAATACTCCGGGAATCTGACGGTTCGACCTGATCGTGTTTTCTATTACGCCGATGGTTGTTGCTTCTGTGCATTACCAGGCACATCGTCAAGAATTTCGATAATTGAGCTATCCGTCGGTCGGCTGTAGCCAGCTGAAACGTCACTTATAATGGGGTTGCCTTCGAAATAAACTGGTTTCAAACGGTCGATAATGACAGTATCTTCACGTCTGTCTCGCTCAATTATGTAGAATTTCTCTTGTCGCTTAATCACTTTGAATGGCCCGTCGTAGGGTGGTTCAAGTGGTCGACGAACGGCGTCGTGGCGAATAAACCCGTGTGATGTCTCTTGTAAACTGGGGTGAACGAAGACATCAGTCGTTTGTGATCTAATCAGAGAAGGCCTAACTGAACGCATTGCGTTTGTAAGCCTAGTCACGTAAGATGTCCTGTCGGAAACGTGTTTGAAAGTTGAAGGAGAAACAAACTCACCTGGTAGGCGAAGAGTGGTCCCATAGACGAGTTCTGCAGGGGTACATCCAGCATCAACTTTCAACGCGTTACGAATACCTAGTAGGACTAGAGGCAGAGCCTCGGTCCACTGAGGTATGTTTGCAGCTGAAAGGGAAGCTTTCAGCTGTCGATGGAAACGCTCTACCATGCCATTTGCTTGTGGATGGTAGGCTGTCGTTCGGAACCGGGTGCAACCTAAAAGTGCAGTTAGAGCGTGAAATAATCCACACTCAAATTGGTGCCCACGGTCGGTTGTGACGTAAGATGGACATCCGAAGTTCGCGATCCATCTTTCGACGAAAACACGAGCAACTGTTTCAGCAGTAATATCCTTAATGGGTACTGCTTCCGGCCATCGTGTGAAACGATCAACACAAGTGAAAAGGTAGGTGCATCCATTAGATTCTGGTAGGGGTCCTACAATATCTATATGGACGTGGTCGAAACGCATGTCTGGGGCTGGAAAAGAGCCTAAAGGGCTTTTCGTGTGTCGCGTGACTTTGCACTTTTGACAAGCTAAGCACGACTGAGCCCACTCCTTAACGTCTTTGTTCATCCCAGGCCAGCAGAAACGTTGTGCGATAAGCCTAATGGTGGCTCGTACACCTGGATGAGAGAGTTTGTGCAACGTATTGAAGACGTTGCGTCGACAACTCTTCGGAACTATTGGGCGTGGTTGACTAGCAGAGACATCGCACAAAATTGTGTCATTGTCTGATCCAACCGGACAAAGTCGCAGCTTGAGAGTTGTGGACGACAACTCATGATGCAGCTCAAGGTCTTCCTTTTGACGCCGAACTAGTTCAACGAGATCAACGCCCTCGATATGGTTTGTCGAAGCTATTCGAGACAATGCATCGGCTGCGTAGTTATTTGCTCCAGAAACGTGGTGGATGTCTGATGTGAACTGGGAAATGTTATCCAGCTGTCGCGACCCATGCGAGAGTATTTGTCAGACGCCGAGCTGAGGGAGAAGGTTAACGGTTTGTGGTCTGTGAAAATAATGAAATCACGACCTTCCATCGAATGTCGAAAGTGGCGTACAGAACAGTACATAGCTAGGAGTTCCCTACCAAATGTACTGTATCTTGTTTCCGCGTCTTGCAGCCGCCTCGAGAAAAAGGCTATTGAATGCCACTGGTTGTCAGTCAATTGTTGCAAAACTGCTCCAATTGCTGAATCAGATGCATCAACAGCAATACCCAAAGGAGAATCGGGGTCGTGATGCATGAGCATGGTTGCGTTTGAAATGGCTTCCTTGACTTTAGAAAAAGCAGGTCTGGCTACGTTATCCAGGGTCACGAACTTCGTAGTTCTTCGAAGTAGATCTGTTAGTGGTCTCATAACAGGGGCACAGTTGGGGATGAACCTTCGGTAATAACTTACCAGGCCATTGAAAGTGCGGAGATGTTTCACAGTGGTCGGCTCTGGATAGTTTGTGATAGCCGCCATTTTATCTCACAATGGGCGTATACCTTTGTTATCAATAATAAATAAATAAATGTTTTATTCTCGCGTTAAAAAAAGGATTTTAAAATGAGAGAAGCCAGTTTACAGGCTTCATCACGTTGACACATCCCAAAATATCTACAAGACTTGAGCGGTACTGATGGAATGTCATTAAACTCAATTAAAAACTGCCGAAGGTCCTGCTAGTTATGAATTGAACAAGGAAATATTACTTTACAGCATATATGGAGTGTTAAAGCTCAGATAATAACAAATATTGTCTTCATTTAACAGGTTTAACATGAGGGATACCAGTTTACAAACACCGTCAGGTTCATAATTTTTGAAAGTTTACTAACTGCTATCTAGTATTAAATAATTTACACATCAAGTCATTAGTGTGCACAATCTTATTAAAATTTACTGAAATTCATGAGACAGATATGGATTTCCATCACCCATCCCACAGACAATGGTATGCCCAAGGAAGCTGAGTGATTCAACTCCTATTTCACACTTCTGTAAGTTGATTGTGATGCCATGTTTTTTAGGTCTTCGAATACGAGGTCCAGATGTCTAAGGTGAGTTTCCCTATCTGAACTCGCAATTCGACAGTCATCGATGTAGACATGAACAAAATTCAAACCACGGAAGACATCATCCATAAAGCGTTGGAATGTTCGTGCTGCATTCCGAAGACCAAATGGCATGCGCAGGAATTCAAACGAACCAAAAGGAGTGACAGTGGCTGTTTTCGCGGTATCTTCTGCTGCCATAGGTATCTGGTTGTACGCTTTGACCGAATCGATTTTGGAGAAAATGTTCATTCCGCATAAAGTTGCAGTCAAATCGTAAACGTGAGGTATCGGGTAGCAGTCCAGAGTTGTTTTGGCGTTAAGCCTTCGGTAGTCACCGGTTGGAAGCCAGTCGTTGCTATCCTTTTTGGGAACCATGTGCAATGGCGATGCCCAAGGACTGTTTGACGGTTTGATAATGCCCAGTTCGAGCATGTGGTCGAATTCGCTTTTCGCCGCTTTGGGCTTATCGGGGGCTTAACGGCGCGCTTTGCATGCCACAGGTGGACCTGTGGTTGTGACGTGTTGCATAACATTGCTGGTTATGCACGGAAGAGTGTGCTTCGGTTGCTGCAACTCTGGATATTTCTCCAAAACTGCTTGGTAGGACGCGTCGCCTGATTGTTTGGTTCTAACGATGGCTAAACTCGGACCTACATAGGTGGTGCCGCCAATAGACAACTTTGTGTTGTTATCAGTCAGACGTCGACGGCGAGCATCTATGAGTAGATCGTAATGGTTTAGTAAATCTGTGCCAATGATGGGCATAGAAACGTCAGCAAGGAGGAAGATCCAGTGGATAGGTTTAGGTAAACCTAAGTTGAGGTAGGCATACCGTCCCCCAAATGTCGCGATCGCCTTGCCGTTGGCTGCTTGGAGATTGAAGGATGGGTCACGATGACGCTCCTTTGTCGTTGCGGGAAGAACGCTAACTTCTGCGCCGGTGTCGATGAGGTAGCGAACTTCTGTTTTAATATCCGTGACATAGAGCAAACGGCTGTTTCCACCGGCTACAGTTGCCGTGAACACATGCCATCGTGACCGTTTCCCGAGTTTGTGTCCTTGTTAAAACCGCATGGCTTACTACATTTTCAGGCTTCGCCTCCGTAAGTATTATGAAACCAACACCATTTCGGGTTTTCCACCCTGTTAGGTTTAGTTTTGGGGCAACCATGAGAGTTGCTGCGTTGCGCTAAGACGCGTTTCCGTGGAGAGACGAGGACTACGTGAACTAGGACTTCGAGATAGTAGCAACTGTTTAACAGAGTTGCACAGCTTGATCACCTCCGAATCCTGGCTCTCTGGTTTGCCGCAGGCATAATATACGTTGGTGATGGGTCTGCTGGAAATCTCCATTATTTTATCTGCCGAGGCTGCAAGTTCATCGAGTGGGACTGACTGCAGTGTCACCAACACGGTTTGCACCGGTTGTAGTAGTTTCGAGAGGAATAGTTATCGGAAAGGGCCATCGTCGAATATTCGTGCACCCATAACTTCTCGCATGCGTGTGAGGACTTCAGTAGCTGAGTGGCTGCCTAGCTCGATGTTACGAAGTAATTCGTCTAGGCGCTGACGATCAGTCAGATCCCTTTTATTCAAGAGTGCGGCTTTGAGAAGTGCATAAGGATCACTTACTTCAGGAGTAAACATGTGTGCCGTAACATGCCTGTTTAGTTGCTGCGGTAGTGAACTTATGACGGCAAGAAATCGAGAATGAGGATCTGAGACACCCTGTTCTCGAAAATCTGCCTCGGCATACAGAAACCATGTTTCTGCATTGTCTGGCCAATGTGGCACAAGTTGGATTGTGTTCGTAGTCGGCTTAATACGAATAAGCTTGGGAGTGTGGTCGGCCATGAGAAAGTGTAGTGAATCGATATATAAATGTTATCGAAATGAAAAAAATATACAAATATGAAATGGAACAGGCTCACCAACTCAATATTTGTTATTGGTCGGGATGTGTGATCACGTTGGGCTCACCAATTTAGGATTTGTCCTGGTGCGAACTTGACAGACGCAAAGACCAATCACTAATCATTCGAACTTGTTATGTACTCACGAATACGAGACCAAGTAGGAACACGATAGCGTAGTCGGATGGAATCGTATATTTGGGTGATTGTACCAAGATACCGATGCGTTCCAACTAACTGGCTAGAGTCGAATACGAGCAGTGCAACGTAACATGACAGCATGCCAGATGGCGAGGATGCTTGACCGGGTGCCTACAGCTTAGCGAGTCCAGTTAAACCATCAAGGTCAGCGTCAATGTTGAATGTCGTCGAACCCTAGGCTATTGATTTTGGGGAATTGTGTGACGCTACAGGATGACATTCGTTGACAACGTTATGCATCTTCGCCATCTAAGCGTCAAGCTGTAGTGATTTCTAAGCATGCTTTCTAGAAAGAATTCATTACCTCTTTCACTTGACTGCAGACAGCAAAACGTCTGGGCTGCATAACATGCTCAAAAACCTTTGGGATATACACAGATGTCGGACCAGCGCTGCTTGTAGACGCTTGTCGAGTCACTTTGAAGCTATGAGAATGAATCAGCAAAGCATCTTCCTCAGTAGGCTTTCAGCCGCAAGATAATAAACAAAAATAGAACATACTAATATTTTCACCAGCTTCTTAAACCATAAGATAAAAGCTGTTAATGTAGAAAGAATTCGGGAAACATGCAGCGTAGACAGTATAACTGGATTTTTGAAGACTAACCAACGTCTAACAAAGCGAGATCAATATAACACGCATAAATTTACTTAAACCCATCCCCAAAATATTGATAAAAACATTCCAAAAAGTAAATTTAAGTGGGAGACATGCTTACTATGGCCGACCTGTGTGACAAAACATAGGAGACGATAGAAACAGTAAACCAAACTGGCAACTAACACCGGAGCACCAGTGTGTTTTTCGACTATGTGGAGCAAACAACCGTGCTTTTGGTCTATACAAGCAACGGGATTTGTTACTGACTGTCAGCCTCCCCAAAACGTAACCTCGTATTACAATCGCACGGCATTAGGCAGCTTCAAGCTTCGTCGCTGGATTTGGATTGTTACCCGTACATCGGAATCTGTTAGTTTTGGGGGCCGTCTGAGAGTGTATGCAGATCTATCTCTAGAAACACTTCACGACCGTCCCTGGGTACTCATGGCCTTAACTCTTCCAAATGGCACCTCTGCTTGCTGGTCTAACGCCACGTTCTAATATGTTTGTGAGGTACGCATAACCACTGACGCTGAAGAAAGTCTAGTCCTTTCGTAAATTCGATCTGCAACAACCGTTAGTTTGCATATATCAAAGTCGTCATCTCCAAACGCCGGTATCTTTTGTGTGCTTTCAGATGATCACATGGACCACAAATGATAAAAGAATCTGCTATCCACTATTCGGTTACCTAATATGTTACGCACCTAAGCGCTTTTGAGGATACTATTTATCCTTTGTTGATCTGACGAAGATGTACCCCTCAAAACTCCCTGTTCCAGTCCTTCGTAAAAATTTTCCGGGCTAGGATATATGAGCATATGTTTCACTAGTCCTGCAACATCATCCGCCATAAGGTACTGATGTAGTCAAACTTAGCATTTCGAGACGTAAATTTGTTGGTTGCAAAAAAGAGTTCCAGTGAATTATTATTATTTATTTTTCCATTGGGTTCCTAGTGGAACATAGGGCTTCAGTAACACGCCGCCACTACACTCTGTTCTCTGCAGTCTTTTGGACCTGGCACCACGGCTGCCACAAGCTTCCATTTCTTCCTCACATGATCTCCTCCATGTCACCCTCTCCTTGTCGCCCAACTCGTCGTTTCCCCTTTGAGTTTCACTCGAGAGCCTAGCCTGTCACGTGCCGTCCACAGTCGGCCTTCTCAGTGTATGCCCAATCCATCTCCACTTTTTACTGCATATTTGTTGGGTGATAGGTTCTTGCTTGGTTCGTTCCTAGGCCAGAGTTCCTTGTTGCTTATCCTTTCTGGCCATTTGATCTACAGTATCGAGTGAGCATAGGCAAGAGCTGTTAATCAATGCCCGTAGTTTGTTGGAGGTGCTTTTTGTGATGCGCCAAGTTTCCGAACCACCACACGGAAGCACTGGCTTGACATTGATGTTGAAAATCCGGATCTTGTTCTTTCCGCTGAGTGCAGTAGATCTTCACACTGATTTCGGATTAATGAAAGCCCGTCTTGCTTTGCCGACCCTGGTTTTGAGATCCTCGTCCATGGAACGATGCTGCTCAGGCAGTTAGGTGAAAGAGACAACTTCCTTTGGGTTTCTCCCGTTCATGCTGATTGGTGCTTGTTGTTGATACTGTTGTTGGTTGGGTATCTTCATCACCCCTATCTTCTCTGCGTTCACCTGAAGGAAGTCCCGTCTTCGCTGCCCAGCCTCTTCTATCAACTTGTTGGTTTTTGCCTGTAGATCTTCGAGTTTGTGCCACAGGACATTAGACGTAAATCATGATCGGCGGCGAAATCCAAATCTTCTTCTGTGGTCTTTTTACCGGTCAAACAGCGTATGCCCATCTTCTCGCTCCTCATGGTTTACAGCATGATCCGGCTCACCACAATCAAGAAGATCATGGGTGATAGCAGACGGCAGCCTTGTCTTACTCCTGTCTTTACTTCAAAGGCATCATTGAGCTTCCCATTGTAGATCACTTGGCATGTGGCGTTTTCATATAGCTGTTGAGTGAGGTTGGTAGAGGTTTGTGGCACTAAAACTGTAGTGTTGAAGCAGCTGCTCGCCAAATTACTTCTCGGTTGACGCTGTCAAAGGCCCTTTCAAAATCGATGAAGTTGAGGTAAAGACTTAGTTGACTGCCATTCTATGCTGTGTTCTACGATGATTCACAGCTTAGCGTTTCAATTTGATCCGCATGTGATTTGTTGTTCCTGAATCCAACCTGTTTCGGTCATAATTTTGAATCCAGGGCATCTTTTAGTCTCTCCAGGATGATGTGGCTTAATATTTTGCCGCTTGGAGTGGACAGGAGCATGATCCCTCGCCAGTTCTCGGAAGACCTAGGCCTCTTTTCTTTGGAAGTTTGACAAGGTAGTTCCTCTTCCAATAGTCAGGTGCCTTTCCTTCCGTCCTTCCAAACCGTTCTCAGTGGTAGTCTGAGCATGTCCATTGTTGTCTCCGTGTCCGTTTCAGTGCTTCTGGTTGAATTCTATCTTGTTCTGCTGCATTCCCAGCTCTGAGCAACTTTATGGCGCTCAGGACATCACTTCTGCTCTTGTCGGAGGGTTTGCGTTCACTGATAGTTCTGTGGCTGGGCTACTGGTGGTATTTCTGGACGAGTTGCAGGTGGTGGTTGTGTTCGATTCAAGAGCTTCGTAAAGTGGTCAGTCCATCGTTTCCTTTGGTTCTCTTCTCAGGTAACCAAGTTTCCTTCACTACCACTCACTGGTTTCACCTGCGTTGATCTGTTCCCTCCCAAATAGTAACCTGGTTATTTATATAGCGTTGTCAGGTCTCTCCTACCAGCAGCCTGTTATGCTTCACTTGCCAGTGTGTCATAGAAGTGTCTTTTGTCTTTGCGCACACTCTTCTTCACTTCTTTGTCCAGTGTTTTATAGGTTGTACTCAGTTCTTCTTTTCGTTGTGCATCCTTACACTGTTTCAACTTCTGCCTAACCATCATCAGCTTTACCACCTCAATCAGCGTCCATTTATCTGTCGAGATCCATTCCTTGTTTTGTTTCCCCTTTTTTCCTAACACGGTTATGCAGGTTTATTTCAACATGGCTTTCAAAGAGTTCCAGTGTTTATCCATGCAGGTTTCTTCAGGGATGTTGCTCAATGTCTCTCATTTTGTTCTGATGTCTGACGCGAACTGTGGCCTGTCACCAGCTTTCCTGAATTCAAGGCTTTCAACTTGATTTGCAAGTAGGTTCCTTGCACTAAGTAGTGGCCCGAACCTACATCTGCTCCTTTTCTTGATCTTGTGTCCAGTTGGCTGCGTCTCCACTTTTTTCAAATTGAGATGAAGTCGATCTGATTTTAATTGCGTCCATCTGGTGAAATCTATGTTGCTTTGTAAATGTTCTTGTGTTTGTACACACTGCTTCTAATCACCAAATCGTTTAATGCACAGAAATCTGCAAGTAATCCTCCATTCTCGTTCATTTCACCGAATGCTTCTAGACCCATGATCACTTCTCTTCCTGTGTTGTCTGCTCCCAGCTTGGCAATCATGTCACCGTACGCATTAAAATTTTTACATTGCCAACTGAGGTGGGGTCTCATCCTGTACTGATTGCAGTTGTCTTTAAAATTCCTCCTTCTTCTCTTCATCTGGATTATTTGTAGGTGCGCAGCGTAGCATTTAATGATTGTGACTTTCCTTCCTTCGATGGTCTTGGAGGCATCATGATAACCACTCTCTCCGTGTGCTCTTGGTTGTTGTCTGAGTAACAATATCGGAGTAGATTACTGAATCTTCAGTTAATAGTTTGGAGAGTCCACTTCCATTCCATCTGTAGACTCCCCCCCAGATTCCTAGCCTAGCACTTCAGTACTATACCTTCTCATCTCCTGGGCATCTCATCTGAACAGCCTTGCCAGCCAGCCAGCCAGCTTCAAACACAGTACTGACATTCCATGTTCCCACCCTTACTTTCACTTCCATCGAGAGAAGACACATCGGCCAATTGGCTACCCGAAGGCTTTCATCAACCAGCGTCATTTCATCTCTCCAATTCCCGAGAGCAATAAGTTTGTTTTTATGTTTTATATTTTCTTTGTGTTTTGAAGTTTCTTTAGCTATTGGATTGGTTTTCCGGGGTAGGTTTGCTAGCCCTATGCACAACCTTCCCTCTTTACCCAGGTTTAGAACCGGCTAGTAACTAGTGAACTAGTTGACCAGGCGAGGTTGTTCCAGTGAAATAAACCACAAATTTGGATCTCTTACTTTAAAAGCACCAACAATAAGAATGAAGGCACTCACAGACCTGGAATCAGAGGAAACAAGTAAATCACAAATTTATGACAAAAGATAATAACACGAAACTAGTAGTAATGATCAAGATTGCACCAAAAAAGAAGGGTATAAAGACTCACTAAATTACTGACACACTGTTCAAAAAATAGTGAATGAAAGAATTGTTGTGGTACAACAGTTTGCCAGATTAACATGAATCCAAAGGTAAACTATTTAGTTTGTCGAAAATCTCTGAAATATATATATATATATATATATATATATATATATATATATATATATATATATATATATATATATACGTATATATATATATAATCCATAATTCCCTGCTGAGTTACTGTGCTTTACAAATTCAAATCTTTTTCTCCTGCATACAACATATGAATTACTTGAAAAAGGACACAGAAAGCATAATCAGGGAATATCAATGAGTAAAGAAAATTAATATTTGATTTGATTTGCATCCATATCAAGAGGATATTTGTTATCTGAGAGAAGCTACTTCATCTGCATATCTTACACAGTCATTAGTTAATTAAGTGGAAATTCAAGTTACATTAACGATTATAACTTCTAAGGTCATGTAATGTTCAATAAGTTCTTTATTATGAATGCACAATAATTATGCATGTTTTGCCTAAACCTTTTGCTTTTCACAGTAAATTGAGAATGATTAATTATTAAAAAGTGATTTTCATTTATCCACTAAATACTATAATCAGCATTCGCAACCTTTTATTCAGTCACGTAACTAGAAAATATTCAACTAATTTTATGTGGAATTGTCACGTTGCGAGGTAACGAAGATTGCGAAACTAGAAAACATGATGATATTGAAGTTCATATGTTTAATTAGTAGTAATTCTACTTCTATTTTAGCACGAAAATATGCATATCGATTAGCTCTGGTAAGAACATCAATATGCGTTTTTGGCATTTCTGCCAACAGTTTACTCTCATTATACCGAACTGCGAAAACTAAATTAAAGTCGTTTCTGAAACGCTGAGCCCAAGCGGTTTTACTGTTTTAGGTTGGTTATTGGATATATGATGGCAATAAAGAGAATAACAGCCACAACCAACGCAGTGACCCTGAGACAATCAATCAGGATCGCTGAAGGCTGAAAAGAAATTCCAGTAGTAATAAAAACTTTTTTTAGAGTAAGAAAAAGTTAATGAAAAGGTGTAGACAGAATAGTTTTGTCAAAAAAATTGTAACAGCCTTTCCCACTTTGTAATTTGTATGTCGGATGAGTAATTTGGTGTGCTGAATACACCTCAAGGACGAAAGTGGAACGTTTGCCGACCGAAAATCCGTATGTATTGTCATTCCACATAGAACTTAACTTCGAATAGCATGTAGCGTGTTGGCACTTTTGTTTGGAATCCCTTCCAAGTGTATTTTCGTCGGAGTAGTGTCCTATTTTTTCGATTCCTAAATTCAATTCGCATTCAACCTTTAGGTGATAGTCACTTGCTTGGCTGTTGATTCTTTATCTCCACCAGATTTATGGAACACTAAATTAGCGTTACTGTGTATTTTATTTTCTAGATGTAAGTAACTGTCCACATTCATAGTAAGGTATCTCCGCAACTTTCACCACTTTTTTCACACTCCTTATGTTACTTTTGCTTTTATTCATAAATAGGTTGAATAGAATTGCCTACTTAAGTAAATTACGAAGAAAGAGCTTGTAGTATGCATTTGGAAAGAAATATACTGATAATTCTTTTCGACAAGTTAGTTAGTTTGTAATATATACTCATAGTTTTGGAGTGTACATTGACTGATCATTGTAGAGAAACCAATCTCATGTTGTCTAGTCCCGAGTGCTGGTCGAAGTATATCGCTCATCATGTACTATTGCCAATAAGCTGGGAGGCTCACCATTGCAGTACACTTATCACAGAGCAAAGCCGAAGCCTTTATACGATTGTTATTTGAGTTTTGATAAAGTCATCTTTGTTCCAGAAATCGAAAGCAGATGTATGCTGACAATTCTGTGAATCCATATAAATTTTTTACCTGTTCATATGAATTAATTTTCCGGGTTACCTAATGAAGATATGAGTAAAAATAAATAAATTTGGACAGCTGAAGTCTATGTCTTCTGTTCATCCTTCTGATTTCTACGTGATACAGTAAAAAATGAAAGTAAAATTCTCATATACTTAGAAAAACTCATTCTTGTCAACCTATCAACAAATTTATTTACATTAAGATCTTTGTTTTATGTCTTAATATGGATTATAAATTTAATGACATCAAATTATTGACAAAGTTTCCAACTTATGCGAAAAGTATCTTCACATTGAGGTAACTAATGTGCTCTTTGATTTCGGGCAGCTTGGCAAATTCTGGAGGGAAATCTTCTAGAATGTTCGTTCAGTTTCGACACAGCTTTAAATGCACACAGACAATTGCAGTTTTCAACAGAATGTTTATTTTTAACCTAAAACATGTTGGGATGTAGCATTTTCGTCATAAATTTATCAGGTTAACTGTTCGCCTTTGTAGTGGACCTCAAAGAGTCGTCACGTAAATGAAAATATCAAGTTAATTATAACTAACTATAAGAGGTACAAAGATGCGCAAATATGAAAAGTTGTGCGTTATAATACGAAGCACTAATACCAGTGTTATGGATAATAATGGGTTACTTAAAAGTTATCTCTTCGGTACTGTCCACCACAATTTAGTATGTTCCAATGTTAGTTCAGAAGGCGATAATCGTCATCACTCCAGGGTCGACGTTGTTTGGGTTTGTTGTCGTGATATTTGGAAGTAGGATTAGAGGTCTTGTAAAATCCAAGGGGAATCAGTCAGTATTCACTTGAGACAGTAGTTAGTGGAGGCAGAATTCCGGGCACACAAAAGCACAATATATTTTGAGGTTTAAAAATGGAACTAAAGTGATACCGCTACAACCAAAATTCCATTTTTTTTATTTCTGTATATACAAAATATTCGTTTTCGTATTAGGAAGAATGTACAAAATGTGTAGGAAGTGATAAAAAGGAAACATTTTTAAGTGGTGTATACATAATTTCGTGCAATCTCCACACATGGTGAGCCTAAATTGATTCAAACAAGAAACTTCAAAATCTTTTAGCCAAAGTTAATCGTGATGATAACTAATTGAATAGCTGAAGTTAGTGGCATAGTAGTTTACCGCCAGTGGTTTGAAATATTTATGAATTAGTAACTAGTCTGATCAGAACACATTACCATGCACTTTTACTATCAGAATACACTAAAAAAATGCATAGTCACAATAAATGTGACAGTACCTGCATACTTGTCTTAAGAGTTGATTGTTTTATTGCTTGCCCATTTCAAAAGCATATCATTTCCTTCGGTTGACACGTATTATAGTCGATCGTTTGATGAATTATCTGTATGAAATCCAGGAACTGAAGAAAATACTTATAACTGGTCACAGTGTAAATTTGGAAGGCTACCATGGTAAATGGATTATTGCTCATTTAGTTTGAATGTAACGCTGTTACTTCCAGAATGTGTATCCTATTCCTTCATTCTAGTTTTTAGAACGTTAAAAATATAGCAATAATCAGTTGACTTAGTAAAACATCTTCTTGAAAGATGATGTGATCGGAAATACTCAGACTAATTTGTGCCCTTTAACATTTTAGTTCTCACCAGTAAGAAGTTAGATGGAAAGGCAAATACCTACCAATGACAATGGATTATGGTCGCGCTATATCACGAAATGAAACAACTTTTAAATTGTGAGTCATTCTATCTTAACTCAGTGGTCGGGTTGTAACATCCTTGTCGTGCAAACTGACAGTTCAATATTTTGCCCTTCACTAGGTTGCGACTACATTCTGCTGAAGAGTCTCCAACTAGAATGAAGCAGTTGTTCAGCGCTACCATGTTTTCAATGACTCTCTGATTCTCTTTGTCTCTGGTTCCCAATGAAGTGTTTGCATCACAATTTACGCAATCATTTTAACAAATCTGTTTGTTACGTTTACAGTCTTATCCTTTATCAGTTAACCAGACTTATGAATAGTTCCACTTGAATTTCCTCACCTGGTCAGTTTTAACTTCACCTGGTAATATGGTTCCAGGGTGAAAACAGGATTTCACCTGACAATACTTAAGCGGTTACTTTGTTATTTTATTATTATTATTTGTTCCTTGGGTTCCTAGTGGAACATAGGGCTTCAGTAGCACGTCTCCAGTGCACTCTGTTCTATGAAATATTTTGAACCTGGTTCCACAACAGCCCAGAAGCTCTCATTTCTTTCTCGCGCGATCTCCCCCATATCACCCTCCGACACCCACCTCGCTGTTTTCCATCTGGGTTCCACTCAAGTGCCTGGCGCATGATGTCCCCAGTCGGCCTTCTCAGGGTATGCCCAATCTAATCCATCTCCAGTTCCTTCCGAATATTTGTTGAGTGATAGGTTCTTGACTGGTTCGTTGCCAGAGTTTCTTGTTTCTTATTCTTTCTGGCCATCTGATCTTCAATAACGAGCGTCGGTTACTATGTTAGGACATGTGAAATTAATTTACTTACTAGGACTAGTTATTTAGTACTACAGGAAGATATTCTGTTACTTATTTGAAGTTACTCTATTATAGACACTTAAATGTACCTGTCGTTGTGGTTAGCCCCATGGAACACTTTTAATTCTGATTTGATTTAAAACTGACATCGATCGCCAAAGTATGCAAGAGTAAGTTTAGGACATTCATAAACTTCTTCAGCACTACGTTCTCCATTAACGAATGATAGACGTTTTACATAATTTTGATGTTGATGGGGATCTTATGTTTTTAGGCAACATTCATCACGAAATAATAACAGTTGGAGAACCATTAAAACCTGAGAGCACTGGAGGACTGCCGTTCTGTCTTAGTGTAGGACTCCTCAGAATGCATTACCGCATAGTGCTCATTAGTGACATGCTTCCATATGCACATCAAGAAGTTTTAATGAGAAGACGTGACCTGTGGAGTCAACTAGTCGGAATTGAATAGGATGCCAAATGAAAACCATGAGTGATAGTCGCGCTATATCGCGAACTGACAGAAATAGGGAACTGTTCATCAGTGAACCCCGACCCAGTGGCTGAATGGTTAATGGATTCACGGGGAGACCTGAAGGTCCTGAGTGTTTTCTCTCGCTGGGTCCTGGATGCGTATATATATATATATATATATATATATATATATATATATATAATACTAATTGGTTTGTTACGTATAAAAGATTGTAATCAAAGAGTCTTTTTTCTTAAAGACATGCAGTTCCAGTTTAGTTAACCATTTTTGAGACTGATAATTGGGGTAAACGGTCACAATATTGAAAAAAAATAGGAAAAGCGTTTAGATTTCGAATTTCAAATAATTCTAAAAGTTGTTTTGTTAAACTTAGTCACTAAATGCCTCTCCTTATAAAAGAAAAACAACGAACAGATTCTTGTGGGTAGGTAAATTTCGAATTAGAATAACTTTTCTGTTATTGATTGTAACTTCTTTTTGTTGATTGAACCAAATTTATCAGTCTGTATTAGCATATGCAGTATTGAGCGGGTGCCTTAATGTTCCCTGGAATTTCAACTTTATAGTATTAGGACGAAAGGTACATCCTAGATTCCACTGCTAACCATTATACACCATTACTATCATAAATAACTGATTTATGCAGATCAGTATATTTATTGAAGAAATAAACTGAAATGTTTGCCATTTTCATATTTCGTGAAAGATGTGATGAATACCTTGATATTGGTTGCACCGGAAATAAATAATGTGCAATCTAGTGGTTAAAAAAGAAAGTAGTAGTTGTTAAGCATGCTCCAAACTTCTGGTTTATCATTGCTAGTGAAAAGTTAGGGAACAATTGGAAATTACGGGGCACTGGACAGTTGTTTCACCTTAGTGTGGGACTCCTCAGTAGTGCGCACCAAAAGCTCCATCAGGACTTAAAATAAGGACCTTCAGATTCGGTGGCCAGCAAGTTAATATTGAGCTACAATGGTAACGTACTGACTACGGAACCTGAAAGCCCTTGGTTCGACCCCTACTGGGGTCAAGAATGCGCACTGCTCAGAAGTCTCCTAGTAAGACGAAACAGGTGTCCAGTGGTTCTCTAACTGATATCCGTCCATGAAGAATACCCACTTAAGGTCAATGAATAAATCCCCATGAACCATTTAAAAGTAATGAGAAGTTGTGTAGAACGAACTTCTGAGAGTTGCACAGTAAAATCCCTCATAGAGATACAAAACACTTAAGGTAATGAAAAAACCATTAAAATTGAATGTGAAATATTTAAAAAAGTAATTTATATCCTTGCAAAAGAATAATCAGAGTGATTAGCAAATAATCTTCACCAATTCGACAAGTCAGAAATGTTTGTGAGGGTATTCAGAAGGTATCATTACAATTACAGGTCAAAAAAGAAGTAAGTATTAGACTGAATAACAATTTGTTAGTTTGCTAACAGATTTCTAAGTACACAAGTATTTAAACAAACTTCAAATATGTAATTCATGTGGATAAAAACAGGCTAACTGTTTACTTTATTATCCTTTTATTAATTAATCAACATGAAAAATGCTTCTATTGAATTAATCATACACAGGATTATTAAATAGTCTAACTAGGCTACTGTTATCTGAATTAAGGTAATCTTTTTTCTTTGTTAAGATATATCAATTTAAATGTATTGAGTGCAAGGTAGTTAACTTTAGTGCATGCAAATCAGATAAATAATGTCTGATAGATGGAATTTTCTCAGATTAAACAGTACTTGCAAAATCAATGCAAATGACAACATTCTGTTGTTTATGCACATTTTTATTACTTTTTAATAACTATTGCAATGCATATGGATATAGCTACTCAAGTAAGTAGTGGAATGTGTTGATTAGTATAGAAATGTGTACATGCCTAGTTCAGTAAGTTGAGATGAAAAAAGTTATGCGTGTATTTTATTTAGTGATTGAAATTAAAAGTAGTCTGGATTCAAGACTTTAGAATAAAATAGAGTAAAATCACAATTATTATTTGACTGAAATGAGATTATTGAATTACATAGAAGTGAATATACTAAACACCACTAAAATCATTGTCTATTTTATGCCACTTAGTGGATAACAGTTTGTGCACAAAGCATCATTCAGTAACCGTTCATTGATGAAATTGGGAGTGTAATCAATATACTACTGTAGGCCTAGGTCATTAAGTTATCATGACAAACGGGTTCAGAAGATGTACACGATTGTAGTTAAGCTTTTAGTAAGCAATGCAATTCAGCAATTGAACCATTTGTTTCATTAATGTTCTATTTTGTTGTCAGTTGAACATGTCCTAGTCGATCGAACTACCTGAGGCTGACTACAAAAGAATCATCTGTAATCAGAGAACGTGTTTAGATGCAAAACACCTAATTCCTTGGTATTATTGGATGTATTTTCTAGAAATGGTGAAAATAACATATACTCAGTCATTAGATTCAGATGTTTAATTCTAAAAATTTGTAAAATAATTCTTTATTTTTACGAATGAGTTAGTTATCCTAAATTCACTGCTTTATTACCCCGTTTCTCAACGAAATGCCACGGGTCACTTTCTGTCTCATACCCTCAGTAGACTAGTTACAGATACCAGCATTCACCAAAATATTTCCTCATTAATTTTAATGCAAGTGGTTTAAGATAATGTTGTATGAAAGTCATTAGATATATCTGAAAGTTAAACTCTATTGACTGCATTTGCGACTACTTACTGGCTGAAGTGACGGTTTACAAAACACCATAACCAACAAACTTTAATGCTCTCCAGGAAGATGGAGGTGAACTTACTGCCAGACAACTTTTTTCCTTTCTGGTAAAATTAATTGTCAATCTACTCAGGATAGTCCAGCTCAGAAAGTTGCATCGTTCAAACCAATTCAGAAGTTGTCAGTGATATGGTGTAGTGATAACATGAAATTACCTATGTCCAAGTTTCTCACTTCATGTCAATCAGTAGTGTGAGTCCCAGTAATTCTTTTTACTTTATTGACACCATTCTTGTTATCAACTTGATAAAAATTTGAGGTTCGAAAATTTCAATAATGATGTAAAACTTGAATACTGTATTCAAATGTAATTCCATATTAGATTTGTGATACCACATTATTTACTTGGTGATGTTTCGGACATAAGCTAATGCTCATAATCATACCAATGTAATCACACAGCTTTCCACATTTGATTTTTATAGTCCTGCCACCTCATATTCTTTGTTTTTAATGATAGTAAACTTTTTTATATCACCGGCAGAAGTGCTAGGAATTCCTGTTGACTGATTAATTGACTGGTTCAAGTATCAGAGATTCGATAATTACTCTCTTTCCACCTAACTATATTGGACTTAAGTAAAGGAAGAGGAAGAGATCAGTTACTGAATCTTTCAGCAAATAATCAATGGGAATGACACCGCTTGTAATGGAGAAGGGTAAAATTTTGTTACCAATGGAAGCAAAACAATACGGGGTGGTAATAAAAGCAAAAATCATGTATTGAAAGTTGTCTGGTTACTTGGTACTGAAGGAAACGAGAAGACAGAGATGAAGGAGGAAGGTTTATTATTGACATCCTGTACAATAGTCATCAGTTACATAATATGCTTCATTTCCTCTTCTGCTCCTATCGTGATTTTCTTTTAATACTCCCGCATTGTCTCTTACGTTTCTCTGGGCAGAATGCTTACCTATGATTTCTGCCGCCCTCTCACCATATACTACTTATGTCCATCCTTATCAGCAACGCCAGCTACAGTACAACTGTTAGCAATGTTATGCCCGGAATGTCGTCGGGTGACTAATATTGTATCAATATGTGCCATACAAAATCAATAAACGTATCTTGGAGTTTAAAAATTTTGATTTCCAAGAGAGAAACCACAGTATAAAGTACATAACTGGGTTTCATCGGACTCTGCGATCCGTAACCCAGTCTGAAAAATCTATAAAAACTTACTTCCATGCACTGATTTATGGCCGGTAGGACACTGTTAAGTATTTCTCCCTTGATTATAAAAATTTGTCTCTGTAACAATATGCACAAAATGGAATTAAGATATCTTGACGAAAAAGGCCATTTGAATGAAAAAAATAACATTCTTCTCTACAACTTCTTCAGGTCTTACAGTTATGTGTAAGTATTGTATACTTTTTCGTCAACAATATTGAGATTTCATTCGACAGTTTATTGGTGACTCAAAATAACACACTATGGATATTTAACTGTAGAACCTGAAGAAACTATCCAGAAAGATATACTTTGTTCATTCAAACGGCTTTTAAAGAAAAATTTAGTGTGACTGTAGTTTAGAAAGAAGAAAAGATGTTTAAATTGAATAACTGATTAGTCGGTTTCATGTATTGTTTTCAGTGTTGAGCTACAAAAACTCACCAATGTTTTCATTTGTTTGTCCACATTTCCATCTTGAACCGTTGACACTTATAATATTTTGAAATACACGTGACATTAAAATACCGAAAGTTTCCTCTAGTTTTACCTATGACAGAAATAAGCCTTTCATTTGACACCAGTTATACAGTGAGTGTTTAGACGAACTAAATTTCATCCTGATAGAAACACCAGAGACGGGAATATAAGTAAAAAAGTTGTTCAGTAACTGATAGCACATTGAGAATTATAATGAAGTAGGTATATTGCAAGGAAAAGTTTGTGACTGCTTTCCACCCGCATCAGATTTCAATAGGTAACAGTGACTTATCCTAAAATTGTAATCCAACTTCCATATTCAAGTACATAAGTGAGGATACGGAGTTTCACAAATATTTCGAAAAGTAACCTTTCATTATTTGATCGAACAGAATGTTATTGCGAAGTCAACGTAATACTTCCTTAAAATATTTATGATCATTAGTAGTCACCTTGACGTATTTTAGAGGCTATCAAGGTTATCCCGTTTCTAACGTTTGGGTTTTAACTCATGAATTTTCATTTAGCCGAAAACATAACGTGATAGACGTACTTAAAGGTGTCACTATTGCAGTCCAGCTTAGGAACAGTCACTAAAGCTATAAATGCAGAATGTTCTCATATTTTAAATGTCTAAGAATAGGTTAATGCAGAAAAGCCGTTCACTGAGGTCGATAAACTGGAGACAACCATATCAGAAGAAATGCTACTGCGTTACATATGTGTAAAGTTGATGGATAAATGGTTTTCCGAATGACAAAACATCAGAATATTTTATGATCATTGCTCTAAAAACATCTAGCTAGCTGCCAATTGTGAAATAACTGGAATTTAAGTGATTTTTTTTCCATCTCCCTCACTTTTTCCAGGTTATTATAGGAAGCATTTTGATCTGGCCATCGCAACTTTTACAAAAGAACCAAATCTAGGCACCGTTTGGTTCACACCACACGGGAAGTACATGTATCTTAATGGAAGTGTGGGCGGACTTCCACCCAGCAGCGTACTAGGTGTACATATTCATAGGTATGGAGGTCTTGGAGACATGTGTCTTGAAGCTGGACCCCATTTCAATCCATTCAAACAGTAAGTGTTGACTAAACTTATGTACAACTATGACAACTTATGCTTACTGAGATGAAATCCAAGCTTTTATTGTATTAACGCTGATACGTCTTAATTATTTCATTCTAGTGACTTCCAACAAATTTAGGTTTCCCTTTAGGTGTTACGTAATGAATGACAGTGTCTTTTAGTGATGATTACTTATGCTCGCCACTACACGTGATGTATCCATTTATAATTTTATTTTTCTTACCACAAAACTTACAAGCGTCTAGCTAGTGAAATAAGATAATAGGTTTGCTGAAATACGAGAATAAAATACAGACTTGAAGACATCCCCCTTTAAAAAGTAATCGATACCAAGGAAGATAACTGGGACTTTGTATATCGATGCAATATTCAACCCTAGCTTTATGCAGGAACCAGTTTACAGGCTTCATGCTTAATGTAGATTACCTTATCACTCAGCTACTGGGTTGAAATTCAGTGTTTCATATATTTCTATCCAGGCCAGTTTTAGTAACAACAATACTATTTTACCGATAGGTCATTTTAGGACGAAGTATTTTAATTCAATGAATACTTGAACCATACTGAACTGAACAACTGTAATTTAATATTATACTGACCATTATTATTTCACTCAAAGATGAATAGTTCACATATCTTGATCCAAGTATTAAAAAGAGACAATCAATTTATTTACATCTATGGTGCTACAAAACTGAAGAATGTACTCAGATGTAATCATATAGATGAGCTATAGTGTAGCTACTGAGTAACCACCAATGCTGGCCATCTAGATTCATCCACTAGTTCACATGTACATGACGGAGCAAATACACCTGATGAACAAAAAGAAGGGTTCATGATCGCTTGTCTGAACATATTCCGATGAATTCTCGACTGAGAGTTGGAAAAGTCTTTAACAGAGCAATTGCTCATCACCTTATTGCTGATGGATATGAAGTTGATATTCAGGAATCGTTCGTTAGTAGTCAGATGAATTAAAATTTGCTACGTTTTGATCAAGCGTTGGCCACTAGACGATTGAAACTTGACTTATGTGTTCAGAAAGAAACAGTCATCCGTTTGTGCCTACAGTGGTAAAGACTTTTGTTTCGTTGATAATCATCACGTCTTTTTAACATATCACTGTCGTATGATACAGGTAGGTTTTTTTTTGTTATTTTACATCGCACACCCCAGACCTAATTATCTGGATGCTATTCACATTCGCTTTTACTCAACACATTTTGTGTAACGTTCGTAAAAGGTTGAATACACTTGTCCCACCCTATCATCCAACTTCTGCTCTGAATATTCATCTAATCCTTCCTTTTATTGTCAGACATTGCTCTGCATAGTTATCCACTCAGTTTGTGTGATTTCGGTTACTTCATATCGATGATATCTTTAATTCCAGCCGACAGTTTTCTATCAAGCTGATTCTAGTATGCAAACATTTTGTACAAATTGATGCTGAAATTGTATTAGGTTGCAAGCAGCTGATGAGAAACTACGAAATAAAATGGGTCCATGCTATAACCATTGCTCTTGCTGCATTTAGAAATCTAGATGTAGTTAATTTGGCAAGCTTTACACTGCAAGTAGTTGGTAAAATAATATATATATTATGATAATATACCAAAAACTAGCTCAAATTAAGTGTGATTTAATTCGATTTCAGTAAATCATCAATTTGTTAGATAACTAAATTAGTATTCGATATTTGTATCATATAGAAAGAGTGAAGTGGTTCAGCCGGAAGTTTATGTGTACAAGGATTAACTGAGCTTCACAGTTTCCAGATAAAATGAATGTTTGTCATTTTAGCTTCTTAAAATATGTATTTAGTAAATAATTTATCATATAATCGCAGTAAGAAAGAAAGCCTATTTATTTATAAGTGAATTCTTTGGTATATTTTGATATTGAAAACTCAGAAATGAAATGTTAATTTCCATAAAAGTCGCCAGTTTTTGTATCAAAGCTCTTATTGATCTGATAGGAAAGGAAAAGTCAGACACAAAAAGCCTATATATCATATGATTAACTCAATTTAATAATCGTTTACTGATGTGATGGATAGTGGCTAGCAGTGGAATTCAGGATGCGCGTTTCGTCCTATTCAGGACTCGTCAGCTGAATGTACCTGCCTTCCAATGAGTGAGGTTGTTCTCATCGGGATTCATACTCGGGACCGATTAGCATATGCCAACAGTGACCGATCAGTTTGGTCCAGTCAACGACGGTATAATACAAGCAACAATACGTTTGCTGATTCTTTTAATTTCTCGTTTTTATTCCGAATCTAACTAGCCTAAAGAATAACCGTTTGGAGTTTGAGTATGAAGAGATGGATGGTGAGTTCGAGTTCAAACGGGCGCAGCATCATTCATCAGGGTGCAAGTATATTCAGCTGAAGAGTCCCAAATAGGACTATTTTAGTAAACTATTTTATTTCGAATTCCGAAAACGCTACCACGAAACTATCAGCTTGGCATATCATCTATTTTCCAACACATGAGATTCATCTGTTGCGAAAGCAGTTCTCAGGAAACTTTGAACCCAGATTCGATGATTACTAGCATGCGCCAACAAACTTCAAGAGAGTCATGTTTAGGTAGAGACGTCAGCTGGAGTTTAGAACATGAGTACACAGTTGCTCGAACTGAAGCTGACCCTTTATTGGATTGTATTACCAGATCTCATAAGCATAACGTATTTGACATTTAGTACATGAGAACCTGATCAATTATAGGTAATTTATACATAATAATAAATCTACCAGTGGAACACTTACACTTTAAACCGCTCAGCAGTAAAGTCATTGACCTTAGTAATCAATATTACCGATCATATTTAAGAAGTTCATACGTAGACTGTGATAAGCATTTACGGATTTACAATAATTATAGCCACTATCTGTGTTATGAGTGTTATATTCCCCAAAGTGAACTTTTAACACTTTAATTTTATAAATTTATCTTATGGAAATACTTGAATGATCTTTTTTGAGCCATTTTCCGCCCTACTTGCATCGCTCAGTTTTAACGCTTTTAAGAGCGCTGTTTTCCTATCTGTTAATCTCCCACTTTTAATATGCAATTTTGTTTATTTGCCCCAAGGGAACATATAAAAACAAGAGTTGTCTCTGGATTGTTATGTTCATATTTCCATTGGAGTAAACTTGCTCCAGTCCAATGATGCCTTTTTCTGTGTCAGGTATCGTACTGTTCATCCAATAACTAGATTACGCACCTCACATTAACCGCATCCTAGAATCTCAACAGTCTAATAAAAATTCGATTAATATGTTTATTTGTAATAATAAGATTATTCAAAGTCATCTTTATTGGATATTACTACTAATATTTAAGTTCCTGTCAATGAAACCATAAACATAGATAAAAGCCTAATGTTTTTTGCTGTGTTAATATGTTTCGATGACGTCCGAAGAGAAATAACTTCTTTACATGTACACTGGTGTGTTTTCATTCCTGAACTGTCCATATGGTTCTTTTTTTAAATTTAGAACTCATGGAGGTCTCGTAGGCTATCCTAGACATGCCGGTGATTTAGGAAATATTCCAGTCAACAGACGGGGAGTTATGATTTTCAATCTAAAAGTAACGGTGAAAAAATTATTACCCTATGATGGATTTATTGGTCGCTCGCTTGTCATACATCAACGAATGGATGATCTTGGAACCAATCCAGATGAAGGGAGTAAAACAACTGGTAATTCAGGTCCGAGGTTAGCTTGTGCTGCAATAGGATTCCGTGCTCCATGAAATAATTTCCAGAAAAATTATTCAGTCATGAATACTTTAATGAGGAAAGCATGATATTAATTTTTCCTTCTGCTTTAAGCTGACTTTTCAAATTCAGTTTAATCGAAATAAAGCATACAAAACATTTCAAGAAATTATTGTTAGTTATGTGCTTTTTATTCAAAATCTCGAATATCTATGAAGTTCCGTAAATGTAGTTAGTTTATTCACTAAGTCAGCCTGTATTATATATTTGATTACCAGGATAATCATGTATCTGAGACCTGCACACAGATTGGCAAGTTCTAGAAACATTATCATGGGTGAGACTAAAAGTTATTCCCAGATGTTATAGGATTCTGTATGGAAATATATATTTTATGTCTTTTGTGTGTAAATATTCTGAGGCGAAAACCGAAATCCTGATTCCTTTTAGATGTAATTTGAAGCCTCAACTAACTCACTGTGATCCGTGAGCATCATCTATCTTGAATAACTTTACTTACTTTCCGCCTAAGAAGTGTAAGTGTAGCCAATACTGCATATGAATTAACGGTTTGAAACACGATTCATTGACTGATGGCATTGTGAAAACTATCCAGATAGTTTAAGCATTTATGCAAAACACAGAAAATTTGGTATTTCCAAAAACAACTCAACAATCTATGGGAAGAACCGTAACATTTGGGGATAACTTTTAGTCTCGCCCCATTATTATTTATCTCTTATAAAAGTATACAATATCAAGACAAGGAGAAATTTAATAACTTTTTCTATCCAGAGTAATTTTTAAGAAGCATTATCACAATGCTTTAGAATTAGTCTTCATCATGGACCGATGTCAGTTGGGGAACAATTGGAAATCTGGGAGCACTGGACAGCTGTTTCGTCCTAGCATGGGAATCCTCAGCAGTACGCATCCACCACCTGACTAGGGATTAAACTCAGGATTTTCAGGTTTCACGGAGAACGCGTTAACCATTCAGGCACTGGATCGGTTTCCAGTGGTTTACAATCTCCAACTTCTGTCAATTCACGACATAGCACGACTATCACCCAAGGTATTCAGTTAGCATCCACTTCACTTATGACTGGTTGGCCCCACAGGTCACGGCTTCTCATTAGAGCTTTAAACAAAATTCACTCAAAGTTAGCGCATAAACAATAATATAAAGAGATTTAAGAGCTGTTGGTGGTAGAACAATAATAGGCCATGATATATATAACTTGTGGTTTGATACACTGAAAACTTTTAAGTAACTAAATTCCTCATGACTGGCGGTGATATTCCTGTTTTGTAATTTAAAACATAATCAATAAAAAGTGAGCACGAAGAAATTCACCACACATCATAATATACCGACAACAAAATGAAGAAATTGTGATAAAGAAAAAGGAAGACAGAACAGAAGTAAAAGCAGAGATGGGCCATTAAATAAAAATCTCTGGGCTAGATACTAAAAAGCATTCACTACCTTCATTTTACTTTTCAGAGATATAAGGGAAAAGAAAGGTGCAGGATGCTCACCTTTAGTTCCTATTCTGAGCCATATCTGTTATCATCTAATGTCGCTGAGTTGCACAGTCTCTGGAAACCCGCCTAGGGAATCATGAAGCACGAACAGATGCTTGCAGAACGCAGTTATCCTTTATTCTATGGCACTGAATAATACACTGACGACTAATCACAGGGCTAATGGAACGGTTAGTGATGAATAAGCCGCTGTCATCATATAAAAAATACATTTTCATGTCAAGGAAGCTGATGTTTCAAAAGGACACTAACCAATGATTGACAACCTCTTCCATGCCTAAACCCAAAGTCTCATATCAGAATTACTAAAATAGTTTTTTTCCCCAGATGTGAACAATCCTACTGAGACAACGATACTCGACCATCGAGAGTTGTTAGACATCCTAAACTTGCAAAGCCTGGGTTTACAGGCCCGGAATATCACTTTTATCGAAAATGCATTGTACATCACATATTTTACACGGCACCTAAGGTAATAGCTAGACAAATGATCTACTTTTTATTAAAGTCAAGTTTATAACATCTCTTTTTGTTTTGAAAAGCATTCAGAGTGCCTTTTTATTTCACTCTACTTAATCTTGATCAACACGTTCATTTGACTCCGAATAAGCTGATAACCTACAGTGTTACGTATAATCTGTTTACAAACATTTCTTATGTCAGTTTTTTGCTTGTAAACTGACTATTCTTAACTGTAGTCAATTAAATTTCTATTTTTAAGATATATCAATATTAAAAAAAATACTATTATAATCCAGTAAATCTGTTACCCCAACCTAAATATACTTTTTATTTCCAGAAAGAATATTCACTAGTTGTTACATTTATTAAAATTGCACTCTAAGTACTAAAATATCAATTTATGACTAAACAAGTCATCTCAACAAATTCAATAGTTATTTTTTTAAAGACAGTATGTAGAAAGGTACAACAACAAGTTGTTCTTTGGTGCTTTCAGTGTCATTTTAATCTCACTTTTGTGTGGTTTAGTTAAAAATCAAATTGAGATGTATAGTGAAAATTTTATTAGCCTAATTTTAAGTGGCAGTAATACATCAACTTAGGTAGCAAAACACTTGAATGGTACTGAGATGAATCAATAACAAATTTTGTCAAAATGTGAAGATAGTTTTGTTGTATATACTAACACCATAAAAACACTCGGTTCCAAATCAGTGTAACCGCAGACAATTAGAATCAGAAATAGGTCATTCATTAATTTGCATCAAGATGTCACTTTAAGTGATTTCGAACTGAAAGTACTTCATTGTGTGGATTATTCTTCGCTAATTAATTTATGAATACTGTCAAAAGGTGGTTTATTTTGAAAGTCTAAATTGGTCTAAACTAGGTAAATTATCAAAGAAGAATAATTTATTGAAATGAATAACTCTTTATCACTCAGAAAACTCACCACAAAACTCCGGAATGAAAAAATAATAGTATCGTACTCTGTATAAAAGCACCCGCGTAATATAAATATAAGGCAAGTAAACGCACTGAGAAGATAGTGCAATAATCCATTTGAATTCAATTTGGTATTCATGACAGATGAAAACGTTTAAATAATCATTGAAAGTTAAGAAGTAATAAATAGCTGTTTCGCCTAGTATAGGACTCTTCAGCTGTGTGCATCCACAGCCTTCCCTGAGGATCGAACCTAGAACCTCTATGTTATCCAGCAAGCCCTTTACCATTGGGTAACGAGGTCGGAATTCAGTGATCCATATTTTCCTACTTCTGTCTATTCACGATATAGTGCGACTTTCTTCCGATGCCACGACTGAGTAGCTGTCTTCAAAACAGACTTGATTTACCCAATTTATTGCGTTGCATCGTACAGTGATTTAACCAAAAAAAATATCAAATACAAACCTCCCAACTGAACTTATTTGAAATTTTCTTCATACTCACTAGTATTAATTTGCTTCAAGCGTGAGTTGATGCATACCAGAAATGTACCTGATGTATTTAATAGAATCACTTGATTACGAAAATTTGTAGGCCCACTAGACTGATGCAGTTGTAAGAAACAAAATACAAAAGTAATGGAACTCATCAAACTTTAAAAGGTTAAGTTTGACAGAACTAAAACATTTAGTCAGTAAGAGTTCATCTACTTCCTTCAGAAAGTTAGAAACGTGCAGTATAAACTTCTTCAGCCATTACTTATTGCTGCTATCATGCCTCAATGGCCTTGTGGATAACGCCTAGGCATTTGAAGTGATGAGTAGAAGGTTCCAGTCCCAATAGGAAAAACGTTACTCACTGAGGTGCAGGTACATTCAGTTGACTAGCCCCAAAACAGGGCGAAACGCATGGCCTGCATTCCCCTGCTAGCCATTAACTATAATATTGTAAATTAATTTTTTTTACACAAATTCACTGTTTTGACTGTGTTCAAATGGTTCTGAAATTACTCATCCACCTTCATTTATTTCTAACTTTATTAGTCGTTATTTTTCAATGGAACTAGTACAGTGAAAAGGGTTTGACATCTAAGTTATTCTTCAAATATAGAATACGCCCCTTCAATTAGAATAAAAACAGGGTAGATGAATACAGGGAAGACATATTTTTCCTTCCTATGAACTCATTATCTCAGGTGGACAGTCATGGAAACACTTTGAAAGTATAAAGTGTTCTGGATCAGTATACGGTCTGCAGAAAAAAAACTTATTGAATAAAAAAGGCGAGATTGCATTACACAGATAGGGATTAGAACAGAACGATAAACATAAAATTAGCAAATAAAATATGGCTGTATCAGGAAGGGATTATCGAGTATGGTCAATCATTTATGACAGTCACTGCAAGGAACGAGGTTTCACATACTACTTTAGAATGTATCATGCACATGTTTAAGTTATATCTTAATGTCTTATTCCTACTCCCTTCTAATGACCTGATAGCACCACAAAAAAGATAAATGTCCCTATCTTACTAGGTATTCTGCTAAAGAGCTGAAAAAGCCTTTCTGTTCTTTCTTTATCAACCAGTTGGAGTTATGCTCATGAGGGAGTTTCACGATCTGCCATATATTACGATCGATTTAATTAGTTACTCAGGAGCAAGTAAACAGAATCATACATTATTTGACTCTGTGCTCGTTAGGTTGCTTTATAGATGTTGATGACCATTTGTCAGAATGAAACTTTTGGCTTAAAAATGTTCCCCTGTAAAGTTCAGTGTTCATTTCCTGTTGGGAGTGTACCTAGGTTCTTTAGTAAGTAATCAAAAGTTTCTTCCGTTTATAAAGTTCTAGATTCTTGACCATAGTAAACAGATGAGATTGCTTTCTTCCTTAAGCTGAAACTGTTGTGAAAATGATAAGCTGTTTTTTCCAATTAGGTCAATAAGCAAGTAAATATTATTATTCATTAAAAGTCAAAAACAAGGAACTGAAATTCCGAGTTTGATTCTGCTTCTAGAGTATTATTATTATCATTATTATTATTAGTCCCCTGGGTTCCTTATGGAACATAAGGCTTCAGTAGCACGTCTGCAGTGCACTCTGTTCCCTGAAATATTTTGAACCCGGTTCCACGACTGGCCACAAGCTCTCATTTCTTCCTCACATCAACTCCTCCATGTCACACTTGGACGCCCAACTCGTCGCTTCCCATCGGGGTTCCACTCGAACATCTGGCCTGACGTGTGAAGTCCCCAGTCGGCATTCTCAGTGTATGCCCAATTTAATCAATCTCCACTTCCTTCCACTGCATATTTATTGAGCGACAGTTTCTTGGTTGGTTCGTTGTCAGGCCAGAGTTCCTTGTTGCTTATTCTTATTATTCTGGCCATCTGATCTTCAGTAAAGAGCCAGCATAGGCAGTTGTTGATGAATGTCTGTAGTTTATTGGAAATCCCTTTCGTAACGCGCTAAGTCTCTAAGCTATATAGAAGCACTGACTGGACTGGATTGGTGTTGAAAATCCGGATCTTGTTCCGCTTGCTGAGGGCAGAAGATCTACACACTGGTTTCAGGCTAATGGTCGCATGTCTTGCTTTTCCGATCCTGGCTAATATTGACGTCCTCGTCTGTGCTGCCTGTAGTTGAAACAGTGCTGCCTAGATAGGTGAAGGAGGCTACTTCCTTTAAGTTCCTCCCGTTGATGGTGACTGGAGTGAAGCTAATAAATTCGTGAGGACTAATGATGGTTTCAAGTAGGTTTCTAGTTTCATATTTTCATCGCAAACTGTAAAGGTGTCATCTACGTATCTTTTATAGATATAATTCTTGTCAAAATTAATGTTAAGGTGATTTTTTCGGATTTGCTATAAGTATGGGGGGACAATTGAAGGGATTTCATCATCGCAACGTTTGTTCGCGTGTAGATTTCTTGGTTAGGCGTGAATTATACAACGTAAGTACATCCTAGGAAATGTTTTATGTTCTGTGTTATGAGGTTGAATGAAGTCACAGAAAACAAATGCTTTCCGTAAGGTGATGATTTCTGCAATAAGGATAATATTCAGTGAGTCCACATTTTCTGACAAAGTAATACACTTGAATAAGTCAACAAAGTGAAATATTTTACGCAGAGTATCATTTCCTATAACCACTATCTTCAGTAGCCCAAATATCTCAAGTAGTCATTCTATGGTTGTATCATCAGATAAAGTAAAATTCTTCTTTGACCGCATTAGGTTGACAGTGAAAACACGGGACCGAACCGTCAAGTGAGAAAAGTTGTACATGAAGTCCAGTCCTCATAAATGCTTCATTATTCCTTTTCTTATTATTTATAATCATTCTTTACTATTCTGTTTCTGTTATTTAATGAGCATTTACTTCAGTTTAGTTACTGTCAAATCTAATTGCGTATTCGAAGGGGACAAATAAAACTCATACACTATTTGTTTGTTTCATCAAAAATAATGTATCATCTTACGAAGCATGGAACGCTGATTAGTATACTACTAGTGACCATCAGAACAACAAAGCTGGTCTGTATCACAGGTCATCATCAAGTCGCTTTGTGTTACTCTGATGGCTATGAGGGGTGACAGCCCTGGGTTCAATCGACCACTGCTATGAAGTCTCGGACAGCCCTCAGCTTCTCAAAAGTTCTCTAGCTAATATCAGTTAGTGATAAAAAACCGTTTTGAAATCCATCAATTCCTCACCTGCTTTCAGGTCTCTTCTTTCTCGCCCTCGTTGACTTTCCTCTCAGTGTACTGATGGAAAGCGTAGCAACTGAGACCGATACGCGTTTTGTTGTTGTTTGTCAGGTTATCAAGAAAAATCTGGAAACTGAAACAATGCATCAAATGTCAGAATAATACTTGGGCACTATGGCAGAATGTAATTCACTCTTAGTTGAATTATTAGGCGTGTTATATAGTGGAATAGTGTTATTGACTGGATTAAGTTTCGAACATAACTTATTATCCATAGTCATATCACGACAACTACACAACTTTGAGACATCCTTTATGTAGTCCTAAATTCCTTGCCCTCTTTGTAATGTGGATAGTAGGATTCTCCCTATATCCGGAATAGCTACAATCATTCCTGTTATATGTATTAGATGTTAATTCGACAAACAAAGATTCAGTTACTAATTTCTCCTCACACCCCTAAAGATTAATTCTAAGGATTTTCACTCTGTCCTATCCTATAGTGTTGAGCTGTGTAATTGTATGCATAGCCACAGTCAAGCTTTTAAAAAATTCTTTGTAGCACAGCAAGCATCTTGTTCAGATGATTCAACAAAATGATGCTTATCGAGAAAGGAAGACAGTCTAGATGCTGAAAACGGGAGTAATTTCTGTAGAAATATAATAATAACAACAATAATAATGATTGCCTTATTCCGAACAGTGTTTTATACAGTATGGAATTTTCAGCAAGTTCACTACCGAAACAATATGTTCAAATGAAATGATGACTGCATCCGAACAATGTTAACGATAGCACCGTTAAAGGCAATAATGTCGAACAGTCAGCTGATGTTCGATTACCTTCCTATCGAGAATGGAGGATGTACAGAAAATCAAACCTAAGTTTGGTGACGGTTCATTTAGCCAGTGCAAAATCTGCCATTACAGCTAAGCGTCCGAAGAGTGGATGAATTTTCGCCCAACGAAAAGTCCATTTCCACTGAACTTAACATTTTTAATCGGTTTTGTTATCTGTTCGATAAACTGCTAGTTGAATATATTTTAAAACTGTGCAAGAGTACATGGCATGTTTAGAAGACAGTTAAATGATTAAAACAAATTGAAATCAAAGAATTTGAGGAAATGAGTGGTGGAAAATTTTAGTAGTTCAAGGTTCAAACAGGCAGCCAGATAAACTTCCTTACACTACATCTTCATAATGAATTAATGCTTTCAAAAGCTTGAGCACCATCGTGCCATATTCAGCAAAACTTCTGAAGGTAGTTACTTTGCTTATTTCTGAATTTCCACTGTTATACCTGGAAGTCTATTGACAATACTTGTATACAGACCTGCAACATGCTGTGATAAAAATAAAATAAAAGTTATTGGCTATTTATTGGTTAAACTAATATATTCACCTAACACAGACCAACTTTGAATATATTAGCAAGAATTCATCTTAGATGTTTTGTCTTATGAAATGAACTTATTTCTTATTGCACTCCGTTTTAGACTTCAGGCTAAATTCTAGGATTTTGGAAGTTTTCTTTGCCTCACAAGGACAGCAATCCGTGTGTCGAACATGAGTCTATGATATTAAAGTCAATTATTCAAATTTCCACAAAACGAAAATATTTTATGAGCTTTCCAAGTTTTTATATATTGTTATATATCTATTGTTATAGAGTGTGACAGTATCTTCTAGATTCCTCAGAGGTGCCTGGAAATCGCTGAAAGGCCATCATAGCCAATCATGGCGTGTCGAACTTTCGCGAAAGGCCATGTGATAATACGTGCTAGATTAGGACCAGTCAAGGGGCTCTCTAGACCGGTGTAGAACTTCCCATGGCCATCAACTAATGAATAAAAACCGTTAATTTTTGTACATATTTGACTGGACAATGAACATTTTTATTTTTACGGCTTTTCTGTTTTCGAGAAACCAAGTAACCACAAAAGTGAAGCCGTAGGTTATTATTCAAGAATCCACCCTGATATATATATATATATATATATATATATATATATATATACCACAAGGACAAATCAACTATCAGTCTATCTCTGTTTACTTCAGTTTACTTTAAAGTTTCTACTGTTACTATCTATTATGTAGAATATACTAAGAACTTTTCATTTATCAAACAGTCTCAAACAGATTACTTATTTCAGAAGTAGTATTCATCATGGACTGACATCAGTCGGGGAACCATTGAAAATTTGGGAGCACTGGACAGCTGCTTCCAGATGTATATCACGAAGCTCTAATGAGAAGCCGTGACCTGTGGGGCCAACCAGTCATAAGTGAAGTGGATGCTAACTGAATACCTTGGGTGATAGTCGTGCTATGTCGTGAATTGACAGAAGTTGGAGATTGTAAACCACTGGAAACCGATCCAGTGCCTGAATGGTTAACGCGTTCTCCGTGAAACCTGAAGATCCTGAGTTTAATCTCTAGTCAGGTGGTGGATGCGTACTGCTGAGGATTCCCATGCTAGGACGAAACAGCTGTCCAGTGCTCCCAGATTTCCAATTGTTCCCCAACTGACAGCAGTCCATGATGAAGATTACTTCTAAATTAAAAATCCCCATTCATCTCAAGGATTACTTATTGTTATCTTCTATCTGATACACTCTTTTCATACTTTGCTTATTTTTTATTTTGAATGTGGAAAAAGATTTTCAAAGAAGATAAAGCTGACTCCAGTATCTAAAAGTAATTGTGAACAGCAGGGCACACACGGTGATCAACAGAAACGGGTCAAGAATTTATTATTATTATTTTATTATTTGTCCCTTGGGTTCCTTATGGAACATAAGGCTTCAGTAGCACGTCTGCAGTGCACTCTGTTCCCTGAAATATTTTGAACCCGGTTCCACGACTGGCCACAAGCTCTCATTTCTTCCTCACATCAACTCCTCCATGTCACACTTGGACGCCCAACTCGTCGCTTCCCATCGGGGTTCCACTCGAACATCTGGCCTGACGTGTGAAGTCCCCAGTCGGCATTCTCAGTGTATGCCCAATTTAATCAATCTCCACTTCCTTCCACTGCATATTTATTGAGCGACAGTTTCTTGGTTGGTTCGTTGTCAGGCCAGAGTTCCTTGTTGCTTATTCTTATTATTCTGGCCATCTGATCTTCAGTAAAGAGCCAGCATAGGCAGTTGTTGATGAATGTCTGTAGTTTATTGGAAATCCCTTTCGTAACGCGCTAAGTCTCTAAGCTATATAGAAGCACTGACTGGACTGGATTGGTGTTGAAAATCCGGATCTTGTTCCGCTTGCTGAGGGCAGAAGATCTACACACTGGTTTCAGGCTAATGGTCGCATGTCTTGCTTTTCCGATCCTGGCTAATATTGACGTCCTCGTCTGTGCTGCCTGTAGTTGAAACAGTGCTGCCTAGATAGGTGAAGGAGGCTACTTCCTTTAAGTTCCTCCAGTTGGTGGTGATTGGAGCTTGTTGTTGTTTTTGGTGGTGGTGGCTGAGTATCATCATCACCTCTCTCTTCTCTATGTTCACTTGAAGTCCCGTCTTCTCTATCCTGCCTCTTCTGTCAACTTGTTGGATTTTTGCCTGTAGATATTCAAGTGTTTGTGACATTAGACACAAGTCTTTTCTGCGGTCCAGCGTATACCTCTCTTCTCGCCCCTCATTGTTTTTTGCATGATACAGTTCACTACATTCAGGAAGATCATGGGTGATAGTGGACAGTCACCTTGTCTTACCCCTGTCTTCACTTCAGAGGCATCACCGAGCTTCCCAATGTGAATTACTCGGCATGTGGCGCCTTCTCAGTCGACGCTGTCAAAGGCCTTTTCAAAATCGATGAAGTTGAGGTAGAGGGTTGACCACCGTTCTATACTCTGTTCTATGATGATGCATAGCGTAGCGTTGCAACTTGATCCCAACATGGTCTGTTCTTGCTGAAGCTAGCCAGCTTGTTCCGGCGGTAGTTTTGAACGGAGAGCACCCTTTAGTCTCCCCAGGATGATGCGGCCTAATATTTTGTTTCCTTGGAGTGGACAGGAGCATGATTCTGTGTCAGTTCCTGCAAGGACTTAGGCCTCTCTTCTTTGGGACTTTGACAAGACAGCCCATCTTCCAATCAGTTAGAAGGTACCTTTCCTTCCTTCCAGACCTTCTGCAATAGTGGTGTGAGCATATCCGCTGTTGTCTCTGCGTCTGCTCTCAGTGCTTCTGGTGGGATTCCATCCGGTCCTAGTGCTTTCCCGCACTTCGGTAGCTTTATGGCGCTCAGGACTTCGCTTCTGCTTTTTTCGGAGGGCTTGTGTTCACTGGTAGTTCTGCCGTTGCTGGTGGTATTTCTGGACGAAGTGCAGGTGGTGGTGGTGGTGGTCGATTCAAGAGCTTCGTGAAGTGGTCAGTCCATCGTTTCCTTTGTTTCTCTTCTCTGGTAACCAGGTTTCCTTCATCATCTTTTATTGGTTCCGTCAACGTTGATCTCTTCCCTCACATATAGTAACCTGGTTATTTGATACAATGTTGTCAGGTCTCTCCTACTAGCAACCTGTTCTGCTTCACTTTCCAGTGTGTCGTGGAAGTGTCTTTTGTCTTTGCATGCACTCTTCTTCACTTCTTTGTCCAGTGTAGTGTGTTACACATTGCACTCAGTTCCTCTTCTCGTCTTTCATCCTTGCACTGGTTTATCTTCTGCTTCACCATCCTCCTCTCCCTCCTCTATCAGCTTCCATGTGTCCATCGAGATCCATTCCTTATCTTCTTTCTTCTTCCTTCCTAACACGGTTATGCAGGTTTCTTTCCACACCCCTATCAAAGAGTTCTAGTGTTCTTCCACACAGGTTCCCTCAGGGATGTTCCTCGATATCTCCCATTTTGTCCTGATAGCTGACTGACGTGAAGATATCTTTTGTACTTTCGTCTTTCAGTTTCCGAGTGTTGTACTTGAACTGTGGTCGATCATCGCCAACTTCCTTGAGGGCTTTCAGTTTGATTTTGAAGGTTCCTTGCACTAGACAGTGGTCTGTGCCTACATCTGCTCCTCTTCTTCACCCAGTGTCAAGTAGACTGGCTGCGTCTCCACTTTCTTCACATTGAGATTAAGTCGATCTGGTTTTTAGTGTGTCTGGTGTCTGGTGTCTGGTGAAATCCATGTCGCTGACTTGTGGATATCCTTTTGTTTGTACACACTGCCTCGCCTCCAATCACCGAATCGTTGAGTGCACGGAATTCTGCAAACAATTCTCCATTCTCATTCATTTCACCGAGTGCCTCTCAACCCATCATTGGTTCCCTTCCTGTGTTGTCCGCTCCCAATTTGGCTAACATTCATATCACACCATTCATTAGAATGAATTTGATGTCACCAAGTGGACTGGGGTCTTGTCCAGTGCTGATTGATTGCAGTTGTCTGTAGAATTCCTGCTTCTTCGCATGATCTGCATTATTTTTGTCTGTGCGTAGCATTTTATGATTGTGACCTTCCTTCCTTCTGAGTTGAATCTTGCTGTCATGGTCATGATCGTGCAGGAGGAGATTAATTCTCACTGCATGACAGCCTTCAATGATCTTGGAGACGTCATGGTAGCCATTCTAATACTCAGTGTGCTGGTGGTTGTCGTCTGGGTGACAATATCGTAGTAGATTATTGACTCATCGGTTAACAGTTTGGAGAGACCACTAGCAGTCCATCTGCAGACTCCCCCCAGATTCCTAGCCTAGCACTTCAGTACTATACCTTCTCATCTCCTGGGCATCTCATCTGAGCAGCCTTGCCAGCCAGCCAGCCAGCCAGCCAGCCAGCCAGCCAGCCAGCCAGCCAGCCAGCCAGCCAGCCAGCCAGCCAGCCAGCCAGCCAGCCAGCCAGCCAGCCAGCCAGCCAGCCAGCCAGCCAGCCAGCCAGCCAGCCAGCCAGCCAGCCAGCCAGCCAGCCAGCCAGCCAGCCAGCCAGCCAGCCAGCCAGCCAGCCAGCCAGCCAGCCAGCCAGCCAGCCAGCCAGCTTCAAACACAGTACTGACATTCCATGTTCCCACCCTTACTTTCACTTCTATCGAGAGAAGACACATCGGCCAATTGGCTACCCGAAGGCTTTCATCAACCAACATCATTTCGTCTCTCCAGTTCCAGAGAGCAATAAGTTTGTTTTTATGTTTTATATTTCCTTAGTGTTTTGAAGTTTCTTTAGCTATTGGATTGGTTTTCCGGGGTAGGTTTGCTAGCCCTATGCACAACCTTCCCTCTTTACCCAGGTTTAGAACCGGCTAGTAACTAGTGAACTAGTTAACCAGTTCTATGAAATATGCAAATAAACGTTTTGAAATCCTTTTTAAAACTACATTGACGTCTGCAACGAAGTCTCAGGCCAGATATGATCTATGGATACCTTCATGCAATTCGTCATTGTTCAATATCATTCTGAATGAATGTGTTCTATGTATCGTAAATGACTCTGTATGTCTCTACAAGCCATTCATATTGAATTACTATAGGATATTTGAAATTCACTCCATTACAGTATTGTAGAGATATTGTTATTCTAGCCATCTCTATTGATGACTATCGGCCAAAGTTACACTGATCTTTTGTTACTTTCGATTATCTGATGTTATAAGTATGCCATAACAGTGTAAAACCAAGCACAAATTGGTAATTTGTATTAACTCTTGTCTATCATTTTTAGCTTCAGCAATTAAAGTAATTAAACAAATGATATGGACTTCCGATAGTCTTTACTTTATCCTAGTTACCTATAATAGAACAAACTATTCTTAGTTTGATGCAAGCAGTCGGCTAGAAGCCCTGCTTAACTCAGTTTTCGTGCTTGTTGGTGCTCATAAACAAAACATATCTGAAACATCTATGGAACTGGAGTCCCGCATTGGAGTCTAACCCGCTAAACCAGCGCTACAGTCAGAGACAGTAAACTCAGTATCTTGAGACGCGATTAACCTCCTGTAGGACTTTATTACACAAATCAGTTGGTCACCGGGCGGCGGGGGAGCATCGAATCCCGCTGAAAAATTTCCAATAGGGTCACTAGTCCTACAAGAGGTCCATCACACCTCAAAACAATCAGCGGTAGTCTCCCTGACTTCAGCAATAGATGACGAGAGTTAGAATCCCATGCAGTACATCGGTTACGTAAAGGTTAGACACAGCTAACTGACGAGAGCCAAAAAGCATGAAACCTAAATGGAGCAGAGCTTGACGACGACTACCTTAATCCAAATAACATAAATCGAAGGTAGATCGCGATGGTGACTCTAAAAGAATGATGGCCAGGTTGCCAAGTGATTGATAGAATTCGATCAGCACTTAGAACTAGACAACATGGCGCTGGTTACTCTTCAGTAACCAATCAATGCACCATCCACCCCTATTCAAAGTTTCGGCTTTTCTCAATCGACTATCACAAATCGTATAGTACGAAAGCTGAAACGAAAGGAAATCTATTAGTTGATTATGTTGTATTATATTTTGTTAAGTAAATAATTATGCACAGAATGCTTGAGAAAAGAACAGTTTTAAGGAGCACGATATCCGATTGTAGCACAAGCCAACCTGGCGCCTGAATTACCAGTTGTTCGACTTCCTGTATCTGGAAATATTCCAAGATCATCAGTCTTTTGTGTATAACTAGAGCACGCCCAATAAATCCGTTGTATGGTCCAAGTCCGTATAAGCTAACCCATAGATCGAAATGCATTACACCATTTCCATCAACTGGAATATTTACCAAATCACCTGCATGTCTAGGATGACCTGTACGTCCTCCATGACGTCTGTTTTTTAGAACAATAAAAATGTAGTTGATTACATGAGAAAACAGTTTCTAAATGTTAACTAAACTAACCAATAAACCACATTTCATGTAACTTAAAATGCAATTGCAATTTTGCTGATTTTGCTCGGCATGTCATCAAGATTCATATACACTTGTGACATGCATATTCCATAATACACTGGCACGGATTATTACTTACCACATAGGTAAGCAAAGGCATCTTACAAGCATATAATAACATGCATATGTACATTTTATAACAGAGAATTCCTAACGTATATTTATTCTACTTTATAAGGTGCTTCAAAATTGTCAACTACTTCAATACATACATTTATCAACTACTGCCTTGTAACGTTTTTTCTAGGTACTACTTAAAAAACTATCTGAAACATTGGTATTAATGCGTGCATGAGTCATGGAAAGTAAAAGGTGATACGTATTTCATTTCGAACAGATGTAGCTCACACGATGAACTGAAATGTTATGAAATCAATATTATTTTAGAATGTACATCACATAAAAATATGGCAAGATGCATGCTTACGAATCGGACACAAAGATCATGTCTTCTCACGAGAGTAGAAATACTATCTTCTAGATGAAGGATGAGCTGATGATCATTAAAAATGATGTGAAATTTAAAAGGCTATGAAGTTGTAGTCTCCGTTGTATGCAAGCGTGGATATTATCTGGTATTTAGAGACTTGTAAAGTCTGTAGATAATAGTGACAAGCATTCTTCCTATGCCATATTGCTGCTTGGGTTTTGGTAGTTCAAAGTCAATGCAGCTGGTCACCAGAAATAGCGAACTGAGTGGTTTGCATTCAGATTTAATTAAAGGGGTAATCTATAATTGTAAACTGAATTTTGGAGTGTTCGGTGCACACATGAAGTTAAGTTTCCTTAACCGTCTCTGTTTCCAACCATGTATTTTAAAAGAATGATAAATTGATTTTGAAAATTGCTTAAACAAATCAGCTGTAACATCAAATTATATCCATCAACAAGAGATGGCCATCATGTATTCACAGCTTGATAGAAAACACTCAGGTGTTTCAAATGATGGCTGCCGAGATTGAGCCCCATGGGAATAGCTGTCTCATCACTAGTTAGGGCTGCCTCCCGCTTGCATCCAACCGACTAACAACATTCCATTTAACTCCACATTCATTCACTCGTATATTAAGTCAGCATTCATGCTGATTGAGTAGCAGTGAACTTAGAAGTCGAGCACACCTAATTCCACTGAATTAGTTGAAGGCTGTTCTAAAGAAAGGTAAATGGGAAATTAGTGAATACCTACTGCTTGAAGGGGTTAAAATGTGGTCCAGCTTCAAGACACATGTTTCCGAGACCTCCGTATTGATGAATGTGTACACCCAGTAGTTTGCCACGTGGAAGCCCGGAAACACTGCCATTCAGGTACATATATTTTCCTCGAGGTGTAAACCATACAGAACCTGGGTTTGAACTCTTCACAAAGCTTGCAATAGCCAGATCAAATCGATATCGTCGGCGACCCCACCATGGATCTGAAGCAGTAAAAATATGACATTGAGGCAATAGTTTGTTTCAACCTAGAGTGAGCTAGCAAGTTGCACGGACTCTGCTTACTTTTCAAAAGTGTTCTGTATGAAATGAACTGATGATTCCAGTTGTTAAAAAATGTTCACATTGAAATTTCGTTCAAGATTTACTGTACTTATTATGCAGTTGGTTACCTGTATGCAATATAACATTATGTAGTAGACTTTGTAAAAGGCTAATTTGTTACTCTCCAGGAAAACCAAGTGCATAATGTAGATCAAAAGTAATCATGGGGGTAACAATCACTGTGCTCTGAAACCATTTGTTCTTCTAAATTTCTTCTCTAGGCCAATATAGTTACTGTGCACAGTGGTGACTCTCATGTTATATGCTATATCAGTTTCCTGTATTTGGAGAATGAAATTCTGTGACCACAGAGAGTGTTTGAGACTTTAAATGAACAGTTAAGTCTACTGTAAGTGACAATATTTGAGTTTAATATTGGAGTAAAAGTTAGGCACAGTGGTACATTGTAATTCCATTTTGATTTCATTTCTAATGGACATGTTAAAATGGAAAATCTGAGTTTAATTAGAATTTGGGTGTGAATTTAGATTTACAGTGCTTTGAGAGTATAAAAAACTGAAGTCATCTATTTCCTAGTTACTACCATAGCACGCGGAAGATGACTTGCTTAGACAGGCAATAAGTTTTCTGCTGTATAATACAAAGGTGGCATTCTTTCCTAACGGGTTGGAGAAGATTAACCCGCCTGGCTGCAAACAGGTGCGAGTGGATCGATCAGAAGTGCAATAATTGAACACCTTGTCAACACTGGTCACACTGTTACAACTGCTTCTGCGTTCAAAGTCATTTACAGAGTAGAAAGAAACCTACCAGATATTCTTGCATTGCCAAATAATATGTGCTGCAGGAGGTTTTGCTATATGCATGGAGAAAATGGAGTTATGTGTACAAAAGAAACTTGTACAACCTGAGTTGCTACCGAGGACTTTGGAAATTGCTAATTACAAGTCAACCCATTTCTCTCTCATAATCATTCACAGTTTTGTTGCATTTTGTATATTTTAATTCTGAGGTAGTATTTACCACGAACTGACATCAGTCGGAGAAACAATGGAAACCTAAGTGCACTGGACAGCTGTTTCCTTCTAGTATGGGACTTCTTAGCAGTGTGCACCCACGACCCGACTAAGGACCGAACTCATGAACTTCTTGTTTCATGGTGAACGCGTTAACTATTCAGTCACTGGGTGGGAGATCGGTGGTTACGGGTTTCCAATTTCTCTCAATTAGGGATCTAGCGTGACTGTCACCCAAGGCTTTCAGTTGCCATCCACTTCCGTCCCGTGCCGCTGGGGAGTCCCATACTAGGACACTGCAGCTGTACAGTGTTGCCAGCTCCTTAAAGACACTCCAACTGGTTTCAGTCCATTATGAATACTACCTCAGAATTAAAATCCTTATTCACCTCAAAATACATATATTTTAATAACCCAAAATTGTCCTCATTTCATTTCCATGCTTCTCTTGATCATGCTTCATCTTGAAAATCATTTTCACATGTTATGCAAATTTATATTATATCCAGCGGTTCAGCGAAATTGGCGCGTCACGAAAAGCATTTCCCCCAAGACGCGGGTGATGAAGATACCCAACCAACAACAACAACAACATCAACATCAACAAGCACCAATCAGCATGAACGGGAGAAACCTAAAGGAAGCAGTTGCGTTCACCTACCTGGGCAAAGTAGCATCGTTTCAACTAAAGGCGGCACACACACACATGACGACGTTAATGCCAGGATCTGGAAGACAGCAAGACAGGCCTACATCAATCTGAAATCAGTGTGGAGATCTACTGCACTGCACTGCACTCTACTCCACTCCACTCAACTCCACTCAACTCCACTCAACTCAACTCAACTCTACTACACTACACTCAGCATAAAGTGTGAACATGATCTGGATTTTCAACACTAAGTCGGTCAAGTCAGTGCTTCTACACGGGTGGTTCAGAAAACTGGCGCGTCACGAAAAGCATTTCCAACAAACTACAGACATTCATCAACAGCTGCCACCTACGCTCATTCGATACTGAAGATCAGATCAGATGGCCAGAATAATAGGAACAAGCAACAAGGAACTCTGACTGGCTGACAACTTACCAACCAAGAATCCATCACCGAACAAATATGCAGAAGGAAGTGTACATTGGTTGGATTGGACATACACTGGGAAGACAATTTGTGGATTTCAGGCTCCAAGCTCTCGAGTTGAAGCCATCTAGGGAACGACGAGTTGAGTATATGAGGTGAGGTTGACATGGAGGAGATGGTGTGATGAAGAAATGAAAGCTTGTGGGTAGTCGTGGAGCCAGGTTAAGAAGACTTCAGAGAACAGAATGGAATGGAGGCGTGCTGTTTAAGCCCTATGTTCTACTAGGAACTCAATGATTAAATAATAATTAAAATACTGAAGTGTACAATGAATGTTCACTTCATTTCATTAGTATTATTAAGAGTGAAGTTGACGAGGTGGCTATGAGAACATCCTCAGATCTTTTATTTACATATTTATGTCAGAATCGAAAATTAACTCTTGAAAGTAGTAAACTGCCAATACGATGCTTTACACCGTAGAATGGTTTATGTGCAGAAAGTCGATGACTAAAGCACATTGTGCACACTTTCATTCATTTCATAAAAGAGATGTGCAAATGAAGCATAATCAGATACTTAGCACCTAGAGTAAGGTCATTTTGCCATGCAGTATGTGTTGGGAAAAGAACTGCTAGATATCCTTGATATTCTGAGTGAAAATTGGTATGTCGGAGAATTCATCAAAGCAGCAACCTCTTGTGTTAATCACAAACATAAACTTATGGCAGAGCATAAGAAACCTCTGTTACTGTGTCTACAACACATGGAAGGCACTCCGGGAGACATGGTTTCGTGAAACCTAACTACAGCGTGTTAAGAGTCGATTTTTGACTTGATAGAAATGAATAACTTAAGCTTTGAGTAGACGGTTTAAGAAAGGAAGTCCCATTGAAGTAGCAAGTTAAGTTTCTGACGATTTGGCCAGATGGAAGCCCCTTTGGAGAGACAGAAAGACACAATCAATGTAAGGAACCTCTCAGACAATTGCATTGGTTCAAGTCGCCACGTTTCGCAGTGGTGTACAAAGAACAGTTGGATGGTAATCGAGTGATTTCAAAGTAGACAAGGTTGTGTGAGAGAATAGACAATCTGAAGATAAAGGTTCTTGCTTCAGAAGCTTTTGAAGACGTCAAAGAGAGTATGCTTCTACACCACTATGACCGATTTTCAGCCATGTTATTAGGAGTCCTCAACCACTGATTTCGATCCTCTAGCAGACACCAGCCACGCAGCCTACAACTCAGCACACGGCTCACACCAACAGTCAGAGACTCCATCGACTCTTGTCAAATCTTGTTCTGGACACTCTAAACCCTCTTCCAACCGAATACAACTTCCCCCAGTATGAGGTATCGAGGTAGGTGTTGGTTGCGCATGCGCAGTACGTGTCACAGTCATCTCAGTCGATGAAGGTTGACAACCTCATCAATCGACTAGCCTGTCTTGCCTAGTACCCTTCGCCCAACGACAATATTGCTCATATGGTGATTTTAACCAACGCGAGTAATGCCGCGAAGACACCTACAATCGAAACCATGTAAATGCTTTATATCTCATGTTTTAACAGTCATGTCTCACAGCCGGACAACAGGGCGGAACGAACTGTGGCACAGTGTACTCGTCAATCGATAGATAGTCAGATATCTTGTCAAATGATCCCACAGTTGATGTAAGTTGGCAAATGCCAAACGGGCTGTTCTTATCCGAACTGAGCCACTTCTACAGAGAATAAAATCTGTACAAGTTACTGCACGCTCAAACAGTGCATGAAGACGAACCAGATCACATTGTTCACGTATGATAATAATATGGGAATAAATGTTATCGTTACCAGATACCAGTCTGTAAGTTCGGGACGAAGATATTTATGTGTGTTCACGTGTGAATGGGTATGAAGGTGCAAGAAAAGTAAATAGATGTGTGATGTTCAGCTGAGTGAATTCGAAGGTCACCTTGACAACTTGTCAAACAACCAATAAGATTTCGCTACTTCGTTTGGGATATTAGATTCCCTTAGAATGAGGCAGCGTAGTTGGTTATTTCAGCAGTTGCTAGGATGGCCTTCACAGTCACGCATTCACTTTGTTAACATGTGTTTGTGCACTTTTGTACATCTGTTCCATATTACTATCATGCATGAATAACGTGACCTAATTCGTCTTTACATACTATTTGTACATGCTATAACTTGTATAGGTTTGATTCTCTGAAGAAAAGGCTTTCACAAGGTAATCAAAGGTGAAAAACATATTTTTCCAGCTAACTGGCATTTCGCAAATATATTTACTTTATTAACTACAGTAACAATCGGGAGGTTTTTCTGAGGTCCATTTTGGACATGTTTAAGTAGTCGTCTTCTACTCATTTCGAGACTTGAATATACCTCACACGGTACTCAAATAAACTGATGCTTTGAAGTAAGTTACGTAGGGCGTATAATTGGCAGATGTATTTCCAAATACGATAACAGTTGACGGATTGGTTTAGATAGCGTGGAATTAAAGAGATGATGAATTCTATCTTATAACAACTAGCAGTTATAACAAACCATGCAAATGCCAGTAGCACAGCATATACCTCCACACACCGTCTTCCGAAATCATGAAAACATGTAAACAGCCCACCGATACATCCCATACATAGCTGAAACTGAGGCGATTGCATTCAACGAGCCTGAGTGTTGCATTCGAAAGTAACACGGTGAGGGATTAATCCTTCCTTGGCTGCTATAAACCAAAAGCTAATCCCCTCGTCATTTTTCACCGTTGTTTCTTTCTCTAACCATTGCTCACACTACATTCAGACAAGTTTTTCGAAGTAGACATTTTAAATGAGTTGGTCTAGTTACAGTATCTTATTCACATTCTATTTCGAAAATACATGATGAATAATCCAGCAGAATCGAAACATTGGCACAGGAGCCCATCTGCCAACCCAGTTTAACAACGAGAAATTCCAAGTATCAAGGAGCTGCTATGAACCTACAATGTGAGAGATTATGTGGAGAAAGTCATTTCCAAGGTGGAAATTTTGCAAGTATCTACTGTATTATTCATCTGGTCTAGATAATGTTAAATAGCGAAAGCTGTTCCTTTCAATTACTCAAATTGAAAGTCACCGTCACACACTTTGTAAATGCACTTGCTAATCAATAACAAGTAAGTAGTTTGATTGACGCACACGTTTATGAGAGTGTACTGTACTGTTCTTTAAGAATATGACTGCGTTCCGATTCTAAGTTTTATATAACTTCAGATTAGGCATCATTTTCTTATTATCATCAAATTACTCATAACATGTTTGCTTGATCGATGTAGTCGATCCTGCCCAAAACAGCGAGGTAATTAGTGCTGAGTTCAAGTTTCAATAAGAGCACCATCAATCACTAGGATTTCGGTACATCCAACTGACGAGACCCGAATCCAATGAAATGTGTGTCTTAAATTTCACTATCAAATTATTACTTTCGACAAATTGAATTTAAATATTTATCATCACATCGTCTTCTATAACTGCTTCCTCTGTAATGCATTTTTATGGATGTCTTTGTTGAGGTTGACTGCTTTGTAAGTAATTAATGTGACTAAGTGTAAGTGAAGAGTAAATTAAACTGAGGTTCAATGCAAATCATCTCTTGAATCAAATCCATAACATCGACAATGTCAGCTATCAGAAAAATAATGAATTGAACGATTTCATTGTTCTCCACTGAGTAAAAATGGTGTAACATTGAACGGAATACAATGTAACCGTGACGGTCCAACACTTCTCGAGACTACATTTTCCCCCAGGGGCATATGCTTATCCAAGATTCCTACGGTTACTTGGTATTTGTAAGATGAATTGGATGAGTGAGTCTCAAGATAAGAATATCCTTGACAAGTTCTTTGCCAGTATTTGAATGAACTCTTTACAAATGATTCTGCGTGCACTATATTTTTTAATTGTTTACCTTTTCAGTCCACTGGGAACTGATTTGGTATCAAATTTTGAAAGTGAAGGAAACTTCTGGGGATCTCCCCTTTCTTAAAGACAGTGTGTCTGACTACATTTTCTTCTGCAGATATCAAGCTCAAAGTGTTTCGACATCTCCTGTTGACACGAAAAGTGTGTTCCAATCAACGAAGATTTTAAAGGTTGAATTCATGGACTACTGTGGTTGTTTTAAAACCACATGAAGTGATTCCTCATAGCTTTGTAAACTACTTCCATTATTCGCTGCTGGCTAAGTAATTCTATTTACTGTATACGAGGAGAGGAAAAACTGTATGTCATTTACTTCCTTTAAAGGAAATATGAGTAGATTTAGAGGGCACTCCAACAACTTCTGAAATAACCATTTACATTTCTTCACTTTCTGAATAACCACCTTCCCAGACAAAATAGCGAAAATCGATTGGTTACAACAGCAGTTGTTAGCATGACTCGGGGAATATCAATTTGTACATGCTTAACGTCTTAACAATGAATTCTTCAGACTTCTGTTTCGAAAGGTCAAGATATATGAATGAATTGCGTCGAGACATTTGACATTGGCAAAGAAATACAACTAGGCAATTGAAGATGGAGTGAATCACAGATGATTATTAACAATTATTAAGCAATGTAGTCATCACTTAAGCTTTCATGACAGCTGAATGCAATACGATTCCGTAGAATTCATCAATATCATACACGAAGGTTACGATTAGAAAGCAAATAATTAAAATACTATTGAGGTTAAATCAAGAATCTGTCACCTATTTCACACACTGAACTTTCATTTCTCAACTATAACCATATGGGAACATCTTGCGTATGCAGAAAAATCTATCTGCTTATAACCTACAACGCGTCTAAAATGTTTATGCGCTAAAGCTTCCATATTGAGTAATGGTAAGCAAGTCATAAGGGTCTATTTATCAGATGGTATCTGCCGCTAACTGCCTAATTCCAAAGTTTCTGTGTTCAGTTTAGTAAAATAATCTTGTTAGGCACTTTTATTGAAAAAAACTACTAAGATTTGAGTGATGTAAATTACAGGCTTTTATTTTTTCACTATGGATTCAGTTCACTTGATTCGCTGACTGCATAACAACTACCGTGAAAAGTAAGGAACTTGGAGCAAGTGGATGCGTGTTTATAGTAAACATTTACGTAATATTGACAGATGGAAAAATATGGAGATCGATGAAATGGGCTAAACAAGCAGGAAAAGGCTCGTCTCTTAACAAATTGTAGACCTTAATTTTTCAAACACAGACAGTTCAATGAACGGTGATTAAACACTATTTTGTAAATTCCCCAATCTACCTGAATTCTCCTTACTGCAATGGCGTCAAACTGACATACCACAGTTGAGTCGGTTGAAAGCAAACTACTACTTACCAAACATATGAGTAGTGGATTGCGTAACACGTCTGAGTGCAAGCAATAAAATGCATGAATAAGTTCACTGCCATTCACAACCCCTACCAAGCTTAGTTTAGAATGAGTGCATTTCATTTTGGATGCTTCAAACAGATTTGTTGATTGGCTGAGTCAGTCAAAAGTAATTCCATGATTTGTTTAAAACTGAAGATTACGAATATTCTGTGAATAAGTAGCCAAAACAATAATGACAATATTTGTAATGATGATGGAAATCGAAAGTGCATCAGTTTGTTGCACTGTTGGTGCAAAAGCTCATATAAATATGCAAAATACACTTCACGTAATAACCTCTATAGTGTAGAATTACGTATGAAAGCATTCAGTTGTCTACTTGTATTCTACATTATTCTTTCCAGCAATTGTCCTGGTTATGGTTATCGCAACAAGGGTAAGCTAATAAATAACTTGATTGGCAGTTATATCATGTTATACAAGTAAATTTATCACTGAAATATAGGTGTGAAAGATTTCGACACCCTTCTTCAAAGATTCTGATGCAGGAAAACACATGAACCGCTTCCATAACTTTTGTATATTTTAAATATATATGTATAATATGTTATATATTTTGTATATTATGAGAAGGAGCAATTGTTTGGCTTCTCAATACCATCATATTTTATTTTGAGGACAAATGAAAATTGTGTTCTCAGTCTCAACAACCACCTTAAACCAAGTATATTAAACGTGTAAGCTTTTTAATTAATACAATCAAGTTATGAAATAGCATGTACACTAATGCACAATTCTGCTTCATCTAAACTGGTTTCTCATAGCCGAAACGGAGAGGACTTTCTGTTCATTCTGATTATGAAAACAACATATCTACTTCTAATTTTCATATTGGTTGACGAAATCTTTCCTCTGAAATGTAATAATGTGCACACTAAACTAAGCAAAAGTAGGCGGAGGTATCATCTGAAGAAGGTTATTCACTGGAACTGCGCGTCGATGTGTCCAATATATGCACTTTAAAGCATTCATCTGACCTTTTATATGTACCATTGTGTGTAAGGAATGGTACTTTTAAGTAGTCAGATGACAAATGGAATTCTCATTGTGAAAGGCTTACTGAAAATGAGACTCCTCTTTCTGTCAAAGCAATTCTTATGATCTTTTGAAAATGGTACCTGTACTTCAGAAGAACAAAGGTATTCCATTACTGGAACATCTTTCACATTATATCTCAGAGGACCTAATAAGGTTGAAGTGTATATACATGTATGTATGTATGTACTGATGGCTAGTTTTAAGTCAGCGAAAACAATAGATTTAGTGAAGAAATTTCTTTCAGTGATTTCACTTCTCACAGCTGTGCAGTCACAACTTATACACTTTTGTCTAGCTATATTGGATAGTTAACAGAAATATTTAATTGTAATTAGGAGGAAAGATCAAGACGAATGAAGATTAAACGTTCATATGTGTGATGTAAGGTGAAACGTAATCACAAAAGAGAGTGGATACCAACATAACAAACTGGATATAATATAAATTTGCATAAAATGTGGAAATGAATTTCAAGATAAAGCATGATCAAGAGAATCATGGAAATGAAATGGGGACAGAATTTTATTATTATTATTATTATTATTATTATTATTATTATTATTATTATTATTATCCATTATCCATTGAGTTCCTAGTAGAACATAGGGCTTAAACAGCACGCCTCCATTCCATTCTGTTCTCTGAAGTCTTCTTAACCTGGCTCCACGACTACCCACAAGCTTTCATTTCTTCATCACACCATCTCCTCCATGTCAACCTCACCTCATATACTCAACTCGTCGTTCCCTAGATGGCTTCAACTCGAGAGCTTGGAGCCTGAAATCCACAAATTGTCTTCCCAGTGTATGTCCAATCCAACCAATGTACACTTCCTTCTGCATATTTGTTCGGTGATGGATTCTTGGTTGGTAAGTTGTCAGCCAGTCAGAGTTCCTTGTTGCTTGTTCCTATTATTCTGGCCATCTGATCTGATCTTCAGTATCGAATGAGCGTAGGTGGCAGCTGTTGATGAATGTCTGTAGTTTGTTGGAAATGCTTTTCGTGACGCGCCAGTTTTCTGAACCACCCGTGTAGAAGCACTGACTTGACCGACTTAGTGTTGAAAATCCAGATCATGTTCACACTTTATGCTGAGTGTAGTGTAGTAGAGTTGAGTTGAGTTGAGTGGAGTTGAGTGGAGTTGAGTGGAGTGGAGTAGAGTGCAGTGCAGTGCAGTAGATCTCCACACTGATTTCAGATTGATGTAGGCCTGTCTTGCTGTCTTCCAGATCCTGGCATTAACGTCGTCATGTGTGTGTGTGCCGCCTTTAGTTGAAACGATGCTACTTTGCCCAGGTAGGTGAACGCAACTGCTTCCTTTAGGTTTCTCCCGTTCATGCTGATTGGTGCTTGTTGATGTTGATGTTGTTGTTGTTGTTGGTTGGGTATCTTCATCACCCGCGTCTTGGGGGAAATGCTTTTCGTGACGCGCCAATTTCGCTGAACCGCTGGATATAATATAAATTTGCATAACATGTGAAAATGATTTTCAAGATGAAGCATGATCAAGAGAAGCATGGAAATGAAATGAGGACAATTTTGGGTTATTAAAATATATGTATTTTGAGGTGAATAAGGATTTTAATTCTGAGGTAGTATTCATAATGGACTGAAACCAGTTGGAGTGTCTTTAAGGAGCTGGCAACACTGTACAGCTGCAGTGTCCTAGTATGGGACTCCCCAGCGGCACGGGACGGAAGTGGATGGCAACTGAAAGCCTTGGGTGACAGTCACGCTAGATCCCTAATTGAGAGAAATTGGAAACCCGTAACCACCGATCTCCCACCCAGTGACTGAATAGTTAACGCGTTCACCATGAAACAAGAAGTTCATGAGTTCGGTCCTTAGTCGGGTCGTGGGTGCACACTGCTAAGAAGTCCCATACTAGAAGGAAACAGCTGTCCAGTGCACTTAGGTTTCCATTGTTTCTCCGACTGATGTCAGTTCGTGGTAAATACTACCTCAGAATTAAAATATACAAAATGCAACAAAACTGTGAATGATTATGAGAGAGAAATGGGTTGACTTGTAATTAGCAATTTCCAAAGTCCTCGGTAGCAACTCAGGTTGTACAAGTTTCTTTTGTACACATAACTCCATTTTCTCCATGCATATAGCAAGACCTCCTGCAGCACATATTATTTGGCAATGCAAGAATATCTGGTAGGTTTCTTTCTACTCTGTAAATGACTTTGAACGCAGAAGCAGTTGTAACAGTGTGACCAGTGTTGACAAGGTGTTCAATTATTGCACTTCTGATCGATCCACTCGCACCTGTTTGCAGCCAGGCGGGTTAATCTTCTCCAACCCGTTAGGAAAGAATGCCACCTTTGTATTATACAGCAGAAAACTTATTGCCTGTCTAAGCAAGTCATCTTCCGCGTGCTATGGTAGTAACTAGGAAATAGATGACTTCAGTTTTTTATACTCTCAAAGCACTGTAAATCTAAATTCACACCCAAATTCTAATTAAACTCAGATTTTCCATTTTAACATGTCCATTAGAAATGAAATCAAAATGGAATTACAATGTACCACTGTGCCTAACTTTTACTCCAATATTAAACTCAAATATTGTCACTTACAGTAGACTTAACTGTTCATTTAAAGTCTCAAACACTCTCTGTGGTCACAGAATTTCATTCTCCAAATACAGGAAACTGATATAGCATATAACATGAGAGTCACCACTGTGCACAGTAACTATATTGGCCTAGAGAAGAAATTTAGAAGAACAAATGGTTTCAGAGCACAGTGATTGTTACCCCCATGATTACTTTTGATCTACATTATGCACTTGGTTTTCCTGGAGAGTAACAAATTAGCCTTTTACAAAGTCTACTACATAATGTTATATTGCATACAGGTAACCAACTGCATAATAAGTACAGTAAATCTTGAACGAAATTTCAATGTGAACATTTTTTAACAACTGGAATCATCAGTTCATTTCATATAGAACACTTTTGAAAAGTAAGCAGAGTCCGTGCAACTTGCTAGCTCACTCTAGGTTGAAACAAACTATTGCCTCAATGTCATATTCTTACTGCTTCAGATCCATGGTGGGGTCGCCGACGATATCGATTTGATCTGGCTATTGCAAGCTTTGTGAAGAGTTCAAACCCAGGTTCTGTATGGTTTACACCTCGAGGAAAATATATGTACCTGAATGGCAGTGTTTCCGGGCTTCCACGTGGCAAACTACTGGGTGTACACATTCATCAATACGGAGGTCTCGGAAACATGTGTCTTGAAGCTGGACCACATTTTAACCCCTTCAAGCAGTAGGTATTCACTAATTTCCCATTTACCTTTCTTTAGAACAGCCTTCAACTAATTCAGTGGAATTAGGTGTGCTCGACTTCTAAGTTCACTGCTACTCAATCAGCATGAATGCTGACTTAATATACGAGTGAATGAATGTGGAGTTAAATGGAATGTTGTTAGTCGGTTGGATGCAAGCGGGAGGCAGCCCTAACTAGTGATGAGACAGCTATTCCCATGGGGCTCAATCTCGGCAGCCATCATTTGAAACACCTGAGTGTTTTCTATCAAGCTGTGAATACATGATGGCCATCTCTTGCGTGATGGATATAATTTGATGTTACAGCTGATTTGTTTAAGCAATTTTCAAAATCAATTTATCATTCTTTTAAAATACATGGTTGGAAACAGAGACGGTTAAGGAAACTTAACTTCATGTGTGCACCGAACACTCCAAAATTCAGTTTACAATTATAGATTACCCCTTTAATTAAATCTGAATGCAAACCACTCAGTTCGCTATTTCTGGTGACCAGCTGCATTGACTTTGAACTACCAAAACCCAAGCAGCAATATGGCATAGGAAGAATGCTTGTCACTATTATCTACAGACTTTACAAGTCTCTAAATACCAGATAATATCCACGCTTGCATACAACGGAGACTACAACTTCATAGCCTTTTAAATTTCACATCATTTTTAATGATCATCAGCTCATCCTTCATCTAGAAGATAGTATTTCTACTCTCGTGAGAAGACATGATCTTTGTGTCCGATTCGTAAGCATGCATCTTGCCATATTTTTATGTGATGTACATTCTAAAATAATATTGATTTCATAACATTTCAGTTCATCGTGTGAGCTACATCTGTTCGAAATGAAATACGTATCACCTTTTACTTTCCATGACTCATGCACGCATTAATACCAATGTTTCAGATAGTTTTTTAAGTAGTACCTAGAAAAAACGTTACAAGGCAGTAGTTGATAAATGTATGTATTGAAGTAGTTGACAATTTTGAAGCACCTTATAAAGTAGAATAAATATACGTTAGGAATTCTCTGTTATAAAATGTACATATGCATGTTATTATATGCTTGTAAGATGCCTTTGCTTACCTATGTGGTAAGTAATAATCCGTGCCAGTGTATTATGGAATATGCATGTCACAAGTGTATATGAATCTTGATGACATGCCGAGCAAAATCAGCAAAATTGCAATTACATTTTAAGTTACATGAAATGTGGTTTATTGGTTAGTTTAGTTAACATTTAGAAACTGTTTTCTCATGTAACAAACTACATTTTTATTATTCTAAAAAACAGACGTCATGGAGGACGTACAGGTCATCCTAGACATGCAGGTGATTTGGTAAATATTCCAGTTGATGGAAATGGTGTAATGCATTTCGATCTATGGGTTAGCTTATACGGACTTGGACCATACAACGGATTTATTGGGCGTGCTCTAGTTATACACCAAAAGACTGATGATCTTAGAATATTTCCAGATACAGGAAGTCGAACAACTGGTAATTCAGGCGCCAGGTTGGCTTGTGCTACAATCGGATATCGTGCTCCTTAAAACTGTTCTTTTCTCAAGCATTCTGTGCATAATTATTTACTTAACAAAATATAATACAACATAATCAACTAATAGATTTCCTTTCGTTTCAGCTTTCGTACTATACGATTTGTGATAGTCGATTGAGAAAAGCCGAAACTTTGAATAGGGGTGGATGGTGCATTGATTGGTTACTGAAGAGTAACTAGCGCCATGTTGACTAGTTCCAAGTGCTGATCGAATTCTATCAATCACTTGGCAATCTGGCCATCAGGTTGGGAGAATCAACTTCGCGATGTACTTTAGAGATATGATTTCTGAGTAGTTAAATCTTCCACCGATGAGAAGAAATCCTTCTACCAGCAAATGAGACTATTTCTGGATCCACACAGCTTCTCTGCTCAGATCCACTAGCTCATTCCCACCACATACTGAGAAGTTGTTACAGCGTCTAACCTTGTTTTTCAAGTAATCTTGAGGCTTCTTCAGAATATGTGACGTTGTCTTATTCGAGTAGCCCTCTGACGAACTTCTCGTTGAAAGCAGCCTTATAATTTTCATCATCAACCGGCTCTTATAATAGTCTTGCTGCGGTAATATGATGCATCCATCCAGCTCCAGAAACATCAGTAATCTAACCAACTCATGTTTGCCGTAGAAAATGTATTTCATACGGAGTGACAATCTACCACCGACTGTCTTTGGAGATGAAAGAAAATATTTTTTTCACCTTTGATTACCTTATGAAAGTCTTTTCCTCATAGAATCAAACCTATACAAGTTAGAGCATGTGCAAATAGTACTTAAAGACGAATTAGATGACGTTATTCATACATAAGATTGACCAAGCCTGAGTGTTGCATTCGAAAGTAACACGGTGAGGGATTAATCCTTCCTTGGCTGCTATAAACCAAAAGCTAATCCCTCGTCATTTTTCACCGTTGTTTCTTTCTCTAACCATTGCTCACACTACATTCAGACAAGTTTTTCGAAGTAGACATTTTAAATGAGTTGGTCTAGTTACAGTATCTTATTCACATTCTATTTCGAAAATACATGATGAATAATCCAGCAGAATCGAAACATTGGCACAGGAGCCCATCTGCCAACCCAGTTTAACAACGAGAAATTCCAAGTATCAAGGAGCTGCTATGAACCTACAATGTGAGAGATTATGTGGAGAAAGTCATTTCCAAGGTGGAAATTTTGCAAGTATCTACTGTATTATTCATCTGGTCTAGATAATGTTAAATAGCGAAAGCTGTTCCTTTCAATTACTCAAATTGAAAGTCACCGTCACACACTTTGTAAATGCACTTGCTAATCAATAACAAGTAAGTAGTTTGATTGACGCACACGTTTGTGAGAGTGTACTGTACTGTTCTTTAAGAATATGACTGCGTTCCGATTCTAAGTTTTATATAACTTCAGATTAGGCATCATTTTCTTATTATCATCAAATTACTCATAACATGTTTGCTTGATCGATGTAGTCGATCCTGCCCAAAACAGCGAGGTAATTAGTGCTGAGTTCAAGTTTCAATAAGAGCACCATCAATCACTAGGATTTCGGTACATCCAACTGACGAGACCCGAATCCAATGAAATGTGTGTCTTAAATTTCACTATCAAATTATTACTTTCGACAAATTGAATTTAAATATTTATCATCACATCGTCTTCTATAACTGCTTCCTCTGTAATGCATTTTTATGGATGTCTTTGTTGAGGTTGACTGCTTTGTAAGTAATTAATGTGACTAAGTGTAAGTGAAGAGTAAATTAAACTGAGGTTCAATGCAAATCATCTCTTGAATCAAATCCATAACATCGACAATGTCAGCTATCAGAAAAATAATGAATTGAACGATTTCATTGTTCTCCACTGAGTAAAAATGGTGTAACATTGAACGGAATACAATGTAACCGTGACGGTCCAACACTTCTCGAGACTACATTTTCCCCCAGGGGCATATGCTTATCCAAGATTCCTACGGTTACTTGGTATTTGTAAGATGAATTGGATGAGTGAGTCTCAAGATAAGAATATCCTTGACAAGTTCTTTGCCAGTATTTGAATGAACTCTTTACAAATGATTCTGCGTGCACTATATTTTTTAATTGTTTACCTTTTCAGTCCACTGGGAACTGATTTGGTATCAAATTTTGAAAGTGAAGGAAACTTCTGGGGATCTCCCCTTTCTTAAAGACAGTGTGTCTGACTGCATTTTCTTCTGCAGATATCAAGCTCAAAGTGTTTCGACATCTCCTGTTGACACGAAAAGTGTGTTCCAATCAACGAAGATTTTAAAGGTTGAATTCATGGACTACTGTGGTTGTTTTAAAACCACATGAAGTGATTCCTCATAGCTTTGTAAACTACTTCCATTATTCGCTGCTGGCTAAGTAATTCTATTTACTGTATACGAGGAGAGGAAAAACTGTATGTCATTTACTTCCTTTAAAGGAAATATGAGTAGATTTAGAGGGCACTCCAACAACTTCTGAAATAACCATTTACATTTCTTCACTTTCTGAATAACCACCTTCCCAGACAAAATAGCGAAAATCGATTGGTTACAACAGCAGTTGTTAGCATGACTCGGGGAATATCAATTTGTACATGCTTAACGTCTTAACAATGAATTCTTCAGACTTCCGTTTCGAAAGGTCAAGATATATGAATGAATTGCGTCGAGACATTTGACATTGGCAAAGAAATACAACTAGGCAATTGAAGATGGAGTGAATCACAGATGATTATTAACAATTATTAAGCAATGTAGTCATCACTTAAGCTTTCATGACAGCTGAATGCAATACGATTCCGTAGAATTCATCAATATCATACACGAAGGTTACGATTAGAAAGCAAATAATTAAAATACTATTGAGGTTAAATCAAGAATCTGTCACCTATTTCACACACTGAACTTTCATTTCTCAACTATAACCATATGGGAACATCTTGCGTATGCAGAAAAATCTATCTGCTTATAACCTACAACGCGTCTAAAATGTTTATGCGCTAAAGCTTCCATATTGAGTAATGGTAAGCAAGTCATAAGGGTCTATTTATCAGATGGTATCTGCCGCTAACTGCCTAATTCCAAAGTTTCTGTGTTCAGTTTAGTAAAATAATCTTGTTAGGCACTTTTATTGAAAAAAACTACTAAGATTTGAGTGATGTAAATTACAGGCTTTTATTTTTTCACTATGGATTCAGTTCACTTGATTCGCTGACTGCATAACAACTACCGTGAAAAGTAAGGAACTTGGAGCAAGTGGATGCGTGTTTATAGTAAACATTTACGTAATATTGACAGATGGAAAAATATGGAGATCGATGAAATGGGCTAAACAAGCAGGAAAAGGCTCGTCTCTTAACAAATTGTAGACCTTAATTTTTCAAACACAGACAGTTCAATGAACGGTGATTAAACACTATTTTGTAAATTCCCCAATCTACCTGAATTCTCCTTACTGCAATGGCGTCAAACTGACATACCACAGTTGAGTCGGTTGAAAGCAAACTACTACTTACCAAACATATGAGTAGTGGATTGCGTAACACGTCTGAGTGCAAGCAATAAAATGCATGAATAAGTTCACTGCCATTCACAACCCCTACCAAGCTTAGTTTAGAATGAGTGCATTTCATTTTGGATGCTTCAAACAGATTTGTTGATTGGCTGAGTCAGTCAAAAGTAATTCCATGATTTGTTTAAAACTGAAGATTACGAATATTCTGTGAATAAGTAGCCAAAACAATAATGACAATATTTGTAATGATGATGGAAATCGAAAGTGCATCAGTTTGTTGCACTGTTGGTGCAAAAGCTCATATAAATATGCAAAATACACTTCACGTAATAACCTCTATAGTGTAGAATTACGTATGAAAGCATTCAGTTGTCTACTTGTATTCTACATTATTCTTTCCAGCAATTGTCCTGGTTATGGTTATCGCAACAAGGGTAAGCTAATAAATAACTTGATTGGCAGTTATATCATGTTATACAAGTAAATTTATCACTGAAATATAGGTGTGAAAGATTTCGACACCCTTCTTCAAAGATTCTGATGCAGGAAAACACATGAACCGCTTCCATAACTTTTGTATATTTTAAATATATATGTATAATATGTTATATATTTTGTATATTATGAGAAGGAGCAATTGTTTGGCTTCTCAATACCATCATATTTTATTTTGAGGACAAATGAAAATTGTGTTCTCAGTCTCAACAACCACCTTAAACCAAGTATATTAAACGTGTAAGCTTTTTAATTAATACAATCAAGTTATGAAATAGCATGTACACTAATGCACAATTCTGCTTCATCTAAACTGGTTTCTCATAGCCGAAACGGAGAGGACTTTCTGTTCATTCTGATTATGAAAACAACATATCTACTTCTAATTTTCATATTGGTTGACGAAATCTTTCCTCTGAAATGTAATAATGTGCACACTAAACTAAGCAAAAGTAGGCGGAGGTATCATCTGAAGAAGGTTATTCACTGGAACTGCGCGTCGATGTGTCCAATATATGCACTTTAAAGCATTCATCTGACCTTTTATATGTACCATTGTGTGTAAGGAATGGTACTTTTAAGTAGTCAGATGACAAATGGAATTCTCATTGTGAAAGGCTTACTGAAAATGAGACTCCTCTTTCTGTCAAAGCAATTCTTATGATCTTTTGAAAATGGTACCTGTACTTCAGAAGAACAAAGGTATTCCATTACTGGAACATCTTTCACATTATATCTCAGAGGACCTAATAAGGTTGAAGTGTATATACATGTATGTATGTATGTACTGATGGCTAGTTTTAAGTCAGCGAAAACAATAGATTTAGTGAAGAAATTTCTTTCAGTGATTTCACTTCTCACAGCTGTGCAGTCACAACTTATACACTTTTGTCTAGCTATATTGGATAGTTAACAGAAATATTTAATTGTAATTAGGAGGAAAGATCAAGACGAATGAAGATTAAACGTTCATATGTGTGATGTAAGGTGAAACGTAATCACAAAAGAGAGTGGATACCAACATAACAAACTGGATATAATATAAATTTGCATAAAATGTGGAAATGAATTTCAAGATAAAGCATGATCAAGAGAATCATGGAAATGAAATGGGGACAGAATTTTATTATTATTATTATTATTATTATTATTATTATTATTATTATTATCCATTATCCATTGAGTTCCTAGTAGAACATAGGGCTTAAACAGCACGCCTCCATTCCATTCTGTTCTCTGAAGTCTTCTTAACCTGGCTCCACGACTACCCACAAGCTTTCATTTCTTCATCACACCATCTCCTCCATGTCAACCTCACCTCATATACTCAACTCGTCGTTCCCTAGATGGCTTCAACTCGAGAGCTTGGAGCCTGAAATCCACAAATTGTCTTCCCAGTGTATGTCCAATCCAACCAATGTACACTTCCTTCTGCATATTTGTTCGGTGATGGATTCTTGGTTGGTAAGTTGTCAGCCAGTCAGAGTTCCTTGTTGCTTGTTCCTATTATTCTGGCCATCTGATCTGATCTTCAGTATCGAATGAGCGTAGGTGGCAGCTGTTGATGAATGTCTGTAGTTTGTTGGAAATGCTTTTCGTGACGCGCCAGTTTTCTGAACCACCCGTGTAGAAGCACTGACTTGACCGACTTAGTGTTGAAAATCCAGATCATGTTCACACTTTATGCTGAGTGTAGTGTAGTGTAGTGGAGTGGAGTGGAGTTGAGTGGAGTTGAGTGGAGTGGAGTAGAGTGCAGTGCAGTGCAGTGCAGTGCAGTGCAGTGCAGTGCAGTGCAGTGCAGTAGATCTCCACACTGATTTCAGATTGATGTAGGCCTGTCTTGCTGTCTTCCAGATCCTGGCATTAACGTCGTCATGTGTGTGTGTGCCGCCTTTAGTTGAAATGATGCTACTTTGCCCAGGTAGGTGAACGCAACTGCTTCCTTTAGGTTTCTCCCGTTCATGCTGATTGGTGCTTGTTGATGTTGATGTTGTTGTTGTTGTTGGTTGGGTATCTTCACAACTTCCGTCTTCTCTAGATTAACTTGAAGTCCCGTCTTCGCTATCCCGCCTCTTTGTCAACCTGTTGGTTTTCGCCTGTAGATCTTCGAGTTTGTGCCACAAGACTTTAGAAATAAATCATCATCGGCGGAGAACTCCAAATCTTCTTCTGTCGTCTTTTTATCTTTCAAACGGCGTATGCCCCTCTCCTCGCCCTTCACAGTTTGTTGCATGATCCAGTCCGGTCGACCACAATCAGAGGAATCATCGGTGATAGTAGGCAAACTTGTCTTGTCTGACTCGTGTCTTCACTTCAAGGGCGTCACCGAGAGCATTATTCTGTGTCAGTTCCTGCAAAGACTTAGGCCTCTCTTCTTTGGGAGTTGTCTCTGTTTGTTCTCAGTGCTTCTGATGGGATTCCATCTGGTCCTAGTGCTTTCCCGCACTTCGGTAGCTTTATGGCGCTCAGGACTTCGCTTCTGCTTTTTTCAGAGAGCTTGTGTTCACTGGTAGTTCTGCCGTTGCTGGTGGTATTTCTGGACGAAGTGCAGGTGGTGGTGGTGATGGTCGATTCAAGAGCTTCGTGAAGTGGTCAGTCCATCGTTTCCTTTGTTTCTCTTCTCTGGTAACCAGATTTCCTTCATCATCTTTTATTGGTTCCGTCAACGTTGATCTCTTCCCTCACATATAGTAACCTGGTTATTTGATACAATGTTGTCAGGTCTCTCCTACTAGCAACCTGTTCTGCTTCACTTTCCAGTGTGTCGTGGAAGTGTCTTTTGTCTTTGCATGCACTCTTCTTCACTTCTTTGTCCAGTGTAGTGTGTTACACATTGCACTCAGTTCCTCTTCTCGTCTTTCATCCTTGCACTGGTTTATCTTCTGCTTCACCATCCTCCTCTCCCTCCTCTATCAGCTTCCATGTGTCCACCGAGATCCATTCCTTATCCTCTTTCTTCTTCCTTCCTAACACGGTTATGCAGGTTTCTTTCCACACCCCTATCAAAGAATTCCAGTATTCTTCCACACAGGTTCCCTCAGGGATGTTCCTCGATATCTCCCATTTTGTCCTGATAGCTGACTGACGTGAAGATATCTTTTGTACTTTCGTCTTTCAGTTTCCGAGTGTTGTACTTGAACTGTGGTCGATCATCGCCAACTTCCTTGAGGGCTTTCAGTTTGATTTTGAAGGTTCCTTGCACTAGACAGTGGTCTGTGCCTACATCTGCTCCTCTTCTTCACCCAGTGTCAAGTAGACTGGCTGCGTCTCCACTTTCTTCACATTGAGATTAAGTCGATCTGGTTTTTAGTGTGTCTGGTGTCTGGTGTCTGGTGAAATCCATGTCGCTGACTTGTGGATATCCTTTTGTTTGTACACACTGCCTCGCCTCCAATCACCGAATCGTTGAGTGCACGGAATTCTGCAAACAATTCTCCATTCTCATTCATTTCACCGAGTGCCTCTCAACCCATCATTGGTTCCCTTCCTGTGTTGTCCGCTCCCAATTTGGCTATCATTCATATCACACCACCCATTAGAATGAATTTGATGTCACCAAGTGGACTGGGGTCTTGTCCAGTGCTGATTGATTGCAGTTGTCTGTAGAATTCCTGCTTCTTCGCATGATCTGCATTATTTTTGTCTGTGCGTAGCACTTTATGATTGTGACCTTCCTTCCTTCTGAGTTGAATCTTGCTGTCATGGTCATGATCGTGCAGGAGGAGACTAATTCCCACTGCATGACAGCCTTCAACGATCTTGGAGACGTCATGGTAGCCATTCGAATACTCAGTGTGCTGGTGGTTGTCGTCTGGGTGACAATATCGTAGTAGATTATTGACTCATCGGTTAACAGTTTGGAGAGACCACTAGCAATCCATCTGCAGACTCCCCCCAGATTCCTAGCCTAGCACTTCAGTACTATACCTTCTCATCTCCTGGGCATCTCATCTGAGCAGCCTTGCCAGTCAGCCAGCCAGCCAGCCAGCCAGCCAGCCAGCCAGCCAGCCAGCCAGCCAGACAGACAGCCACACAGACAGACAGACAGACAGACAGCCAGCTTCAAACATTTTGTGGATATTCCATGTACCCATGTTTACTTTCACTTTCATCGAGAGAAGAGAAATCGTCCAACTGGTTTCCTGAAGGCTGTTACCAATCGACGTCATTTCGTCCCCCCTGATTCCAGCGAGACATAAGTCTATATTTATTTTACACACTTACTTTGTGCTTTGAAGTTTCTTTAGTGATTGGATTAGTTTTATGGGTAGAGCTGCTAACTCCAAACCGAAGCTTCCCTCATTATCCGGGGCTGGTACCGGCTAGTAAGTTAGTGAGCTAATAAATTAGGCAAACTTAAATTTTAATATTAGTTCCCTCAAATTCTTAATAAGATATCAAGTGTCTAATCATCTTTCTAGCGACTTTTCAAAATTGCAGTCAATAGTTTCAATAAAGAAAAGGCGTTAGTGAATCGTTAGTCAGATTGATTCACGACACGCACTTGTCTATTTCAGTTAATTCTTTTTTCTTGTCACCAAACTGTTGTCTTTGACACTACATTTTGATAACGCATCACATTGTATCAGTAATTCTAACACTGAATAATTGATCAGATGGGTAATCCATGTCGAGGATCAAACAAAGGAGGAGCAGAGCATTGTGTGTCTTCAGAGAACTTTAAATTCATAGAAATGTGCTGCTCGTTGGTTTCAAAATTTCAAATATGGTGAACAAAATGTACGTGTCATCCTTTGGCTTATATAGTGAGATGAATACATCAATTTTTAGGGGCCTATCAATTCAGCCCAATCAACAACAGAGATCTGTAGCCTACAACGTAAAGAATATACTTCACCCGTTGGGCAAGGAGTGGTTATTGTAACTCAGTAGTATGGTGGATGACGCTGTGGTGTTTGAATAGATGAGTGCAGGGTCCAGCCCACAGTGGAAATAACACCAGTCAGTTGGAGGCTGGTGCATCTAGCTAACTAGTCACAAATAGGACGAATTGCGCATCTTGCATTCCCTTTCCGGCCACTATGTATCGGTAATACCTATGGATGATTATCACACTCAGCAATGATGAAGAATTTGGTTTGCACTTTTCCCTATAGTCGAACTACCTGTCATCTAAATCCTTTCACTACAGTTATCCCTTCAGCAGAAACATCCATGAAACTGATTTACAGAGACCGAAATAATTTCCTAATAACCGCTCGACGTTTTGTCTCAACAGTCTTAAGCTGAATTTGGTGCCACTGACTGCTACCGATGTGATTGGTAACTCATTCGTATTCTCTGGTTGAAGACATATTCTTGTGGTTGATTAGTTAGTTGAGTTTTTGAAGATGACATGTGCTTTTGATGACTGCATGAGCTAGATGTATCTTGAAATGTACTTCGATGTTAATGGGGAATTCAACATTGAGATATTACTCATCATGTACTGACATCAGTTGAAGAACCACTGAAAAACTGAGAACACTGGACAGCTGTTTCTTCTTAGTATGGGACTCCTTAGCAGTACGCATCCACAACCCGGCTAGAGACCAAACTCATGACCTTCTGCTTTCATGGAGAACGCGTTAACCATTCAGCTACTCGGTTGGAGTTCAGTGGTTCACAGTTTCCTACTTCTGAAAATTCGCGTAAGCTAATGATCGAGAAATTCTCACAACTTCCTTCTTTCGAAAGATTTTGCCAATAACTTCTTCTAGAATAATAATGAAACCTTCATGAGTGTTACCGTTCAACTCACAGTCGAATAAGGCCGAAGTCTTCTTCGTCAAATACAACTATTTGCCACCACTAGTAGTCTATACTGAACACTAAATTGCAAAAGTTCACACATACACAGATATAAGATATTTGCTTTATTTAGTACAACAAATTTCTGACATCATGTTTGCTGAACATTAAAGTAAGAATGTTCTCAAATTTTGCAGTTAACAGACTCGCTAAATTGTTTTTACAAAATGAGAGTACACATGGAATTTTACTCGAAAAATACAATAAGCTATCTATTCCAGTTTCACACTTTTAACGCTAATAAAAAATTCCCACATCTGTGAATTCATTTGTCGATTATTATCAATCCGAAAATTCTTTCAAACAATTACCGACACAGTTTCTAGACTCAGAACTAAATAACTGTACAAATGATTACTGGTATACGAGTTAGCATTCATCACGGACTGATATTAGTTGGAGAACAGTGGTGAACATGTGGACACTGGACTACTTTTCGTCTTAGCATGACAGTCCTCAGCGTTACACACATATGACACCGCTGAAGGTCGATGATGTGGAACATTGGATTCTGACCCAGTGTCTCAGTGGCACAGCGCTGGCCGCGAAACCAGAAGATCCTAGGTTCCATCTCAAAGGAGTCATGGGTGCGTACTGCTGGGGAGTCTCATACTGGCATGAAACAGCTATCCAGTGCTCCGAAGCTTTCAACAGTGGTCAATAACAACCAGAAACCGTCACTTTTCTTCAAACCACTTGGTAGGTGTACATATTCACCAAAGAAATATTGCATATCAGTTTATAAACTGTAGCTACTTTCTAAGTACTTTCCACTGAAATCAACATCAGCTGGAGAATCAGTAGAAATATGGAAGCACCTAAACGTATCCAGCTCCACTCTATGACTCAGTGGTACAAATCCAAAATTACTTAAGACTGAGCCTGGTACAGACAGGAGTTTGATGGTTCCAGTGGTCCGAATTTCCAGCTATGAACAACTCTTGGTGTAGGACAACCACAACTCAATGATATCGAGGACATCTATCCTATACTCCATTTAGTTGACCCTGATCACTAGAACCTAGATGCTAACATTTAACTTAAATACAGCATGAATAAGAACGCATAAATCTACAAATTCCTGAGAACTCTTCACACAGAAAACTGTGTAGAGAGCAACAGCTCTACTTTTTATAAACTAAGACGAAATAGTTACCCAGTGCGTCTTTGCTTCAAGTGCTTCTTCAACTGAATTCAGTCCTTGTTACTGAAATCACCTTTAAAATTAAGTGAAATGCATTCACTTCGTAGAAATCAAAGTCAATATGAAGAGTACAAGGTCTATCAAACGACAGTTTAACAAACTAAGAGTGGAATCTGAGATACGTCTGTTATATGAAATATAATGGGTGTGATCAAATAAGGATTCAACTAGGAGATTGAAGAGATTATTATCAATTTGCATTTTAACACATAAATAGTGTTTAAGGTGTTCCTTAGATTTGGTCACAGTAAGTCTGTGTAACCCGTGTATTTTGAAACCGTGCATTTAAAGCATTTGATCACTAACTGAAAAAGCCAAACAGTGGTATCTTATCCAGCTGATTTGATGTGAGTCGTCCAACTGTAACAGTTCCACTTCGGTTCATTTTCGATGAAAAAATCTTCCACGTTCCAACAACGAGCGGGTCACACCATTATAAAATGATCTATTCTGGTACTAAATTTGATCAGTAAGCTCCGGAAATACCCTTAAGAACCATTAAAATTCTTCATCTTTACTGTTAAATCAGTATGTATTCGTACTTCTCTCTGCCTATCTTACTACAATATCCTTAACATGACAGTTTAGCTGTTGTCATCGGTTCAAACCTCGTTTTCGATATCAGATTCACAGTAACTTTAAAAGGCCAACTCAACAACAACTGAAATAACCAAGTGGGTTTCTATTCTACCCTAAAATCTATCTTTGCAACTGAAATGAGAAAACCTAATTGGTAAATTCAGTGGTTGCTAGGGTGGTGTTTGAAGCCATTCTCCAATTCGATATTTTGATTAACGGACTAGGGAAATGTGCAGAGCTGGTCCTACGTATTATCATTGCGCCGAGTTACTTGGTGTGAGCTGATCCTACCACCATTAACGTCATCCAGCTGACTATGAGGAAAGGCAAAGTTAGACTACTAGCCTGTTTGACTTTAATGACCATCTCAACAGCTACTGAAATAACACATTAGATACCTATATTTTGACTGGAAGGGCACGTTTCCTTAAAATATAGAAACTTAGTTGGCTAATTCAACAGTTTACAGGATGGCGTTTGAAGCCGCTCCTGGTCTGCACAACCCACCATGATATTGTATTTGGGGCAATACATGGAAGTTGTAAAGGCCTTAAAAGTGTAAGCAGCCTCATCAGAATGTCAACGTGAAAGAGGAAAAGAGAGACATGTTAAGGACGAAGGTGACTGATTGGATGTTACTGAGGTTCTTTCCGATTGTGCATACAATGCATACCCATTATTACTAACAGTGCTATTGATTACAGCAAATTTTCTGAAATGACCCTGTTCTACACTAGTCCTTATTGTGACATAGACGCAGTGAGCAGTACTATTACCTCCCATAACAGCCAACTTGAAAACTAGTGGGTGTCCTTACACAGCTAATAAAGCTAATATCATCTACCTTTCACGGGTTTATTCCCTACAATATTAGCAGCTGAAGAAGGTAGAATAACTCTAATAATGATAATATAAAAGTAACAATAGTCACTACTGTTGTGCTGAAGTTTATGTTAATAATACTATTAGTAGCGACAATAGTGATATGGAATTCAAGCCAATTAGTTTCCTTCATAAACTTCTACAAAACAATAAGAATGTTAAAAATTCCCATTTTCAAAATTAGCAGAGGACATTAAAGCGAACAATATTGTTTTCAATCAGCTCTCATCAGGCTTTAGGCTAATATACATAAATTTTCTCATATATAAAACATTAAACCAATCATGGTAGATTATTTAGTCTATGATAAATAAGAAATGAAACATGTAAATAGTAGGTATCTAGACGATCATAATAATAGTGACAATATTAACTGAGTCGACAGCGTTCAAGATCATCTATCGCGTTCCACAAAATCTTTCGAACAGAATTCGCTCCCGCATTTTGCACATAGCTGAGGCAATGGGGATTAGAGAAAACAAACCTAGTCTTTGTGTGCAGAAAAGGTTTGTGCAGCCTTTATCTCTGCCTTGACCAGAGAAAAACTGATAAATATCTTTGTATGAATTCAATTTTCATCCTCTTCCCCCCGTTTCACACATGTTTACTTACTTCAAGTTGTTATTCATCGTAGACTTGAATGCAGTTGGAGGAAGAAAGGAAACCTGGGAGCACTGAACAGCTGTTTCGTCATAGTATGGGACTCAGCCGTGCGCACCCACGACTCCACTAGGGATCGAACCAGCGACCTTCACGTCCCCTGTCCAGCACGTTATTATTGAGCCACTGGGTCAGGATTCAATGGTCCATATTTCCAACTTCCGTTAGCTCACGATATAGCGCAACGGCAACCGCAACCGCAACCCAATGTCATCGTTGAGTAACTGTCCTCACGACCATCAGGCTTTGCCCCCACCGGTCACGACTTCTTATTGGACCTTTGGGAATACCTCTCGAAGCTAGTTACCAATGAGCCCCAGTTCAATTGAATCTTGAGGGAGTTGTGGAGATTTGAAAATATTTCAAGTTGTTATTCATCGTTATTCGACGTGGTCGTGAGGACAGTTACTCAACGATGACATTGGGTTGCGGTTGCGGTTGCCGTTGCGCTATATCGTGAGCTAACGGAAGTTGGAAATATGGACCATTGAATCCTGACCCAGTGGCTCAATGATAACGTGCTGGACAGGGGACGTGAAGGTCGCTGGTTCGATCCCTAGTGGAGTCGTGGGTGCGCACGGCTGAGTCCCATACTATGACGAAACAGCTGTTCAGTGCTCCCAGGTTTCCTTTCTTCCTCCAACTGCATTCAAGTCTACGATGAATAACAACTTGAAATATTTCCAAATCCCCACAACTCCCTCAAAAGTTTACTTATTTCTTTAGACTTTGGTTATCTACACATATCATCTTTTAGTATTACGTAACTTTTATTTTTCTAAGTTTCGATCGATATTGTTTGTTTAAATATTTGCAGTACCATGCTGTTCCAATTGTCCTTATCATCACTGAGATAACTACAATTTTTTGCCATCATTATTATGATTGTCTACATATCTACAATTTTCATGTTTCTTTTCCTCATTACCACAGACTGATTAATCCACCATGATTGGTTTAATATTTTATAAATGTGAAAACAATAAAAAGACGCAAATTATTTGAACCGTGTGAACCGAGCTCAACACAGTTTTAACTATCTGACCACACACGTCCCTGTCAAAGGTATTTATTAAACAATCAAATGACTAGGTAATATGGGTAATATGGGAGACAAGTTAATTGGAGTAAATTACTCCTGTGGAGCAAGCAAGGTACATCGGCCGTAGTCAGAGTTTGCAGTCAACACGTATACGAGAACATATTCCCGCCTGGTCTTATAAGGGTGAAACGAAATGCATCAGCAGTCCTATCCTTGAGCATTTAATCGATTCCAACCATTCAACCGAGCCAAAAAATGATTTTAAGCTTGTCCATCGAATTCGCTTGAGCACTTCACGTTTCCCCCGCGTTCAGCTTCTGAAGTCAGCAGAGGCCTGGTCTATCCAGGAACTGAAGCCTGAAGTTTGTGTGCAAAAGAAGTATGTACAATCTTTGTCTCTACCTTGGCCTTAACTTATTCTAGTCTTGTTGTGCTTCATCCCCTTTGCCTTTTTCAACACCATCCCTCTTTTTCGTCAGATTAATCTTTCCACACATATCGTCATCATCAATATGAAATTCATGAAGATATGGGGTGAGAAAATGAAATGGGGTCAAATGGGAAGACTGGGTAAAAGGCCAAATAACAATGAAATTCAATAGAGCAAATATAATAGTACATCGAATTTGGTTTCACAGTTAGATTCACCAAGGGAGATTTAGCGTGATGACAAATTGTTTTTGAACGCACGAAGGTGATTTAAATTTCTTATAGCTAAGTCGCAAACAAATTTATGGATCCGTCCCAAACACGTTATGTAAATAGATCTAAAGGAAATAGCCACGCCAATCCTGTGACCTGTCTCAACGATGTGTTTGGCGATCGAAGAACTTGGACGTCTACTACCAAGGTATAATTGGTTCTGGTGAATTAATTTGTCTCTGAAACCACTTCGGAAGGTGTTCCGATGCTGTTACTTGCGCATGGAGCTATCAGTCCTCCCCATGTATGTGTCAATACGCGCACATTTGAATCGGCAGATGCAATGGGATGTGGCATTGTCGTTGACATGCTGTAAGGGTTTGGGAGAATATACAGGCTTGGTGGTTTCTCTTAATCGAAGCCTAGCTGCATAGTGAGTCCTTCTAACATCAGCGTTAAGCCTGTGTTTAAGGACTGAGCAATGAGAGTCACCATTGTACTGAAGACTGGTAGAGACATCTATCTTTGGGGCAGAGTGAAGAGCTGGTTTTCGCGCTCTGATTATTTCGTACTGCCTACTACATTTTGATGGATAGTTGTTTTCCGAAAGTATTTGAGGCAATGTTTTTCGTTCGTCTTCCAAAGTATCATGTGTATATATTCGTTGAATTCTACTGAATAAGCCCTCAACTAACGCTCGACTGTACTGAACTGTACAAAAGTTATGATAGGTCAAATAATGCAGAGAAGTATATCCTTGACATAAGTAGAAGAAAATGATGGCTGCTTGCACCTTCTGGACATATCACTTAGTCGGCTGCAGGGTGGAACAATAAAAGGCCAACATGAAGGAATCTTACAGGGACAGAGGGAATATTTGAACCGTAATACGTTTTGTCCAGCTAAGAACAAGCAAGCGACAATGGCACAGTTTCTTGATTTTCTAGATGAAACTTTAGAAAGCACTCACGCTTTGAGGCCTGCTCAGATATCTGCGCTACTAAATTTCCCATCTCACATACTGCAACAGATTTTTCCAAGCTTTTATTTGGTTTAATCATTTCACTACGTCCTCTAATCACACTATACATTCACTCACATTTTTAAGACTTTACAATCTATTGTGATAATTTTATCAAATAAGATGAGGAAAATGCATCACGGTGGATGGCAATGTGCTTCGAAGAGAACAACTTTATCTCAGATGACACTGTCTAAGATCGTCAGCACGAACTGCAGATCCTTGCATCAACAAGTGGATTACTTACAATCTCTTCTTCTTCCTCCAAGGTGTACTTCAATGGTGAGGTAATTGGAATATAAGAAACTTGGTTGCATGATCTGTATGATGACAGCTTGGTTCCTCCTAATGGTTTCGAAATCTCCCGTCCGAATCGATGCAGTTGTACCAAGAAGTGTGGAGGTGGTGTAACTACCTTCATCAATACCCACCAGTACATATGCTTCAAATTCTCAAATGACTACATTGAATGCACCACTGCGAAATGCCACCTACAACATTCGGACAAACATCACTTTATTCAGAGGATAAATATTTGTGATGCCGGATTGGAGTTACTCCGAATTATCTGATTTCTCTAATATGTCCACTGAATTGACAACCCCTATACTCCATGCTTCCCTGTCGATAACATCAGCTGATCTCAATTCTTGTGACCACAGCTTTCTCATGACTCTTGGTCATCAAAACCCTGTTAACTTCATAACACGTCAGGACGCTACACTAGACTTGGTATTCGTCAGTGAAACTGATACATATGAAACTCGCAAGAGAGTCCCACCACTCAACTCAGATCATCACACCATACTCGGTTTGCTTAACATATACGTCAAACTACACAAAACAGCCTTCACATATCGGTATAATGAAGTTGTACATGGAAAGTATTCATAGAGTGACATACTTCAACTAAGAAGAATGTTACAGTATGCAAACTGGAAACTATTTGACAGTCATGTTTTGAACGATACTACTGATGGTGTGACATAGTATCTCCAGTTTTGCATAGATATGTGTTGTCCTAGCGAGAAACGTTTTCTACGCTTCGAATGTATATCTTCGCCTCAACTGATGAGACTCAGAAAAAGAAAGACAAAGACCGTATGCAGGTAGTGATAAGGCTGGTGCTCGTCGACTGAACATCTCAATTCGATTGGAAATTAAACATCTGAGCCTACTATATGGCCAGAAACGTTGCGATGAAAAACCTCTTCCAGCATGTGTAAACATTTAAAGGGACATCACTGGTAGTAGACACCGTAGTGAAGAAGCATGTGTTGATGTCTGTGCTTTGAACAAATCATTTCTACACCAACCCGACTGTTCCATCCCACTCTGTCCCTAGGTTTCCAATGAAGAATGTTGACCAAAATTCACCGAGAAACACGTTTTCAAGTATTTCAAAACTCCGACAACTTCATTCAGTTTAAGTCAAGATATCACGTCAAGGTTCATATTCTGGTGAAGAGTGCTGATAAACTAGGCCAGGCATCAACTAACATGCTGAATAGATAGTTTACAGAAACAATATACCAGGTGCCGGAAAAGATATTAGGATTGTCCCAGTGTTGAAGTCGGTGACTCCGAGGGGATCTCTGAAATTCCGTCACACTGAAGTTACCAATTCGTTCTTGAAAATAATGCAGAAGTTACCAATACCTGTGCTCGAATCTTCTTTGAAGGTTTTTCAAGGTCTTAATCAGCTTGCATACAAAAGAAGAAGAGGCACACTGGGTTCCGGCAATGTCTTATATCACAATATTGCATATATTCTTGACAGAAATGCCCAGTATGTCGGGCGTACTTCTTCAGACTATACTTCAGCAGATAATTCTTTCCCAAGACCTCTTTTACTGCGAAAGCTAACAATGAAACTTTCCGGATCCTGAAGGGAAAGCATATACTGTCCACAGAGAGAAGCACCCCACCCCATTGCTTACTGACACTGGTGTCCTCCAAGATGACGTTCTCTCCCCTAATATTCTCCCTTTTTTCTACGTGACATACCGTCTTCAGATAGCATAAGTTTTATGCCAGTGGTAATGACTTAACAGATTCCATACCTGTCTCCTCTTCAACTGATTGTTCCCAAATGCCAAGTTTCCCATCTAATCTACCACAATAGTCCTCCATGAATGCTGTTACGCTTAATTCTACAAAATGTATCCACTTTGATTTCAGGCGTGAACACAAACTATTTAAACTGCTTAGGCGCTGTGTTTCCTCTTGTATAGATAATTGTCTATTAGAGGATGTTACAAAGGTGACTTATCTCAATGTTTGATTTTCATAGCACCTTATCGGGTAGTCCCATATCTCCTCAATTTCAAAACGAATATTTCCATCACCAAAAACATTTTTTGAGGGGAACAGAAAATATCTATCAGCTAAGTCGAAATATATACTGCTCTGTGCAATGCACATTCAGGCAATGTGGAAAATATCCACTACTGATGATGATGATGATTGTTTTTGAAGTAATTACAAATCGTCTGGAGCACTAAGTGACACAGTTTAGAACCTCAGGTGGGACATCACTACCAACGAGATTTCTGATTAGCCTTGTTGATGAGTGCCGAGAAACACGAAACCAAGGTTCACAGTTTCCTGCTGTTCGCCTCCTACAAACTAACATCTCTCTCACTGCATCGTGATTATGAGTCTCATATCCCGGTGATCACATTGCAAGATAGTCTATATAATTCGATTAGCACATAGGACTAGAAAACAGGATTTTGATTGCCCTCTAGTGATCAATAAATATATAGTCTGACAATCAGTCAGCATTATTATTTCAACTGATTTCTTTGATGTTGTTCCTTGATCACTTCGTGATGGAGAACGGAGTGATGTCTATTTTGATACAAGTGATGTTACAGTCCACACTGATACGAAGCAGGATTCGTCGCCTGTTTTCACTTCGAAAAGCAAGATACATGCTTGTCGAGAATTATGGTACTCACTGCTGGACTTCTCATTGCTTTTCAGATGCAGATCCATCGGATTAAATTCTTCGTGGAGACGAGATAGAAGTGGATGAATTTCACCTTAAGATTGAACACTTCACTCTCACATATCTTCTCCATCCCTCAATTTCACCGACTTCATTGATGTGCAATTCAAATATATGTTGATAATATATGAAAATTGTAAACAATGGAGTTCAGCTGCGGACTAACTCTATGCAGATGAGAATTCCCGAACTGTCAAATACTCGTTGGTCGTATGGAGTTGGTTCACGGGAAACGAAGACGATGTGGGAGCATAAAGTCATGGGATGTCGACTAGCAATGAGTTTGGTTGAGAACCGTGAAGCAGCATGTGATCATATTACTTGTATTATAAATAAACAAGTTGTTTTTGAAAAAGAGTGAAAAAGCCAGGTCAATGGACCGTTTTTATATGGTGCATAACGTCAACCCAACAGATATTACCAACAATATAGATGGGGAGTACTGTAGGAGACTGTCTTTTGTTTATTTATTTATTTTCATGAAATATAAAGAGATCAGAATGTTTGACGAAATTTGTATTAATTTACATCACAGACGACAAGACATGTATGCATATCTAGTGTTGGTGGTATTTCATGAAGTTCGGGTAGTCTATATTAGTATTAGTGTGGTGGCAGTGAATGTTAACAAGGTAAGACATTCGAAAGTTGTTAAATTTCAATACAGTAGACAGCATACTTCCCCAAACACGAGAAGTACACATATATCGAGTCGAATGCCAAGCTCATATGCATCATCTATAATTCCGCTTGACATCCATCGTTCCGAGTTTATTCACTTCAAACACACATGAGTAGGGGAGAGGGTGGGAAGTGAACTAATCATTATTCAGAGCACTAAATCAATACTGAAAATGATTCATCATCAAGTTGTATATTGAACTTGATTCACGCTGCCCTGTAATGTGCGCCTGATTTCGGCTCATAAAATCACTGACACTCTTCTACTCCATTCTGAATGTGTGTCGCTCACGAGGCTAACTGTACACATGACCAACACTGCTCACATTTGTGTCACTGACTGATGCACGTTGACTTCACAGAAATCACAGAAATCCTACATAATTGAAGTGAAACTCATGAGACCTCAGTGATCGTATGGGTTGGCTTTTGCCTTCTAATTTTCTGTTTGTCATAAACAGTATAGTTAATGCAAGCACAGAATGTATACGATGGAATTGAAGCTATTCGGAAACGCAAGAATTCGAATACTGCTTCATTCCCTGAATATGTGATAGGTTTCTGATTGCCTTATTAATTAGTGTTATTAATTATCCTGTTGGCAGAGAATTCACTAATGCCTCCGTACCGATAGGAAATGCTTCGAAACAGTATTTTGTGAAATCGGAGGTTCCGAAAGTCTGCCTGAGATGAAGATTGAAACGGTGGAATGGAAAACTGACTTCGTCATTCCACATGTTCCACACTGATTATTATTTTCCATCCAGTTGCCAAATAAACACCAACAACCATGTCATTCTAAATTATTTATTTAAATCACTACAAATTACTACAGTAAGAAATCCAAAGGTATTCACTGATATTAACATCCACAGTTATTATCCTGCAAATATACGAGGAGAAAGAATCACATCGAAAACTATGCTTTCCATACACCAATCACTGCACACGTCAAGCGACCACCTGAATTGCCTGTTGTGCGGCTCGCATCATTGTCATTTCGACCCAAATCATCTTCGCCACCATGTATGACGATTGTTCTTCCGAGAAATGCATCATATCCCCACAAAAGAGAAATATCAAGTTTCACACCGAAATGCATAGTGCCAGTGCTATCTACTTGGATATTTCCGAGATCACCGGGATGTCTTGGTGAGCCTGTCAGTCCACCATGGTTACTGAAATTTATCCAAGTAAACAAAAGATAATTGGTCAACAGACAATCACCACTTTCATACCAATACACATCTGCTGATTGTGTGACCAGTGTGTGAAAGAAATTCCCTGATCAAATCAACACTTATACCATCTTCTTCGTTTGCTGCTGCAGTCAACTACTCTGATTTCCATTCAGTCGACTTCAATCTCACGTCATGACCATGAAATACTAATGCTAAGAGGAGCACCAGTTAGAATGGGAGAGGGTTATTTCATCCAGCAATCTGATAGTCAGTCTGATTTGTTGGTCAGTCGTGATGAAAGAATGAATTCATTTGATCAGGAGTAGTTGAGTAGCTGAGATCATGTGACTACAATGTTTCATGTAATGTGCCGTGTTTACATTTATGTGATTTGCACATAGGAGATAAACATCATCTTGACGACAATCGATTCTCGCGTGCAATTTAATTTAGTTAATACATAAGTTATAACATTATTCAAAGTTTGAAATCCATGTGTGGTTTAGAAGACGTCACTGACAATGTGATGGTGATTTGTGTCAATTACATGGGGTCAAATGCTAGAGTGAAATATTTAACAAGGCTAAAATTTCGCATTGTGAAATCTGAAAGATGACACATGATTGAACAATCTTGTTTTCAATTAAATCTCATCATATGGAATTGCTTTGTCTATCGAGACAAGATTGGTTAGACTTCTTATATCTGAGGAGATATACGTAAATCAGAGTGAAGCCTGATAAGAGTCTATTGAAAACAGTATCGATCAAATATGTCTGTTTCTCATGTAATGTTCAGCGAAGTACATGAAAGTATTTCATAAATTGTTTACCTGTTGAATGGGTTGAAATGCGGTCCAGCGAGATTGCAGCCATTAGCTATCGTACCATATTCATGGATATGCACACCCAATTTGCGTCCACTTGGCAAACCTCTCACCTCTCCCTTTATTGACATTTGATTGCCTTTTACTGTGAAATACACATTTCCAACATAACGTGATGCATTAAAACTCGCTATTGCATATTTTGTTTTGTGACAGCGCGGCATATCTACAGTAAGGAAATTTATCCTTCCTTCAATACGTGAGCAAAGTATCATTCCAATGAGAAATACTATCCTCCTCTACTGGATAAAAACTGGTTATAGAAGAAATGTATGTGTGTGTATTATCCCCATCTACTTGTAAATGACAAATTCAACACACACTGTCGACCAGGCGTCATCCTCACGTCACACAGACACTACGTACAACAACTTTGGAATATTATCAATAAATGTCTTCAACTATGTGTGTGTGTGTGCATGTATTTAGCTCCTCAGCGTGATGTGATGTGAAACGGAATTAAGATAGTATTTGTTGAGTATCATGAAGAGACTTAGATGGCAACAATATTGTTTATGAGACTCGTACATATAATGAAGTAATGGTGCTGGCGTTTCAGCAAGATCACTCTTGAGGTTGACATAGTTTATGAGGCAGCTTAATGCATACATTGGTTGGTCACTGTAAAGTAATTAATCTCATGGTGTCCAATTCTGTGCGCTGACCGAATTCTAGTGGTAATTTTACTTTTGGTGACCAAGGCAGGGGTCTCAGCACCACAGTGCACTTCGATTGATTTTGAGCGGTGCCAAACAATCTGCTGCAATATCTTTGACTTAATTCCGTGCTCTACGGCAGTAATCATCAGAGTGTATCTGCACCCTCGACGGAACTGATATCCGCTGATACGCTGCATATCTGAATCAAGCACTGGGTGTCACCAGCTGGAATCTAATAAAAAACATCGATTCAATTAAGGTTGCAGATACAATATGATGACAAATACGAGACCTATAGAGTTTTTCAACAGACTGCCTACAACCATCCAAAATCTATCTTAGTGTACGCCTTCTTTCAGATCAACAGTATAGAAATTAAGAGAACAGATTTATGGGCAAGTATAAAATCTTTACTTGTCTGATCACGGAATGAGCAGCATGGTATCTAAATAATCATAACAATAATTGTCGCATTCGCCAGCTCAAGAAGATTGCTGCAAACGCCATCTAATATGGGATTATATATAATCACATTATATAATCTATGAATAAATATTCACTGGTCAGGATGAACGTGCGACATGACATGTAGAGGAAACCGTCACAAATATTATATTTCACCTGTGTTATACTTGCATTAACCACAGCTTATTTGTGATATAACGACTCTCAATATTAACTCAACAGAGTGCAACCAATTATTCAGAGGTAGAATTACACACCAATATTGAAACATCGAAATCAAGAGATCATTATTTAAGATGTATTTGTGAACTTAATAAAATTTCAATTTTGATTGATTGTTTGAAGCAGGTGAGAGTGGTGTGATAGGTGATAGTTTGAGACTGATTTACTTCGGAAGCAGTCTGAAGTTGATGCAAGTATAAGGGTATCGTATTACGATCAGCAATGAGCCCTACTCTTAGTATCATTCACAACAACTGCTATGCTATTACAAAACGTGCATCATTTCACTTCGAAAATAATCTGAAGTCGACAAAAGCATAACATTGACAAATCAGTAAGATGATGCAGTTTGTCTGAACCAAGTTATGTGTTCACGCCACATATTTGGAACAATCTGATCAAACACATCCTTGTCGTCATAGGCATTTGTTTGATAAGGTGTTAAGAGGAAGTATGTGAGTATATGAGGAGAAGAGGCTTAGTATGAAGTCTAAATTGAAAGGCGAAGAAGAAATGACAGTCAAGTGAGTGGAACTGAAAATACATTGACCTCGGTTTCAGTGATAACTTCATCAAGGAATGTGCAATATTGCAACAAATTGATTTTGAACACACTGAGTTCGCCTAAACTTCACATAGCTGATTCCTGAACACATTTCAGGATCTATTTTGAACGGGTTTGGTAAATAGGTACAGAGGCATAGAAGAGTCAATACTGAGACATATCTGAACAAAGTGTGTGTAGCAAGTGAAGACCATGCATCTCTGCTACCAATGATTTAGGCTCAGCTGACTCAATTCGACTCGATTCGTTTCTCATTTCAAGCTACAGTGGACCGTCACTTGCATGAATCCAGGAGTCCCACTTGTACGTGCAGATAGTACAATGATTCGGCAAGCGATTTGCCTTATCCCTCCCATTACTACTTGTAAGGAATCGTATCACAAATTTTGATGTTGATCGACATGTGCTGTGTGGGCAACATCAACCATAGAAAACCAGTTCCAACAGTCAAGTGCTACCTGCTTCTCTCAACCGACTTCGTTGATTTTTCACATATCTAACATTTCGTAGTTCTAATAGAATTTGTAATACTACTTGAGCTGAAGACAAACCTGGATGGAGCAGGATTTCTCACCTATCTTCAACATGCAACGAATGAATACAGATGAACGAAGCTACGCCTGTGTGATCAATCCACATCAGACTACTTAATGTGACGGCTAGACGTCTAGCATAACACGCCAGCAGTCCACGGAACTGCATTCAGTAGAATCCTGATGTAAGAAATTCTGAGGCAATCAGTCAGTGCTTGACCATAATGAGGAAGGACATTTCACGAAGCACTGCTTTCACAGTACAAGCACCTGTTGTTGTTGTTGTAGGTGGTGGTGGTGGTGGTGGTGCTGATGCTGGTGTTGAAATCAGTTGATGTAATGATTGGCAGTGAACTGTGAGGAGAGAGATAGTAATGTTAATGGAATTGATGATGATGTTGATGATAGTAATAATAATAATAATCATAGTCACGGTGAAGGTGATAAAAATGAAATGAAAATCAAGAGAATGAAAAGTATATTGATAATAAGGAATAAGTCAATCATGGCAAAAATAATAAGAATCAACCGAATGCTGTTTCCGAAATATCATCTTCCTAATTGAGTGTCGCTGCACGCCCCCTCACAGGAATTATAACCGTCCTGGTTAGTCAAACAGAGTAATATGCTTCGAATGCATCCAGTTTCAAGTGTAAAGCATCTTCACACTAGATATACTGTCTTCAGGAGCCATGCATAAAATTCGTGAAGTCAACGTTTTGTAGACAAGCAAGCTGAAAGTTTGTCAACCAGACAAACTTCCATTGTGTTACACAGTTGTCGCTAGCTCTAATCCTGCCATGGTTCGAATTTTCATTTCATCTTCAATCATCACCCAGTATCGATACCAGAATACCAAATCATAGCAATCTCAGATAGTCAAAAAGATAATATGATGGAAGCAAGAAGTAGAAAGAAGTGTGGATTGACTTACTTCCAGATCCCGTCACACTGGTGATAAGTAATAATGGCAAAGCGTATAACAGCATCATGACTGAAGTGAAATTGTGAAACCCATTTAGAAAATCTCTTTATATATATATATATATATATATATATATATATATATATATATATATATATATATATATATATATATATGAGAAAGCCATGTGGTTTGTAAAAGCATGTGCATACATGACGGTAAGACATCTACTTATGCGAAACGCATTTTGTTGTCAATGAGCCTTTACGTCATCAAATAGCAACACTATTATTATAATCATCAAAAACAACAACATACCACTGTTGGTTTGTGATAATTATTGAGATGAAATTTCTACAAATTCCAAATCTTCTGTATAAGAACTTAAACTCTAAATATAACACAACAATGAATTATTGAAATATTTAATGCAAAGATTTATCTACGCATGAGTTAATTAATTCTACTCTTATGACTACTGTTATTTGTTAACATCCAAGTATTACTTTCATCAGAAAAGTAATCAAATGTTTATGAATTTTGAAACTTTCTCAAAAGGCATAGTAACCACGAGAATAGAGTTGTTGTGAGCTGAAAAAGCAGAGGAATTTTGATTTGTGGGTATTATTCAAGGTGTCATTGAAATTTAGTGAAGAGGATTAAGCTAGTACGATTATCACTGACAGGATTCATAGCGAACGCGTTGACCATTCACCCACTGGGTCACAGATCTTCGGTCCACAATCTCCCACTTCTGTCAATTTGCAATATAACGTGACCATCCACCAAGGTTTTCGGTTGGCATCCAATTCATTTCTGACTGCTTGACCTCACACGTCACTGCTTCCCGTGAGAAATTCGAAGGTTCCTATTCCTATCCCTGGCGTGGTCGTGTGCGCTTATTACTGAGGAGTCTCATGCCAGGAGGAAACAGCTGCCTAGCCCTCTCGATTTTTCAATGGTTCTTCAAATATTACCAATCTCTGATGAACACTATCATAAAAATAGTATCCCCATTTGTCTCGAAGATGATCAAGTCTAAATAGCAAGTTGAGTAGCATGAGAAAATATTTGATGAATATGTTGTCATGTTGGTTAGTGAAGAAACAGGGAATACTCGATAATATGTACGAAATGGGTAGAATAAGAGAATCAGAAGAGTGGTGTTTTGAGATGCTGTTTATTTAGACCGAGAAAGATGAAGGGGCTGAACAAAATCACTGTGTATGTGAAGCTCCAGCTTTTCTCTTTGAATGATACGCTTCAGCATAAAAAAGAAAACGAATACGACCCAAAATTTCAAGTTTATGTTTACTTTATAAAATCTTTTATATAGGTGGTTGTTGAGACTGAAAAACCGCAGTCGATGAGGTGTTCCGTTATCACATTTCTCATAGACCAACTGCTACCTCTTCATATCCACACAGGAGAGGGATCTTGAAACCCCTTAAACATGACTGGCGACATACGACCAACATGCGTAGTTTCACAGGAGCCGGTGAGCTGATATACACACACAGACGTGGCCGAATTCCAGATCTTGACTTTCAGGTTATTCTTGGCAAATAGATGCTATCTTGGCTTGTTGATCACACTTGCATATGACAATGAGCCAAAGAGATACACTGGGTGGAACTGCTGTTCACCACATGTCCTACTAGGAAAGAACGGTCTGTTGGCTGGTGGCAAGATAAAAAGAAGATACCGAATTAAGGTAAATTGCAATGGTATGATGGGGATACTGGGCGGATTCACACTGCTGACTGGATGGAGTAACTTGGTGAGTGGTAAGGTTACCACCAGTAACACGCTCATGCTGCGTTCCCCATGAAATAGGGGGTGGGTTAGAATGGGTAAGGCATGAAAAGAGAACACTCCACTCTCCACTGTGGCCTACCAGTGCCAGTGGTATGCGTTCATTCATCGAGGTGAGAAAATATCGAATATAATCTAAAATTTCTAAAACGTCTAATTGTGACTAGTCTGAAGTGGATGACCCACCGAGAACTGAGGTCATTCATCAACTATTCTTTCTCAGGCACCCCTGAAGGAATAACCTCTCACAGATTGGGGAGTCGAGAAGTCTGATCCACCCTCACAATTCTATCATCATGCATGTAAAATCCTATCATCATCGACCATAAACATACACACATTCTAATATTTCCTGACATTCACAGTCAACAGACCTGTGTCATCCTTGACTACTTACAGTTGTTTAGCTCGTGAAGAGTGCACGGGACGACATCGCCGGTCACCTGAAATTATGCTCCAAATCATCCATTGGAGCTTACGATGTTCCCATCATTCTTAAACGTTGTCAGTAAGCTTCACTAGTCAAAACTTTGGCATTTTAGGTCATCCATGTGTGCTGAGCATTTCAGACATACGTACAGAATCAAGGTGCGTTTATTCACCTAACTTCAACCGACGAACAGGGCGAATCTGCAAACTTCGTGTGAAACAAACCAAATCCAAGATAACCAGAATTACTCACAGACGATATTGGATGGTGGCTGCTACTTAGTAAATTGATGCTAGTAATATAAGTTGATAAATATTGGATTCCAATCGAGTTATCTGATGACAACGTATTCTGGTCGACAACCGAATCTCACGGGGTATGATCACTGATGCAAATGTGAGTGTGTGGTCTTATACTGTTAAATAGTCGCGGGAAAAGGAGTTGGTTCATGGGAAACGAAGACTATATGGCAGCATAAAGGCACCTGTTACCCATTATTAATGAGTTTTGTTGAGATCCCCAAAACAACTTGTGATTATCTTACTTATTTTACAAGTCAACACCTGTTTAATTAAGAGATTATATGCCAGGTCGACGAAGTGTCTCTTCGTTTCACACATGAACATTTCTCAAGAATATTTTTAATCCAGTCACAAACATATTAGGAATGGGCGTTCTTATCTGATGCAGAACACCTTCTCAGCAGTCGGAAGTTCCGGGGAAAAGAGACTATGAAAAAGGAAACACTACTTTTCATTTCATTTGGTAAGACGCTTACACTTTCTGATCTGACCTCTGTCACTTACGTTTTGCAAAGCAGTTTAGATATAGCCGTCGATTTTGACCTGTCATTGTCAAGATACAGTAAAATTTCAAGTGCAGCGAGGCTAGCAGTGACGAAATCTCAGATGCTATGTCTTACTTTGGAGGGGATGGCACCCCGAGAACAAACAAAAACTTAAAAAAATTACAAGAACGATGTTTTGGACTTTTATATCTCCATAAATAACACTACAAAACACACATTCTCATGTCTGTACACTAATCACACATATTGGTCTAGCTTTATTCCCGTTTGAATAAAGTGATTCACGTCATCTACATAAATTCTGAACTAACACTGTCTGAATTATTACCAACAATATAGATGAGGAGTAATGTAGGAGACTGCCTTTTGTTTATGAGTAAGGGAGAGGGTGGGAAGTGAACTAATCATTATTCAGAGCACTAAATCAATACTGAAAATGATTCATCATCAAGTTGTATATTGAACTTGATTCACGCTGCCCTGTAATGTGCGCCTGATTTCGGCTCATAAAATCACTGACACTCTTCTACTCCATTCTGAATGTGTGTCGCTCACGAGGCTAACTGTACACATGACCAACACTGCTCACATTTGTGTCACTGACTGATGCACGTTGACTTCACAGAAATTACAGAAATCCTACATAATTGAAGTGAAACTCATGAGACCTCAGTGATCGTATGGGTTGGCTTTTGCCTTCTAATTTTCTGTTTGTCATAAACAGTATAGTTAATGCAAGCACAGAATGTATACGATGGAATTGAAGCTATTCGGAAACGCAAGAATTCGAATACTGCTTCATTCATTGAATATGTAATAGGTTTCTGATTGCCTTATTAAATGATGTTACTAAAAAAGCATTGATTGTCCTATTAGCGGAGATTTTACAACAGCTTCCACCTTGGCAAGATAAACAAATATATCTATGGTTATATTGTCACATGTTTATCGATGGAAGACTCTGAAACCAATTTATCATTGTCTTAGCACTTGATCGTTTCGAAAGCGAATGGAGTTCAGATATTGTGGATACTGTTTGGCTCGGTGACCAATGCATGAGACGGTTCCTATTTCACTTGTGATATTCACATGAGCAATCGCCTTCCTGTGTACCGAATTAGGGTGATCGTCTCAAAGTCTGTCCATCAAGTACCTAATTCGAATCCACGAAAAATTCTACTTGAATAGGAAGTGAAGATTGGGGTCAGTAGAATAATGGAAGCGAAATTGCAAACATCCTCTAGTTAACCCGATGTCTTGTCGGCAGGGAATTTCGCTAATAATGACATGAGTGTTTTCGAATTTTGAAAAGTTGTGTAAAATATTCAGGTGAGGGACTCGATTAAAGTATGGATATTGCATGCAGAATCACCAGAGGTGGCAATACACGAATTTCGAATTTCCCATGTAATCACAACTTGTGTTCCTCACATTATCCGATTCAGCACCTCTCAACATTTACCATCAACTAACTTCTCTGAATTCCAACATTCAGTACACCTAGATCTCGTTCTGCAAATTCGAAAGCCGTTCTTCCACTTCATGGACACTTACACCAACATTTGGTAATCTTTGTAACTGCCAAGCTGTAATAGACATTCAGGAATTCTGTCACTGGAGCAATTCACAAATTAACCACTTGCAAGTTCCGCATGCAATCAGTCAACGTTGCTAGTAAAACAGAAGTCTTCCACATCTCATTCAGTCAGTAAATCACAGTAATTAGATAATGTTGATGCTGACTGACTTTCTATCCAACTAGATTATTGCTTTGAGGTTTCAAGTATATTGTTTCACTGGTGGAAGTACTGATATGCTAATGCAAACTAAACATTATTCAGAGCATTAACTCGATACTGAAAATGATTCATCGTGTTGCATATCTAACTACTTTCACGCTGCCCTGTGATGTGCTCTTGATATCAACTAATAAAATCACTGATACTCTTCAACTCTATTGTGAATGCATATTTCTCACGAAGCTAATTGTACATACGATCAGCAGTTCTTAAATTTGTATAACTGATTCAAGTATATAGACTTCCTCGACAAGAATTCCATATCACTGAATATATACTCATAAAACCTGTGTGAAAATACGTGTTGACTTCACTTTATGTGTTATCTTTGATTTAAGGATTATATTTTGTGTGAACGTAAACTTTACACAGCTAAATTCGGAGCGATGTGGCAATTTGATTAATTCTCAATTCATTACACATACAAAATATCCTTCTGTGCCTAGTGAAAAGATGATGGAAGAAGAGCACTGACTTTCCTGTTACGAAGAAGACTCTGTATGTTGGTAAGGCAAAAATATATATGAGTTTTCAAACTTTACTAATCAATCCCTGAACCAGCACTTGGTATCTTCTGTAACTGTTACACATTCACGAGTTGTCATTAAAGTAATTCACAAATCAACCATTTCCCAATTCAACACGCTATCAGTTAATGTTGCGAGGAAAATAATACTTGGTAGAAATGCTTCACCTCGTACCCGGTCCCGAAATCACAGTAACTAGGTAGCATTTCAGTGTACTGCATTTCCATCGAACTAGATTGTTATTTCGAGGTTACAAGCATATAGCCTCACTAGTGGAAGGACTGAAACGCTAATCAAAGTGCTACACTTTCATAATCTGTTTTCAGGAATACGGAGAGCCAGTATTCTTTTCATAAGTGGACTATGTATTTCTCAAAAAAACATGCAGTATTCTGACATCATATATTGCCTTCTGGTGTTCTTTAGTGGACACTATATAGTGCACATGGAAAAATTCATCTCTCCCTGCATCTTTGCTGATTCCATTCAGCACAACCATCGGACTGAATTTAAACGGATGTGCACAGATGTGTGAACGTGATACAAAACCTGTATCTTAATAGATTCACACTACTGATTTGGGCGATTTCAGATATTGATCAACCAGTTCTGAATTTAAATCAGCCAAATATCTTTCGACTCATGTTTTCCATGGATTGTACTTAAGCAAGTCTGTGCATCTCTACCAGCTGTAACCCGCCAGATATATAATCAGGTGATCTTAACCTAATCCAAACTGACATCATCTAACCGATTCGTAATTAAAAAAGCTGTAACAGTCTTGATTCACAAACTCGAATGCCATCCCGTACAGTCGAGCATTAGTTGAGGGCTTATTCAGTAGAATTCAACGAATATATACACATGATACTTTGGAAGACGAACGAAAAACATTGCCTCAAATACTTTCGGAAAACAACTATCCATCAAAATGTAGTAGGCAGCACGAAATAATCAGAGCGCGAAAAACAGCTCTTCACTCTGCCCCAAAGATAGATGTCTCTACCAGTCTTCAGTACAAAGGTGACTCTCATTGCTCAGTCCTTAAACACAGGCTTAACGCTGATGTTAGAAGGACTTACTACGCAGCTAGGCTTCGATTAAGAGAAACCACCAAGCCTGTATATTCTCCCAAACCCTTACAGCATGTCAACGACAATGCCACATCCCATTGCATCTGCCGATTCAAATGTGCGCGTATTGACACATACATGGGGAGGACTGATAGCTCCATGCGCAAGTAACAGCATCGGAACACCTTCCGAAGTGGTTTCAGAGACAAATTAATTCACCAGAACCAATTATACCTTGGTAGTAGACGTCCAAGTTCTTCGATCGCCAAACACATCGTTGAGACAGGTCACAGAATTGGTATGGCTATTTCCTTTAGATCTATTTACATAACGTGTTTGGGACGGATCCATAAATTTGTTTGCGACTTAGCTATAAGAAATTTAAATCACCTTCATGCGTTCAAAAACAATTTGTCATCACGCTAAATCTCCCTTGGTGAATCTAACTGTGAAACCAAATTCGATGTACTATTATATTTGCTCTATTGAATTTCATTGTTATTTGGCCTTTTACCCAGTCTTCCCATTTGACCCCATTTCATTTTCTCACCCCATATCTTCATGAATTTCAAATTAATAACTTTGACAATAACGTGAGTGATGAAACGTGTTGTGCGAATGCATAACGTGGTTCAGACAAATTACGTCTTCTCACTGACCTCAATTAGATCCCCTTCAGGCTTTATTCTAATACAAATAGGATAAGGTGATTAGAAGACGTAAATAATCTCAAACATGTGATGCATTGGTTATTTATTATCTGTTACTTCAGTAGAACGTATCCAGTGTACTATGTTCTCTGCAATCTTTTGAACCTGTCGCCACGACTGCACACAAGATCTCATTTCTTCCTCACATCATCTCCTCCATGTCACCCTCGACTCGGACACCCAACTCGCCGTTTCCCATCTGGGTTCCGCTCGAGGGCCCGACGCGTGTTGTCCCCACTCGGCCTCCTCAGTGTATGCCCAATTTAACCCATCTCCACTTCCGTCTACTGCACATTTGTTGAGCGGTAGTTTCTTGGTTGGTTCGTTGCCAGAAGTCCTTGTTGCATATTCTTTCTGGCCATCTGATCTTCAGTAACGAGTACAGGCAGTTGTTGATGAATATCTGTAGTTTGTTGCAAAGGCTTTTCGTAACGCGCCAAGTCTCCCAGCAATACAGGAGAAACGGATAAATAATATAATAATATAGTCCTAATACACACTTCCTTGCTAAACGAACTAGTAGAATTCATCCAGAACTGGAAATTTCATCTGGAATTTTGGAGTCGAAGCTTTGCTTGTTGAACTTAATTCCTAGTGATGATGACAAAATTGGATCGGGTCTGATAAGTAAACAGGAACTGTGTGACAGTATTCCACATATCTTATACGTCTACGAAAGGCTTTGGTGATGACTTCTTCGTCAGTCGTTTGAGTCGCATTCTGAACAGATTATGAAATTCTGATATTATAGAGGGAACTTGTGCTCCTTAAACTGTGGAGGCTCTGACCAGCACTGCCTCGTCCGAGGCTCTTAAATTTCCCAATGAATTTGCAAGCGAAGCCGAATACTGGCAGAATCCGAGGACTTCTCCTCTACTATCTGGTCGTCTGAAGCTCGAATAAGTGGGGGTATGGAGGCCACTCGTTCGATACTAGTTGATAACTTTCGGGACGGATTAGCAACTGCGTTTTAAGAAAATGTCAATTTACACTCAAAAATAACTCGACTGAATATTGAGTCAACACTTTGGAGTTATAAACCTGCGCCTTTTACGAATCAACCTTTCGTGTCACCGAGTTATGGGAAAATATCTGTGTTCATCAAGGTTTACCTGTACCATTTCTCATCAACGACTCAGTAGTAACAGCTGGGACATTCGTAGGATTTGTTTTTTAGAAGGGGTAGATAATAAATAGACCACGACACTTGTAGATGCACTAGTAACAAGACTAATTGTACCACTTCCGCATTTACTAGTGGATAGTTAGAGAAAGCCATGCTAGCTTTGACAGGGGAGGGGGGCGTTAATTTCATTTCTCAATTGTTTTGGTTCAACCTGTCATGTTCCCTTTTTAGATCTTCTTTTATACTACTTTGTAATTGTAAGTAGTATAATCCAGTCTTCCTCATAGTGTTGCTTCATCTTCATCCATGAATGTTCATTCTGTTCAATCGTATCATGTTCACCGTTTAACGTCCGTAGATATTAGTATTTTTCACAGTTCATGATGGTCCTGTAATTTCCTTCGTTATTCTCTGGTGTTCTATTTTAACTTGGACATTCGTTTATTTTGCGTCTTTACCTCATCGTGAGAACTTACGCGCGTTCCCTTCAAGTAGCTTAGACACAGCTTTGCTGTTTTTACTGTTTACGCACGTTTGTAGAGTTCTTTGATAGCGATAAACCCACGGATACCTCACGATCCGAGGTTTGTAAACTCTGCTGGCTAACTAGTTCACTAGTTACTAGCCGGTACCAACCCCGGATAATGAGGGAAGCTTCGGTATGAAGTTAGCAGCTCTGGCCCGTAAAACCAATCCAATCAGTGAAGAAACAAGCACTGGTTCATCTTCTACTTCACCATCAGCAGCTTCACCACCTCTATCAGCTTCCATGTGTCCGTCCAGAGATCCACTGCTTATCTTGCCTCTTCTTCTTCCTTTTTAACACTGTTGTGCAGATTTCTTTACAAATCCCTACCAAAGAGTTCCAGTGTTCTTCCACACAGGTTCCCTCAGGGATGTTCCTCGATATCTCCCATTTTGTTTTGATGGCTGACTGAGGTGAAGATATCCTTTGTAGTTTCATCCTTCAGTTCAGTTTCTGTTCTGGGTGTTCAACATGAACTGTGGCCTATTATCAGCTTCCTTGAATTGGAGGCTTTCAACTTGATTTGAAGGTAGTTTCCTTGCATAAGATAGTGAGTCGTCTGAATCTACATCTGCACCTCTATATCGCTTTGTGAATATCCTTGTGTTTGTACACACTGCCTCGCCTCCAATCACCAAATATTTGAATGCACAGAATTCTGCAAACAATTCTCTATTCTCATTCATTTCACCGAGTGCCTCTCAACCCATCATTGGTTCCCTTCCTGTGTTGTCCGCTCCCAATTTGGCTATCATTCATATCACACCACCCATTAGAATGAATTTGATGTCACCAAGTGGACTGGGGTCTTGTCCAGTGCTGATTGATTGCAGTTGTCTGTAGAATTCCTGCTTCTTCGCATGATCTGCATTATTTTTGTCTGTGCGTAGCATTTTATGATTGTGACCTTCCTTCCTTCTGAGTTGAATCTTGCTGTCATGGTCATGATCGTGCAGGAGGAGATTAATTCTCACTGCATGACAGCCTTCAACGATCTTGGAGACGTCATGGTAGCCATTCTAATACTCAGTGTGCTGGTGGTTGTCGTCTGGGTGACAATATCGTAGTAGATTATTGACTCATCGGTTAACAGTTTGGAGAGACCACTAGCAGTCCATATGCAGATTTCTCGCAGATTCCGAGCACTTCTGTGCATAGATTCTCATCACTTTTGCAATCTGGGCTACCTTGCTGGATTCAAACCTCATGCGAACATTCCATGTCCCCGATTTCACTTTCGCTTTCATCGAGAGAAGACACATTGGCCAATTGGCTTCCCGAAGCCAGTCTTTCACCAACCGGCGTCATTTCGCCTCTCCGATTCCAGCAAGGAATAATACTGTTTTTATTTTTATATTTTGTTTGTGCTCTGAAGTTTCTTTGGCTATTGGATTGGTTTTTCGAGGTAGGGTTGCTAGCCCTATGCCCAACCCTCCCTTTTTACCCAGGTTCAGGACCGGCTAGTAACTAGTGAACTAGTTAACCAGGCGAGGTTGTATTAGGACTAACTGGAGGAGTATTACTTGAAAGTGCACTTGAAAACTCACAAAAGCACACCTCATGGATACGAGAACGATCAGGTTCATCAAATAAATGGTTAGGTATCTTCGAGTCTACGTTAGTTAAATCTGATTAGTGAGCTGTCACCTTTCCGAAAGGTTGCTGAGTAGTAAATGCAACAACAGAATTGTCAAAGTGTTTTTCCAAATCCGCGACGATTGACAACTCGTCCTCATCGTTTTCTGTGCGCATATGCTGTCGGTACGGATATGCTGTTGAGAGATCTGTCGCACTCAAAAAAACGGTAGAATCGTCTTTAATTCCCATAATTTCTTCATTGATACCATTTTTGCTTAACGATGAAAAGGTATTCAGTCCAGGATGTCCGTTATGGCCACTTAGTTGGGACGCATAGTTTTCTTTGCTTTCGGATTCAGCACTCTCACAACTTTCACAAGTATTGTGATTCGGTTCCGAATGGAAACAGTCATTCAATGACATCCCTCGACTTTCAAATGCACAATTCAAAATAATCTCGACTTTACCAGGCTTGTGTAGATTCATAACTAGATAGTGTGGCAGGTCATTTGAGGCTCGACTGATATAACCTTTCGACTCGTACGTGGCAAGTATTTAATCATGATTTCTTAACAAGTTCTGGTCTTCAGATAGTCTTCTTGGAAAATTGCTGGGTTTACGTTCTGCCTTAAATTTGTTGTTTGACAAACTGTGCCAGTCGAACTTCCACGGTAATGGAACTTGGTGTGGCATCACACACTTCTCCAGAATCAACAGCCTAGGGTTTGACGAGATTCAACATTGATTCTGACCTTCATAGCTTTATCGGATACGCTAAGCTGAAGGCACACGGTCAAGCATCCACGCCATTTTGCACGCTGTCGTGGCGACTCAAGTGTACAGGGAGCCAACAAACTGATCAAATCCTCAAGTACACTAGCAACAACCCAACGACGCACAAAATCAGTTGCGTGTAGACGTTATTCAAAACAGCGAGAACACACTGCAGCACAACAATTTCATGAAGAAGTGAAGAAAATTGCTTGATGTCCACCCTAAAGAAGAACGGCTACCCAAGAAACTTTATCAGCGGATGCCTATCAACTACGAAGTTATCAACAGAAATCAATAAACGCGTCATCCTACCGTACATAGAAAATACATTAGAAATCACGACCAGGCTACTGAGACCACCTGGAATCGGTATGGCTCATAAACCAACAAATTCCCTCTAAACACTATTATGCAGACCAAAGGATGCAACAACCAAAGAAGACAAACCGAACATCATTTACAAAGTCAACTGCAATAATTGCAATCAACACCACATTGGACAAAGTGGTCGCCCTCTTCGCCTTCATCTACATGAACACCAGTTGGCTGGTAAACGTCACGACATTTCATCACTCATTTCAATGCATGTGGATAATTATGGGAATGAATTCCATTTCGATACTGTAGAAATCATGGACGGGGAGAGGTAACACAAAGAATATCAGAGAATTCCTGGAAGCTTGGCATTCAGATAAGTCAGTCAGCAATCAATAGATGCATAGACATAGACCCAATCTATCGACCAATACGAAAAGTGCTAGACGACAGAAAGGTCAGAGGTCAAGCAGAGGAACAGCCAACAAGAAAATCTGTCCAGTCAGTCAATGGAACAACAATCAAAGGAAACAACCAGTCACAAACCAGTTCGTCGGGGCAAGCTACTAAGTCACTCATGGAGAGATATTGACAGCTCACTATATTACTGAAGTTAGTGCCGATGATGTCGTCTAGCAAGACGATGAAAGCCCCACAATTAAACAACCCAGCTCAGAAAACACAGTGCAACCAAGTATGACATGCTAGTCAGAGCATGAATTTCTCTCTATCCTGAGTTCACTCCAGAGGGAGAACATTTTAGAATGGCGGCATGAAATTAACTACCTTTTGGTATTACGTTCTGTATTCAGAAGTAATTTGTACTGCCTTTATCCCGTCCTCAACCAGGGAACTTTCAATCAATGACTGAGCTTATGAATTCTAAAGTGCCCTTTTTCCCCCTTCCATTTTATTTTTGCCCTCTTTTCGCACCACTACTATATTCTTGAATGACTCTTTAGTTTACTTCAGGAACGACTGAAACATCCAATTAGACTTCATGATATTATGGAAATTCCCTTCTTCAGTCGGAATCAAGAGTCGCAGTTGGCAGTATCGATTGTTGCCAGGGTGACCTATAAATTCACTCGGGTTTCTCTGATGTCAGACCAATTTTTAGTTCATGCTCCCTACCTTGGATGCAATTGAGATCGTTCAGTCTGAGACCTTGGGAAAGTCAAATAACGCATGTGAGCTCACCATGTTGGTTTGTGGTACAGTTTTGTGATAAGTTTTTGCATTTTTGTGATATCTGTGCTTCTTCGAGACGTCAAGCAGGTTTTTTATGTTACACATTTTCCGTTAGTGCACTTGCTTTGAATGTGACGTGTACAATCCACGTGTACTCCTTGTTTTTGTGGCTTTTCATGTCATGATTTTATTGTTGTTCCTTATTTACGCCTAATAAATGCTTCTGTGTAAGCTTTTTTATATTGATAAACGTTTTCTTCAACAGCAGCTGTAATATTTCGTTGAAACAGCTTTCAGTTTTCTCATTCCCTTTTCATGCTGTTTCATGCCGAGTTGCCACTGATAGCTGCAGGCCAAAGCTGCAAATAGCTCGCTGAATTGTAATGGAAGATTGCAAAATCTGGGAATTCGGTAAGTTTTTATTTACAATTCCACCCAGGCTTCTTGCTTACACACTACTACTCAATGGTCAGGGGACAACGATGCCACGGTCCCAGTGACCATGGATATCAGCCAGGTAGTTGGTGCTGTGATGCGCACTCGTCGGTATTCAAGCAGGGCTCAGATCGGAAATATACTTGAACAGTTTCGAAAAATATGCATCTTAGTGTTTTTAAAGCTTCTGTCGTATATGTGGACACAACACATAGTCACAAAGTGCAGACAGAACCGTTTCCCTCCACATTTACGATATTACTTTGTTGTTTCCCGTTGTAAGTATGGATACAAAAGATACTCCAGAGGCATGGATTTGCGATCTCGTCCGTAAGATGATTAGCTTTTCATTTCCTTGGTTGTCAATCTACTTTTCCTTTCCACTTCAACGGAGTTGAGTTTGTTTTGAGCAGATTAACACTAAGCACAATAAAAAATGTGACCTGGAACTCATGAAATGCGATCCTTATTTCAGAAGGCTGAGCAGTGAAGAAAAAGGGAAATGGGCGTCCTTTGATCCAACCCTCAGCCGAGGTGAGAGGAGCAATTGAGTATGTAGAAGACTAATTCCCAAAGGTTTTCACCGGTAATGATGTTCACAGTCTAAGAAGACAAATAGTGATGAAAGTTAGCACTTACTTTTCGAATAATCTCTCACATTTAATCAATGTGCACGCCAAGTCAACACTGTGGATCATGTTAATGGTGCATACCTATGACAAAACTGCTGACGAAGAAACAAATGTGAGCATCGGCATACTACCATGAAACACTTACTTTAGGTAACAACACGAACAATCGTGGTGAGAGTTCGCATAGGCAGCTTAAACTGTATTTTAAGAGAAATCATCTTCATAAATGTATATATAAAACGTTTAAATGTGGTTGCCGACGTAGAAGAGTGGGAGCACTCATTAGTAGTAACCAGAAGTATCGATACGACACTTCAAGTTCACTAATGCCACTTCTCAGTCAAATTACGCTATTCGCAGCACGTAATGTGTTCAAGGCACTTTATCACCTGCGTAGCATTCAATTAGACCTTAGCAACAACGAAGAAGAGTTCAGAATGGACTATGGAAGTACCTGTCTACGAGGTTGACTTCATGACTTGTACGCTTTCATGTGGTGTATTTTTTGTGAAAAGAATTCCCTGTAGACGCATGATCTCACCACACGTTTCGAGCAATTTATGGATATGTTGTATTCTATAAGATAATAAGCTTCTTTGTAGTGGAAAAGGCGTTGAGTAATTGCAGTGGGTGGTGTTGGGTTGATGCATCATTCACTGGTATGGCACCATGTGAGAGGCCACGCAGGGAACCGATACAAATTTACCGCCAGATATACACCGAGGAGCGTAGATTAGGAAAAGAAGTCAGTGATGTGGAAACGGCTAAAATGAGTAGTGTTTTGTAATTTTTAAAGAGCCAGCAAAATACCAATTAATTATGTGCTATTGGTAATTCCTAAATGTATACGCTGTCTACATACCATGGTGTTTTTCTTCCACTTCCTCGGGATTAGACATCAAGCAATCGGGATATCAGAATTAAATGTGTGTCTAAGTAGTTGTAACAACTGGGTGTAGTGGCTGTTCGCAATAAGTGGAGGGTTTTATCAACTCCAATTAGGTGATTGCCATCAAGAGATCTACCTGTTAAAAAATACGAACAGGTCCCTAACCACAGATATCCTGGTAGCACTACTTGCGAATGGCCAGCCACCACTTACCTCGATGTGCAATGCTAGCGGAAGTTGAATTAGGTTGGAAGAAAGTTCAGAGTGGCGAAAGCAAGACGTGGTACCAGTGCATGAAGTTTATGGCCGTTGGCCTTAGCCGTGTGGGGAGGTGTGATCTATCTAGTTAGGGTTCGCGTGTAAATGGAAATCGGGGTTGACGGCATGGCTGCTCATTCTTTACACCTTCATCTACTTTGGTATCGGTCTTGCCCATCTACTTGTTCTTTGTATACTACTTTGAAATGTAGCAAATTGACCCAATACACTTGTGTCAAAAGTTTTAAGCTGCTTTCCTTTGTCTGTCTCTTGAATGGAAGCTCATCAACGCGTATAATAAAGAAACCGCAACTGATAAGACGGAAATATCTATCCAGGAGCAAGTAATTCGTCTTTTTAGTCATAATAACATCAACATTCCCACATACAATTGCAGGAGTTCATCGGAAGCATTAGAATGACTGTATGTTAGGTTATAAGGAACACACGCACTATGATTTCCTACATAACTCCATATACAGACTCTGCCATTCCTAAAATATAAGAAAATAAACTTACATTCAGTTCATCGCACAATTTACAGAACATAAAATCTCCAAGGAAGTGAACCAAAGCTGGATTTCCCGTTTCATATTGCCAATGCGAGTACACTGGGTACTGATTTACACGAATTTCTCCTCAAATGTCTAACAATTGCATTTTAAATAGTGATATTTCGATGAACTTGGAGGGATCAATGGTAAACTTGTAAAAATCTAACAATACACTGTTCGCATGCACGTTTTCGTAAACATTACTACTCGACCGAAGTGACTAAAACTGCAGATAATACGATTGCCTTCTTTTAAGCATCTACATTGTTTGCACGCCGTACATTGACCTCGTCAGCAAATGCTTGGGCTATACTTGCCTAACACACTGAAACACTAACAGAGATACTAAGATCTGGACAAATAAAGCCAAGAAAACTACTCCTTACAAGATAGAAAAGATGGAACTTATTCACAACAATCAGTTTCTATCAAAATGTATGACAGCACCCATTTGCTACAGGCCTCACAATCAAACGGTGGTTATTTTTCATATTTCCAGTCAAGTACTCCCTATTAACGATACTGCACATAATAACCCTTTCAATCCCTTCTTGCTCTTTTACCTTCTGTAAGTAGTCTGTATACAAATGACCTCGCAACCCTAACAAGACTCATCTGCATCTCACCACACGAGAATTATTATTCGGTAATGTAAAGTGTTGACCACGTACACACAGAAATAATAATTGTCTCCATCAAATAAGCAGGCATATTGCGAACCACCAACTGAATAGTCAGTGACAGTTCGTATGAATTAGGGATTTAACAAATAGGGATACGGCGGTTCGTTCTAAGATGAGATTTGAAAACTTGTCATAGCCATCTCATATACGTAATTAAGGGGACCGCAGTTACAGGGAACCTTATGAATACTGAGAAACGTGCCAATGTTGATGTAGATGTCCCATGAAGCGCAAAAGTGATACACTTTCTACTTACAAGGGATCAAAGCTAATATGAAGATATTAATTAGCCACAACTAGGCCATTCTAGGGATATTAGAAAATAAATTACAAAAAGATATGTAATCGTGGTATTTATGCAACAAGGAAAAATCATTATCTTGGACTTACCTTTACCCCTCAGTTGAGAAATATGTATACTTCTGAATAAATACACTAAACAACTATCACAACTTCAAGTCTACCATCGCTTTCACACATTATAACCTCGTCGTAAGCGTAAAGATAGCTTTACAATTGCAACAAAGTTAACGTACTTCTTATCTCAGTCTGTTAAACGTGTTTTTGTGCTGGTTTGGCATAAATCACCATAAAAACGTATGCTTCATCTTATCCCTAACAAAATGTATAGCCATAGCTCTACCAAAAATGAAGCTTAACATAACAGCATTATCGGTCACTGATATTGCACACTTACGTTCCCCTGAAACAGCTAATAAAACGTGTGTACTGGATGAACACAGCTGCAACATACGAGCAAACGGACCACAATTGTAGCGCAGTCATCAATCAGCTGGTGAATTTCTCTAAAAAGTATTATTTTTTTTATAGGGAATGATGTGAAAAAATGCTTTAGTAGTAGAAAATACTCACAAAAACAATAAATTACCTGTCATCCGAACATAAAAGCAACTAAGATCTATACTTAGCATTGTTGCTAGGGTAAGATTTAAAGCCAGTGAAGTTACTCTTTATTCACATTCAAACTTTACTTATCCACTCCCTTCATCTTCCAGTATTGATCAACCTTATTGTTCTTTCTTTTCCAAGCTTTGACATTCTTCGTCTGTCTGTTTGTTTGACTTTCAAAACACCCCTGTTTATATTGTCATGCTATTCTGAACATTCGTGTTATCCTTTATACTACCACCAATTTTATTAGTCTTAACTACACAATCCGTATGCTTATTGCCATCGTTTCAAAAATTACCTTGATTGTTAACACTTAATATATGTTGAGAGCTATGTATAATACAGTGAAGCCTGATGAGATGTCATTGAAAACAATATTTCTAGCTTACATGCCTTTTTATAACAAGTGAATATCAGAATAAGATATATTGAGGTTATTAGGGATTTTATGTTTAGGGTAGTATTCATCACAGACTGACGTCGGTAGGAGAAACGCTGAAAACCTGTGTGCTAAGACGAAATGGCTATTGAGTACTCATAGCTGATGATAATTCGTGATGAACGCCACCATATATACACCATAAATGTGCATTAGTAAAGATGGATAGTGACTAGCAGTGGAATCCAGAATGCGCACTTCGTCCTATTTGGGACTCATCAGCTGGATTTGCCTGCATGCCAGTGAGGGATTTTGTTCCCACCGGGATTCAGACTCAGGAGCGATCGCTTCAAACATAACAACGTCGCCGTGGCTTGGTGGTGTAGTGGATAGTGCTCTGACGTTTGAAGAAACCGCTAACGACTCTGAGTCCCAGTGGGAATAACATCACTCACTGGGAGGCAGACACATCCAGCTGACGAGTCCCGGATAGGACGAAATACGCATTGGTTCCCAGTTGCATACTACAATGTTATAAACACAACGAAAGCAATCTCTGCCTTAGTTTTTCCAATGGTTACATGCAAAACTAGCACACATTGTTGATGTTTTAGATGAAACTTTAGAAAGCATTCACGCTTTGAGGCCTGCTCAGATATCTGCGCTACTAAATTTCCCATCTCACATACTGCAACAGATTTTTCCAAGCTTTTATTTGGTTTAATCATTTCACTACGTCCTCTAATCACACTATACATTCACTCACATTTTTAAGACTTTACAATCTATTGTGATAATTTTATCAAATAAGATGAGGAAAATGCATCACGGTGGATGGCAATGTGCTTCGAAGAGAACAACTTTATCTCAGATGACACTGTCTAAGATCGTCAGCACGAACTGCAGATCCTTGCATCAACAAGTGGATTACTTACAATCTCTTCTTCTTCCTCCAAGGTGTACTTCAATGGTGAGGTAATTGGAATATAAGAAACTTGGTTGCATGATCTGTATGATGACAGCTTGGTTCCTCCTAATGGTTTCGAAATCTCCCGTCCGAATCGATGCAGTTGTACCAAGAAGTGTGGAGGTGGTGTAACTACCTTCATCAATACCCACCAGTACATATGCTTCAAATTCTCAAATGACTACATTGAATGCACCACTGCGAAATGCCACCTACAACATTCGGACAAACATCACTTTATTCAGAGGATAAATATTTGTGATGCCGGATTGGAGTTACTCCGAATTATCTGATTTCTCTAATATGTCCACTGAATTGACAACCCCTATACTCCATGCTTCCCTGTCGATAACATCAGCTGATCTCAATTCTTGTGACCACAGCTTTCTCATGACTCTTGGTCATCAAAACCCTGTTAACTTCATAACACGTCAGGACGCTACACTAGACTTGGTATTCGTCAGTGAAACTGATACATATGAAACTCGCAAGAGAGTCCCACCACTCAACTCAGATCATCACACCATACTCGGTTTGCTTAACATATACGTCAAACTACACAAAACAGCCTTCACATATCGGTATAATGAAGTTGTACATGGAAAGTATTCATAGAGTGACATACTTCAACTAAGAAGAATGTTACAGTATGCAAACTGGAAACTATTTGACAGTCATGTTTTGAACGATACTACTGATGGTGTGACATAGTATCTCCAGTTTTGCATAGATATGTGTTGTCCTAGCGAGAAACGTTTTCTACGCTTCGAATGTATATCTTCGCCTCAACTGATGAGACTCAGAAAAAGAAAGACAAAGACCGTATGCAGGTAGTGATAAGGCTGGTGCTCGTCGACTGAACATCTCAATTCGATTGGAAATTAAACATCTGAGCCTACTATATGGCCAGAAACGTTGCGATGAAAAACCTCTTCCAGCATGTGTAAACATTTAAAGGGACATCACTGGTAGTAGACACCGTAGTGAAGAAGCATGTGTTGATGTCTGTGCTTTGAACAAATCATTTCTACACCAACCCGACTGTTCCATCCCACTCTGTCCCTAGGTTTCCAATGAAGAATGTTGACCAAAATTCACCGAGAAACACGTTTTCAAGTATTTCAAAACTCCGACAACTTCATTCAGTTTAAGTCAAGATATCACGTCAAGGTTCATATTCTGGTGAAGAGTGCTGATAAACTAGGCCAGGCATCAACTAACATGCTGAATAGATAGTTTACAGAAACAATATACCAGGTGCCGGAAAAGATATTAGGATTGTCCCAGTGTTGAAGTCGGTGACTCCGAGGGGATCTCTGAAATTCCGTCACACTGAAGTTACCAATTCGTTCTTGAAAATAATGCAGAAGTTACCAATACCTGTGCTCGAATCTTCTTTGAAGGTTTTTCAAGGTCTTAATCAGCTTGCATACAAAAGAAGAAGAGGCACACTGGGTTCCGGCAATGTCTTATATCACAATATTGCATATATTCTTGACAGAAATGCCCAGTATGTCGGGCGTACTTCTTCAGACTATACTTCAGCAGATAATTCTTTCCCAAGACCTCTTTTACTGCGAAAGCTAACAATGAAACTTTCCGGATCCTGAAGGGAAAGCATATACTGTCCACAGAGAGAAGCACCCCACCCCATTGCTTACTGACACTGGTGTCCTCCAAGATGACGTTCTCTCCCCTAATATTCTCCCTTTTTTCTACGTGACATACCGTCTTCAGATAGCATAAGTTTTATGCCAGTGGTAATGACTTAACAGATTCCATACCTGTCTCCTCTTCAACTGATTGTTCCCAAATGCCAAGTTTCCCATCTAATCTACCACAATAGTCCTCCATGAATGCTGTTACGCTTAATTCTACAAAATTTATTCACTTTGATTTCAGGCGTGAACACAAACATTTAAACTGCTTAGGCGCTATGTTTCCTCTTGTATAGATAGTTGTCTATTAGAGGATGTTACAAAGGTGACTTCTCTCAATGTTTGATTTTCATAGCACCTTATCGGGTAATCCCATATCTCCTCAATTTCAAAAAGAATATTTCCACCACCGAAAACAATGAATGTCATTGGTTAGACCACAGATGCGATTGTGAATGCGCACTGTTGATGAGTCCCACACTATGGCGAAGCAGATGTCAAGTACTCCCAGGTTTCCTGTGACTCTCAAAATCTCATCAATGCATGGTCAACATCAACCTGAATCAGTGCTAGTGTCTTGAGATACTTGAGCTGAAAATTCTCAGGAGTGAGTCATTTGCATAGTCGCTAGCAAACGGGTGATTGCTAAACTGTTAACATACAAAATTAAATGGTATTCCACAGAGAATATTCCAGTATCCAGATGATTCGTCTCTCAATTCTGCTAACCACATCGCCACTCACAATTCTTTACATTCCTCTACCATTCACAAAATTGTGAAAGTCAACTAGTATGCATTTTTCGAGGGGAACAGAAAATATCTATCAGCTAAGTCGAAATATATACTGCTCTGTGCAATGCACATTCAGGCAATGTGGAAAATATCCACTACTGATGATGATGATGATTGTTTTTGAAGTAATTACAAATCGTCTGGAGCACTAAGTGACACAGTTTAGAACCTCAGGTGGGACATCACTACCAACGAGATCTCTGATTAGCCTTGTTGATGAGTGCCGAGAAACACGAAACCAAGGTTGACAGTTTCCTGCTGTTCGCCTCCTACAAACTAACATCTCTCTCACTGCATCGTGATTATGAGTCTCATATCCCGGTGATCACATTGCAAGATGGTCTATATAATTCGATTAGCACATAGGACTAGAAAACAGGATTTTGATTGCCCTCTAGTGATCAATAAATATATAGTCTGACAATCAGTCAGCATTATTATTTCAACTGATTTCTTTGATGTTGTTCCTTGATCACTTCGTGATGGAGAACGGAGTGATGTCTATTTTGATACAAGTGATGTTACAGTCCACACTGATACGAAGCAGGATTCGTCGCCTGTTTTCACTTCGAAAAGCAACATACATGCTTGTCGAGAATTATGGTACTCACTGCTGGACTTCTCATTGCTTTTCAGATGCAGATCCATCGGATTAAATTCTTCGTGGAGACGAGATAGAAGTGGATGAATTTCACCTTAAGATTGAACAGTTCACTCTCACATGTCTTCTCCATCCCTCAATTTCACCGATTTCATTGATGTGCAATTCAAATATATGTTGATAATATATGAAAATTGTAAACAATGGAGTTCAGCTGCGGACTAACTCTATGCAGATGAGAATTCCCGAACTGTCAAATACTCGTTGGTCGTATGGAGTTGGTTCACGGGAAACGAAGACGATGTGGGAGCATAAAGTCATGGGATGTCGACTAGCAATGAGTTTGGTTGAGAACCGTGAAGCAGCATGTGATCATATTACTTGTTTTTGAAAAAGAGTGAACAAGCCAGGTCAGTGAATCGTTTTTATATGATGCAGAACTACTTCTCAGTGATCAGAATTTCTGAGGAAAATAGAGTATGAAACCGGAAACAATATCTTTTCATTGCAATTGGTAGGACATTTACACATTCTGATCTGGTCTCCGTCGTTGGCTATTCACAAGAAGCTTCGATATATGTCCCCATTTCGACCTTCATACATTCTAGAGATGCAGTCAGGTTCGGAGTGGAGTAAGATTAGCAGTGACGACAATCTCAGATGTTGTGTCTTACTTTGGAGGAGTTGGCACCCCGAGAACAAAACGACTCAAAACCATTAAAAAATTTTCCCAATGTTGTTTTGGACGCCTTCAGTGCCGTTCATCATGAAATACATTTGGTCCACGGTAATAATTTTTTAAGCTATTTTTTCTACCCCTTCCTCCTCACTCCCTGTGTCACCTGTTGTCCAATTAAAGTAGACGATGAAATGTCCCATGTTATTGGTTGCACGGAATCCAAAGGTACTATTAAAAGCGAGCAAACTGAGGACGGGTTGCTTCGTTTTTATGATGACCGACGATACCGTCCAAAGTGTTGTAACCGAAAACGATTCGATTATTATGGAGCGTCTTTGTCTCGCCGCGTTTCCGTCCTTTGACTCTTTGTAGGTCGCCCTGAAGGAGTATGAGGAACAGACGTACACACACTACGTCGTGCGAGATTCACATCTTCAAGGTGACCAAAGAGCTAACGTCAAGTTTGTCTGCTATAAGGCTAGTGAACGCCGGTCAATAGGTGGTGTAGTGACAAGAAGGTCAGTTATGTTTGTTTTCATTATTTACTTCATAGAATATACCTGAAATGTTCGTGCTCGCGAAGTTCTTAGAAGGTTTCTGGACAATTACTCGGTGACTGTTGACTCACAATCATCCCTGAAATTCACTGCTTTATGACAATAGTTCGTGGTCGCAGAAGTTGACAGGAGCTGAATTGGAGAGCATAAAGCCATTGCTGATATCCTGAACGGCTGCATTTAATGTTGTTGATTTCGTTTATGCACACCATGATAAGCGATTGAATAGTCAAGATGTGTTCAATATACGCTATCGCCTCTTCGCTAAGTGTAATTTGACCTGTGGTTGAAATTTCCCTTATAACGATGTTGTTGTAGGCAGTTATGAAAAGTTGCAGGAGCATATAATCTGTCAAGGTGGATCAGCATCCTTCTCTGTCATAGCTGGTGGAGATCTGAAATCATTTTTTGTCGCTACAGCCGATCAGCTGAAAGTAGCTGAAAACTGTCTTCATCTACTGGGTTTCGATGGCACTTACAAGACTAATAATGAGAACCTTTTTCTCTACGAGTTAGTAGCCACTGACATCAACTTCATGGCTATTCCCATAGCTTTTGCTTTCATAATCAGTGAGACATCAGAACTGATTGGTGCATTTCTGAGGTTTTTTAATAATATTATTGGAAGCCGCAGAGTGGGTGCTTTCATAATAGATTACTCTCCTGCAATTTCGTCTGCATTATGCCAAGTTTTCCGCACTCACATCACCTTCTGTGTCGTGTGCATATCACTCACAACGTGATAAAAAGGGTGAGCGAGGTTAATATCTTTGGTTGACGTTTATCGCACGGATGTTTCTCCCCCTAGTTTATTTAGGGGGAAAGAAAGAAATTTGAAGTGAAAAATGACTGGCTGGCTCCTCCGTTTAAAAGTCAATGTGTTTGTGTGACGAAGATACTTTCCTATTCGACTAGGACACTTATTTGTAAGAATCTCATTAGTTGAGCATAGATAAGCTATCCGTATTTAGATTGGCCTAGAAAAATATCATCACTTGTCACATGAATTCTGTTTTAAGAAATCAGTCGCCTTCAGGTTACGATTAAATCCGAAATGAATTTAAGTTTGTGGAGAATTTAGTTCTGTAGTGTCAATGTTGTGTTATATTTCAGGGAGCCTGTTTCAAAATGAATTTAGTGTAATTGTTGTTATGATAATTGTAATTTCCTGTTGTTATGCAGGGTTGGATCGCTCGATCTCTGTTCGTATATGGGCTCCCAAGCGGCTACCTTGTTACTACTGCTGATTCATGAACCAAAGTTGATCTGGGTGACTAACAGAGAACTCCAGGATTGATGTTTTGTACTATTTGTTACTTGGGTTAGTGAAAAAGGCCCTGCCGGTTTAAGCGATGGGTATTTAGTTTGATCCACCATGAGAACCACATCACTGACTGGGGTCCTGCTACATCCAGCTGACGAGTCCCGAGTAGGACGAAATGCGTGTCCTGGTAGTTGCTGAGATCAATATGTATTGAGTGTAATTTAGCACTGTAAATGAGGTTTGCAGATAAATCTACATCTTAAATGTATTAATAGAAAGTTTGCACAGTCATGTGTTCTTATTTTGGTATTAATTGGAACAAAACTACTGCCGGTGATCACACCAACAGTCGGAATATTTTCTTAATAATTTTCTGAAATGAAAGCTTACCATTGTTTGTAAACTTTTCATTTGAAATGTACTTATAATCTATTATTCCATTCGGCAATACACAATCTTTTCATCGATCTATTTAAATCCTTGTAGGAATACGCTGCTACATTGTATAAGTTGCATTTTTACGTGTATAATCCTAGTGTAGTATATTAGAACAAATAACGAAATAAACAAATATTTTGTATTAATCCTCAACGTTTCAATCTTGCTAGGAAGATCCTTTTCAAGAGTATGAATCTGACATTGGCAGGGATTACACAAGTAAAAATACACCTTATACAATGAATCATACTAACTTGGTGCCCAAGTTTTTTCAAACCATCCAGTCCATTGTTGGTCAGGATACCTTCAATACACTGCTAGCTGTAACTTTGAGGATAATCTTGGTGAGAAACTGATTACTCTGTCTTGGTAGTTCTGACCAACATTAAGGTGGTCTTCGAAAACAAGTACTAACTGAGTAATCACTTTCATAAAAGCCAACCTTACAAAGTATCTCCGTGTTTGCCTCGAAATCGCTACCATGTACTCTGCACTACGAAACTTTTTATTGAGAGTCGATTTGCTGTTCAAGTTGAAGTATGAGAGAGGGGAAACTATTTCATTTGTGATTAAGAGGCAGCATTTCTTTAATTTCCTATGTTTCTAAGGCGTGGTAGTGTATTGGGATTGTTGTTGTTATCGAATAACTGCAGTAAATTGGCTTAAAATAACCATGTGAGTATTTAATATTTTGTTCATGATTGAAGAACCAAGGTTTTTACTTGAGGTTGGAAATAGTCTGGCCCTGATAACATTTTACTTTCAACGTATGCGTTGAGTTCCGATGACTAGCATATATAATATTACTTGAAATTTCTTATGGCTTAGGATAATTCACTGAGGTCATTTAAAGCCATATTTTTCAACAAACAAAAATCCCCCCTAAACAAATTAGGGGGGAGAAGAGAACTGTGTAATAAACTTAAACCCAACAGATATTACCAACAATATAGATGGGGAGTAATGTAGGAGACTGTCTTTTGTTTATTTATTCATTTCCATGAAATATAAAGAGATCAGAATGTTTGACGAAATTTGTATTAATTTACATCACAGACGACAAGACATGTATGCATATCTAGTGTTGGTGGTATTTCATGAAGTTCGGGTAGTCTATATTAGTATTCGTGTGGTGGCAGTGAATGTTAACAAGGTAAGACATTCGAAAGTTGTTAAATTTCAATACAGTAGACAGCATACTTCCCCAAACACGAGAAGTACACATATATCGAGTCGAATGCCAAGCTCATATGCATCATCTATAATTCCGCTTGACATCCATCGTTCCGAGTTTATTCACTTCAAATACATATGAGTAGGGGAGAGGGTGGGAAGTGAACTAATCATTATTCAGAGCACTAAATCAATACTGAAAATGATTCATCATCAAGTTGTATATTGAACTTGATTCACGCTGCCCTGTAATGTGCGCCTGATTTCGGCTCATAAAATCACTGACACTCTTCTACTCCATTCTGAATGTGTGTCGCTCACGAGGCTAACTGTACACATGACCAACACTGCTCACATTTGTGTCACTGACTGATGCACGTTGACTTCACAGAAATTACAGAAATCCTACATAATTGAAGTGAAACTCATGAGACCTCAGTGATCGTATGGGTTGGCTTTTGCCTTCTAATTTTCTGTTTGTCATAAACAGTATAGTTAATGCAAGCACAGAATGTATACGATGGAATTGAAGCTATTCGGAAACGCAAGAATTCGAATACTGCTTCATTCATTGAATATGTAATAGGTTTCTGATTGCCTTATTAATTAGTGTTATTAATTACCCTGTTGGCAGAGAATTCACTAATGCCTCCGTACCGATAGGAAATGCTTCGAAACAGTATTTTGTGAAATCGGAGGTTCCGAAAGTCTGCCTGAGATGAAGATTGAAACGGTGGAATGGAAAACTGACTTCATCATTCCACATGTTCCACACCGATTATTATTTTCCATCCAGTTGCCAAATAAACACCAACAACCATGTCATTCTAAACTATTTATTTAAATCACTACAAATTACTACAGTAAGAAATCCAAAGGTATTCACTGATATTAACATCCACAGTTATTATCCTGCAAATATACGAGGAGAAAGAATCACATCGAAAACTATGCTTTCCATAAACCAATCACTGCACACGTCAAGCGACCACCTGAATTGCCTGTTGTGCGGCTCGCATCATTGTCATTTCGACCCAAATCATCTTCGTCACCATGTATGACGATTGTTCTTCCGAGAAACGTGTCATATTCCTTCAAATCTGAAACGTCAAGCTTCGTAATGATACGCATATCGCCATACTCATCCACTTGAAAGTTTCCGAGATCACCGGGATTTTTTGGTGGGTCTGTCAGTCCACCATGGTTACTGAAATTTATCCAAGTAAACAAAAGATAATTGGTCAACAGACAATCACCACTTTCATACCAATACACATCTGATGATTGCGTGACCAGTATGTGAAAGAAATTCCCTGATCAAATCAACACTTATGCCATCTTCTTCGTTTGCTGCTGCAGTCAACTACTCTGATTTCCATTCAGTCGACTTCAATCTCACGTCATGACCATGAAATACTAATGCTAAGAGGAGCACCAGTTAGAATGGGAGAGGGTTATTTCATCCAGCAATCTGATAGTCAGTCTGATTTGTTGGTCAGTCGTGATGAAAGAATGAATTCATTTGATCAGGAGTAGTTGAGTAGCTGAGATCATGTGACTACAATGTTTCATGTAATGTGCCGTGTTTACATTTATGTGATTTGCACATAGGAGATAAACATCATCTTGACGACAATCGATTCTCGCGTGCAATTTAATTTAGTTAATACATAAGTTATAACATTATTCAAAGTTTGAAATCCATGTGTGGTTTAGAAGACGTCACTGACAATGTGATGGTGATTTGTGTCAATTACATGGGGTCAAATGTTAGAGTGAAATATTTAACAAGGCTAAAATTTCGCATTGTGAAATCTGAAAGATGACACATGATTGAACAATCTTGTTTTCAATTAAATCTCATCATATGGAATTGCTTTGTCTATCGAGACAAGATTGGTTAGACTTCTTATATCTGAGGAGATATACGTAAATCAGAGTGAAGCCTGATAAGAGTCTATTGAAAACAGTATCGATCAAATATGTCTGTTTCTCATGTAATGTTCAGCGAAGTACATGAAAGTATTTCATAAATTGTTTACCTGTTGAATGGGTTGAAATGCGGTCCAGCGAGATTGCAGCCATTAGCTATCGTACCATATTCATGGATATGCACACCCAATTTGCGTCCACTTGGCAAACCATTCACTTTTCCAAGAATTGATAGTTCATTGCCTTCTAACGTGAAATACAAATCTCCAATATGATCTTCTCCTCTGAAACTAGCTATTGTATATTTTGTTTTGCTATACTCCGGCATCCCTACAGTAACAAAATTACTTTCCTGTGTATCTGAATAAAAGCTCATTCCAATGAAAAACTATCCTCCTCTACTGGATAAAAACTGGTTATAGAAGAAATGTATGTGTGTGTATTATCCCCATCTACTTGTAAATGACAAATTCAACACACACCGTCGACCAGGCGTCATCCTCACGTCACACAGACACTACGTACAACAACCTTGGAATATTATCAATAAATGTCTTCAACTATGTGTGTGTGTGTGCATGTGTTTAGTTCCTCAGCGTGATGTGATGTGAAACGGAATTAAGATAGTATTTGTTGAGTATCATGAAGAGACTTAGATGGCAACAATATTGTTTATGAGACTCGTACATATAATGAAGTTATGGTGCTGGCGTTTCACCAAGATCATTCTGAGGTTGGCATAGTTTATGAGGCAGCTTAATGCATACATTGGTTGGTCACTGTAGAGTAATTCATCATCATCATCATTATCAACATAGGACCAGGCATTACTGCGTAACGGTCCGAGTTGCCACACCTCATATCAGCACATCAAGTAAAAAGGTAGTGAGGTGAAGGATGAAGATAAGTGAATGCAGTCAAAAGAAATATAAAGTACGAGAAGAAAGGAAAGAGGAGTGACAAAATAGTGAGATTCGGTATAGCGTTGTTAAGATGAGGATAATGTGTGTATACATCTGCGCCACTGACTTCGGTTCTGAGCCATATCACCTAGGGTCTCCAACCACTGGTTCCTCTTGTCCCGTGGACCCCAACCACCTAGTCTGCATCGTCCTACATGGCTTAAACCAACAGTCAGAGACTTCATACATTGGTGCCATGTTTTAGTCTGGCCACCTCGGGCCTTTTTCCAGCCTGAACCCACCTCAGCCAACATTGTGTGACGAGGCAATCGGTGACTAGGCATACGTAGTACGTGTCCCAACCATCTCAGTCGATGAAGGTTCACAACCTCGTCGACTGACTTACCTCTTCTCCCTAAAACTCTACACCTAACTTCTGCATTACTCACATGGTGACACCACGGAATACGTCCTATACTACGAAGGCAACGGTGGTCAAATACCTGAAACCTTTTTGTATCTTCCACTTTCAATGGCCATGTTTCACAGCCATACAGTAGAACAGAGCGGACTGCTGTGCAGTACACGCGACCCTTAATAGACAAACGAATATCACGGCGGCGCAAATTGGCAAAAGCCAATCGAGCCTTTTGTATCCGTGCAGAAATCTCATCGGCAACTAACCCACCGGGTTGATCCTACTTCCCAGGTAAGTGAAGTGGTCAACACACTCAACCACTTCACTCTCTATTGTTAACCGCGGTACCGCTGAAGACCAGTCCTGGAGCAAAAATTTGCATTTGGGTGGTGAAAATCGCATCCCAAACATTCTCAAATTCCCACTCAAAGTGTTCAGAAGACTCTGCATCTTGTCAGCGTCTTCACCTAACAGGACTATGTCATCTGCATATTCTAGATCTAAGGAAAATTCACCTGTGATCCGGTCAACGTCTTTGTAATTAGGTGACGAGAGGGAAACCTCCATAAGAATATCTATGATAAAATTAAATAAGAATGGGGATAGTGGGCATCCTTGACGGACACCACTTGATGAGTATAGCTCCCTGGACAACTCACCATAGGCTCTAACATGCCCACAAGTGTTCGAGTAGAGAGCTTTCAATAAGGTGATGTACTTACTAGGCACGCCTTTCAGTGACAGACACTGCCATAAGACTTCTCGATCAACGGAGTCAAATGCCGCCTTCAGGTCGAGAAATACAGCTATTGTCGGGCGTCTGTAAGCATGCCTATGTTCCAGGACCTGGCGCAGTGTGAATATTTGGTCGATACATCCACGGCCAGGTCTAAAGCCTGCCTGGTTTTCTCGGGCTTGCTGTTCCCGAGCTCCACTCAGGCGTCGGAGAATTATAGAACTTAGGATCTTAGACACTATGTTTGTCAGGCTGATTCCTCTGTGGTTATCACAAGAGGACTTCTCGCCTTTCTTGAAGACTGGGATGATGAGTGACTTAGACCAGTCGGAGGGGATCGTATTTGATTCCCATATACTGGCTAACACTTCCGTTAGCCTGACTAAGAGAACTCTACCACCATTCTTGTATACCTCAGCAGGTAGTCCGTCTGGTCCTGCTGCCCTTCCCCGTTTCAGGCTACCTACCGCTTTCTCAACTTCTTCTAGTGTTGGGGGACCTGTCTCTATGTCCCATTCAGGGTCCGACTGGATAGCGGGCAGCGCAATGGTGGCTGGAGGCCAGTTAAACTGTTCCTCAAAGTGTTCTGCCCATCGTCCCAGTCGCCTTCCCTGCGAGTGAATCGCCGATCCGTCCTTCTCCGCTATAACCTCACTAACTGTTGTTGACCATTTCCCCCAGTCTCCTTAATAAGTCTAAATAACTGTCTACTGTTACCGATCGCCGCTGCCTTTTCCATCTCTTTAGCCTTTGCTGCCCACCACTGTTCACGATCGTTGCGCAGACTTTTCGTCAGTTTATTTTTAAGTTGCGCTCGCTCTTCATTGTACTCAGAGCCTGCAGGGATGCATTCACGTGCATCCATTAGTTTGGAAGAAGCTGCTGATATCCACTGGCTCTTTTTAGCCATTATCTTGGAGTCGGCTACAGTCTCCAGTGCTGCTTTTACAGTAGACTGAAGATGGCACCAAGCTTCTTCTGGATGAGTGACAGTCTTTTGTTCCGATAACTGCCTAGCCAACTTCTCACTGAACACGGCTTTGGTGTTTTCGTTGTCCAGCAGAACTCGTAGTGGTTTTGTTGCCAAATTTTTTCTACGTCCATTGAGACGCAGGCATATACGTGCTCGGACCAACGCATGATCGCTGTCCAAACACGTACTCCAGAAGGAGCGGCAGTCTTCCACCGATCCTCTCCAGCGATGACTAATAGCAATGTGGTCTATCTGTGTCCATCGCTGAGTCGAGCTCGGTGGACGCCAGGTCAGACAGTGCCTTTCTTTATGTCTGAAATTTGTGCTGGCTAAAAATAGGCGGTTATCTGAGCATAGTTGTAATAGGCGATCACCGTTATCTGTACGTTCAGCTGGGATTCCGAAAGTGCCACCTAAGTGCCTTTCTGCCTCACTCAGTCTACCCACCTGTGCGTTGAGGTCACCTGCAACAACCACTACGTCCGAACGTTTGGCTTTCGAGAGGAGGTTAGACAGTTTATGGTAGAACTCGTCCTTCACTTCATCCGAACTACAGTCAGTGGGTGCGTAAGCAGAGATTACAAAGAGACAACGGCGAGTCTCACTATTCCTTTTAGTTCTCACTGTGCCGTTCAGCCTCATAGCGCAGAGGCGACTATCAACTGGGATCCAGTCTAGTAGTGAGTTTTCTGCCCTGGTGCTTAATGCTATACCTACACCTGCAAGACCACGAGAGCTAGCTATCGAATCTCCAGAAACTCGAAGGGTGAATTTTGCAGATTCACCAGATTGGTCAGGAGAGGTCAGGTGAATAACCACACTTGGGTCCTGTATGCGTGTCTCACAAACACAGCACACATCCATGCCCCGAGTTGCTAGAGTCTTTGCCAACGAAGCCTGTTGGCCAATTTGACGGAGGGTGCGGACATTGAAGGCTCCAATATGTAATTTGGAGCGTGGTTTAAGGAGACCAGGGATGCTGTTCTGTGGACTCAGATCGTTGTCGAAGGCTGCAGAGGTAGGAGAAATTGAAGATGATGCAGCATCATTAATTAAGAGACGTGAAGGAAGATTAGAAGGTAATGATGGAGGAGGAGGATAGCAGTCAGAAGAAACTTGGGTGCTGACAGAGTTGTGAGGGCGGTTGACACTTCCCGGCTGCCCACACCGTGGAAGGCTATTTCTTCTTAAGGTACCTGAAAGAGATTTGTGTGACCGCAGAGCCCATCGGACATCTGCTTGAGGCCTGTCACACCCAGCCTTTTGAGTATGATTATTTTGAATTTTTGTATTTTTGGGGCCGGATGAGCGAAAGGAAACGACAAGTGAACCAACACCGCCGGCCCGGCAGACCGTGGGGCGTGGTGGAGTGTGTTATTTTTGGGGCCGACCTTTTCTAACCCCCCCTTCCACTGAGAAGGCAGCATCAGCTTGGCACTGCTGGTCATCCAAGGGAAACACCTTACTGCTGTCACACCCCATCCAGCTAGCAGCAGTACGACTTCGCCCTCAGACCCCCATCATAGTGTAGCAATTTACACTATAACGGTAACTGCTTTTCGTCTAACCACTACCCAACAGACCTTTCTGGTATGGTAGGACCTCGAGGGAACAAGCGTTCCACCAGCATAGCTCGTTGGGTCATTGTGATATGCAAGCCCGACCACCACGTCAAGGTAGCAGCTATCTCATAGTGTCCAATTCTGTGCGCTGACCGAATTCTAGTGGTAATTTTACTTTTGGTGACCAAGGCAGGGGTCTCAGCACCACAGTGCACTTCGATTGATTTTGAGCGGTGCCAAACAATCTGCTGCAATATCTTTGACTTAATTCCGTGCTCTACGGCAGTAATCATCAGAGTGTATCTGCACCCTCGACGGAACTGATATCCGCTGATACGCTGCATATCTAAATCAAGCACTGGGTGTCACCAGCTGGAATCTAATAAAAACATCGATTCAATTAAGGTTGCAGATACAATATGATGACAAATACGAGACCTATAGAGTTTTTCAACAGACTGCCTACAACCATCCAAAATCTATCTTAGTGTACGCCTTCTTTCAGATCGCTGTGTGTTTTCTCAACAGTATAGAAATAAAGAGAACAGATTTATGGGCAAGTATAAAATCTTTACTTGTCTGATCACGGAATGAGCAGCATGGTATCTAAATAATGATAACAATAATTGTCGCATTCGCCAGCTCAAGAAGATTGCTGCAAACGCCATCTAATATGGGATTATATATAATCACATTATATAATCTATGAATAAATATTCACTGGTCAGGATGAACGTGCGACATGACATGTAGAGGAAACCGTCACAAATATTATATTTCACCTGTGTTATACTTGCATTAACCACAGCTTATTTGTGATATAACGACTCTCAATATTAACTCAACAGAGTGCAACCAATTATTCAGAGGTAGAATTACACACCAATATTGAAACATCGAAATCAAGAGATCATTATTTAAGATGTATTTGTGAACTTAATAAAATTTCAATTTTGATTGATTGTTTGAAGCAGGTGAGAGTGGTGTGGTAGGTGATAGTTTGAGACTGATTTACTTCGGAAGCAGTCTGAAGTTGATGCAAGTATAAGGGTATCGTATTACGATCAGCAATGAGCCCTACTCTTAGTATCATTCACAACAACTGCTATGCTATTACAAAACGTGCATCATTTCACTTCGAAAATAATCTGAAGTCGACAAAAGCATAACACTGACAAATCAGTAAGATGATGCAGTTTGTCTGAACCAAGTTATGTGTTCACGCCACATATTTGGAACAATCTGATCAAACATATCCTTGTCGTCATAGGCATTTGTTTGATAAGCTGTTAAGAGGAAGTATGTGAGTATATGAGGAGAAGAGGCTTAGTATGAAGTCTAAATTGAAAGGCGAAGAAGAAATGACAGTCAAGTGAGTGGAACTGAAAATACATTGACCTCGGTTTCAGTGATAACTTCATCAAGGAATGTGCAATATTGCAACAAATTGATTTTGAACACACTGAGTTCGCCTAAACTTCACATAGCTGATTCCTGAACACATTTCAGGATCTATTTTGAACGGGTTTGGTAAATAGGTACAGAGGCATAGAAGAGTCGATACTGCGACATGTCTGAACAAAGTGTGTGTAGCAAGTGAAGACCATGCATCTCTGCTACCAATGATTTAGGCTCAGCTGACTCAATTCGACTCGATTCGTTTCTCATTTCAAGCTACAGTGGACCGTCACTTGCATGAATCCAGGAGTCCCACTTGTACGTGCAGATAGTACAATGATTCGGCAAGCGATTTGCCTTATCCCTCCCATTACTACTTGTAAGGAATCGTATCACAAATTTTGATGTTGATCGACATGTGCTGTGTGGGCAACATCAACCATAGAAAACCAGTTCCAACAGTCAAGTGCTACCTGCTTCTCTCAACCGACTTCGTTGATTTTTCACATATCTAACATTTCGTAGTTCTAATAGAATTTGTAATACTACTTGAGCTGAAGACAAACCTGGATGGAGCAGGATTTCTCACCTATCTTCAACATGCAACGAATGAATACAGATGAACGAAGCTACGCCTATGTGATCAAGCCACATGAGACTACTTATATGTGACGGCTAGACGTCTGCGCATAACACGCCAGCAGTCCACGGAACTGCATTCAGTAGAATCCTGATGTAAGAAATTCTGAGGCAATCAGTCAGTGCTTGACCATAATGAGGAAGCAGATTTCACGAAGCACTGCTTTCACAGTAGACGCACCCGATATTGTCGTTGTCGGCGTTGCTGGTGCTGGTGTTGAAATCAGTAGATGTAATTATTAGAAGTTAACTGAGAGGCGAGAGATAGTAATAATAATTGAAATAATAATAATAATAATCATAATCAAGATGTTGATGATGATGATGATGATGATGATGATGTTGATGATGATGATGATGATGATGATGATGATGATGATGATGATGATGATGATGATGATGATGATGATGATGATGATGATGATGATGATGATGATGATGATGATGATGATGATGATGATGATGATGATGATACTTATAATAATAATAATCATAGTCATGTTGAAGATGATAAAAATGAAATGAAACTCAAGAGAATGAAAAGTATATTGATAATAAGGAATAAGTCAATCATGGGGAAAATAATGAGAATCAACCGAATGCTGTTTCCGAAATATCATCTTCCTAATTGAGTGTTGCTGCACGCCCCCTCACAGGAATTATAACCGTCCTGGTTAGTCAAACAGAGTAATATGCTTCGAATGCATCCAGTTTCAAGTGTAAAGCATCTTCACACTAGATATACTGTCTTCAGGAGCCATGCATAAAATTCGTGAAGTCAACGTTTTGTAGACAAGCAAGCTGAAAGTTTGTCAACCAGACAAACTTCCATTGTGTTACACAGTTGTCGCTAGCTCTAATCCTGCCATGGTTCGAATTTTCATTTCATCTTCAATCATCACCCAGTATCGATACCAGAATACCAAATCATAGCAATCTCAGATAGTCAAAAAGATAATATGATGGAAGCAAGAAGTAGAAAGAAGTGTGGATTGACTTACTTCCAGATCCCGTCACACCGGTGATAAGTAATAATGGCAAAGCGTATAACAGCATCATGACCGAAGTGAAATTGTGAATTATGTTTAGAAAAGCTATTTATGTTTAATCCTAGGTGACCGTTTACATACATATATATGAGTAGGCGTTGTGTTTTGTGTTTGTCTATGCTATTATGGCAGTAAGACCTTGTTTTGTACACAAAGATAAACAACATACCACTGTTTGTTTCAACTAATTAATGAGGTGACATTTTCACAAATTCCAAATCTTCTATATTAGAACTTGAAGTATAACACAACAATGAAGTATTAAAATATTTAATGCAAAGATTTATCTACGCATGAGTTAATTAATTCTACTCTTATGACTACTGTTATTTGTTAACATCCAAGTATTACTTTCATCAGAAAAGTAATCAAATGTTTATGAATTTTGAAACTTCCTCAAAAGGCATAGTAACCACGAGAATAGAGTTGTTGTGAGCTGAAAAAGCAGAGGAATTTTGATTTGTGGGTATTATTCAAGTTGTCATTGAAATTTAGTGAAGAGGATTAAGCTAGTACGATTATCACTGACAGGATTCATAGCGAACGCGTTGACCATTCACCCACTGGGTCACAGATCTTCGGTCCACAATTTCCCACTTCTGTCAATTTGCAATATAACGTGACCATCCATCAAGGTTTTCGGTTGGCATCCAATTCATTTCTGACTGCTTGACCTTACACGTCACAGATTTGCCAGTTGAGAAGTCTGATCCACCCTCACAATTCTATCATCACGCATGTAACATCCTATCATCATAGACCATAAACATCCATACATCCTAATATTTCCTGACATTCACAGTCACTATACCCGTGTCATCCTTGACTACTTCCAGCTGTTCAGCTCACAAAGAGTTCATGGGACGGCATTGTCGGACACCGGAAATCATGCTCCAGACCATGCATTGAAGCTTACGATATTCTCATTATTCCTAAATGTAGTCAGTGAGCTTTACAGGTCAAAACTCTGGCATCTCGGGCCATGCACTTATGCTGAGTATGTCAGACATGCATACAGAGTCAAGGCACCTATATTCACATAACGTTAACCGACGAACAGGGCGAATCTTCGAAATTACTCGTTCGAATTTCTACAGATTCGATGGCTAGTGTTCGTGGTCTTCAAGATGTAGATACAGCATTATTGCCACGACAGAAAGTGCACTGCTCCACTGGATGCCAGTAGACAGCCATCTGCATGTGCGCTGTTCGACTGGGAGGCACATATACAACTGAAAAGAACAGTGAAACTCACCGTTGACACTTTGTAATCTGAGTCTTCTAACCACAGCTCAACTGAATTGAAGCATGAGTTTTACCGACAACTGTCCAGCCTCCAACTAAAAAGCAAAGATTCACAAGTGGCTGTCGTACCAGGTGACTTCAATGGACAAGTGGGTAGGATAAGTCAAAGAGAAAGACCCCTAGTTGGCAGTTTAGTAACGCTAGCCAAACAAACAGGTAGAGGTTATCGTCTATTACAACCGTGCTCAAACAAACATCTTCCTCTGGGCAGTACGAACTCCAGAAATAAAAACAGACATTATCGGACGTGGCTCCCACCGACCACTACTCAGCAGTGGATACAGTTGGACCATTCTGCTGTCACTCATCTCCAGAGGCAGTCGGTGGTAGATTGTCACTCCGTCTGAAATACATTTTCTACGGCGATCATGAGTTGGTTAGATTACTGGTGTTTCTGGATCTTAATGGATGCATAATAATACCGCAGCAAGACTATTACGAGAGCCGGTTGATGATGAAAATCATTAGGCTGCTTTCAACGAGAAGTTCGTCAGAGGGCTACTCGAATAAGACAACGTCACATATTCTGAAGAAGCCTCAAGATTACTTGAAAAACAAGGTTAGACGCTGTAACAACTTCTCAGTATGTGGTGGGAATGAGCTAGTGGATCTGAGCAGAGAATCTGTGCGGATCCGTCGGATTTGTTTGGTGATGACAGGTATCATTACAGCGAATGATCTACAACTTGAAGACCAGGTTGGAATTTTATTCCCACATACTAATGAATCCAGACATAATTTAAACAGCTCGTTCATATGAAGCGAAGTTCCTCAATCCTGGTTCACTCCGAAGAAAGTGAATACTTAATATACGAGTGAATGAATGTGGAGTTAAATGGAATGTTGTTAGTCGGTTGGATGCAAGCGGGAGGCAGCCCTAACTAGTGATGAGACAGCTATTCCCATGGGGCTCAATCTCGGCAGCCATCATTTGAAACGCCTGAGTGTTTTCTATCAAGCTGTGAATACATGATGGCCATCTCTTGCGTGATGGATATAATTTGATGTTACAGCTGATTTGTTTGAGCAATTTTCAAAATCAATTTATCATTCTTTTAAAATACATGGTTGGAAACAGAGACGGTTAAGAAAACTTAACTTCATGTGTGCACCGAACACTCCAAAATTCAGTTTACAATTATAGATTACCCCTTTAATTAAATCTGAATGCAAACCACTCAGTTCGCTATTTCTGGTGACCAGCTGCATTGACTTTGAACTACCAAAACCCAAGCAGCAATATGGCATAGGAAGAATGCTTGTCACTATTATCTACAGACTTTACAAGTCTCTAAATACCAGATAATATCCACGCTTGCATACAACGGAGACTACAACTTCATAGTCTTTTAAATTTCACATCATTTTTAATGATCATCAGCTCATTCCTCATCTAGAAGATAGTATTTCCACTCTCGTGAGAAGACATGATCTTTGTGTCCGATTCGTAAGCATGCATCTTGCCATATTTTTATGTGATGTACATTCTAAAATAATATTGATTTCATAACATTTCAGTTCATCGTGTGAGCTACATCTGTTCGAAATGAAATACGTATCACCTTTTACTTTCCATGACTCATGCACGCATTAATACCAATGTTTCAGATAGTTTTTTAAGTAGTACCTAGAATAAAACGTTACAAGGCAGTAGTTGATAAATGTATGTATTGAAGTAGTTGACAATTTTGAAGCACCTTATAAAGTAGAATAAATATATTTTAGGAATTCTCTGTTATAAAATGTACATATGCATGTTATTATATGCTTGTAAGATGCCTTTGCTTACCTATGTGGTAAGTAATAATCCGTGCCAGTGTATTATGGAATATGCATGTCACAAGTGTATATGAATCTTGATGACATGCCGAGCAAAATCAGCAAAATTGCAATTACATTTTAAGTTACATGAAATGTGGTTTATTGGTTAGTTTAGTTAACATTTAGAAACTGTTTTCTCATGTAACCACACTACACTTTCATTATTCTAAAAATCAGACGTCATGGAGGACGTACAGGTCATCCTAGACATGCAGGTGATTTGGTAAATATTCCAGTTGATGGAAATGGTGTAATGCATTTCGATCTATGGGTTAGCTTATACGGACTTGGACCATACAACGGATTTATTGGGCGTGCTCTAGTTATACACCAAAAGACTGATGATCTTAGAATATTTCCAGATACAGGAAGTCGAACAACTGGTAATTCAGGCGCCAGGTTGGCTTGTGCTACAATCGGATATCGTGCTCCTTAAAACTGTTCTTTTCTCAAGCATTCTGTGCATAATTATTTACTTAACAAAATATAATACAACATAATCAACTAATAGATTTCCTTTCGTTTCAGCTTTCGTACTATACGATTTGTGATAGTCGATTGAGAAAAGCCGAAACTTTGAATAGGGGTGGATGGTGCATTGATTGGTTACTGAAGAGTAACTAGCGCCATGTTGACTAGTTCCAAGTGCTGATCGAATTCTATCAATCACTTGGCAATCTGGCCATCAGGTTGGGAGAATCAACTTCGCGATGTACTTTAGAGATATGATTTCTGAGTAGTTAAATCTTCCACCGATGAGAAGAAATCCTTCTACCAGCAAATGAGACTATTTCTGGATCCACACAGCTTCTCTGCTCAGATCCACTAGCTCATTCCCACCACATACTGAGAAGTTGTTACAGCGTCTAACCTTGTTTTTCAAGTAATCTTGAGGCTTCTTCAGAATATGTGACGTTGTCTTATTCGAGTAGCCCTCTGACGAACTTCTCGTTGAAAGCAGCCTAATGATTTTCATCATCAACCGGCTCTCGTAATAGTCTTGCTGCGGTATTATTATGCATCCATTAAGATCCAGAAACACCAGTAATCTAACCAACTCATGATCGCCGTAGAAAATGTATTTCAGACGGAGTGACAATCTACCACTGACTGCCTCTGGAGATGAGTGACAGCAGAATGGTCCAACTGTATCCACTGCTGAGTAGTGGTCGGTGGGAGCCACGTCCGATAATGTCTGTTTTTATTTCTGGAGTTCGTACTGCCCAGAGGAAGATGTTTGTTTGAGCACGGTTGTAATAGACGATAACCTCTACCTGTTTGTTTGGCTAGCGTTACTAAACTGCCAACTAGGGGTCTTTCTCTTTGACTTATCCTACCCACTTGTCCATTGAAGTCACCTGGTACGACAGCCACTTGTGAATCTTTGCTTTTTAGTTGGAGGCTGGACAGTTGTCGGTAAAACTCATGCTTCAATTCAGTTGAGCTGTGGTTAGAAGACTCAGATTACAAAGTGTCAACGGTGAGTTTCACTGTTCTTTTCAGTTGTATATGTGCCTCCCAGTCGAACAGCGCACATGCAGATGGCTGTCTACTGGCATCCAGTGGAGCAGTGCACTTTCTGTCGTGGCAATAATGCTGTATCTACATCTTGAAGACCACGAACACTAGCCATCGAATCTGTAGAAATTCGAACGAGTAATTTCGAAGATTCGCCCTGTTCGTCGGTTAACGTTATGTGAATATAGGTGCCTTGACTCTGTATGCATGTCTGACATACTCAGCATAAGTGCATGGCCCGAGATGCCAGAGTTTTGACCTGTAAAGCTCACTGACTACATTTAGGAATAATGAGAATATCGTAAGCTTCAATGCATGGTCTGGAGCATGATTTCCGGTGTCCGACAATGCCGTCCCATGAACTCTTTGTGAGCTGAACAGCTGGAAGTAGTCAAGGATGACACGGGTATAGTGACTGTGAATGTCAGGAAATATTAGGATGTATGGATGTTTATGGTCTATGATGATAGGATGTTACATGCGTGATGATAGAATTGTGAGGGTGGATCAGACTTCTCAACTGGCAAATCTGTGACGTGTAAGGTCAAGCAGTCAGAAATGAATTGGATGCCAACCGAAAACCTTGATGGATGGTCACGTTATATTGCAAATTGACAGAAGTGGGAAATTGTGGACCGAAGATCTGTGACCCAGTGGGTGAATGGTCAACGCGTTCGCTATGAATCCTGTCAGTGATAATCGTACTAGCTTAATCCTCTTCACTAAATTTCAATGACAACTTGAATAATACCCACAAATCAAAATTCCTCTGCTTTTTCAGCTCACAACAACTCTATTCTCGTGGTTACTATGCCTTTTGAGGAAGTTTCAAAATTCATAAACATTTGATTACTTTTCTGATGAAAGTAATACTTGGATGTTAACAAATAACAGTAGTCATAAGAGTAGAATTAATTAACTCATGCGTAGATAAATCTTTGCATTAAATATTTTAATACTTCATTGTTGTGTTATACTTCAAGTTCTAATATAGAAGATTTGGAATTTGTGAAAATGTCACCTCATTAATTAGTTGAAACAAACAGTGGTATGTTGTTTATCTTTGTGTACAAAACAAGGTCTTACTGCCATAATAGCATAGACAAACACAAAACACAACGCCTACTCATATATATGTATGTAAACGGTCACCTAGGATTAAACATAAATAGCTTTTCTAAACATAATTCACAATTTCACTTCGGTCATGATGCTGTTATACGCTTTGCCATTATTACTTATCACCGGTGTGACGGGATCTGGAAGTAAGTCAATCCACACTTCTTTCTACTTCTTGCTTCCATCATATTATCTTTTTGACTATCTGAGATTGCTATGATTTGGTATTCTGGTATCGATACTGGGTGATGATTGAAGATGAAATGAAAATTCGAACCATGGCAGGATTAGAGCTAGCGACAACTGTGTAACACAATGGAAGTTTGTCTGGTTGACAAACTTTCAGCTTGCTTGTCTACAAAACGTTGACTTCACGAATTTTATGCATGGCTCCTGAAGACAGTATATCTAGTGTGAAGATGCTTTACACTTGAAACTGGATGCATTCGAAGCATATTACTCTGTTTGACTAACCAGGACGGTTATAATTCCTGTGAGGGGGCGTGCAGCAACACTCAATTAGGAAGATGATATTTCGGAAACAGCATTCGGTTGATTCTTATTATTTTTGCCATGATTGACTTATTCCTTATTATCAATATACTTTTCATTCTGAGTTTCATTTCATTTTTATCATCTTCAACATGACTACGATTATTATTATTAGTATCATCATCATCATCATCATCATCATCATCATCATCATCATCATCATCATCATCATCATCATCATCATCATCATCATCATCATCATCATCATCATCATCATCATCATCATCATCATCATCATCATCATCATCATCATCATCATCATCATCATCATCATCATCATCATCATCATCATCATCATCATCATCATCATCATCATCATCATCATCATCATCATCATCATCATCATCATCATCATCATCATCATCATCATCATCATCATCATCATCATCATCATCATCATCATCATCATCATCATCATCATCATCATCATCATCATCATCATCATCATCATCATCATCATCATCATCATCATCATCATCATCATCATCATCATCATCATCATCATCATCATCATCATCATCATCATCATCATCATCATCATCATCATCATCATCATCATCATCATCATCATCATCATCATCATCATCATCATCATCATCATCATCATCATCATCATCATCATCATCATCATCATCATCATCATCATCATCATCATCATCATCATCATCATCATCATCATCATCATCATCATCATCATCATCATCATCATCATCATCATCATCATCATCATCATCATCATCATCATCATCATCATCATCATCATCATCATCATCATCATCATCATCATCATCATCATCATCATCATCATCATCATCATCATCATCATCATCATCATCATCATCATCATCATCATCATCATCATCATCATCATCATCATCATCATCATCATCATCATCATCATCATCATCATCATCATCATCATCATCATCATCATCATCATCATCATCATCATCATCATCATCATCATCATCATCATCATCATCATCATCATCATCATCATCATCATCATCATCATCATCATCATCATCATCATCATCATCATCATCATCATCATCATCATCATCATCATCATCATCATCATCATCATCATCATCATCATCATCATCATCATCATCATCATCATCATCATCATCATCATCATCATCATCATCATCATCATCATCATCATCATCATCATCATCATCATCATCATCATCATCATCATCATCATCATCATCATCATCATCATCATCATCATCATCATCATCATCATCATCATCATCATCATCATCATCATCATCATCATCATCATCATCATCATCATCATCATCATCATCATCATCATCATCATCATCATCATCATCATCATCATCATCATCATCATCATCATCATCATCATCATCATCATCATCATCATCATCATCATCATCATCATCATCATCATCATCATCATCATCATCATCATCATCATCATCATCATCATCATCATCATCATCATCATCATCATCATCATCATCATCATCTTCATCATGATCATCATCATCATCATCATCATCATCATCATCATCATCATCATCATCATCATCATCATCATCATCTTCATCATGATCATCATCATCATCATCATCATCATCATCATCATCATCATCATCATCATCATCATCATCATCATCATCATCATCATCATCATCATCATCATCATCATCATCATCATCATCATCATCATCATCATCATCATCATCATCATCATCATCATCATCATCATCATCATCATCATCATCATCATCATCATCATCATCATCATCATCATCATCATCATCATCATCATCATCATCATCATCATCATCATCATCATCATCATCATCATCATCATCATCATCATCATCATCATCATCATCATCGTCATCATCATCATCATCATCATCATCATCATCATCATCATCATCATCATCATCATCATCATCATCATCATCATCATCATCATCATCATCATCATCATCATCATCATCATCATCATCATCATCATCATCATCATCATCATCATCATCATCATCATCATCATCATCATCATCATCATCATCATCATCATCATCATCATCATCATCATCATCATCATCATCATCATCATCATCATCATCATCATCATCATCATCATCATCATCATCATCATCATCATCATCATCATCATCATCATCATCATCATCATCATCATCATCATCATCATCATCATCATCATCATCATCATCATCATCATCATCATCATCATCATCATCATCATCATCATCATCATCATCATCATCATCATCATCATCATCATCATCATCATCATCATCATCATCATCATCATCATCATCATCATCATCATCATCATCATCATCATCATCATCATCATCATCATCATCATCATCATCATCATCATCATCATCATCATCATCATCATCATCATCATCATCATCATCATCATCATCATCATCATCATCATCATCATCATCATCATCATCATCATCATCATCATCATCATCATCATCATCATCATCATCATCATCATCATCATCATCATCATCATCATCATCATCATCATCATCATCATCATCATCATCATCATCATCATCATCATCATCATCATCATCATCATCATCATCATCATCATCATCATCATCATCATCATCATCATCATCATCATCATCATCATCATCATCATCATCATCATCATCATCATCATCATCATCATCATCATCATCATCATCATCATCATCATCATCATCATCATCATCATCATCATCATCATCATCATCATCATCATCATCATCATCATCATCATCATCATCATCATCATCATCATCATCATCATCATCATCATCATCATCATCATCATCATCATCATCATCATCATCATCATCATCATCATCATCATCATCATCATCATCATCATCATCATCATCATCATCATCATCATCATCATCATCATCATCATCATCATCATCATCATCATCATCATCATCATCATCATCATCATCATCATCATCATCATCATCATCATCATCATCATCATCATCATCATCATCATCATCATCATCATCATCATCATCATCATCATCATCATCATCATCATCATCATCATCATCATCATCATCATCATCATCATCATCATCATCATCATCATCATCATCATCATCATCATCATCATCATCATCATCATCATCATCATCATCATCATCATCATCATCATCATCATCATCATCATCATCATCATCATCATCATCATCATCATCATCATCATCATCATCATCATCATCATCATCATCATCATCATCATCATCATCATCATCATCATCATCATCATCATCATCATCATCATCATCATCATCATCATCATCATCATCATCATCATCATCATCATCATCATCATCATCATCATCATCATCATCATCATCATCATCATCATCATCATCATCATCATCATCATCATCATCATCATCATCATCATCATCATCATCATCATCATCATCATCATCATCATCATCATCATCATCATCATCATCATCATCATCATCATCATCATCATCATCATCATCATCATCATCATCATCATCATCATCATCATCATCATCATCATCATCATCATCATCATCATCATCATCATCATCATCATCATCATCATCATCATCATCATCATCATCATCATCATCATCATCATCATCATCATCATCATCATCATCATCATCATCATCATCATCATCATCATCATCATCATCATCATCATCATCATCATCATCATCATCATCATCATCATCATCATCATCATCATCATCATCATCATCATCATCATCATCATCATCATCATCATCATCATCATCATCATCATCATCATCATCATCATCATCATCATCATCATCATCATCATCATCATCATCATCATCATCATCATCATCATCATCATCATCATCATCATCATCATCATCATCATCATCATCATCATCATCATCATCATCATCATCATCATCATCATCATCATCATCATCATCATCATCATCATCATCATCATCATCATCATCATCATCATCATCATCATCATCATCATCATCATCATCATCATCATCATCATCATCATCATCATCATCATCATCATCATCATCATCATCATCATCATCATCATCATCATCATCATCATCATCATCATCATCATCATCATCATCATCATCATCATCATCATCATCATCATCATCATCATCATCATCATCATCATCATCATCATCATCATCATCATCATCATCATCATCATCATCATCATCATCATCATCATCATCATCATCATCATCATCATCATCATCATCATCATCATCATCATCATCATCATCATCATCATCATCATCATCATCATCATCATCATCATCATCATCATCATCATCATCATCATCATCATCATCATCATCATCATCATCATCATCATCATCATCATCATCATCATCATCATCTTGATTATGATTATTATTATTATTATTATTTCAATCATTATTACTATCTCTCTCCTCACAGTTCACTGCTAATAATTACATCAACTGATTTCAACACCAGCACCAGCAACACCGACAACGACAATATCGGGTGCGTCTACTGTGAAAGCAGTGCTTCGTGAAATCTGCTTCCTCATTATGGTCAAGCACTGACTGATTGCCTCAGAATTTCTTACATCAGGATTCTACTGAATGCAGTTCCGTGGACTGCTGGCATGTTATGCGTAGACGTCTAGCCGTCACATATAAGTAGTCTGATGTGGATTGATCACACAGGCGTATGTTGGTTCATCTGTATTCATTCGTTGCATGTTGAAGATAGGTGAGAAATCCTGCTCCATCCAGGTTTGTCTTCAGCTCAAGTAGTATTACAAATTCTATTAGAACTACGAAATGTTAGATATGTGAAAAATCAACGAAGTCGGTTGAGAGAAGCAGGTAGCACTTGACTGTTGGAACTGGTTTTCTATGGTTGATGTTGCCCACACAGCACATGTCGATCAACATCAAAATTTGTGATACGATTCCTTACAAGTAGTAATGGGAGGGATAAGGCAAATCGCTTGCCGAATCATTGTACTATCTGCACGTACAAGTGGGACTCCTGGATTCATGCAAGTGACGGTCCACTGTAGCTTGAAATGAGAAACGAATCGAGTCGAATTGAGTCAGCTGAGCCTAAATCATTGGTAGCAGAGATGCATGGTCTTCACTTGCTACACACACTTTGTTCAGATATGTCTCAGTATTGACTCTTCTATGCCTCTGTACCTATTTACCAAACCCGTTCAAAATAGATCCTGAAATGTGTTCAGGAATCAGCTATGTGAAGTTTAGGCGAACTCAGTGTGTTCAAAATCAATTTGTTGCAATATTGCACATTCCTTGATGAAGTTATCACTGAAACCGAGGTCAATGTATTTTCAGTTCCACTCACTTGACTGTCATTTCTCCTTAGCCTTTCAATTTAGACTTCATACTAAGCCTCTTCTCCTCATATACTCACATACTTCCTCTTAACAGCTTATCAAACAAATGCCTATGACGACAAGGATGTGTTTGATCAGATTGTTCCAAATATGTGGCGTGAACACATAACTTGGTTCAGACAAACTGCATCATCTTACTGATTTGTCAGTGTTATGCTTTTGTCGACTTCAGATTATTTTCGAAGTGAAATGATGCACGTTTTGTAATAGCATAGCAGTTGTTGTGAATGATACTAAGAGTAGGGCTCATTGCTGATCGTAATACGATACCCTTATACTTGCATCAACTTCAGACTGCTTCCGAAGTAAATCAGTCTCAAACTATCACCTATCACACCACTCTCACCTGCTTCAAACAATCAATCAAAATTGAAATTTTATTAAGTTCACAAATACATCTTAAATAATGATCTCTTGATTTCGATGTTTCAATATTGGTGTGTAATTCTACCTCTGAATAATTGGTTGCACTCTGTTGAGTTAATATTGAGAGTCGTTATATCACAAATAAGCTGTGGTTAATGCAAGTATAACACAGGTGAAATATAATATTTGTGACGGTTTCCTCTACCTATCATGTTGGAAGTTTTTCGGAAGGTATGAACTGGATATTTAAACCTTGGCACCTAGTTGTTATTTCAGATATCGGTCGTCCTTGATGATATCGGTTCTTTCGAGTGTACAGATGCACGCTGATGATGACTGCTGCGCAGCATTTCTTCAATGACCAGCTTTCATGCAATAGAATGCGCTGGTGTTTCATTTAAATTAGCTTTTTTTCAAGTACTGATTATGTGTATATTTTGTTGTTGTAGCAATATCATATAGTTTCAATTCAAGAAATACAATAGCTAGTTTCTCAAGATCTAATGGCAATGGAGATTTACACCTAACAGTAAATGGCAATGAAATGAGGATAATGGGAATAGTGAGTGGTCTACCGAAAGGAAAAATTTTAAATGTGCGTATTCATGCATATGGTACGGTAAGCGAGGGTTGTTTTTATGCCGGACCAACTTTCAACTCATCCGACAGGTAAATACTTTATGAAATACCTTCATGTACTTCGCTAAAGATTACAATAAACGCAGACATATATTTGAGCAATATTGTTTTCAGTAGACTCTTACCAAGCTTGACTCTCATTTACGTATATCTCCTCAGATATAAGAGGTTTTACTAATTATATTTCGATAGACAAAGCAAATCTATGTGATGAGGTTTAGTTGAAAACAAGATTGTTCAATCATGTGTCATCTTTCAGATTTTACAATGCGAAATTTTAGCCTTATTAAATATTATAGGCTAGCACTCGACCGTATGTAATTGACACAAAACCATGCTTAGTTAACAAGTTCACTAGTTACTAGCCGGTACTAATCGCGGATAATGAGGGAAGCTTTGTCATAGGTCTAGCAACCCTACCCCGTAAAACCAATACAGTCACTAAAGAAACTTCAAAGCACAAAGGAAGTATGTGAAATAAATATAAACTTATGCCTGGCTGGAATCAGAGGGACGAAATGACGACGGTTGGATTGGAAAGACAGCAAGACAGGCCCACATCTATCTGAAATCAGTATGGAGATCTGCTAGACTGCATTGCACTGCACTGCACTGCACTCAACTCCACTCAGCATAAAGCGTGAACAAGATTTGGATTTTCAACACTAAGTTGGTCAAGTCAGTGCTTCTACACGGGTGGTTCAGAAAACTGGCGCGTCACGAAAAGCATTTCCAACAAACTACAGACATTCATCAACAGCTGCCACCTACGCTCATTCGATACTGAAGATCAGATCAGATGGCCAGAATAATAGGAACAAGCAACAAGGAACTTTGACTGGCTGACAACTTACCAACCAAGAATCCATCACCGAACAAATATGCAGAAGGAAGTGTACATTGGTTGGATTGGACATACACTGGGAAGACAATTTGTGGATTTCAGGCTCCAAGCTCTCGATTTGAAGCCATCTAGGGAACGACGAGTTGAGTATATGAGGCGAGGTTGACATGGAGGAGATGGTGTGATGAAGAAATGAAAGCTTGTGGGTAGTCGTGGAGCCAGGTTAAGAAGACTTCAGAGAACAGAATGGAATGGAGGCGTGCTGTTGAAGCCTTATGTTCCACTAGGAACCCATGATACAAGTAAAACTGTACAAAATTGACACAAATTACCCTCGGATGGTCAGTGATGTCTCCTTCACCACACATGTATTTCAAACTTTAAATGATATCACTATTTTTACATTAAGTGGATGAAATTACACACGAAAATCGATTGTCGACAAAAGAATGTTTGTCTCCTATATGCAAACCACATAAAGCTTTAATTTTAAGTCGGCTTGTTTATATTTTGGGTTACCAAAACCGTCTTCGCTGCATTATTTTCCGTCAAAGTCTTCCCTTTCAGTTTTGTTATTCTGTTTATTGTCTTCTGAACGCATCATGTACTCTCGTACACTTTTTTAATGTTTCGACCTTTCTTTTCTTATGCTAAAAAAGCAATACAATAACATTTTTCCTGTTGGAAATGGATTTGTTAATGCTCAAAATACACTACATTACTATTCTTAGGATATTTGCATGGGATTGTTAATTTCTATGCTGGCTGACTGAAGTGCCACCATCAAAAGTGCACTCGATTCCGCGTTAAGTTCCGGATAGAGAAGGTATTCTGAAATAACACTCGCTGTCCATTTCACACATATGCCTTCAATACTGTTATTATTAACACTATGCAGACGTACTAATCATTTCTTTTGAAAATATTGTACAGAAACCGAATTCGTTGAAATATCCCATGTTAGAAATTCTAACTGTATCACACATTTTGTTTGGAATAAAGTGAATATTATTATTATTATCATTAATATTTGTCCCTTGGGTTCCTAATAGAACATAGGGCTTCAGTAGCACGTCTCCATTCCACTCTGTTCTCTGCAATCTTTTCAACCTGGCTCCAAGACAGCACAGAAGCTCTCATTTCCTCCTCGCACCATCTCCTCCATGTCACCCTCTGACGCCCAACTCGTCGCTTCCCATCGGGGTTCCACTCGAGGGCCGGGCGCATGATGTCCCCGGTCGGCCTTCTCAGTGTATGCTCAATCCGGATTTTGTTCCATATGCTACGTTCAGTGCCGAAGATCTCCACACTGGTTTCAGGCTAATCAACGCCTGTCTTTTTTTCCCGATCCTAGCTGGTTTTGACATACTTTTCTGTGCCGCCACCTGTAGTTGAAACGATGCTGCTTAGGTAGGTGAAGGTGAGAGACTACTTCCTTTAGGTTTCTCATGTTGATAGTGATTGGAGCTTGTTGTTTATGGTGCTGTTGTTGGTTGGGTATCTTCATCACCTCTGTCTTCTCTACGTTTACTTGAAGTCCCGTCTTCGCTGCATCTTCTGTCAACTTGTTAGTTTTCGCCTGTAGATCTTCAAGTTTGTGTGACATCGAACACAAGTCATCGGCGAAATCCAAGCCTTCTAGATTCTCTTCTCCAGTCCAGAGTATCCCCCTCTTCTCACAGCTCCTCACTGTTTGTTGCATGATGCAGTTCACTACAATCAGGAATATCATGGGTGATAGTAGTAGTTGTTGAATGAGATTGATAAAGGTTTGCGGTACTCCGTAGTATTGTAGCAGTTTCCAAATTACCTCTCGATCGATGCTGTCAAAGGCCTTCTCAAAATCGATAAAGTTGAGGTAGAGTTGAGTTGACTGCCATTCTATACTCTGTTCTATGATGATGCGAAGCGTTGCAATTTGGTCTGCACATGATTTGTACTTCCTGAAGCCTGCCTGTTCCGGTCGTAGTTTTGAATCCAGTGCATCTTTAAGCCTCTCCAGGATGATGCGGCTTAATACTTTGCTTGGTTTGGGTGGACAGGAGAGTGATTCCGCGCCAGTTCTTGCAAAGACTTAGATCGCCCTTCTTCGGCGGTTTGACCAAGTAACCTTTCTTCCAATCTGCAGGTACCTTTCCTTCCTTCCAGACCTTCTGCAATAGTGGTGTGAGCATATCCGCTGTTGTCTCTGCGTCTGCTCTCAGTGCTTCTGGTGGGATTCCATCCGGTCCTAGTGCTTTCCCGCACTTCGGTAGCCTTATGGCGCTCAGGACTTCGCCTCTGCTTTTTTCGGAGGGCTTGTGTTCACTGGTAGTTCTGCCGTTGCTGGTGGTATTTCTGGACGAAGTGCAGGTGGTGGTGGTGGTGGTCGATTCAAGAGCTTCGTGAAGTGGTCAGTCCATCGTTTCCTTTGTTTCTCTTCTCTGGTAACCAGGTTTCCTTCATCATCTTTTATTGGTTCCGTCAACGTTGATCTCTTCTCTCACATATAGTAACCTGGTTATTTGATACAATGTTGTCAGGTCTCTCCTACTAGCAACCTGTTCTGCTTCACTTTCCAGTGTGTCGTGGAAGTGTCTTTTGTCTTTGCATGCACTCTTCTTCACTTCTTTGTCCAGTGTAGTGTGTTACACATTGCACTCAGTTCCTCTTCTCATCGTTCATCCTTGCACTGGTTTATCTTCTGCTTCACCATCCTCCTCTCCCTCCTCTATCAGCTTCCATGTGTCCATTGAGATCCATTCCTTATCTTCTTTCTTCTTTCTTCCTAACACGGTTATGCAGGTTTCTTTCCACACCCCTATCAAAGAGTTCCAGTGTTCTTCCACACAGGTTCCCTCAGGGATGTTCCTCGATATCTCCCATTTTGTCCTGATAGCTGACTGACGTGAAGATATCTTTTGTACTTTCGTCTTTCAGTTTCCGAGTGTTGTACTTGAACTGTGGTCGATCATCGCCAACTTCCTTGAGGGCTTTCAGTTTGATTTTGAAGGTTCCTTGCACTAGACAGTGGTCTGTGCCTACATCTGCTCCTCTTCTTCACCCAGTGTCAAGTAGACTGGCTGCGTCTCCACTTTCTTCACATTGAGATTAAGTCGATCTGGTTTTTAGTGTGTCTGGTGTCTGGTGTCTGGTGAAATCCATGTCGCTGGCTTGTGGATATCCTTGTGTTTGTACACACTGTCTCGCCTCCAATCACCGAATCGTTGAGTGCACGGAATTCTGCAAACAATTCTCCATTCTCATTCATTTCACCGAGTGCCTCTCAACCCATCATTGGTTCCCTTCCTGTGTTGTCCGCTCCCAATTTGGCTAACATTCATATCACACCATTCATTAGAATGAATTTGATGTCACCAAGTGGACTGGGGTCTTGTCCAGTGCTGATTGATTGCAGTTGTCTGTAGAATTCCTGCTTCTTCGCATGATCTGCATTATTTTTGTAGGTGCGTAGCATTTTATGATTGTGACCTTCCTTCCTTCTGAGTTGAATCTTGCTGTCACGATCATTGAGGAAATTAGTTCCCAGTGCATGAATGCCTTCGATGCTCATGGGGCATCACGATAGCCACTCCATAACTCAGTGTGCTGGTGGTTGTTGTCTGGGTGACAATATCGGAGTAGATTTTTGACTATGCTCTCCAGTTGACAGTTTCGAGAGTCCACTCCCATTCCATCTGCAGATTCCAAACACTTCTATGATCTACCTCCTCATCTCGTTTGCAATCTGGGCTACCTTGCTGGATTCAAACATCGTGCGAACATTCCATGTCCCCGATTTCACTTTCGCTTTCATCGAGAGAAGACACATTGGCCAATTGGCTTCCCGAAGTCAGGCTTTCACCAACCGGCGTCATTTCGCCTCTCCGATTCCAGCGAGGAATAAGTTTGTTTTTATTTTTTATATTTTGTTTGTGCTTTGAAGTTTCTTTAGCGGTTGGACTTGTTTTACTGGGTAGGGTTGCTAGCCCTATGCCCAACCCTCCCTTTTTTCCCTGGGATTAAAACCGGCCAGTAACTAGTGAACTAGTTAACCAGGCGATTAAATGTGAACATGGCATATTGGACGAAACATTGTAATCACATGATCTCAGTAATTCAACTATTCTTGATCAAAGAGTTCATTATTTCATCAAGACTGGTTAACGTACTGAACGGATGATATAGTGCAAATCAGACTAAGTATTAGTTTGACGGTAAAGATTATGTTCTCTTTTACTGTTTCCTGCTAATCTCAGTATTGCTATTTGGTGGTGATCTCATTGAAGTGTGGTCGATTGAATAAAAGACAGAGGAGCATTAGGAAGAAGGAGGAGAAAAGGTGGAGTGTTGATCTGATCAGGAAATTTTTTCACACACTGGTCACACAATCATCAGATGTGTATTGGTATGAAAGCAGTGATTGTCTGTTGACCAATTATCTTTTGTTTACTTGGATAAATTTCAGTAACCATGGTGGACTGACAGACCCACCGAAAAATCCCGGTGATCTCGGAAACTTTCAAGTGGATAAATATGGAGTTATGCGTTTGGATGTGAAGTTTAGTATTTCTCCTTCGTGGGGATATGATGCATTTCTCGGAAGATCAATCGTCATACATGGTGACGAAGATGATTTGGGTCGAAATGACAATGATGCGAGCCGCACAACAGGCAATTCAGGTGGTCGCTTGACGTGTGCAGTGATTGGTTTATGGAAAGCATAGTTTTCGATGTGATTCTTTCTCCTCGTATATTTGCAGGATAATAACTGTGGATGTGAATATCAGTGAATACCTTTGGATTTCTTACTGTAGTAATTTGTAGTGATTTAAATAAATAGTTTAGAATGACATGGTTGTTGGTGTTTATTTGGCAACTGGATGGAAAATAATAATCGGTGTGGAACATGTGGAATGATGAAGTCAGTTTTCCATTCCACCGTTTCAATCTTCATCTCAGGCAGACTTTCGGAAGCTTCAATTTCACAAAAGATTGATTTGAAGCATTGATTGCAGTTAACGAGTGACTTTATGCTCCCACATCGTCTTCGTTTCCCGTGAACCAACTCCATACGACCAACGAGTATTTGACAGTTCGGGAATTCTCATCTGCATAGAATTAGTCCGCAGCTGAACTCCATTGTTTACAATTTTCATATATTATCAACATATATTTGAATTGCACATCAATGAAGTCGGTGAAATTGAGGGATGGAGAAGATATGTGAGAGTGAAGTGTTCAATCTTAAGGTGAAATTCATCCACTTCTATCTCGTCTCCACGAAGAATTTAATCCGATGGATCTGCATCTGAAAAGCAATGAGAAGTCCAGCAGTGAGTACCATAATTCTCGACAAGCATGTATCTTGCTTTTCGAAGTGAAAACAGGCGACGAATCCTGCTTCGTATCAGTGTGGACTGTAACATCACTTGTATCAAAATAGACATCACTCCGTTCTCCATCACGAAGTGATCAAGGAACAACATCAAAGAAATCAGTTGAAATAATAATGCTGACTGATTGTCAGACTATATATTTATTGATCACTAGAGGGCAATCAAAATCCTGTTTTCTAGTCCTATGTGCTAATCGAATTATATAGACCATCTTGCAATGTGATCACCGGGATATGAGACTCATAATCACGATGCAGTGAGAGAGATGTTAGTTTGTAGGAGGCGAACAGCAGGAAACTGTGAACCTTGGTTTCGTGTTTCTCGGCACTCATCAACAAGGCTAATCAGAAATCTCGTTGGTAGTGATGTCCCACCTGAGGTTCTAAACTGTGTCACTTAGTGCTCCAGACGATTTGTAATTACTTCAAAAACAATCATCATCATCATCAGTAGTGGATATTTTCCACATTGCCTGAATGTGCATTGCACAGAGCAGTATATATTTCGACTTAGCTGATAGATATTTTCTGTTCCCCTCGAAAAATGCATACTAGTTGACTTTCACAATTTTGTGAATGGTAGAGGAATGTAAAGAATTGTGAGTGGCGATGTGGTTAGCAGAATTGAGAGACGAATCATCTGGATACTGGAATATTCTCTGTGGAATACCATTTAATTTTGTATGTTAACAGTTTAGCAATCACCCGTTTGCTAGCGACTATGCAAATGACTCACTCCTGAGAATTTTCAGCTCAAGTATCTCAAGACACTAGCAATGATTCAGGTTGATGTTGACCATGCATTGATGAGATTTTGAGAGTCACAGGAAACCTGGGAGTACTTGACATCTGCTTCGCCATAGTGTGGGACTCATCAACAGTGCGCATTCACAATCACCGCCTGGTTCCTTCAGGTGAGAAGATATACCCTCGCTAACCTTGTCTAGCATTATAAATTTAGCAGTTTTCAGAACCGTAATTGAAGAAAAGAGGAGACGGAAGGAAGTTCTCAGTTTCTTACTATTTAAATATCTTGATAATATTTGTAGATAGTCATAAGTCTCAAGGTTACTGTGTCTTTATATGAATGAAGGTGCATTCTACATTTCTACACTGAAACAAAAGAAATGCGAAAATTCCTCCATCTTTCTTTATGGTGGTTAGTCTTTGCTAGTCGTGTAAGTAATGAGGAGGGTGATACAGCTTCAGCATTTTAAACAATGTTGACATATCTTTAGAGAAATTAAATTGATCTGTAAAAGGAGTTCGAATTTACATTAAACTAGCAACATGACATACCCGGATGTCAGATGGTATTTCCGTACATTAAGTAAGTTGTGAGAACTTCAAGCTTAAACCTTCCTGCTTATTCACTGAAAGCGATCTGAATTTTAACATAGTGATGAATCACTTGAGTAGTTAGAAGTCACTCAGAATGATCTGCACATTTCGCTAGCCAAATAACTAAACGTCAGACTGGCTAGTTTGCTGTTGAACTCATCAATGGTGTGTCCGGACAAATTTGACTCACATGGTCGATACATTCACTCAAGTCAGCTAGCCATATTCAGTTGATCTAGACGAATTTGGCTTCACGAGCTGAGTTTGTTCAGGTACTCTACTGAAGAACTCAGTCTTAAACGAGCAATCCGGCTATTCTTCCAGTAGTGGAATCCAAAAAGAGTGCTTTTTCCTATCTTGAAGTCACCAGTGAAATATGTTCTTCCCACTTGCAAGCGAACCCACCACCCATCGATTCAAACGCCAAAATCGTTATCTACTAGGCCACTGAGGAACCAGAGCCACTACTTCTGGAACGGGAATCAGATGCTGTTTAAGATGGTGACTGTCAGGTCTCGATGTCACTGCAGATAGCGCTTTGATGCTTCCTGTGATGGTTATCAGATTTGAGTGTTAGTGGGAGCAACATTGGCAAATGTCCTCAGACATACTGCATGCCGATCAAGAAACTCAAATAAAGACGTTCAGGCAAAGGGCGTTGACGTTTACTTAGGGATTTAAATGACAATTTTCTTGGGTGTTCACCATGGTAGACCTAGGTCTCGCAGTACTTGGTATAAATTTATTAGAGAGGCATGAATTTTAGTGCACAAAAGGAAGCGGAGGTTAACGTCGAAGGAAACCTCTCATTATACCATAGGTAAACCAAGTTAAGGACTTGACCAACAGTCAGAAAGGTGCTGCCGCATTTATTGAAATCGACCTGCTTGGCGCGTATCACACATGCTTGCTGCCGAAGAAGACATCCCTAAAGCAGCTGACAACACACCCCATTTCGGTCTATACGACTTTATGCAAATTCCTTTTGTCTTCGGAATGCAGAACAAACTTTCCAGCGGTTTACTGATGAACTAGTGAGCGATTTAACATGTGCTTAAGTGTTGCAGCCGGAATCATTGCGTTGCTCGTAACGTAGATTCGAACCCAAAGAATTTCAAAATCCAAATCAGAACCAACAAAATCCAAAATCTTGGTTACCAACCAAGGAATGTTGTTCTTCATAGCAAAATATATGCTCAAAATCCTATCACAAACCCTCAATTTTACGGCCACTACAGCTCCTGACTAGTGACTAATGATCTACCTGATCCACTCTCCAATAATGAATATGCTCCTACGCCCTTTTACAGGACCCATCAGCCTCACTAGAACAATACCCAAGTTTTCTTTAGGATACCTTATGTCCCTTGTAAGTGATTTATGGATCCAGCTACGTTAACTTCACTATCTACCACACGCAGTAAAGATCGGTGGTCTACGTCGCAATCTTTAAGCCTAGACCTAAGTCTGGAATCGTAAAACCTAGCCACGTGACTCCTCTTCAAACAAATAAAACAGACATCATCTCCTTTGACTATTGGTCTTCCTTCGTCAACTGGCACTTTCAATGGCGTCAGACGTTCAGACAGAGCATGGGATCTACGACACAAGATGCGAATCGCAGGACAAGGTGCTGTCCTACTACCCACTGAGTGTTCAATACCTTCCATCAAATAGCAGTGCGACCTTCTGCTAAACTGTGAGACAGAACTCTTCGTCTGACTTCTCTCCAGGTTGCGTCGTGCCTACAAGCCGTATGTCACTTGGGCTACTCCTGCTCTTTCCTCAACAAGGTTTTCAAATTCAGGTTCGTTTCAGGCAACCAAAATCTTGTCCACTACGTCAGACCATTTCTTGCGAATCCGTGGGTAAACGGCCAACAATAGCCTTCAAGTTGACTGGTGAATTCAAGTCTACAACAAAGTCTATCTGAACTTTACAGAGAACTCATTCATATTCTCAACCTTACTCCCAACCCAGTGCCTATTTCCAACCAAATAATCAATAAGTGATCTAGCAATCATATAATCCTACCCAAACGGATAATGGAGGATTTTTCTTGGTCGATGATATCCCAGATTAGCAGTCAATGAGACATATGCCTTTGTCGTTATCCCCACCTCTCCTTTACAGATGTGTATCAAATAGGTCAACATCTGGCTTTAGCTCCTATTGTAGTTTGAAACTGAATAATAAACGACTGATATTGGTTGGGCTGACTATCAGAATACATAGATTTATCCCATGGCAATGAGATGTCGTTCACAATGGAAGCCAAACAATTCCTCAAGTCCAATAAAAAGTAACTTTGTACATCATAGGTTTCGGGTGTTCTTACGGCATTCTTAAAACCAAAATAACTGCATGCCTTGTTCCCAACTCCTGACACATTCAGACTATACAACTAACCGACAAAATCAACGTGGAACCTCTCACACAGGTGCATCGGCTCAAGTTGTTAATCCCTTTTCTGGTTTTTTCTCCTTTGACAAGCATTTAAGTGTCTTATGATTGATATAATTACACTTACCACATTAACCATGTACACTAACATCATCAATACTCACTTTATCTTCAACGTCATCGAACAAAATATTAGAAACCTCCAGGCTGTTCTCCACATGTAAAACTGTCCTCCGTTGTCTTGTTCTAATATTATGAACTCGTTCAGAAGCTTGATTTTCGCAATCAGTGGTATCGCAAAGGAACAGAATATCCCAGATATGGAAACTGAGTTGCACGGGAGAAAGATGCAAACCATCAGTCAAAAAAGAGTGGAGCCAAGTGAAGAACTATTTTTACAGCGGAAATCCTTGTGTCGCTCGTGACGTAGACACGAATCTCAAGAGTTCTCAAATACAATGTAAAACCAACCAAACCCAAAATATTGATTGCCAAACAGAGAGTGTACATTCAAACTATAGGTGAACTCTTTGAAAGTCGTTCTTTACAGGAAAATATGCGTATACACTTCAATCACAAACTTTCAGTTTGACGTCTACTGCTGTTTCTGAACATACCAAAATGCAGAGTGATTTTAAAGGTCACCAAAACAGTGACTGAAATATCCGAATATGTTTCTCTTTTTCGGCTGGGAAGGAAAATTTTCACAAAACAAATAATTCTGATTGGCTATTTCAGTTGCTTCTAAGGTTGTCTTTAAAGTTGATCAAGCGCAATGACGTGATCAATCAAAACAACGGCTTCCATATCAAACTTCGTATGGTAGAATTAGTGAACGATGTTTTCCTGATTTCTACGTTTGGTTTGGGGTGGTTACGGTTGTCTTTCTGATCCCCAGAAACTTGAAAGGACAGAAATAATCGATTATTAGATAATCTCCTCTTCATAGGTAGTGTTGCTCTCCCTGATCTGTAGATGGCGGAAAGCTACTCGAGTACATACCATCGATACCTTAAAACTCTGAATGTGTATCTAACCTCCTTTTGGAAGTATCAGAGGAAAGAACTGTAACAACTTCTGCAGGAATGGAGTTCCACATTTCAAAAACCCTAACTGCAAACGAGTTAGAACGGATCTTTGAGCGTACTGTCTCATGCTCTACTCTCAATGGATGGCCCCTGAGGTGGAGTTCCTGATTAAAGCTTAGCAGGAGTATGTCAGGATGAAGGGGATTGTGGACATAGAGGTAAATTACAATTGTCTCCCATCTGTTCCTCCAGCATTTTGTCGGTTGGAGCTTAAGAGCAACTCAACAACTAAGCAATAAAACTTGGGATTTCTGAAAGGTCCTCCTGGAGGACCGAGATATCGTTCAACAAACCAACCGAATAAAGTCAAACAAGACGAGCGGTTAACGTTTTTGAATACATTACAAGAACAAAATTAAGACACACGCAACACCAAAGCATGCATCGATGATCTACTAATTGCCAGTCTGGATATACGCTTACACGAGAATCACATGCCAGCAGTTTTAAGAAGACTAGAGGACAACGCTATGACGATAAATCGAGGTAAGTGTGTTTTCAGGGTGGAGACCATAATATTCCTGGGACACCTGACTAATAGGATAGGAATATGCCTTTTCCAAAAGGTAAGTATATGATCAAGTAGTACTCACTACCCACCTCAATAACGCAACTGAAAAGTTTCCATGGTGTATATTATTAACTAGGGGGAGACTAGAGAGCTTGAAATGTCGTATGATGTACCATGAAGATCTTCTTCAGAGCTACATCAAGGCTACACAGCTAACTACTAACAAGGGATAGGCAGTGGTAGTTCCACCGTTACAACTCGACTCTAGCTATCAACCACTAAGGTACTTGCCTCATCACATGGTCATGAATCCCAAGAAGCCAGGCAGAGTGAGGGTGTTTCTAGATTGCGCCGTCAAAGTTGCCGGCAAATCTTTGAATGGTCAACTGTATCAAGTCTCTGGTACAACGGCAGTTTTAGCTGGTATACTGTTACGTTTTTGCAAGGAACCGGTTGCCTTTCCTGCATCTATGGAGATGTTTATCCAAGTGAAGGCCTCAGAGGCAGGCTGTTGTGCACTGCACCCCCTTTGGTGACCAGAGGCTGATATCTCGAAGAAGCCTATTGAGTACCAAATGATGTCGCTTCTCCGCCATTTTGGGCAACTTTTGCATCGTTAAAAACTACACAAAAAGACGCTAGTAACGTAGTGCATTCGGTGAAGAATAACTTCTTTGTCAATGATTGTCTCGAATCCTTTCCAGATGATGAAATTGCAAACGGGTTTGTAGAGCAACTAGATGAACTAGCGGCTGAAGGAGGTTTTAAGTTGAAAGAGTGGATGACTTGTTCAGAACCTGTGAGGGCATTCCTTTCCATCTTCAACGATATAGAAACAACAAGTGACACACGCTTATGTCAAGGATCCAGTCATGGAGCACTGGGCATTAAATGGGACGTGGTACACGATGTTCTTGAGTTTCGTTTCGACCCAGCTATAAAACCCACGACAAGAAGTGGAATACTTTTTGCACTATGATCGCTTTCTGAACCACTGGGTTCGGTTACTCCAATTTGTCTGCCTGCAAAACAACTCTTACAGACTCCTTGCAAGTCCCATACTGCTTGGGATCAACCTTTAAGCACAAGTGCTACGTCCTTGTAGGAAGACTTTGAGGCGAAGTTCGGGTAGACTGAAGTACTCGGCAACATTAGGAGAGAAGGCCGTGAAGAGGTTAGGCGAACTGAGTTGCATTTATTTTGCGATGCCTCTGAAACAGGTTGTGGGGCTGTCGCCTGCTCACGGAACTTCCCCCAAACCTAAACATTCGTACAGTGTTTTGCTTTTTAGCAAGGCTAAAGTGGCACCCACAAACCAGTAACCATTCCCAGGATAGAAACGACAGCAGCAGTTCTGAGCACATGAATGAGTGGAATTCTAAGAAACAGTCTTCCAAATGTGTTTGATAAAGTTTACTTCTGGACGGATTCTATGGTGGTTGCGTATTGTGTAAGCAACCCAGAAAACCATTTAGTCACATTTGTGGCTAACCATCCGGCCATTATTCACCAGATGACATCCATGGGTCAGTGAGGATACGCCGGCTCAGATGAAAATCCTGCCAATTGGACGTCACCAAGCATATAGAAACGGTTGAATTTAACGACCTGGCTTGAAGGTTCTAGTCCGTAAAGAACAGAGAAGCCGTAATGACTTTAAGTCGTAATTGAGAATTTCTCCCGGAATGTGTTAAGTCTAATAGACCAGTCAGAGTCAACATTGGCACCATGTATCAAACTAGTAACTTCGTTCCATGCTATTGTTCGAGTTGGAAGGAGCTAGTCAAACCAGTTGCATGGTTCAGAAGGTAGGTCGTGGTCTACATTACTAGTATGTACTCCTGCAGCCAAGATAAGTCCTTAAGCTTGGGTCACATGATAATTGAGGAAACATACAGCGAGAGATAATATATCGCTATTAGTGCAACGGGAAGTGTATGGTGATATGATAACAAAACTTCAAGAGAAGAGTGGTAGAGAAAAGGAAACAAAGTAGTAACGGAAACAGTCTTCTGTGCTGGTAGAAGGATTTCTTCTCATCGGTGGAAGATTTAACTACTCAGAAATCATATCTCTAAAGTACATCGCGAAGTTGATTCTCCCAACCTGATGGCCAGATTGCCAAGTGATTGATAGAATTCGATCAGCACTTGGAACTAGTCAACATGGCGCTAGTTACTCTTCAGTAACCAATCAATGCACCATCCACCCCTATTCAAAGTTTCGGCTTTTCTCAATCGACTATCACAAATCGTATAGTACGAAAGCTGAAACGAAAGGAAATCTATTAGTTGATTATGTTGTATTATATTTTGTTAAGTAAATAATTATGCACAGAATGCTTGAGAAAAGAACAGTTTTAAGGAGCACGATATCCGATTGTAGCACAAGCCAACCTGGCGCCTGAATTACCAGTTGTTCGACTTCCTGTATCTGGAAATATTCTAAGATCATCAGTCTTTTGGTGTATAACTAGAGCACGCCCAATAAATCCGTTGTATGGTCCAAGTCCGTATAAGCTAACCCATAGATCGAAATGCATTACACCATTTCCATCAACTGGAATATTTACCAAATCACCTGCATGTCTAGGATGACCTGTACGTCCTCCATGACGTCTGATTTTTAGAATAATGAAAGTGTAGTGTGGTTACATGAGAAAACAGTTTCTAAATGTTAACTAAACTAACCAATAAACCACATTTCATGTAACTTAAAATGTAATTGCAATTTTGCTGATTTTGCTCGGCATGTCATCAAGATTCATATACACTTGTGACATGCATATTCCATAATACACTGGCACGGATTATTACTTACCACATAGGTAAGCAAAGGCATCTTACAAGCATATAATAACATGCATATGTACATTTTATAACAGAGAATTCCTAAAATATATTTATTCTACTTTATAAGGTGCTTCAAAATTGTCAACTACTTCAATACATACATTTATCAACTACTGCCTTGTAACGTTTTATTCTAGGTACTACTTAAAAAACTATCTGAAACATTGGTATTAATGCGTGCATGAGTCATGGAAAGTAAAAGGTGATACGTATTTCATTTCGAACAGATGTAGCTCACACGATGAACTGAAATGTTATGAAATCAATATTATTTTAGAATGTACATCACATAAAAATATGGCAAGATGCATGCTTACGAATCGGACACAAAGATCATGTCTTCTCACGAGAGTAGAAATACTATCTTCTAGATGAGGAATGAGCTGATGATCATTAAAAATGATGTGAAATTTAAAAGGCTATGAAGTTGTAGTCTCCGTTGTATGCAAGCGTGGATATTATCTGGTATTTAGAGACTTGTAAAGTCTGTAGATAATAGTGACAAGCATTCTTCCTATGCCATATTGCTGCTTGGGTTTTGGTAGTTCAAAGTCAATGCAGCTGGTCACCAGAAATAGCGAACTGAGTGGTTTGCATTCAGATTTAATTAAAGGGGTAATCTATAATTGTAAACTGAATTTTGGAGTGTTCGGTGCACACATGAAGTTAAGTTTCCTTAACCGTCTCTGTTTCCAACCATGTATTTTAAAAGAATGATAAATTGATTTTGAAAATTGCTCAAACAAATCAGCTGTAACATCAAATTATATCCATCACGCAAGAGATGGCCATCATGTATTCACAGCTTGATAGAAAACACTCAGGCGTTTCAAATGATGGCTGCCGAGATTGAGCCCCATGGGAATAGCTGTCTCATCACTAGTTAGGGCTGCCTCCCGCTTGCATCCAACCGACTAACAACATTCCATTTAACTCCACATTCATTCACTCGTATATTAAGTCAGCATTCATGCTGATTGAGTAGCAGTGAACTTAGAAGTCGAGCACACCTAATTCCACTGAATTAGTTGAAGGCTGTTCTAAAGAAAGGTAAATGGGAAATTAGTGAATACCTACTGCTTGAAGGGGTTAAAATGTGGTCCAGCTTCAAGACACATGTTTCCGAGACCTCCATATTGATGAATGTGTACACCCAGTAGTTTGCCACGTGGAAGCCCGGAAACACTGCCATTCAGGTACATATATTTTCCTCGAGGTGTAAACCATACAGAACCTGGGTTTGAACTCTTCACAAAGCTTGCAATAGCCAGATCAAATCGATATCGTCGGCGACCCCACCATGGATCTGAAGCAGTAAGAATATGACATTGAGGCAATAGTTTGTTTCAACCTAGAGTGAGCTAGCAAGTTGCACGGACTCTGCTTACTTTTCAAAAGTGTCCCGTATGAAATGAACTGATGATTCCAGTTGTTAAAAAATGTTCACATTGAAATTTCGTTCAAGATTTACTGTACTTATTATGCAGTTGGTTACCTGTATGCAATATAACATTATGTAGTAGACTTTGTAAAAGGCTAATTTGTTACTCTCCAGGAAAACCAAGTGCATAATGTAGATCAAAAGTAATCATGGGGGTAACAATCACTGTGCTCTGAAACCATTTGTTTTTCTAAATTTCTTCTCTAGGCCAATATAGTTACTGTGCACAGTGGTGACTCTCATGTTATATGCTATATCAGTTTCCTGTATTTGGAGAATGAAATTCTGTGACCATAGAGAGTGTTTGAGACTTTAAATGAACAGTTAAGTCTACTGTAAGTGACAATATTTGAGTTTAATATTGGAGTAAAAGTTAGGCACAGTGGTACATTGTAATTCCATTTTGATTTCATTTCTAATGGACATACTAAAATGGAAAATCTGAGTTTAATTAGAATTCGGGTGTGAATTCAGATTTAGAGTGCTTTGAGAGTATAAAAAACTGAAGTCATCTATTTCCTAGTTACTACCATAGCACGCGGAAGATGACTTGCTTAGACATACAATAAGTTTCCATATTAGATTTGTTTATTTGATATAAAACGCACAGTGATACAGTATTATTTACTTGATTACTTTTCGAGCATAAATTATTGCTCATAATCACATCATATCATATCATTGATATGATTATGAGCAATAAATTATGCTCGAAAAGTAATCAAGTAAATAATACTGTATCACTGTGCGTTTTATATCAAATAAACAAATCTAATATGGAATTACATTCTACCACAGTGCCCAAGTTTTTCACTTATATAGGCAATAAGTTTTCTGCTGTATAATACAAAGGTGGCATTCTTTCCTAACGGGTTGGAGAAGATTAACCCGCCTGGCTGCAAACAGGTGCGAGTGGATCGATCAGAAGTGCAATAATTGAACACCTTGTCAACACTGGTCACACTGTCACAACTGCTTCTGAGTTCAAAATCATTTACAGAGTAGAAAGAAACCTACCAGATATTCTTGCATTGCCAAATAATATGTGCTGCAGGAGGTCTTGCTATATGCATGGAGAAAATGGAGTTATGTGTACAAAAGAAACTTGCACAACCTGAGTTGCTACCGAGGACTTTGGAAATTGCTAATTACAAGTCAACCCATTTCTCTCTCATAATCATTCACAGTTTTGTTGCATTTTGTATATTTTAATTCTGAGGTAGTATTTACCACGAACTGACATCAGTCGGAGAAGCAGTGGAAACCTAAGTGCACTGGACAGCTGTTTCCTTCTAGTATGGGACTTCTTAGCAGTGTGCACCCACGACCCGACTAAGGACCGAACTCATGAACTTCTTGTTTCATGGTGAACGCGTTAACTATTCAGTCACTGGGTAGGAGATCGGTGTATCAGGTTTCCAATTTCTCTCAATTAGGGATCTAGCGTGACTGTCACCCAAGGCTTTCAGTTGCCATCCACTTCCGTCCCGTGCCGCTGGGGAGTCCCATACTAGGACACTGCAGCTGTGCAGTGTTGCCAGCTTCTTAAAGACACTCCAACTGGTTTCAATTCATTATGAATACTAACTCAGAATTAAATCCCCATTTACCTCAGAATACACATATTTTAATAACCCAAAATTGTCCTCATTTCATTTCCATGATTCTCTTGATCATGCTTTATCTTGAAATTCATTTCCACATTTTATGCAAATTTATATTATATCCAGTTTGTTATGTTGGTACCTACTCTCTTTTGTGATTACTTTTCACCTTACATCACACATATGAACGTTTAATCTTCATTCGTCTTGATCTTTCCTCCTAATTACAATTAAATATTTCTTTTAACTATCCAATATAGCTAGACAAAAGTGTATAAGTTGTGACTGCACAGCTGTGAGAAGTGAAATCACTGAAAGAAATTTCTTCACTAAATCTATTGTTTTCGCTGACTTAAAACTAGCCATCAGTACATACATACATACATGTATATACACTTCAACCTTATTAGGTCCTCTGAGATATAATGTGAAAGATGTTCCAGTAACGGAATACCTTTGTTCTTCTGAAGTACAGGTACCATTTTCAAAAGATCATAAGAATTGCTTTGACAGAAAGAGGAGTCTCATTTTCAGTAAGCCTTTCACAATGAGAATTCCATTTGTCATCTGACTACTTAAAAGTACCATTCCTTACACACAATGGTACATATAAAAGGTCAGATGAATGCTTTAAAGTGCATATATTGGACACATCGACGCGCAGTTCCAGTGAATAACCTTCTTCAGATGATACCTCCGCCTACTTTTGCTTAGTTTAGTGTGCACATTATTACATTTCAGAGGAAAGATTTCGTCAACCAATATGAAAATTAGAAGTAGATATGTTGTTTTCATAATCAGAATGAACAGAAAGTCCTCTCCGTTTTGGCTATGAGAAACCAGTTTAGATGAAGCAGAATTGTGCATTAGTGTACATGCTATTTCATAACTTGATTGTATTAATTAAAAAGCTTACACGTTTAATATACTTGGTTTAAGGTGGTTGTTGAGACTGAGAACACAATTTTCATTTGTCCTCAAAATAAAATATGATGGTATTGAGAAGCCAAACAATTGCTCCTTCTCATAATATACAAAATATATAACATATTATACATATATATTTAAAATATACAAAAGTTATGGAAGCGGTTCATGTGTTTTCCTGCATCAGAATCTTTGAAGAAGGGTGTCGAAATCTTTCACACCTATATTTCAGTGATAAATTTACTTGTATAACATGATATAACTGCCAATCAAGTTATTTATTAGCTTACCCTTGTTGCGATAACCATAACCAGGACAATTGCTGGAAAGAATAATGTAGAATACAAGTAGACAACTGAATGCTTTCATACGTAATTCTACACTATAGAGGTTATTACGTGAAGTGTATTTTGCATATTTATATGAGCTTTTGCACCAACAGTGCAACAAACTGATGCACTTTCGATTTCCATCATCATTACAAATATTGTCATTATTGTTTTGGCTACTTATTCACAGAATATTCGTAATCTTCAGTTTTAAACAAATCATGGAATTACTTTTGACTGACTCAGCCAATCAACAAATCTGTTTGAAGCATCCAAAATGAAATGCACTCATTCTAAACTAAGCTTGGTAGGGGTTGTGAATGGCAGTGAACTTATTCATGCATTTTATTGCTTGCACTCAGACGTGTTACGCAATCCACTACTCATATGTTTGGTAAGTAGTAGTTTGCTTTCAACCGACTCAACTGTGCTATGTAAGTTTGACGCCATTGCAGTAAGGAGAATTCAGGTAGATTGGGGAATTTACAAAATAGTGTTTAATCACCGTTCATTGAACTGTCTGTGTTTGAAAAATTAAGGTCTACAATTTGTTAAGAGACGAGCCTTTTCCTGCTTGTTTAGCCCATTTCATCTATCTCCGCATCATGGAACAGTATAGAATTGCAGTCAACTCTCTACCTCAACTTTATCGACTTTGAAAAGGCGTTTGACAGCGTGGACGTAGCAGTAATTTGGCAGGCGACTGCTTCAACACTATGGACACCTACGAACCCTCATCAGCCTCATTCAACATGTATGTACGTTGATTTTGTGACATAACTACTGCTTTACATGCATTATGTCTGGTTATTAATTATTAGGAACAACGGTCACAAGATCGGGGTATATTGATTCTTTTAAATAGTCACAAACTAATGTGCATGGAATTCAGGTTATGTAGCAGCCATAGTGAATGTCCTGACAAAGCGACTCATAAAAATGCATTAAAAGATAATTTTATCAGTATTTCCATGCTACTGATTCTTTCATTCAATGTTGTATTGCATGAATAAAGTAACCAGATAAATAGCTGAGCAACGAAGTCATTGAACGTGATAAAGAAATTCAATTCAGTAAATTACTGATTATCATTGATGAGTCTAACTTCATGGACTTATACTGAACATCTAATAAGGATGTATGTTTCATACTAATGTAATACATCAGATATTTTTCAAGAAAGAACAAGTTTAATTCAATTTAATTTCTTAGTGGTTAACATATTGCAACCTTTATTTTCAGTTGCAGACTTATACTCTTTAGTGAAACATTTATGTTGGACTTGAAAAGGGTTTTTATCAGTCATGTTCCGAAGAAGGTTTGAGGCTTTGTGATACATTATTCATAACTTTATATTCCAGAGATGACGGCGATTGAGTTTATTTCGACAGGATTAGATTAATAGACTGCTCGGTTGGTGCTCCGAAATACGACATAAAACGCCATAAGTTTAGTTTTCCAATGAATTGGCAACTCTGATACTTATGAGCACTTTGTTAACCTGTTATTCTAGCTTGTGAACGGCGGCAAGGCTGAAAAATGACCACAATTTTTAGATGCATTTGTATGTGAGGTTCTAAGTAGATAATGTCTGTCTGAGCCATTTAGAGATGTTCAGCCTTTCGGAGTCTAGTCCATAAGACAACCAAAGCCGATATTTCAAGACGGCAGATTTCATAATCAAGGGTGATCTCACGGGAAAGACTACATCCAAGCTTGCTTTCAAACTTAAGAACAATGTAAATTTCTCTATTTGTTAACTCTTCGTCTTCATAGATGTTTATGACTTCAGACTTTATCTTTTATTTTTCATCGCTAAGTAATATGGGGATTTTCAGCTGGAACCAATGTGCTGCAATTCTAGGTTTTAGGATTTCTCCTGGTGCGAACTTGACAGACGCAAAGACCAATCACTAATCATTCGAACTTGTTATATACCCACGAATACGAGACCAAGAAAGAACACGATAGCGTAGTCGGATAGAATAGTATATTTGGATGGTTGTGCCAAAATACCGATGCGTTCCAACTAACTGACTGGAGAGTCGAATACGAGCAGTGCAACGTAACATGACAGCGTGCCAAATGGCGAGGATGCTTGACCGGGTGCCTTCAGCTTAGCGAGACCAGTTGAACAATCAAGGTCAGCATCAATGTCGAAAGTCGTCAAACCCTAAGCTATTGATTTTGAGAAAGTGTGTGACGCTACAAGGTAATATGTTGACTGCCTGATGTTCAGACCACCTCAGTCCACTAAAAGTCAAGTAAGGTTTCATCTTTAAGAGCCATAGATAAAAACAATGAGATGCAGTGCAATACACTCGACAGTATATAGGCAATGCATTGACTTGACGTTAGAACGAGGGGTGTGAATTGGTGAAAAACAATCGGACCTTTCCTTACGCTTCCGGATATTTCACCAGTTACTAACCCATTTCAGATGGTAAGACTGCTCAGGTGAATGAATTGGGCGGTGTATCCTCACGAAGTAAATAAAGGACGGCAAAGTTCTTAGTACACGTTGGAGGTAAGCAGTTAAAGAGGCATAAAGAAAGAGATTTTCTGACGTGGAGTTCACCGACCTCAACTCAGTGATGAACGCAGATAGACCACATTGCTTTCGGTCATCGCTGGAGAAAGTCAATGGACACCTTCTACTTCCTTTGTAGAACATGTTTGGATAGCGAACAAGTGTTGGTTCGAGCGCATATATACCTGCTTCTCAGTGGACGTAGAAAAACTTTGGCAATAAGACCATTACGAGTGCAGGTCACCAATGAGAACACTGGGGTCGCTTCCAGTAAGAAACTGGCTAGGCAGTTATAGGAACAGAAGAAGCTTGGTGCCATCTCTAATCTGAAGTAAAAACAGCGTTGAAAACTGTAGTCGAATCTCAAAGAGTGGTTAAAAAGAGCCAGTGAATACCAGCAGCATCTTCTGGATTAATGGATGCACTTAAACGCATCCCTGAAGGCTCTGAGTATAATGAGAAGCAAACGCAACTCAAATATAGACTGACAAAATTTCTAAGCAATGACTGTGAACAGTGAAGGCCAAAGATGGAAAAGGCAGCGATGATAGGCAATAGCAGACAATTATTTAGACTCACAAGAGAAACTAAGGGTGAAGGTCAACAGTTAGTGAGATTATAGCGGAGAAGGATGGGTCTGCGATTCATCTACATGGGAGACGACAGGGAAGATGGATGGAACACCTCGAGGAACAGTTCAACTGGGCTCCATCCATTATTGCAGTCGGATCCTGAGCAGAACGATAAGATAGGCTTCTCAGCACCTGCAGAAGTTGAGAAAGCGGTAGGTAACTTGGAAAGAGGAAATGCAGCAAAACCGGATGGACTATTTCCAGTCGTATATAAGATCGGTGATCGAGTGTTTTGAGTCAAGTTAACTGAAGTGTTAACTAGTGTATGCGATTCACACATGTTCCCCACTCATTAATCTCAACCAGCGGTTATCCCAGTATTCAAGAAAGTCGTAAAGTCCTCTTGTGATCACCAAAGAGAAATCAGCCTGACGAACAAAGTAACTTAGATCCTAAGTGCTATAATCCAAAGACGCTTGAGTGGAGCAAAGAAACGGAAAGCCCGGGAAAACCATGTACGCAATAGACACTGCTGTGGGCATATTGATCAAAAACTAACACTCCAAGAGGCTCTGGAACACAAGCACGTTTGCCGGCGCCTGACAGTAGCTGTGTCCCTCGACTTGAAGGTGACATTTGACTCCGTCGATGGAGAAGTCTGATGTTGTCTCTCACTGAGAGGGGTACCCAGTAAGCACACCACCATGTTGCAGGCTCTTCACTCGAACTCCTGCAGCCATGTTAGGGCCTATAGTGAGATGTTGGGTGAGTTGTGCACGTCCAGTGGTATCCGTTAAGGATCTCCATTGTCCTCATTCTTATTCAATTTTATCATAGGCGTTCTTCTGGAGGTCTCCTACTCTTCATCTGACCACACATGGATTGACGTAATCACACGAGAATTTTCGGGAGACCTAAAATACGCAGATGATATAATCCTGTTAGGTGAAACGCTGAAAAGATGCAGTCTTCTGGACACCTTTAGTGGGAATTTGTGAATATTTCGGATGCGTTTCTCGCCACCAAAATTCAAATTCAGGACTGGTCTTCAACGATACCTCGGTTAACAATAGAGTGAAGTGATTGAGTGCGTTGAAAACTCTACTTACCTGAGAAGTCGGATCAGTGGCCAACGAAATCTCTACACAGATACAAAAAGCTTGGTTGGCTTTTGCCAACATATGCCATCTGTGGCGATGCCGAGATATCTTATTGTCTATTAAGGGTCGAGCGTACTGCACTGAAGTCCTTCCTGTTCCATTCTATTACTGTGAAATATGGGCATTAAAGATAGAAGACATGAAGTTTCAGGTGTTTGACCACCGTTTCCTTCGTAGTATAGTTCGTGTTTCGTGATTTCACCACGTAACACAGAAGTCAGGCATAGAGTTTTAGGGAGGAAAGGTAAGTAAGTTGATGCGGTTATGAACCTTCATCGACTGAGATGGCTGGGGCGTGTGTTACGTATGCCTAGGTACCATCTACCTTGTCGTACAATACTGGCCGAAGTAAGTTCAGGCTGGAAAAGGTTCGGGACAGACAGACAGACCAAAGCATGGCATCAATGTTCGTTTGGGCTATGTAGGGTGATGGAAACTAGCCAGTTGGGGTCAGCGAGACAAGAGAAACCAGTGGTTGGAGACTCTATGTGACATGACTGTGGACCGATATCTCTGGCGCAGATGTATCCTCATCTTAACCGCTGTACTTACTTTCATCATTTTTTCATTCCCTCTTCCTCTCTTTTACTACTTTCTACTTCTTTTGACCGATTTTTCCTTTTCTTCATCTCCTATTAAATTGCCTTGATACTCAGTGTGCTGATATGAAGTGTGGCAACTTGGACCGTTACGCAGTAATTCCTGGTCCTGCGTTCAGTTTGATGATGATGACCAAGAGGTATAAGGATCTTTTAGGAAAACCAAAAATAATCTCTTCTCAGTGTGGAGACTAAGCTTTGCAACGATATGATGAAGTAAACTACCACCCTTCATCGTATAACAGCTATGAAGAACAAACGACGCACAAGCACTTCAGGTTTCAATAAGTTGACGGCATAATAAAATCACTTCGGTACGTAACATACGGAATGTACTTACGACCATTGTGTTTCTCTCTGACTGAATAGCAAGACAACCGTTATTTTATCCTTACCCTCTTTTTGCTTCGATAAATTTGTGGGCTTCTCAAACAAAGCCATTGTAGCATAGGCCCAGAATAAAATGTTGAGGTATCCTCTAGTATCTCCCCAGACCAATAAGGCTTCATTAGGATTATCAGGTTTATACCTAATGTAGAAAATACGAAAAGACTACTCTTACCAATGGTTTAGGCTGGTTGGTATATCTGTTATATCGCACAGTTTGATAGGGCAAAATAAGTCCATTTTAATACCTAAATTACAAAACGCTAGAAAGCAGATAGTTAACAGTGAATAATTACTAACCAATTTCCTTGCTGGTAAAAGCTACTGCAACTCTGTTAACATTTGGCATTACAGCGAAGTCGATAACACAGAAGTTTTTTGGTCTGCATGATTCCGTTGACACTTTAGCTATTCTGTGTGATTTTAGGTCTATCCCCCAAAGTGTAGCAAGTCCCTCCTAGTTGTAGGAACCCAAATCTGGGGGGTTGATTTCAGGCTAACTTACCCTACTTATCGACAAGTATCTTGAAATATTTTTCAGAAAAACAATTTTCTGTAGATTACCTTTATGAGGGCTTAGTGAATATAATAGTGATGAAATTCAAAACCTCTTAATTGACTTCAGATCTTTCCACTGTGGTACATTTAGAATCTTTTGCCTGTTGTCTTGCTCATAAAATTCCAAAAGCAAATAAGATGCAAATTTGTCCCAGTCGACAAAACCATCTGAGGTGATATCGATTTTACTAAAGAGATCCTTGTACTTATGAGAATATAAGATTAGTGATAAATCATTTACCTCCTGCCGTGAGCCACGGCTTATAAGCAGGCCCATACTCTCAGCAAATTGTTCCTTAGTTAGTCTCAATTTATTGCCATATCCTTTTCCTTCAAACTATATCAAAAAGTAGAAATGTGTGGTGACTTACAGAAAACGCATCATAAATAGCTTGCAGGTCACAAACATTTAACTTTGACTCCATTTTCTGGTCCGTAGCACTGAAATACAATGTGTGCAAAGAAATTTAAATACCTCGTGGTGTGTGATTCTTTGGAGGCTTTCGCGATTACACTTACCATTCCAGCGTAAATTTAAACTAGTGGGAAATTTCAAGTTGGCATGTTTACACTTGAAATAAGTATTTGTTCAGTGGACGGTGCACAGAGAACACCAATTAAGTTTTTTACTGTTGTTTCAAGTGAAAATGTTTTTTAACCAATATGCAGTTTGCTAGTCACGAACACTACCAACCACTCAAATATGTTCTGGAAATAGTTTCTATGGTCAGTAGCCGAACTGAAAAAGATTTTGTTCGGCCACCTTCTGCGCTTTGCATCAACAACAAGTGAGCCCATCCGCTTCCGCGCAAGGTGCAAAAGAAATAAATGAGAATTCAGTTGGATGAAGAAACCATATCCTTTGTCATTTAGCTGGCATTCACTTCATAAGGAGTCGCATAATCGTGTTCACATGCTTCTAAGGAAGTCACCTCTTCAGGGAAGGATTCACATACTGCAAAATTCATCCTGCTGCTCTTCTGAGATCAGAAGAAGTTCGCCGACGCAGGATAACCGAAATCACCAGGATTCAACGAATGCGTCACTTTCCAAGGTATAAGTAAGACAGTCATCACCCTGTATTCTTCTTGGTGTTTCGGTTGATCGCCTCAAAAGAATGGCGTCCTCTGTTCTACTTTTTGAACATCAGGAAATAACTTTCGGTCAAGAGAGTGGCTAAGCAGTGCGCCAAGACTGGGAACTTCAGCTACATTATAGCCGCGCGAATATTTTCGGGTTCCGGGGCAGTATATATTACGAGCGAAAGTACACTAAAGAGTACCAGATTAACAATTCAGTTTGTGAATGTGAGTTGTACTAGGTCTCCAGAATATTCGCATCGCTTGAAGGCTTTATATAAACCAAGTAACTACAGAGTCACCGGTTGACCGAGAGTTGCAGCACCTCATTGTTGCCGTCTTTCAACTACCTGGATCTTACAAGTTAGGATACCCCTACTTTGGTGCCCCAAAACGATGCGGCTTGGTGAAACAGGCTTTTCAAGTCTATAGCACCCCTTCTGTAAACCCAACTAGTTGCAGGTGCCCATCATCAATTGTTGTATTTTTGCACAGGTTTCTTGTCTACTTTACAGGCGCATATTTGTGCTGCTGTCCTTCCTTTTGTGGTTGTGCCTACGATACTTTTAACCTCAGCAATTTGCGAGTGGAATGAATTATTCTTTCGGGTGGTGTGGAACGCTTTAAAGGTAAGGGCAGTCGGGAATGGTCCATAGTATGCACCATCTGGACAGATTTAAATCTTTAGTGGGTGCAGACCCCCTGCTAAGTGCATTCAGTTTCACAGTATACCTTAAATAGATAAACAAACATTTTATTCTCATATTGGTAATTTAACATGAGAGGAGCCAGTTTACAGGCATCATCGCGTCGATATATGTTAAAAAATCTACGGGATTTTACGGGACCTGAATGGTGCAGAAGGGAGGTCACTAAATTCTATCAACAACACCAGGAGGTTCCACGAGTTATGAAATGAACGAAAAAATGCCACTTTTCAGCGCATACAGAGTGTTAAAGTTTAGATCGTCCTCAGTCACGCTTTTCCCTACTGGTGCCACCAGGGTTGCGCAAAATTCTAAGTTTCCGCTACAAGCAGTCGACACTTTTGATTCGTCTTCGTGACGTCACGCTGTACTAGATAAACGTCCATTTCACCATAAATTCTTATGCTTATAGCTTTTGAGACCGAAAGAATTCACATTTACGATTTCTGGGAGTCTGTAAGTTTCCACATAATCATGTGACCTAAATGGATATCTATTCAAGTGTTACCGTTCACGGCAATGTAGGTTTACGTCATCAGAATTAGATATTGTCGTGCAATGGAATAAACATTTGAAGAACTGCAGACCAATGGCAATGGGTCGCCCATATTGTTCATGTTAAGGTATGCAACATTATCAAGGAGGGATGTTAACTTGATCCCTACAAAATCCTGGAAGTTTCAGGTCACCTGCTGCCCAAACGATATCAGTCTAAGCTGGAACAAGACATTTAAGTGAACGTTATTGCTTAAAACTAGACTCTCTTAGGACTAAGCTCATAACATAAATAGGTAGATGCATATCAGAATCAAACCAACAGTGCATATTTACCGGTCAATTATGGGCGAAAATATACAAGTAATTATTTTTTATTCTCCCGTTAGTTAGTTTATACCAATTAAGACGGTTCTCAGGCATCACCAAATTGGTGTGCTGAAAAATCTGCAAGATATTACAAGTTCCGAATGGTACGGACTGAGCGTCATTAAACTCTATTGAAAGAATCAGAAGATCCTGCTAGTTATGGAACGAACAAGAAAATATCACTTTTCACCATATACAGAGTGTTAGAGTTTAGATAATGATAAATATTATTCTCATATAATGGATTTAACATGAGGGATACAAGTTTACAAGCACCGTCAAATTGGTAGTTCTTGAAAGTTTGCGAAATTGTATCCAGTATTAACTAATTAACATATCAGGTCATTGATGGGTGTAATCTCATTGAAAGTTGCTGCAGTTCTTGAGATGGGCATGGATTTCCACCTCTCATGACACAGACACTTAGCACTAACAATAACAAGAGCGCGTAGTGTTCGAAGCGTACGTTATAAACAGCCGACATTGTTAGTCCTTCTGCGTAGTTTGGTATTTAGTAGTATAACCGCCTATTCCTTGGAAAGTTCCTCGGTTTTTAGCTCTGCTAACCACAAAAGACCCATTCATACAATCTGAAGTATTGGTAAAGCATCCACAGTTATAACCATGGTGAGTGTGGAAATCAAAGCGTTTCCAGGTCACCGCGTTACGTTTAAAGGTAATGCAGATTAATTCCACCAAGAATATTTGTTGTATTGGATGGATATGGATGTTGAAACGGTCCAGATGACAGTATTCATGAATTGACCTGGGTATCTTTTATCACCTAATGCAGAGTACTAGAAAGCATGTAATGTTGAGCTACTGCAGGTAAGTCGTGTTCCGAGCCAATATGTCGACTGGTCTCTGGTTCGATCATTGTTCGGAATGTCTTTGCTGCTGTTACTTTTGGGAGACTAGTCGGTCCGTGGCAAAAAATCGAGACCAGTACGTGTTAATCGTGAAGATGGTCCAGAATTCGTAAAGGATATTATTTTCACTAAGTCATTATGTTCCAGTTGAAATCCAGTATCAGATGTCGACATGGAACTGTTACTGCAAATAAGAAAAGAAAGAAAAAACACGAGCATGTATGGAAAAGGGAATTACTACACTATCCAATTTGGAGAAGAGAGAAGTCCCTATTGTTTTAGACGTATCTAAACTTTATGCAAACTTTCATGTATATATGTAGGGTCAACTATAGAGTTTTTCCATTATAGGGTTCTTAAAAGTTTTCAACACTTGGGGCGTACCGCGGTAGCCTTGAGAACAGTATATATTAAGTTCATTATGCGGAGAAGAAACAGCGCTCACACCTTTGCATGCAGTCGTAAGCCCGTCAGTATAAGAGAAACTGGGGAACTTTACAAACTCTTATTCATACATTTAGAGGTGTAAGTACGTTTGTAGTGGACGCAATGGCTCGACCATCATTACGTGCCGATCGCTCTATTATACTCCGTATTTGTGGATATTGCATAGATGTCAAGAGGTTTATGGATATCTGTGAACCAGAGGAATTTTCTCTGAGCAGGCGTTGAAACTGAAATGGGGATATGCAAGTGCGAATAAAATGTGGGAGCTCACTCCATAACTTGCCGTACTGTATCATAAAGGATCGCGACCTAAGTTTAAGGCGGTGTTTTTCAACAGGTACTGCGTACTCATGATTGCTCGGATTGTATGAGGACATATGCTTAAAAGTAAGAGAGCAACAGGCATGAGCAACGCCAAGCAAAAGGAGGGAAAATAGGTTAAAGTTGAGCTTATGGCGTCATAGCCACACAGGGTCAGTCTTCAGTTTCTTACACTTTTCCTCATGATCAGGTCCTTCGTGCTGGCCCAGCACATAGCGAGTAAACGATCTTTGAATAATTCTCAATGTGTATCCTATCCAAAGCATGTATATTGCTGAAGATAATTTTGTTCCGTATTCAAGTACTGGGCGGACCATTACTTTGAATAAAAGCAGTCTAGCCTCAGTGGTATATACGCGTTTAAGCAAAAGGCCAACTGAACACCTACACTTGGATACAAGGGACTGGGCATACTCCGTAAACATTAAGTTCCGAGGATACCAAATACCTAAATTACAAACCGAGTTATAAGATTGCAGCACAGAATTGCCAAGGTATAAACTGCATTTGGGTAGGAATTGTTGAAACAGAGAACTCCGCATTTACTAAAGTTGAGTCGAAGTTGCCATGTTTCACTCCAAGCGAGCAAACACTTCAGGTCCTCCTGGATTCTATTAAAACCCTCACTTAGCGATGCCAGGGAGAAGCTATATAGAATTTTCCAGTCATCCGCAAACAGGTCACGTTGGAAATATCATTTATGTAAAGGAGGAAGAGTATGGGCCCCAACACGTTTCCCTGAATGCCACCACTCGAAATAGGCTTTGGGGAGGAATATTATTATGATATTATTAGTCCCTTGGATTCCTAGTGGAACATAGGGCTTCAGCGGCACGTCTCCATTCCGCTCTGTTCTCTGCAATCTTTTGAACCTGGCTCCACGACAGCCCGCAAGCTCTCATTTCCTCCTCGCACCATCTCCTCCATGTCACCCTCGGACGTCCAACTCGTCGCTTCCCATGGGGATTCCACTCGAGTATCTGGCGCGTGATGTCCCCGAATGGTCTTCTCAGTGCATGCCCAATCCATCTCCACTTCCTTCTACATATTTGTTGAGCAATAGGTTCTTGATCGGTTCGTTCCCAGAGCTCCTTGTTGCTTATTCTGACTATTCTGGCCATCTGATCTTCAGTAACCAGCCAGCGTAAGCAGTTGTTGATGAATGTCTGTAGTTTATCGGAAATCCCTTTCGTAACGTGCCAAGTCTCTGAACCATACAGAAGCACTGACTTGACGTTGGTGTTAAAAATCCGTGTCTTGTTCCGCATGCTGAGTGCAGAAGATCTCCACACTGGTTTCAGGCTAATGAATGCCTGTCTTGCTTTTCCGATTCTGACTTTGGCATCCTCGTCTGTGCCTGTGCCGCCTGTAGTTGAAACAGTACTTCCTAGATAAGTGAAGGAGGTTACTTCCTTCAAGTTTCTCCCGTTGACGGTGATTGGAGTTTGTTGTTGTTGTTGTTGATGGTGGTGGTGCGGTATCTTCATCACTTCTGTCTTCCTTATATTCACCTGAAGTCCCGTCTTCGCTGCCCACCTCTTCTGCCAACTTGTTAGTTTTCGCCTGAAGATCTTCCAGTTTGTGTGACATCAGGCACAAGTCATCACTGGCGAAATCCAAGTCTTCTAGGTTCTTTTCCGCAGTCCAGCCAGCGTATCCCCATCTTCTCGCTGCCTACTGTTTGTTGCATGATCCAGTCCAGTCGACCACAATCAGGAATATCATGGGGGATAGTAGGCAACCTTGTTTCACTCCTGTATCCACTTCACTTCAAAAGCATCACTGAGCTTCCCATTGTGAATTACCCGGTATGTGGCGTCTTCATATAGTTGTTGAATGAGATTGATAAAGGTTTGCGGTACTCCGTAGTATTGTAGCAGTTTCCAAATTACCTCTCGATCGATGCTGTCAAAGGCCTTCTCAAAATCGATAAAGTTGAGGTAGAGTTGAGTTGACTGCCATTCTATACTCTGTTCTATGATGATGCGAAGCGTTGCAATTTGGTCTGCACATGATTTGTACTTCCTGAAGCCTGCCTGTTCCGGTCGCAGTTTTGAATCTAGTGCATCCTTTAGTCTCTCCAGGATGATGCGGCTTAATATTTTGCTTGGTTTGGGTGGACAGGAGAGTGATTCCGCACCAGTTCTTGCAAACACTCAGGTCTCCCTTCTTCGGCAGTTTGACAAGATAACCCTTCTTCCAATCAATGGGCAGGTACCTTCTCTTCCTCCCAGACCTTCTGCAGTAGTGGTGTGAGCATGTCCGCTGTTGTCTCTGCGTCTGCTCTCAGTGCTTGTGGATGGATTCCATCTGGTCCTGCTGCTTTCCCGCATTTCAGTAGGTTTATGGCGTTCAGAACTTCCATTTTTGTTGGGGATTTGTGTTTACTTGCAGTTCTGTGCCTGCAGGTGGTATTTTTGGACGAAGTGCAGGTAGTGGTGGTGGTCGATTCAAGAGCTTCTTGAAGTGGTCGGCCCATTGTTTCCTTTGTTTCTCTTCTTTCGTATTTAAATTTCCTTCTTCATCTTTTATTGGTTTCATCTGTGTTGATCTCTTCCCTGATAACAACCTGGTTATTTGATACAATCTTGTCAGGTCTCTCTTACCTGCAGCCTGTTCTGCTTCACTTGCCAGTGTTTCGTAGAAGTGTCTTTTGTCTTCGCGTGCACTCTTCTTCACTTCTTTGTCCAGTGTTTTATACATTGTGCTCAGTTCCTCTTGTCGTTGAGCATCCTTGCACTGGTTTATCTTCTGCTTCACCATCCTCCCCTCCCCTATCTATCAGCCTCCAGGTATCCGTCAAGATCCATTCCTTGTCTTGCCTCTTCTTCTTCCTTCCTAATACGGCTGTGCAGGTTTCTCTCCACATAGCTTTCAAAGACTTCCAGTGTTCTTCCACACAGGTTTCTTCAGGGATGTTCCTCGATATCTCCCATTTTGTTCTGATGTCTGGCTGACGTGAAGATCTCCTTTGTGGTTTCATCCCTCAGTTTCCGAGTGTTGTACTTGAATTGAGGTCTATCACCAGCTTCCTTGAAGGCTTTTAACTTGATTTTGAAGGTTCCTTGCACTAGGTAGTGGTCTGAACCTACATCTGCTCCTCTTCTTGACTTTGTGTCAAGTAGGCTGACTGCGTCTCCATTTTCTTGAGATTGAGATGAAGTCGATTTGATTTTTGGTGTGTCCATCTGGTGAAATCCATATCGCTTTGTGGATATCTTTGTGCCTGAACACACTGCCTCCAATCACCAAATCGTTGAGTGAGCAGAAGTCGGCAAACAATTCTCCATTCTCGTTCATTTCACCTAGCGCCTCTCGACCCATGGTTAGTTCTCTTCCTGTGTTGTCCCCTCCCAGTTTGGCATTCATGTCGCACATTAGAATTTTGATATCGCCAACTGAGGCGGTGTCTTGTCCAGTGTTGATCGGAGTTGTCTGTAGAATTCCTCCTTCTTCTCTTCATCTGCGTCTTCATTATTTGTAGGTGCATAGCATTGTATGATTGTGACCTTCCTTCCTTTTGAGTTGAATCTTGCTGTCATGATCCCGATCGTGGAGGAGATTGGTTCCCACTGCATGAGAGCCTTCGATGCTCTTGGGGACATCATGATAGCCACTCCGATACTCAGTGTGCTCGTGGTTGTCGTCTGGGTGACAGTAACGGAGTAGATTATTGATTCTCCAGTTGACAGTTTAGAGAGTCCACTCCCATTCCATCTGCTTTCGTAAATCCCAAGCACTTCGATGTTATACCTTCTCATCTCGTTTGCAATCTGGGCTGCCTTACTGGGTTCAAACATCGTACGGACATCCCATGTGCCCACGTTTACTTTCGCTTTCATCGAGAGAAGACACATCGGCCAATTGGCTTCCCGAAGTCTTTCACCAACTGGCGTCATTTCGCCTCTCTAATTCCAGCGAGGAATAAGTTTGTTTTCATTTTTTATATCTTTTTTGTGCTTTGAAGTTTGTTTAGCGGTTAGATTTGTTTTACGGGGTAGGGTTTCTAGCCCTATGCCCAACCTTCTCTCTTTACCCGGGCTTAGGACCGGCTAGTAACTAGTTAACTAGTTGACCAGGCGAGGTTTTGGGGAGGAATAGGTGTGACTTAGCTTTACAGCTTAAGTGCTCTGTCTAATGAATAAGCTTATCCACTATAATAAAGGGTCACTAATTCCAAATGATTCGAGCTTCAGAATTATCCGATTGTGAAGCACTTTATGAAATGCTTTTTTAAGGTCAAAAAAGAGCAGCTACAAAAAGACCATCTCGTCCGCAGGTGGCTTCCTCAAAATAATCCAGTAAGCAAGTACTGCATCAACGACCTTTCCATAATCCATGGGGTATAGGGGAAAGTAGCTGATGCGCCACCATATAATCAGTATTTCTTGCACAACCACCTCCTCCATGATACGACAGACTATAGATGTAGTATTTATGTGGCGATAGTTTTGAATATCTGACGTCGGCCCAGATTTACACGTGGGAGATATGCGTGACAGCTTCCAGCGGTCAGGGTAGCATAATTCAGCAGGGGACATTGAAAATAGCTTCGTAAAGATCAATGGTGCGTCTTCAGCACCTCTTTCCAGGACGACAGATGGGATCCCTTTGGGTCCGACAGTATATGAGTTTTTTGGTGAAGCAACTGCATCAGCTATCTTTTTCTGCGTAAAGGAAACACTACTTAGCGAATTGTGTGGTGGAATGGGCATTTGTATTTCTAGTACACTATCTTTGTGTGTGAAGCAGCTTGCATTATGATTTCCAGGCAGCTCACAGATCTTACCTGAGTCATAGTAAGGAATGTCCCCATCAATGATCGAACTACTGGAAATCACTCAAGATAAGTCTGCAGGGATTCTAGAATCGTCACTAATGACTGAAGACTGCCCGCTTGTGCGTTGCAGCTAGTTTCTCGCTTGATTGCTTTCAGTAACCTATTTGATTTGAAGCTCTCATGAGCAACTTTTAATGAGACAAGGGATGAAACGTTATCAGATCAATAAAAATTCCTGGCATGTCTGTGCATGCTGATAAGTAGATTTTCTGGGATGAAACTCACTTTCGGCCTTCTAATTGCTACTAATACCGTCGGAGCAATATGAGTGTAAATTACATCCATGGAACTGTAGAAGATATCACTTAGTTCATGGGTTGGGCTACTGGTGAAATAAGAACCCCTGTCCAAGCATCGCCACATGTACTACATCTCTTCCCCGTTGACATTTTTATATCGTCTGATTGTAGTTGTTTTTGATCTGGTAGCTGACACAGTACTGGGAGATAGTCGGAAGTTACCAAACATTACTCTGTAGTCGCTGCCCGAGGGTTTTGGACGGACTTGAAGGGCAAAAGGCAATAGCCCGTCGGTGGAATCGAGGTCTAGCATCTTATCATGTCTGGTTGGTTGCATTACATACCGGCTCCATCCCCCAGAATCCAACGCAGTAAAGTTATCGAACCGCTTAGGGGGAGTAAGTGACTGCCACCTGATATCAGACATACTGAAGTCTCCACATGTAAGTTTCATGAAGTAGGGTAGTGTTGTTACGTGGGTGAACACTTCTGCAAGCTTGTCATCGTAATCTACAGCAGAGCAAGCGGGACGGTAGATACACTCTAAGAGGATAGTTATGGCACTCGGAAACTTTGCCACAAACCACACTGAGTAGCTGAGCAAATTAAGTTCTGGAGTACTGCGATTTGTCGCAGCAGTGTTGCACCTGATATAAATGATGCCACAACCACATCTACCTCCCCTAAACAGAGTATAGTCGTCGACAGAAGTGTCTGAAGTACACCAAGCTTCAAAGATAAACATTAGGCAGGGGTTAGACATGATCGACAACATGGTGATCTCACTTGTTTTGTGTATGGAACGAGCGTTAGTCAGACAGAAGGTCGGAGAACTGGATAAGCAGTAGTACTTGAATCTGTTTTTGAAAAGCTTGTTCTGATAGGTTAGGTTGAACTGTATTGGTGAAATTTAATTTCGGGGACATACTATGGGTTGCCACCAATATTATCTTTTATTGTGTCAGGTGTTGACCTACTGACCTACTGTATGTGAGCCGGGGGGACAACAGGTTGGCGTAACATCTTCCTTGCCATTGCAACGGTTGTGAGTTGGTTGAAAGCAGTTGGCTCGAAAGAGTCAGCATGTGAACAGCAAAAGGCACTGTTAATTTTTGAAGTCCAGGGTATGGATATCTATGGAAACGAGCCGCATAAATACGTGGTCCCACCTCTGTATGGAAAAAGGGTAAGGTGCATTATGTTGGACAGCCAAGATCACGGGCTTCGTCTGAACAGCAGGCTTCCAGTTAGGAGGTAATACCGTTGCACTGGAGTGAGCACACGCTGGAACTGAACGTTGTGTAGATGATTGTGAGGAGAAAAACCTGTTGTTTCTCCTGTAGCTCTTGTTCTCTTGACTATATGAGGCGTTCATGTTGACCTGGTGTTTGAATCCTGTTGGTTAGTGAAAGGCGGAAGGGCCCGGTGGCGTGCCAATGGATCTCGTGAATGTGTCTGTGTACGGGAATGGGGTCGCTCCTTGAACGATGGTTTACTCATTGGGTATAACAGACTGGAAGCAGTTATTTCGAGGATGACGAAGTCGTTTCTGTGCCACGGGGTTTGGCGGTAAACCCGTACTAGGATTTTCAGGTATAAATCTACAAAATATGGCACTCTGAGACTGCATTATCAACACATCATCATCGTATGTGAGATGCCCGAAGGGGCTAAAGGCTTATCAGCGTAATTTCATCTGGAGGACTAAGGTTTCATCGGTAAATTCAGCGGGACCAGGTGCACATTGCATGCATTGTTACCGTTGCCGTTTATATCAACATTACCAGCGAACAAATCTGCATAAATAGCGGAGATTCGATGTTCAGTTTCAGTGGTTAACAGCATGATATTGGTGAAATAGAACAACAGCAAATGACTGTAAGTGGTTCAGCAAAATATTGTTAACACAGTATGTGAGGAAAGTAACGCAGCCATAAAACAAAAATGTCAGAGAGATTGAAATATCACTACGAGTATATAGTGACAATGGGTCAAACACAACAAGGAATTTGAAAATTGATGTAATCAGACCTGGCGCAAGTAAGGGTAGTAGAAGGGTATGAATAGTGGGAATGCGTGAACGCTTGAAGATCGGCGGAGCGGGTCAGAGGTATGTCAGGGGCCCACCTTTGAATATGATCTGACGCCACACCACGCTAGTCACCACTGGTTGTAGTTTCAGCGGTTGGGGAGGTAGGCGATTTTAGTAATGAAGAGGTGGGGTAAAGCGAGTCACTTATTCCACCCTGAGCGTGGTGCCAAAGTGGGGTAAAGAGTTGCTTTGGAGCCTCGTTTGTGTCTGAGAATGGACGTGTCAGATGAGTGGTGTCTTTCTCATACGTTGGCGATTTAGCTGAGCGTAGCTTAGCTAGTCCTGCATTTTGCGTGCCAACGAAAGACACTATCCAAAATCATCCAATATTCGACGTCTGCGTTACATGTGACCTAGATGGTTAACCTGGTGGTATAGTCCCATGTTTCATCAGATAAACGTTTATTTTGACATTAGTTAACATGTTTATATTACCGCTGGCCAACGAAAACTCACTTCATCCATTTCACGTAGCGGTAGGTGTTAGCGTAACCATATAATCCACGTGAGTATATAAGTCTTTGCATTTCCTACTCCTGGCGTGACCTTGACTAGTAATAAAGACGTAACCCATCAGATTTAGTTGTTGCTGTACAAAGAAATAAACATCCGAAAGACTATTATCCAATGGTAATGGGGTTTTACACATAGAATTCACGTTGGAGCGTACAGCATTAGCAAGGAAGTACGTTGACTGTTAACCGTCCACTAAAAAACGGAGTCAAATGAGCTGAGGTACTGGAGAAGTCTGTTTGCGAACATGTCTCACTTTGAGTCACTAAGTGACTTTATTTCTTAGATTTAGTTGTTTGTCCAGATTTTCGCTGCCATTCTGACCGTCCAGAGGCCTTGGATCATTTATTGTAGGCGGTTTTTTGTACATGGTTGCATCTAGGCCGTTGGTAACCGGGCAAGTTTGATGTGGAACGTTTCAGAAAGTTGAAAATTAATAGAAGATAACCAGATGAAGGAGTCTTCCAATAAATTCTGGTATCAAGTCTGAAGTAGCATATTCAGCAGGTTGACATATTTGGTCAAAATTATGCTTGGGGTTTTCTCTTCAAACTCCATTTGAAAAGAGAATGAGAAAAGGAGAGCATGAGCGGAAACTGGAGAATGATATACCACACGAAACAAAATTAGGAAGAGAGAAGTTCCTGTCTTTGAGACTCCCCAGCCATATGTGCACTTTGATTTACGCATATAAAAATGACTCTTATGATTTTCCTAAGTGAAATAGGTGCGCGTTTTTGGATATACCGTGTTTATTTGTAGACGTACCGGTAAACGTGATTACATCAAGGTGATATATACATTGCTGACTACACAACCTAAGCTAGTGGAATAGCAGTCAAACGCCCTGTACAGTAGTGCCAGGGCCCATTGAGGAAAAAGTACTTGGGATCGATGATAGCCTTAATTTACACGTTTAGGGGTCCCAGTATACTTTCATTTGCCAAGAACGCATATATAGTGACCAAAATAGTGATAGACTCATCATCCGTGGAGAACTTACTAAGTGAGGAACGAAAGACAGACACTGAACCTGCGGCATGTATTTTCTCGGGAAGTCCATTCCAGATGTGAGAGAACTTATTGAGGAGGAAATTACCTCGCACGTTGGTCTTACAACACTCAGCTAGTTGTTTGTGATCACACATATTGTAAATAGGTGTTACAACTATTTTAATTCCGGGACCGCATGAGTGCATTTGCTTACAAAGTAGTTTATAATAAAGTATACGATTCATTCTAGTCCTAGCATGTTGCATCTGGAGATGTAGTCAGGATTGCAGTCAGCTCCTAATGTCCTTATTGCGAAGTGGCGTTGTACCCCTTCGATTTTTAGTTTGTCGCCCATTCGAAAGCTGCTTGTGGCAAACGAGTGGTATTGTAGAAATGGACGGATGCATACTTTGTAGAGTAAGGCCCTTGATTCAGTACTGTAAAAGTTACGAGTGATGCATCCTAGGAGTCTGCGTGACTTAGTTTCACTGTGCGCTACCTGCTCAGAGAAATTCAAGTCACTGGAATATCTCAGTCCTAGGTCTGAGACAGAACTAAGTTTTAGTGACTGTTTTCCGTATACTTCAGATATCAAGTCAAGGTGCTGTTACTATTGCACATCCATCCACATTTATTGAAGCTGAACTGTGGAGAGGTATCAGCTCACCTAGAAGAAAGCTCTTCAAGTTCATGTCGAATGGCATTCATATTGCCATCCAGCTCACGGCTATGACAAGAGTGAACGACTTTTACTTCGTCACCACATAAGGAGGCATCACCTGCGGCAAAGCAGCTGCAAACACTGTTAATGTGGATAATAAACAAAAGAGGCCCGAGGACGCTACCTTGCACAACTCCACTTGTGATGTATCTTGGAGTAGATAGAGCTGAATGGACTTTTGTTATTTGTGTGCGACCACTGAGAAATGATTTTAGCCAGCTTAGCAAAGGGTTGCTAATACCTAACGCGTTTAACTTTTCGAATAGTATATCATGCCACACCATGTCGAATGCCTTTGATTTTTCGAAGTACAGTGCAAAGACTATTTTGCGCGCCCCACGACTACCGGCAATGAGGTTGAAAAAGTCGAAATGACACGTAATGCGTGACCTGTTTTTCATAATGGCGTACTGAGACTTCGTCATAAGATCTGCAATTAGGTATTCGGACATACTGTCTTTTGCAACTTTCTCCATAATTCGCGATGGGACTGGGGTTATGTTGATGTGTCTGTGGTTGCTGACACTGGCCTTGTCCTCAGATTCGTAGCGTGGAATTGCAAAGCTAGCCTTCCATTCAGTCGGACTCGTTCCATTTTCCATCGAAAGAGTGAACAACTTAAGCAGAATCAAGAGAAGGTCCTATCCAGTATTCCCTAAGGCTGTTGAGTCGAGGCCGTCTATTTCCGTTCCTTTTGCAGGTCTTAGGCCCTCGATGGCTTCAGTTATGCTTTTGCAGGTGGATTCTGCAGTCGCGAAATGGCTGCTGGAGAGTGGCATGTTACTGATGGGAGTACGCATCTCACAACTGAAGTTCCCAAACCAGTCACCAAATAGTTCACAAATCATGACTGGGTTGCTGTAGATTACCTCGTTATGAAGCGAGTACTGTATATCTGTCGTTGTTTGACGGCTTTTCCCTAGAATCCATCCAACAGAAGTCAAGTAACGGCCATTGTATCACCCTGACAACGCCGCATACTTTGCTGTGAAATCTACGAAGTTTTACATGTGTGTAAACCTCACCACCGTCGAACGACAAGTCTTCCACTCATTAATTGCCCGCAGCGCGACAAATATTTCCAGTATCGTCAATCTGAATTGCCGGGGGATAGCACTTGAAGAGTGAAAAATGCTTGAGCGTAGATATCCGCCTGGATTAAGCGATCGGATGGATATTTACCTACTCCTGAAACCATTGAAGTAAGTTATCATTGGTCAATAAAGCTGAGAACGTGAGAATTGTTGTTAAAATAGACTTTTATCTAACGAAACACTGGGCTTTGCAAATGGGTCAATCATGTCGGCTAGTCATAGCACAAACACCGAATATTGCGCCGGTTTGATGCTACTTTGGTGTGAAAAAGAATTGTGAGTAGGAATGATCTGAACTCAGGATGATGTGTACGTGCTGTAAAGTGATATTTTCCTGCTCTTTTCATGACCTTTAGACGCTCGATATCATGATGCAGTTTGATGTCCTTCAACGCTGCTCAAGTTATTTAGGTTTATCTGTGATTATCTATTTGATGATGCCTGCATACCGGCTTCTCTCATGATAGCTTCATAACCTTGGGATAAAAATATTCATTGGTTATTAATTTATTAGAAGTGACGTTAGGCTATACCCTGGAGCTAGTTCTAAGGGCTTGTAACTCATCGTTTCGGGCTTTTTGTGCACGTAAGCTTTTGACTGGTTTCAGGGTATCATGGATTACGTGCGACGAAGAGAAATCCTTGGTGGGGTGGTGCATATTCGACAGTCGCCTGCGCTTTATGCGGTATATGGGTGGAATATATGCTGAGTGGCGACACACTTTCACTTTTTTCACAGGAGCGGCTGTATCGAGACAAGGCTCAACATTCCTATATATATAATGGTACCGGGGTTGTTAGTGAGCCAGTGGTAAAATGATCGTCAGGAGTGGATAACCTAAGAAGCTCTGTTAGCAGTTTCCGGTCCGTACCCTTATATGTGCGATATTCAATAACTTGTAATGCTTGCTTACCTCCCGCATTTGGTGTTCCGATATGTAAACAACAGAATGCTATTCTGTGGTCGCTGTTGGAGAATTCGCCTCTAACATAGATAGTTACTGTGGTGACGTCACGTCAAAATGCCAAGTTCAACATGTTGTCACCACAAGTATGTGCCTGTACACGTTGCTCATAACCATAGAGATCTGTCACAACAAGTATCTCAGTCAGGCGCTGCAGACAGCAACCAGCTATCCAGTTAATTTTGGGAAGGTTGAAGTCGTCAGCAACCAATTTAAAATTGGCACCATATCAGGAAGCATGGGTGAATGATTTAGCTAAGAGTTTATCCATTTCCTCTGATGAGCATGGAGCTCGATACACACAACATATGGGCACTTCGTATTTGTCACTATGTACGGTGACCCACAGTGAGTCAGGCACTGCATTCAGCATGTTGCCTCCTACCTTATTTGCCGTAACTTGGTTACATGTATAAATGAGACGGCCACCCCCGTGCTTATGATCTCGATTAGTGCAATAGAGAGTGCATCCATCTATGGATAAGTCTGCATCCAGGATACAAGGTGAACATCATGATTCAGTTACTAGTACTATCGTCGGTTTAGTGATTAAAACCGTTGTTCTAAGGGCAGATACTTTCCCAGGTGAGGAGCGTGCGTTAATGAGCAACAATATAAATAGGTTTCTGTGACTGATGAACTTACCTACAATATCTGTCATACCTATCTCATTACGTTCACTTCCATATAGTATGCCAATAAATGATGTGTTAGAAGAGAACTGAGACTCCCTATTAGTCTGTGTTGTTAAGACGGGGGGTGGATCTGTGACATTTAGGTCTACTGGGTGAGGCAGCTCACCTATCGGCATGCCTATGCTCCCTACTTATATCGCATGTTGAAGTTCGTTGTCAGTGCGTACCGGTTTAAGCGATTCTACCTTTGGGCCTGCGAATTGCTAGCTGGATACCAAAGGTCGTACATAACGTTTGGTGACCCCAAAAAATCACGGGAGCCAGGTGTGTTAACGTAGTTGGCCGGTGGGGTGACGTACCTAGTCCTAGGGTCGTGAGCACATGGGTTTCACCCTGGTCCCTTGTTCTGGTAAGAATAACTAGGCCTCACAGGATTAGTTCTAATGCTGGATGTTGGCATGTAGTGGTTCATCGGTTCACCGAAGCGATAAGCAGCAGCATAATATCCGCCATTAAAGTCCGAGTAGTGACCATGGAAATGAGTTAAGAGCTTTTTGTTCCAAGGCAATGGTTTATGTTACCTGGTAGTGCGTATTTGTCTTGAAGCTCCTTTGATGACGAAATATTCTACACCGCCGTTAGACAAAATATTCTTAAAAATGCCATGTCCAGTGTCAGTATTATGCCTAAGTCCCTGAGTTTTGTCTGAGGGCGTCCTAGTCCCAAGTCTATCCTTTAATGGGATGCTCATTATACTTTGACCAGAGCGGTTAGTCTTGCGAGTGGGATTCTCAGAAACTGTCAAGTTTAATAGAAGAGTTGCATCAAGGTCCACAAGTGCCAGTTTCCCAGGTGATGCCGGAGGATAACTAAATACATTTTTGCTGTCATATGTCCCTTCTATGCTTTCAGGTGCCCCTAAAATTGTAGCAGGAAGGGCTAAATCATTCTCAAAGTGCTTTCCACGTTGACAGGGTATTCTATCTTGCATAACAGTAATCTCTTTGAAGTCACAGTTAGCTCCAACGGTGTTCTGCTGCTTTATAAATTTTTTAGCGTCAAATGGCATTAGAAACTTGAAGATAATGGGGCAACTGCTCTGAAAAAGTTTCTTGCGTAAACGTTTACACTTGCAGAGTATATTTACTATACCGCAAGCTCGTAGGATCTTTCTCTTAGCTATTTCTAAGCGCACGTTATCAGGCACATTATACACTATTCCTTGCTGAAATGTTGATAACCGCTTTATTACCCAAGTAGCGATGAAATCTACTAAACTGTTGGCCCTCTGCAAGTTGTCACTTGACAGGGCATTAGTTTGGCCAAGCAAACAAGCTAAAGGAGAGAATTTCTCCAGCGCCCCTTGAATATCATCCAAGATAATCCTAATATTGGTAATTTCATTTTGGTTTTTCTGGGGTCTTGCATCCATTCCGGAGACAATGTCTGAGGCTCTGGTGATTGGTGTGAGTAAAATAGTCTCCCCTGCATCTAAACTGCCGGTTGAGGCATCTATCCCATTGAATTGAGAGACGGATCCTGAAGTACTCGTTTCAGAAGTATCATCAAGGCAGTCTGTTTTCGAGCGCTTGGCTTCATTTCTTCCCATAGTTGTGGCTTTTGTTCTTTCTTTGTTGCGTCAATGAGAGATTATTCGACACGGAAAGTTGAACGAATTCGCTAGCCAAATATAACGTACGTGTGTACCACTACTTTTTTAGATAGCACTAGATATCGCAGTACACAGAATAACCGATTCAGGGCAAACGACAGAAATCACGTTAAGATGTAACACAATTTTGAACGTACCGGGTTGGTGAGTTTGCCTACTATTCATATGTTGGTATAGCCGCATACTGCTTTGATTTCTTCTGCGTGCCTGGGCTACGAGCTCGTTTAAATCGATCATGTGAACGGGATTCCTTGTAGTTTGTCTTGGGGGCATTCGACAACTTAACTTTGGCATAACCTTGGACCCTATTGTTCTGCTTGTGCAGAGTAGGTTTTTCGTGATGTTTGGTTTTCATTTCTAACGATGGCCACCGTTGCATATCAAGTGGTGAGCTAGATTTTTCAAGGTCAACAGTTTTATCACCACTACGTACAGAGTCAGCAGTGGAACTGGGCGTCGGCAAAATGATTTGAGACGGGGTTGTTCGGGCACTCAAGGCATTTGAGCAGTCGGTAGCTGGAGAACAACTGTCTTCAGGCAGTATAGGTTGTGAGCCTACGTCACTTTTGTAGGTTCGCCGTTGGTTAACAGTCATGTCTGATGCTATCCTAACGTTCCCAAGTTTAGTAGGGAGAATGATAATGTCACAAGGTCTGATAAACCGGGTAGCCCTTTGTTGACCGTCAAAACGAAATAGGACTGGGCGTCAGTATTTCCGGTGTATTTCTGAGAGCCTAGAAAACTGCATGAAATATCTTACGTATTAGCAGCGTCAAGAAGTACTTTCTTTACTGTATTTATGGGCATTTTATCTAGAACATTGTATGCAATTGCCTTCTGGAGATCCACTACGCGCTTTATGACTTTGGAAAAGATGTAACTGGTTGCATCCCATACCTTGACTCTGGCATCAAGCTCAGACGGAACCTTGCTTCAAATGTCTGCCTGGCCAGGGTTAAGTTTGGTGGTCGGCAGCTTCAAAGGCGCAACGTCGTGCACATCTCCTACTATGCCAGCTACACTGACTGGAACTGCATCAACTAACAGGATCTTAGAGCGGGGTTCGTTCACTTGCAGCTGTAGGTCTCGGATTGTTTCTCTAAGTTCGGAAACAGTTGAGTTCTCTGCTCAAAATTAACAATTTTGATTCAGACGTCCAGACAACGCCTGGAATATCTTTCGGCTTTCATCTGTGCACTAATGCTGTCTATGGTTGTTTTAAGACATAGATAGCCGGAAACATTTGTTTCCTGATACAAATTTAAAACAAGCAACGAGTGTGAAAAAGCAGGATTTATTGAATTCATGAATTTCAATAGTACTCGTCAGCTGGATACTCTACGTACTTGATTATATATACCTTTAGGCGATGGAAAGGAGCATACAGACATACATACGTACATATATAAAGTGGACTGAGACAGATTTAGGTGTAGCAACATAGAGGTGAATAGTTTTTACAGGTTAAGTAGTAATCCAGAGGATAGAAATGGATATTCAAAATCAATCGACCTATCCGAAACCCATTCAATTTCGAATATCCATTTCTATCCTCTGGATTACTATCTGACCTGTAAAAACTATTCATTTCTATGTTTTTACACCTAAATCTGTCCCACTCTACTTTATGCATGTATGTGTGTATGCTCCTCTCCATCGCTTAACGGTATATATAATCAAAGATGTAGAGTATCCAGCTGACGAGTACTACTGAAATTCATGAATTCATTGAGTCCTTCTTTTTTACACTTGTTGATTATTTTACATAGGTAGTCCTCAGTTGTTTGGCCAGTCATCGGACCGGTTGTCAAAATATAAGTCAGTTTTAGCATCGGTGGTGTGCCTAATTCCACATCGATGTAATCCATGCTAGAACTCATATTAGTCGCCTTCGATAACGAACACAGGTTCAGAGTAGTTTTTCACTACTATGCATTTCGCTGGAGCCTTTACCAGCGCGTTCATTTGAGTTTCGACCCATAGTTTAGCGGTGCTCCTTTCTGTTGGGGTGAGGTCAGAGAACTGTGATCGCCTGGATATTGTAAGTAGCCCGGGGAAGATTCGTGCCAGCGACCAGATGTGAATGCCTGCACAGCAGCCTGCTCAGGTCACAAGGACGATCCAGCGGCAGTGATGTGAAATTCCGTGCTATGCGAACACTGTTGGCGAACAAGAGTGCAAAACAACAGCGGAAAACAACGTAGCAATAAACTGAAAATAACTGCAAGAATGTAACACAAGTTACTAACGTACAACGATTCTACCAGTAAGTTTGAATGGAATGACAGTCTGTGAAATGAGTCCAAAATGTGTAAAACACGACGGCAGATAATGTGATCCACGAAAATTGCGGGATTCAGACCTTCGATATGTTTGATCAGACGTTGAGCTTGCCACTTTTGTCGGTGATCACTGCTGCGGTTACTGCATGTGCAACAGTATTCATCCCAAACGCGTTTCATTGTGAATCGGATAACACTAGTGGACATCCGTGCCTGACCAGAATGTCACGGGCCTCATCCATACCAACGCGCGCCACTGGAACACACGACAAAGACGGTTAAACCAAAAGACAAACGCCATAGGATTTGAAAAGGTGCAATTAATTAGTTTGTTTACTGTCCGGTGTATACCAGGGGGACAAGTTTTAATATTGACGTGATATAGGTACATGCGGTATCCTTCAGGAGGTCTGAATAATATTTCACGGGCCATACAACAGTCATTCTTTTTCTCCTCTTGGTCTCTTTAGCTGGTGAGAGGAAGTTTGATCGTAGCGTGGAAAAAGTTTTACACCGGGGCAACAGATATTTAAGTAGGACTTGAGATAATGTGTTACACGATCGATACGGTTGTTCAAAACATCGCTATCAAATATGCCCAGCCTGTGAATTGTAGCGCTTCTCTTAGATTGTGTGTTATCAAGTGGGCAATTTCTGTGTACAAACTTCTTATATGTAAAGGCCGTTTTGCGTGGTTTGCCGTTTACATTGGGAGAACCATGTATAACGGGATAATCTGAGCTGACAGGTGGAGATTCTTTTCCAGTTTCACATGTACCAGCATCATTGACAGATGTCAAGCCTAGTGATGCATCCTGCGGCGTTACGAAGTTAACAAGGCTTCAACGACCAAGAGTTCTGCGAAAGCTCTAGTCACAAGAATTGAAGTCACAACATATTATCGACAGGAAAGCATGGGGCATAGGGGTTGCGAATTCTGTGAACAGATCGGCGAAACTCTGTAGTTCGGAGCAATTGCAACCGGACGTCATATGAATATTTGTTCGAATGCATTGAGTGGTGTTTTACAGTGATGCAGTCATTGAGGTCATTTAATAAGCTGGGGCACGTGATTAGAAACGTATCAATGAATATTGATCAAGGAAGCTACTCTACCTCCGCTTTTCTTAGCAGAGTTGCATCGATCCTGACGAAAAATCTTGAGACCGTTCAGAGGGATTAAATTGTCATCATAAAGTTCGTGTAACAGTTTCTTGCACCGTAATTAGCCCAGTATTATGGCGTACATCGGAAGGTATAGGAGATCATAAGTAACCCCTTTTGTTGATGCAGCAACTCGCAGTTCGTGCCTATACTTTCAAGCAAAGCCACTTGAGGCAAGGTTATTCGCTTCAAGGCACGTTACCGTCCAACGTGATGGTTTTTTCTCGTCTTATTCGATACTGGCAAAACAGAGGGCAGTAAAAGTTTTAGAAATGTGTGTGCATTTGTAATGCGCCCATGAGATAATAGAATGATTCAAAAGAACGGACGTATTGAAAAATTTCGTGTAAAATGTGAGAAGAGAAATCCAGGGGCCCGGGTACTTGAACTGGCCGGTGCCAATTTTAGGTCAATCATATGAGAATAATACCTGCTCATCGACGCCAATAGTTATTGGATTGCTCCCACTCTTTCGCATATTCTGGACCATCTTCGAGATTAACTCACCTAATGGTCATGATTCCTCTTGCGACGAACCGTCTGACCATTCCCCACAGTATTAGCAGCAGAGACATTCTGAACAGATGATTAAAACAGAGACAAATTCACATATTGGCTCAGGAGGTCATTTGCCTGCAATGGCTCCGAACTACACATTTTCTAGTACTCTGTACCAAGAGACCTTTTCATATGAAACTTACTATGCATCAAATGCACTTCTCGAATTTTACCTCTTACGCTAATACAAAAGATACCCGAAGTCTGTGCATAATTACTGCCACTTGATGCATTGACTGTTTCGACATCTATTTTCATCCAACACAAGTATTCCCAGCAGAATTAATCTATATTGCCTTTAAACGTAACATGGTGACCTGGAAATGCATTGATAAAGGCATGCACGCTGGTTATATAACTGTGGACACTTTATTGATACTCCAGTTTGTATAAATGGGTCCTCCGTAGTTAGCAGAGCTAAAAACAGAAGATCATTCTAAGTAATAAACTGCTATGTTACTAATTAGCAAACTGTTCGAATGAACTAACAACGTCGGTCGGTTATAACGCAAACTTTGAACATTGCGCGCTTTTTATATTGTTAGTAGAACCTGTCCGTGAGATGAGAGATGAAAATTCATATCCGTCTCATGAACTTCAGCAAACTTAAATGGGATTATGCACACTAATGACTTGATGTGTAAATTATTTAATACTAGATACCAGTTCGTAAACTTTCAAAAATTATGAATTTGACGGTGCTTGTAAGCTGGTATCCCTCATTTTAAACCCGTTAAATGAAGACAATATTTACTATTACCTGAACTTTAATATTCTATGTACGCTAAAAAGTAATATTTCCTTGTTCATTTCATAACTAGCAGGACCTTCGGCACTTTTTAATGGAGTTTAATGGCATTCCGTCATTACCACTCAGGGCACAAGTCTTGTAGATATTTTGAAATGTATCAAGGTGATGACGCCCGTGAACTTGCTTCTTTAACGTTGAACTTTTTTTAACGTGAGAATAAAACATTTATTTATTCATGTAGTTTTATTGCCCACACTCAGCATCGACCGGTAAATATACTCTGTTGGTTTGATTCTGATATGCATCTACCTATTTATGTTATGAGCTTAGTCCTAAGAGAGTCTAGTTTTAAGCAATATCATTATTATTATTATTAGTCCCTTGGGTTCCTAGTGGAACATAGGGCTTCAGTAGCACGCCTCCAGTGACCTCTGTTCTCTGAGATCTTTTGAACCTGGTCCCACGACAGCCCAGAAGCTCTCATTTCCTGCTCGCACGACCTCCTCCATGTCACCCTCGGACGTCCAACTCGTCGCTTCCCATGGGGATTCCACTCGAGGGCCTGACGCGTGATGTCCTCAGTCGGCCTTCTCAGTGCATGGCCAATCCATCTCCACTTCTTCCTGCATATTTGTTGCGTGATAGGTTCTTGGTTGGTTCGTTCCCAGAGTTCCTTGTTGCTTATTTTTTCTGGCCATCTGATCTTCAGCAGCGAGCGTAAGCAGTTGTTGATGAATGTCTGTAGTTTATTGGAAATACCTTTCGTGACGCGCCAAGTCTCTGAGCCATACAAGAGCACTGACTTGACGTTGGTGTTGAAAATCCGTATCTTGTTCCGCATGCTGAGTGCAGAAGATCTCCACACTGGTTTCAGGCTAATGAATGCCTGTCTTGCTTTTCCGATTCTGACTTTGACGTCCTCGTCCGTCCCGCCTGTAGTTGAAACAGTGCTTCCTAGATAAGTGAAGGAGGTTACTTCCTTCAAGTTTCTCCCGTTGACAGTGATTGGAGTTTGTTGTTGTTGTTGATGATGGTGGTGGTGCGGTATCTTCATCACTTCTGTCTTCTCTATATTCACCTGAAGTCCCGTCTTCGCTGCCTCTTCTATCAACTTGTTAGTTTTTGCCTGCAGATCTTCAAGTTTATGTGACATTAGGCATAAGTCATCGGCGAAATCCAAGTCTTCTAGGTTCTTTTCCGTCGTCCAGTGTATCCCCCTCTTCTCGCTGCCTACTGTTTGCTGCATGATCCAGTCCACCACAATCAAGAATATCATGGGGGATAGTAGGCAACCTTGTTTCACTCCTGTCTTCACTTCAAAGGCATCACTGAGCTTCCCATTGTGGATTACTTGGCATGTGGCATCTTCATATAGTTGTTGAATGAGGCGGATAAAGGTTTGCGGCACTCCGTAGTATTGAAGCAGTTTCCAAATTACTTCTCGGTCGACGCTGTCAAAGGCCTTCTCAAAGTCGATGAAGTTGAGGTGGAGAGGTGATTGCCATTCTATGCTCTGTTCTATGATGATGCGAAGCGTTGCAATTTGGTCTGCACATGATTTGTACTTCCTGAAGCCTGCCTGTTCCGGTCGTAGTTTTGAATCCAGTGCATCTTTAAGCCTCTCCAGGATGATGCGGCTTAATATTTTACTTGGGGTGGACAGGAGAGTGATTCCGCGCCAGTTCTTGCAAGCACTGAGGTCTCCCTTCTTCGGCAGTTTGACAAGGTAACCCTTCTTCCAATCGTCAGGTACCTTCTCTTCCTTCCACACCTTCTGCAATAGTGGTGTGAGCATGGCCGCTGTTGTCTCTGCATCTGTTCTCAGTGCTTCTGGCGGTATTCCATCTGGTCCTGCTGCTTTCCCACATTTCAGTAGCTTTATGGCGTTCAGGACTTCCATTTTCGTTGGGGGATTAATGTTCACTTGTAGTTCAGCGGCTGCAGGTGGTATTTCTGGACGAAGTGCAGGTGGTGGTCGATTCAAGAGCTTCTTGAAGTGGTCGGCCCATCGTTTCCTCTGTTTCTCTTCTTTTGTAATTAAATTTCCTTCTTCATCTTTTATTGGTTTCATCTGTGTTGGTCTCTTCCCTGACAGCAACCTGGTTATTTGATACAATGTCGTCAGGTCTCTCTTACCTGCAGCCTGTTCTGCTTCACTTGCCAGTGTTTCGTAGAAGTGTCTTTTGTCTTTGCGTGCACTCTTCTTCACTTCTTTGTCCAGTGTTTTATACATTGTGCTCAGTTCCTCTTGTCGTTGAGCATCCTTGCACTGGTTTATCTTCTGCTTCACCATCCTCCTCTCCTCTATCAGCTTCCAGGTATCCGTCGAGATCCATTCCTTGTCTTCTTTCTTCTTCCTTCCTAATACTGTTGTGCAGGTTTCTTTCCACATAGCTTTCAAAGACTTCCAATGTTCTTCCACACAGGTTTCTTCAGGGATGTTGCTCGATGTCTCCCATTTTGTCTTGATGGCTGCCTTGAAGATCTCCTTTGTAGTTTCATCCTTCAGTTTCCGAGTGTTGTACTTGGGTTGAGGTCTATCACCAGCTTCCTTGAAGGCTTTTAACTTGATTTGGAAGGTTCCTTGCACTAGGTAGTGGTCTGAACCTACATCTGCTCCTCTTCTTGACCTTGTGTTAAGTAGACTGCGTCTCCATTTTCTTGAGATTGAGATAAAGTCGATTTGATTTTTAGTGTGTCCATCTGGTGAAATCCATGTCGCTTTGTGGATATCTTTGTGCCTGAACACACTGCCTCCAATCACCAAATCGTTGAATGCGCAGAATTCTGCAAACAATTCTCCATTCTCATTCATTTCACCTAGTGCCTCTCGACCCATGGTTAGTTCTCTTCCCGTGTTGTCCCCTCCCAGTTTGGCATTCATGTCGCCCATCAGAATTTTGATATCGCCAACTGACGTCTTGTCCAGTGTTGATTGAAGTTGTCTGTAGAAATCCTCCTTTTTCTCTTGCTCTGCATTATTTGTAGGTGCATAACATTGTATGATTGTGACCTTTCTTCCTTTTGAGTTGAATCTTGCTGTCATGATCCTGGAGGAGATTGGTTCCCACTGCATGAGAGCCTTCGATGCTCTTGAGGACATCATGATAGCCACTCCCTCAGTGTGCTCGTGGTTGGCGTCTGGGTGACCGGAGTAGATTATTGATTCTCCAGTTGACAGTTTGGAGAGTCCACTCCCATTCCATCTGCTTTCGCAAATCCCAAGCACTTCGATGTTATACCTTCTCATCTCCCTTGCAATCTGGGCTGCCTTACTGGGTTCAAACATCGTGCGGACATTCCATGTCCCCACGTTTACTTTCGCTTTCATCGAGAGAAGACACATCGGCCAATTGGCTTCCCGAAGGCTTTCACCAACTGGCGTCATTTCGCCTCTCCGATTCCAGCGGGGAATAAGTTTGTTTTCATTTTTTATATTTTGTTTGTGCTTTGAAGTTTCTTTAGCGGTTAGATTTGTTTTACGGGGTAGGGTTGCTAGCCCTATGCCCAACCTTCCCTCTTTACCCGGGCTTAGGACCGGCTAGTAACTAGTTAACTAGTTAACCAGGCGAGGTTAAGCAATAACGTTCACTTAAATGTCTTGTTCCAGCTTAGACTGATATCGTTTGGGCAGCAGGTGACCTGAAACTTCCAGGATTTTGTAGGGATCAAGTTAACATCCCTCCTTGATAATGTTGCATACCTTAACATGAACAATATGGGCGACCCATTGCCATTGGTCTGCAGTTCTTCAAATGTTTATTCCATTGCACGACAATATCTAATTCTGATGACGTAAACCTACATTGCCGTGAACGGTAACACTTGAATAGATATCCATTTAGGTCACATGATTATGTGGAAACTTACAGACTCCCAGAAATCGTAAATGTGAATTCTTTCGGTCTCAAAAGCTATAAGCATAAGAATTTATGGTGAAATGGACGTTTATCTAGTACAGCGTGACGTCACGAAGACGAATCGAAAGTGTCGACTGCTTGTAGCGGAAACTTAGAATTTTGCGCAACCCTGGTGGCACCAGTAGGGAAAAGCGTGACTGAGGACGATCTAAACTTTAACACTCTGTATGCGCTGAAAAGTGGCATTTTTTCGTTCATTTCATAACTCGTGGAACCTCCTGGTGTTGTTGATAGAATTTAGTGACCTCCCTTCTGCACCATTCAGGTCCCGTAAAATCCCGTAGATTTTTTAACATATATCGACGCGATGATGCCTGTAAACTGGCTCCTCTCATGTTAAATTACCAATATGAGAATAAAATGTTTGTTTATCTATTTAAGGTATACTGTGAAACTGAATGCACTTAGCAGGGGGTCTGCACCCACTAAAGATTTAAATCTGTCCAGATGGTGCATACTATGGACCATTCCCGACTGCCCTTACCTTTAAAGCGTTCCACACCACCCGAAAGAATAATTCATTCCACTCGCAAATTGCTGAGGTTAAAAGTATCGTAGGCACAACCACAAAAGGAAGGACAGCAGCACAAATATGCGCCTGTAAAGTAGACAAGAAACCTGTGCAAAAATACAACAATTGATGATGGGCACCTGCAACTAGTTGGGTTTACAGAAGGGGTGCTATAGACTTGAAAAGCCTGTTTCACCAAGCCGCATCGTTTTGGGGCACCAAAGTAGGGGTATCCTAACTTGTAAGATCCAGGTAGTTGAAAGACGGCAACAATGAGGTGCTGCAACTCTCGGTCAACCGGTGACTCTGTAGTTACTTGGTTTATATAAAGCCTTCAAGCGATGCGAATATTCTGGAGACCTAGTACAACTCACATTCACAAACTGAATTGTTAATCTGGTACTCTTTAGTGTACTTTCGCTCGTAATATATACTGCCCCGGAACCCGAAAATATTCGCGCGGCTATAATGTAGCTGAAGTTCCCAGTCTTGGCGCACTGCTTAGCCACTCTCTTGACCGAAAGTTATTTCCTGATGTTCAAAAGTAGAACAGAGGACGCCATTCTTTTGAGGCGATCAACCGAAACACCAAGAAGAATACAGGGTGATGACTGTCTTACTTATACCTTGGAAAGTGACGCATTCGTTGAATCCTGGTGATTTCGGTTATCCTGCGTCGGCGAACTTCTTCTGATCTCAGAAGAGCAGCAGGATGAATTTTGCAGTATGTGAATCCTTCCCTGAAGAGGTGACTTCCTTAGAAGCATGTGAACACGATTATGCGACTCCTTATGAAGTGAATGCCAGCTAAATGACAAAGGATATGGTTTCTTCATCCAACTGAATTCTCATTTATTTCTTTTGCACCTTGCGCGGAAGCGGATGGGCTCACTTGTTGTTGATGCAAAGCGCAGAAGGTGGCCGAACAAAATCTTTTTCAGTTCGGCTACTGACCATAGAAACTATTTCCAGAACATATTTGAGTGGTTGGTAGTGTTCCTGACTAGCTAACTGCATATTGGTTAAAAAACATTTTCACTTGAAACAACAGTAAAAAACTTAATTGGTGTTCTCTGTGCACCGTCCACTGAACAAATACTTATTTCAAGTGTAAACATGCCAACTTGAAATTTCCCACTAGTTTAAATTTACGCTGGGAATGGTAAGTGTAATCGCGAAAGCCTCCAAAGAATCACACACCACGAGGTATTTAAATTTCTTTGCACACATTGTATTTCAGTGCTACGGACCAGAAAATGGAGTCAAAGTTAAATGTTTGTGACCTGCAAGCTATTTATGATGCGTTTTCTGTAAGTCACCACACATTTCTACTTTTTGATATAGTTTGAAGGAAAAGGATATGGCAATAAATTGAGACTAACTAAGGAACAATTTGCTGAGAGTATGGGCCTGCTTATAAGCCGTGGCTCACGGCAGGAGGTAAATGATTTATCACTAATCTTATATTCTCATAAGTACAAGGATCTCTTTAGTAAAATCGATATCACCTCAGATGGTTTTGTCGACTGGGACAAATTTGCATCTTATTTGCTTTTGGAATTTTATGAGCAAGACAACAGGCAAAAGATTCTAAATGTACCACAGTGGAAAGATCTGAAGTCAATTAAGAGGTTTTGAATTTCATCACTATTATATTCACTAAGCCCTCATAAAGGTAATCTACAGAAAATTGTTTTTCTGAAAAATATTTCAAGATACTTGTCGATAAGTAGGGTAAGTTAGCCTGAAATCAACCCCCCAGATTTGGGTTCCTACAACTAGGAGGGACTTGCTACACTTTGGGGGATAGACCTAAAATCACACAGAATAGCTAAAGTGTCAACACCACGAAGAATACAGGGTGATGACTGTCTTACTTATACCTTGGAAAGTGACGCATTCGTTGAATCCTGGTGATTTCGGTTATCCTGCGTCGGCGAACTTCTTCTGATCTCAGAAGAGCAGCAGGATGAATTTTGCAGTATGTGAATCCTTCCCTAAAGAGGTGACTTCCTTAGAAGCATGTGAACACGATTATGCGACTCCTTATGGAGTGAATGCTTGTAGGGATACGTGTTACAATTCCGTAACGTTTGATCAACCCTACTTAACCTGATGTGCTCTAGTACCTGCTTAACCAGTACTTTACCTAACGTGTAAGTACTGATAACAAAACACAAATCAAAAGAACTGATACGCAATGTATTTAAAGGAGCTATGTATTTAAGGTAAATGTAATAATAATGAATGAGGGAAAAGTTTAATCAACTTATCTGGCTTGTAAGGCTGAACTAGGGACTCGGAGTACGTGCGTGGTGATCAGCACAATGGAGCGCAAAAATGGCGTCCAAGCCTGCTCGGATGCATGCTCGTTAAAACAAAACTTAAAACACCCTAAGCATCCGGAGGCAAGCTAGAGATTTATTTAGTTAATTTAATTTAAACTATTTATTTTAGCCCTAGTTATATTTTGGTGCCAGGAAGGTGCACTACAGGTTATCCCCCCCTAGAAGGTTGTTGGGATACCGGCAACCTTCGATCCTAGGAGGCGACTGCGAGGCGGACACGCAACACCTTTCCATATTGGTGATGGAGTAGGTGACGTGTGGGTCTCCGAAGCTAGTGCAACTATGCACACCTACGAGGTAAGAGAACTTTGCGTCTAGACGCAACCCTTCTCGCAGTGGTGGAAGGTGACCCAAAGCCTCCGTCTACTTTTCCCTATTGCTTCTTAATCTACCGGGGAGTGTACAGGGGGAAATTGGTACAAAGAGAACCGAAGAACGATCCAAGTAGCATCGTCAGCGGCCAATTGTATCCAATTTTCAACGCATTTTCTAGGTTCTGCAAGAAGAAAGAAATGGGACATTAGAGTGCTAAGAAAAGGAAAACCAAACAATTCGAAGTGGGAGGAGTACAGAAAAAATATATAACCAACCAAAAAAAAGTTTTTGGAATTTAAATTGTATTTTTGGTTTTTTTGAAAAAAACTGTTTGCAAAGTAGTAAACATGACTTTTGAAAACTTTAGTATGAAAACGCATTGAAAGTGTATGCCACGACAAAGTAGTTGAAACTCCGAATTCACCAAGTGTGAAGTTGCGCTGGGGCTAATTAACGAAATCGGCGTATCGCTTGGGCCAATGTACACGCCTCCCAGCACGTGTAGAGGGTACTGGATCAGTGTTACTAGACGTGGCTCTTTTAGAAGGTTCAGGATACGCGCGACTAAACGAGTCTGTTGGGAGTCCGGCGGCAAGGGTCTGGGTGTGCCTGTGGAGGTGTCGCACAATATTGACACTTCACTGTTCAGGAGCGGTAAACGCTGTATCTTCAGAGAGGATGAGTGTTGAAGTTTTTCAATCTCCTCGTCTGAATCCTGAAGTTCGGCAATCTTCCGTAAGTCGACTGCTCGAGGCAAAGTAGTGGTGCAAACGCGAGACAGTGCGTCCGCGACAGGGTTATTCGCACCAGAAATATGACGGATGTCCGACGTGAATTGCGAAATATAATCTAGGTGACGTAATTCACGCGGTGAATATCTGTCAGTAGTGGTGTGTAAGGCATACGTCAGAGGTTTATGGTCGGTAAAGATGATGAAGTCACGACCTTCCACAAAATGACGAAAATGTTTCACTGAGGCATATATGGCGAGCAGTTCCCTGCCGAAAGTGCTGTACCGCATTTCGCAGGTGGATAACTTCCGGAGAAGAATGCAACTGGGATCCAAGTGTGATCCGAAAGTTGTTGCAACACAGCTCCAATGGCCGTGTTAGAGGCGTCAACCGCAATGCTAAGAGGTAGGTTTACGTCTTGATGCACCAGCATCGTGGCGTCTGCTATTGCGGTTTTGATCTTGCGAAATGCTTCTAGTGCCTCCGGAGTCAAGCTGAAAGTTTTACATTTACTTTTCAGCAGGTCGGTCAGTGCAGTCAAAATGTGTGCACATTGGGGAACGAAGCGACGATACCCAGAAACACACGCAGAGCTTTAAGTGACCCTGGGACTGGGAAGTCTTGGATCGCCTGTACCTTTTCAGGTAGTGGGCGAATGCCTTGCTCGTCGATAACGTGTCCCAAAAATTTTAGTGAACGAACGCCAATTTGGCATTTGGCCAGGTTGACTGTCATCGAATGCTCTGACAGTCTGGCGAAAACCTGTTTCAAGTGGTTAAAATGAGTGTCTTCGTCTGGACTAGCGATTAGTATATCGTCTAGGTAGGCATAGGCGAAATCGAGTCCACGTAAAACATCGTGAATAAAACGTTGGAAGGTTTGTGCTGCATTGCGAAGACCAAAAGGCATACGGAGGAACTCAAAAAGACCAAACGGTGTAATGACGGCTGTCTTGGGAACATCATCAGGATGAACCGGGATCTGATGATATGCACGCGTCAAGTCAAGCTTACTGAAGATAACCGAGCCTTTTAAAGATGCAGTCAAGTCGTGAATGTGAGGGACTGGGTAACGATCTGGAATCGTTTTAGCGTTGAGCCTTCGGTAGTCACCACAAGGCCTCCAGTCCATGCCATTGTTCTTGGGTACCACATGCAAGGGTGAAGACCATGGACTGTTGGATGGTCTGATTATTCCCATTTCAAGCATGTGTTCGAACTCGGCTTTTACAGCACGCAGTTTCTCCGGGGATAATCGCCGTGGTTTCGCAAACCTGGCGGGCCAGTCGTCGTTATGTGATGAGAAACGTTCGAAGTCACACAAGGGACACAACGACTTGGCTTAAAGACATCCGGAAAGGACTGAATGATAGACGCGTAGGGACTAGAAGCGTCCGTCGTGCAGTACACGGGACTGAGGGGCGGCGTCTTTGTGACTATACCGGAAACAGAGAGTGTTGTGGTAGAATCTATCAACTTATGCTTGCCAGCATCTACCAGCAGCTGATAGTGCTGCAAGAGATCCATACCAATAATGCCGGTGGTCACATCTGCCACTATGAAAACCCAACGAAAGGGACGACGCAATCCAAGGTTGAGATCGAGGAATCTCCGACCATAGGTTGTGATGGGCGAACCGTTGGCGGCACGAAGTTGCAGAGACATTGGCCGCAGACGCTCTTCCTTCGTAGGTGGGATGACGCTAGCTTCTGCCCCAGTGTCAACTAGGAAGCGTATCCCAGAATGTCGATCAGTGACGAAGAAGAGGCGACATGGAAGTGGCTCGCCAGCGACGTTAGTCGCCGTCACGTGCTGGCTCACACGTTTCCCGCCTGGTTAGCCTCGAAGGTGCAAGGTCGAGTGCACCTTTTGGCATTGGCACCATAACGTTTATGGTACCAGCACAACCTGGTTGGGATTGTCGCGATTTGGAACGTCTGCTGCCGGTACGGGAGGCAGACCTGTTGCGCGAGCGAGGCTGCGACCTTTGTAAGAACTACCAGACCGCATTTCGTTCCTGATGCTGCACAACTCTTCATACAATTTCGAGATGTGAGTTATAACATCGAAACTTGTTGGCTCAACAGCCGAGGAGGATGTGGTTTTTGACGAATCCGTGGCAGTAGACAGTGCAGCTGAGATACTAGTGTTGGGTTTCGTAGCATCCACAGCTCTGTCAGCCGCTTCCGCCAGCTCTATTAAGGGACACTTATGGAAGGGTGCGAGGATCCCTTGAACCGACTGTGGTAACCTCTGTAACCACAGTTGCTTGAGAAATGCTTCATCAATGTTGAAGTCAGCAATCAGCTGCTTCATCTGACGAAGCAGTTGCGTCGGCTTGCGATCACCCAGATGCACATCCCTGAAAAGTTCTTGCACTTTCTGCTGGTCAGTAAGTGCAACACGTTTGATGAGGGCGGTTTTGAGGCGATCGTAAAGATTCGGTGCTGGGTCATCTAGCACATCTGAGACGTCTTCGATCACATTTTCCGGTAAGCTGACGATGACTAAGTTGGACTTAGTTTCTTGTGATTGAATGTGTCTCAAGGCAAACTGAGCTTCCACATGGGAGAACCATGCAGATGGTCTGTGGGCCCAGAAGGTGGGAAGCTGGAGGGTTACGGCCATCTGCGCAGTCGAGTCGTTATCCGCCATTGATCAGGGAATTAACGAGGCACGATAGTGATAATAAAAAATTACAATGCAAAAATAACCAATGAGGAGTGCAATAATAAAAAAAAAACGCTAGACGTGCCAAAAACAAAAATAGGCCAGACAAATCAACGCAAGAGAACAAAGGTACTAGACAAAGTAAGAAGTGATACTCGGGCTCACCAATTTTGTAGGGATGCGTGTTACAATTCCGTAACGTTTGATCAACCCTACTTAATTTGATGTGCTCTAGTACCTGCTTAACCAGTACTTTACCTAACGTGTAAGTACTGGTAACAAAACACAAATCAAAAGAACTGATACGCAATGTATTTAAAGGAGCTATGTATTTAAGGTAAATGTAATAATAATGAATGAGGGAAAAGTTTAATCAACTTATCTGGCTTGTAAGGCTGAACTAGGGACTCGGAGTACGTGCGTGGTGATCAGCACAATGGAGCGCAAAAATGGCGTCCAAGCCTGCTCGGATGCATGCTCGTTAAAACAAAACTTAAAACACCCTAAGCATCCGGAGGCAAGCTAGAGATTTATTTAGTTAATTTAATTTAAACTATTTATTTTAGCCCTAGTTATATTTTGGTGCCAGGAAGGTGCACTACATGCTAGTTAAATGACAAAGGATATGGTTTCTTCATCCAACTGAATTCTCATTTATTTCTTTTGCACCTTGCGCGGAAGCGGATGGGCTCACTTGTTGTTGATGCAAAGCGCAGAAGGTGGCCGAACAAAATCTTTTTCAGTTCGGCTACTGACCATAGAAACTATTTCCAGAACATATTTGAGTGGTTGGTAGTGTTCGTGACTAGCTAACTGCATATTGGTTAAAAAACATTTTCACTTGAAACAACAGTAAAAAACTTAATTGGTGTTCTCTGTGCACCGTCCACTGAACAAATACTTATTTCAAGTGTAAACATGCCAACTTGAAATTTCCCACTAGTTTAAATTTACGCTGGGAATGGTAAGTGTAATCGCGAAAGCCTCCAAAGAATCACACACCACGAGGTATTTAAATTTCTTTGCACACATTGTATTTCAGTGCTACGGACCAGAAAATGGAGTCAAAGTTAAATGTTTGTGACCTGCAAGCTATTTATGATGCGTTTTCTGTAAGTCACCACACATTTCTACTTTTTGATATAGTTTGAAGGAAAAGGATATGGCAATAAATTGAGACTAACTAAGGAACAATTTGCTGAGAGTATGGGCCTGCTTATAAGCCGTGGCTCACGGCAGGAGGTAAATGATTTATCACTAATCTTATATTCTCATAAGTACAAGGATCTCTTTAGTAAAATCGATATCACCTCAGATGGTTTTGTCGACTGGGACAAATTTGCATCTTATTTGCTTTTGGAATTTTATGAGCAAGACAACAGGCAAAAGATTCTAAATGTACCACAGTGGAAAGATCTGAAGTCAATTAAGAGGTTTTGAATTTCATCACTATTATATTCACTAAGCCCTCATAAAGGTAATCTACAGAAAATTGTTTTTCTGAAAAATATTTCAAGATACTTGTCGATAAGTAGGGTAAGTTAGCCTGAAATCAACCCCCCAGATTTGGGTTCCTACAACTAGGAGGGACTTGCTACACTTTGGGGGATAGACCTAAAATCACACAGAATAGCTAAAGTGTCAACGGAATCATGCAGACCAAAAAACTTCTGTGTTATCGACTTCGCTGTAATGCCAAATGTTAACAGAGTTGCAGTAGCTTTTACCAGCAAGGAAATTGGTTAGTAATTATTCACTGTTAACTATCTGCTTTCTAGCGTTTTGTAATTTAGGTATTAAAATGGACTTATTTTGCCCTATCAAACTGTGCGATATAACAGATATACCAACCAGCCTAAACCATTGGTAAGAGTAGTCTTTTCGTATTTTCTACATTAGGTATAAACCTGATAATCCTAATGAAGCCTTATTGGTCTGGGGAGATACTAGAGGATACCTCAACATTTTATTCTGGGCCTATGCTACAATGGCTTTGTTTGAGAAGCCCACAAATTTATCGAAGCAAAAAGAGGGTAAGGATAAAATAACGGTTGTCTTGCTATTCAGTCAGAGAGAAACACAATGGTCGTAAGTACATTCCGTATGTTACGTACCGAAGTGATTTTATTATGCCGTCAACTTATTGAAGCCTGAAGTGCTTGTGCGTCGTTTGTTCTTCATAGCTGTTATACGATGAAGGGTGGTAGTTTACTTCATCATATCGTTGCAAAGCTTAGTCTCCACACTGAGAAGAGATTATTTTTGGTTTTCCTAAAAGATCCTTATACCTCTTGGTCATCATCATCAAACTGAACGCAGGACCAGGAATTACTGCGTAACGGTCCAAGTTGCCACACTTCATATCAGCACACTGAGTATCAAGGCAATTTAATAGGAGATGAAGAAAAGGAAAAATCGGTCAAAAGAAGTAGAAAGTAGTAAAAGAGAGGAAGAGGGAATGAAAAAATGATGAAAGTAAGTACAGCGGTTAAGATGAGGATACATCTGCGCCAGAGATATCGGTCCACAGTCATGTCACATAGAGTCTCCAACCACTGGTTTCTCTTGTCTCGCTGACCCCAACTGGCTAGTTTCCATCACCCTACATAGCCCAAACGAACATTGATGCCATGCTTTGGTCTGTCTGTCTGTCCCGAACCTTTTCCAGCCTGAACTTACTTCGGCCAGTATTGTACGACAAGGTAGATGGTACCTAGGCATACGTAACACACGCCCCAGCCATCTCAGTCGATGAAGGTTCATAACCGCATCAACTTACTTACCTTTCCTCCCTAAAACTCTATGCCTGACTTCTGTGTTACGTGGTGAAATCACGAAACACGAACTATACTACGAAGGAAACGGTGGTCAAACACCTGAAACTTCATGTCTTCTATCTTTAATGCCCATATTTCACAGTAATAGAATGGAACAGGAAGGACTTCAGTGCAGTACGCTCGACCCTTAATAGACAATAAGATATCTCGGCATCGCCACAGATGGCATATGTTGGCAAAAGCCAACCAAGCTTTTTGTATCTGTGTAGAGATTTCGTTGGCCACTGATCCGACTTCTCAGGTAAGTAGAGTTTTCAACGCACTCATTCACTTCACTCTATTGTTAACCGAGGTATCGTTGAAGACCAGTCCTGAATTTGAATTTTGGTGGCGAGAAACGCATCCGAAATATTCACAAATTCCCACTAAAGGTGTCCAGAAGACTGCATCTTTTCAGCGTTTCACCTAACAGGATTATATCATCTGCGTATTTTAGGTCTCCCGAAAATTCTCGTGTGATTACGTCAATCCATGTGTGGTCAGATGAAGAGTAGGAGACCTCCAGAAGAACGCCTATGATAAAATTGAATAAGAATGAGGACAATGGAGATCCTTAACGGATACCACTGGACGTGCACAACTCACCCAACATCTCACTATAGGCCCTAACATGGCTGCAGGAGTTCGAGTGAAGAGCCTGCAACATGGTGGTGTGCTTACTGGGTACCCCTCTCAGTGAGAGACAACATCAGACTTCTCCATCGACGGAGTCAAATGTCGCCTTCAAGTCGAGGGACACAGCTACTGTCAGGCGCCGGCAAACGTGCTTGTGTTCCAGAGCGTTTTGGAGTGTGAATATTTTTCCGAGGACTTGTTCACCGTTGTCCCCTGTAACTGGTCTCACTTTCTAATAAAGGCGAGCCGTCCTACTGTGATAACCGTAGTGGATTCGGTGTGACAAATAAGGTCTATGATCGTAGACCCTATAGTCATGCAATGTTTAGGCGAATCTCAGGAATGGCAATCCTGAGGAAACGATGTAGGTTAGCCATCTGTTTGCGAGTGTATCGGCTAGAGGTTCACTCTCCAGTGAATTCCGTAACACAGCCTTGCTTATCGATACCGGACACTATCTGTATTTCTTTTACCTGAACCAACACACTTGTGTGCCAAAGTCTACGTTGATTTTTTCTCCCTACTATCCCTGAGACGGCATTCAACTCCGTCGGTCGAGAGGTCCTATGGCAGTTTGTCTAACTCAAAAGCATGCCAAGCAATTACGTCACACTGTTGACGTTTCTGTCTCCGAACATGTGTTGACTTATTAGAGCCTATTGTGAGCTATCAAATAGGTTGTACACGTCAAGTGGTGTCCGCAAAGATTGGTTAATTACTCTTTTCTGATTTAACTTTGTCATAGACGTGCTTAAGGAGGCCTTCATTTCATCGCTTGACTCTACAGAAATTAACGCTGTTACAAGAGAATCCTTTGCAGACCTATAGTACGCTGATGACATATTCCTGTTTGATGAAGATGCTGACAATATGTACAGTTTTCTGGATGCCTTCACTGGCAATTAATAACGTTTGGGATGCGTTTCCCACCATGCAAATGCGAATTTCTACTCCAGGATTGATCTATGGTGGTTCTGTGACTAATAGGAAGGAGTAACATATCTAGGAACGTTAACCACTTCATTCACTTGGTAAGTCGGGTCAGACCTAAGAGGTCAGCTACCGACAATATGTCTAGATGGATACAAAAGATTCGATTGGCTTTCGTCAACTCACGCCTTTAATAGTACTGCAATGGTATGCATTTGTTTACTAGGGGCCGTATATGCTGCTCTGCGCTTCATCTTGTTCAAATATGTGACTGTGAAACACGGTCATTGAAGTTAAAAGCTTTGAGGTTTCTGGTTTCTTATCAGTGTTGCCTTCACAGTATAGGCCATATGTCATGGTAACACCACGTCAGTAACTTGGGAGTCAGGCGTAGAGTTTTAGGTAGAAGATGAAAGTCAGTTGAAGTTGTGAACATTCATTGACTTAGGGGGATTAGGACATGTACTACACATGCCAAGTCACCGTTTACCTCATCGTACAGTGTTGGCTGAAGAAGATTTAAGTCGGCAAAAGCAACCGACCTAAAATATGTTGTCAGTTCATGCAGTGTCTGACTGTTGCTCTGAGGGGTGTAGAGAAGTGTTGGGGTCCGCGCTACAACATAAACCAGCGGTTGGAGATTCCAGGTGAAAAAGCTCAGAATCGATCTCAGTGGCGCAGATCTACCCACACAATATCTTCATCTTAACTTATTTCTCTACCTTCCATCATGATGCCTTCTGAGTTGAAGTATTGATATGACTTGCAGTAAAACGGACCGGTACGTAGTAATATCGGGTCCTACGTTGATGCTGATTGATTGGTTGAGTAATTTTTATCCTTATTCTTCCGTTAAATATGTACTACTTGTAATTCTCGAACTTTGTGATACATTAAGATATCACTCAGTTTTAATTGGCTAAAGTAATTGTGGCACTTGAATTTCGCAAAACTGTTGCTCAACGTGGATCATTGCTTAATTTGCTGATTGCGCCTGCTTTGATTTTCAAAAACCTTGGAAGTATTTAAAAATAAATTCTCAAATCCAATCCATATTGTCTAAAAATAATCTATTATTCAACATGATTTTAATTTCAAGAATATTATCCTAAAGTATTTCTAAAGTCCAGAAAAGATTTTTCTGCACGTTTCTGTGTTTTAAATTGTCCTTACTTTTATGCTTCAAAATGTTTTAGAATCAACATTCAGTGTCTCTTTAAATGATGTCATTCAGAAAAAATCAAAATTTGTTTCATTCTTACGTTTGTGTGTGCACACAGACTGGGTGCGTAAAGGTGAGTTTGTTTCCTTCTGTCACTTACAGGTTTGTATACTTTTCAGTAATGTATATCCCTCAGCTTGAAGCATTTATTACATGCTCGACGGTATGGAATAATTCAATGATTGTTACTTGGTTGGAGAAGTTGCCTACAAACGACACTCTGGGCAGAAACCGAAATATACTGTATGCAAGTTTTTGCTACCTAATCTGTTCTAAAAGTTTCGTCATGACTTTAAGAAAAGTTTATTATTCAACATTATTAAAGTGAGCTAGAATTACAGGTCTAATAACTTCACAGAGCAATAATTTGACTTTGAAAGCACTGGAAATTTGAGAAGATAGAATGAAATCGTAAGCCTCGATGCAACTGTACTAACACCGATACCTTTGAGGTTTTTACACATTTGATATAGAGGAGGAGATAAAGTTTTGCAGATAATGTAACCCGATCGGTGAGAGAACAGACCTGCGCTGCAGTCTCGTAACCCCAGGACTTGATTTTCGATCACCTAGTCACTGGTTTCGTTTTAATACATATATTTCAGTTTTAATAGATGGTTAGTAATAACTACAGACTAGCAGCTTAGTACAAGAACCTGCGTACAATCGCTATATTTCACAGGTCACTTACTGTTTTATTCATAGTTGATGCAAAAGAATCATCTAGAGGATTTGTTGCCTGAGTAATCTTCTAACTTTCGTATTTTCTTATCGTTATTTTCCTCATAACATTTTCTAGTGTTCTGATACACTTGGTTAATAGGCCATACTGCGGTAAGAAACCAAGTTTCCCATTCACCCAAAGTTCACAAATGATCCAATACGGTAGATTTAGAAATATGTAATTCTCTTGGTTCTGTCCAATGTCAAATTGTTTAACCCTTCTCATTTTAGTTGACCCTCTTTTTTTGAGGTCGGTTCACCTACTCACTTGCTAGACAAGACATGTAAGTCTGTTGACGAAGTTGTGAACCTACTTCGGATGAGATGGCTTAGACATGCACTGCGCATGCTGTGCCACCATCAACCTCGACGTTCAGTGCTAAAGGAAGTTGGATTAGGTTGGAAGAGGGTTCAGGGTGGCCAGACCAAGACATGGCGCCAGTCGATGAGACCTCTTACTATTGGTCCGAGTCGTGTATGCAGATGTAGATTACCTGGCTGGAGTCCCTGAAACAATAGGAATCAGTGTTTGAGAACTCTGTGTGAGATGCCTGAAATTCGGTCACAGTGGCGCAGATGTATTTACTCCTTGACATCGTCTAAAGTTTGAATATTTGCACTAGCCTTTATGTTCAAGCTGCTTATTGTGTCACACAACTTTGTCAATTTTGATATCACTGCATATTCTTTGTTAACCACTGTGGAGTGTGGCAACGTGAGGTGATGCACTTGTTTGGGAGGTTTGTACGCTGGTTTTGTCTATCTGTCTGACTAACCCATAAGTGCTCAATTATCATAGTGTTATGTTACTTGTATTATCCTGTCTTTGTTTGGACCGATTTCATCTATGTCTACTGACATATGGGCTTCTGCACTGGTGCCTCGATGGCTGTGTGGTCTAGTGGTTAACGCTCTCCCGTTTGAAGCGAAGCGTGTGCTAGTGGGGACAACACCGTTCATTGGCAGGTAAGTATATCTAGTTAGCGAGTCGCAAATAGAACGAAACGCGCGTCCTGGGTTTCGCTGCTAGACACAATCCATTATTAATATAGCGTAGAATTTGTTTTTATTATTCTGTTTGGGTGTTATATAGCCTCTTACTTTTGAACATTTTGAATCTATTTTATGATGCTGAGTCAGTAAACTTGTATAATATATATGTGTTAACTTTAAAAGAGCGGATAACAGAAGACGTTCAGAAAAGTGTACACCATGAACCCCACGTCTTTGTTAACCAGGTAGATCCTTTAGTGCTAAATTTCGTGTTTCTGGATGTCAGTCTAGAGTTGTTGCTTTGATTTTAAACAACTTTTTGCGGTTATATTCAAAAAAATGTGAGCATCACTAACTAGATAAACTGGAAAATGTTGTTGCATTTAAAACAACCACAACTAAACAAACACAGATTCTTTTCTTTTAATTTTTAGTTGTGAACCTAGAGCGCTATCTCGTCGGTAAGTGTTGATGCATAGTAAGTACTATAGATGAATTATAAGTAGTATGCTACACTTTCAACCTAATCTTACATTTAATTCCATCACACTAGTTTTCATAACAATGGAATGTCGATTGGTATATTTTTAATACGATTCAAAACTTAGTAAAGACACTAAAATGTTCATACGTACGATTTTTGCTTTGATGTAGCATACATTAATGTATCAGAGTTTTTGTGAACACTTATAGAAAACTGCAACCTGTGGTATTATTCAATTCCAGAGTCAAAGCACACTATAATTATCCCATGTAGAAAATTCATCAAATACAAAGCGTTTGAATTCCTACCTCTAGTGGCTTAGTCGTACCGTGTTAAATCCACAGTACTGAAGGTTTTATCGAATTTTAACTTGCAAATATTATGTAATTGAAAGTGACCACGTTGCTAAGCATCACAATAACTTATTAAGATACAATATAACGTTGTATAGTCAACTGATTAGTGTTCATGAGAAAAAAAATAAACGACTAATTGGTTCATTGCTTCTCCAAAATCCAAACTAAGTGGTGATCAAGAAGACTAGTGAATTTTACGTGTCTTGCATCTCTTATCCTTTAGCGAAATATAACTGTTGCTGATATAAAGTGAATGAAACTAAAAATAATATAGTTTGTAATTATGCAACAAAATATGTAGAATGTCAACATTAAGAGTGGTTAGAAAACAACTACCTGCTACTTACGCATTTGTGATAGCAATTTACAGTTTACTATGTCCAGTACATATATATTATCAGATTAATTCATTACTTCAGACCTCTAAACAATATAGAAGGAAGCAGTTCATTAGGTTGTCGTAAATAAAAGCAATATTGGGGTGATTTGAAGAAAAATACATCTTTTTTGCTCACTTGTAGCCTATTCACCACTAGGCAAGACTGCGTATGGTTTAGTGTTATCTTTTATGTAGTCTCTTCAGCAATAATTTTGTTTGATTTTATTGGGGATTTATTTATTTAAAGGTGGTATTCATCATAGACTGGCATCAGTTAGAGGACCGTGGAAAACCTGGAAGCATTGGACAACTGTTTTGTTCCAGCATGCAACTTCTCAGATCATATTTTCCTACTTCTCTCAGTTCGCGATTTAGTGCGACTGTCACTCAGTGTCATTACTAGACATCCACCTCACTTCTGACTTCGTTTTCCATACGACGGTGTGAGCATTGTTGAGGCTAGGTGAAGACCGCTAGGCCAGTCTGTTGACGAAGTTGTGAACCTACTTCGGATGAGATGGCTTAGACATGCACTGCGCATGCTGTGCCACCATCAACCTCGACGTTCAGTGCTAAAGGAAGTTGGATTAGGTTGGAAGAGGGTTCAGGGTGGCCAGACCAAGACATGGCGCCAGTCGATGAGACCTCTTACTATTGGTCCGAGTCGTGTATGCAGATGTAGATTACCTGGCTGGAGTCCCTGAAACAATAGGAATCAGTGTTTGAGAACTCTGTGTGAGATGCCTGAAATTCGGTCACAGTGGCGCAGATGTATTTACTCCTTGACATCGTCTAAAGTTTGAATATTTGCACTAGCCTTTATGTTCAAGCTGCGTATTGTGTCACACAACTTTGTCAATTTTGATATCACTGCATATTCTTTGTTAACCACTGTGGAGTGTGGCAACGTGAGGTGATGCACTTGTTTGGGAGGTTTGTACGTTGTTTTAGTCTGTCTGACCCACAGGTCACTACTTCTTGTTAGAATTTCGGAACATCCTTCTCGAAGGATGTCAATAGTAGACATTGAACTATAATCTCATTTCAGGTTCTTGGATATTTATTTATTCCGAGGTTGTGTTTACCCCAGGTTATGTCGCGAATCAGCGAGAGTAGGAAAATATGGTTGTTTGAATTCCAACCCAGTGGCTCAACGGTAACGAGCTTGTCGAAAGACCTGACGGTCTTGAGTTCAATCTCGGCGAGATCGTGGGTACCCACTGCTGTCGAGTCGTTTACTAGGATGAAACAACTGTCTAATACATCGAGGTTTCCAATGGTTCTCCAAGTTATATCAGTTCGTGATGAGTATCACCTTTATACATTTTCTTAGTCATGAAAGGGAATGAAGTTTATTTTATCGAATGAGACAAAGTGTTTTGAACCTTGGGTGTGTTTGGTCAAGCACTATCAAGCGCATGTTTGAATTTCGCAGGTAGAAGGACTCGACTGAACCTGGATGTACCGAGCTATAGTGATATATACCTACTGGAATTTGGGATGAAAGAGTGAGAATATCAGAGAAGTTTGATGAAAACCAGTTAATTTTCTTCACTGCCGAAGGCAGAGTTAATGCTAATTTGGTGACTTATTTTGCAGTCCCAAACTTAATTGATTGCCTTAAGCTATAATAAGGAGTTTGTGTCATAAATAGAAACACTAATTAGGCATTCTTCTCGTTATTCAGTCCCAAGCATAAAACATATCGTAAGGATGTCATTTGCTCGTGCATTTACAAAGCGTAATGGATTATTTACCAGCAACTCATATTGTCATTAACTTCTTGAAGTTGTAGGTTCATGAAGCTACAAGAAGATTTTGTAAGAAATTAACAGTTAAAGTTAGACGTAGACACTAGTCTCTTTTAGACTAACACAGGCGGGTTACCAGCAGTGTATCGAGCAATATGACAGGTGAATGTCACCTTACAATCAATAAATAAGGTTGGGAATCAAGCGGATACATTATTAAAGTGATATTGAATATTGGATTGAATAAGCTTATTTAACGGAATGACTATTAATTTCTTCTTCTGCTTGATTTCAGTTCTGTTTTCGCCATACACAAAGGTATAAATGATTTCGATTTTCATGAAGGTAATAATCAGATAGCAACAGCTGGAGTTAATTATCATGTCTGTCTATGGAATCCCTATGTTGTTTCTAAACCAAATGGGGTAAGATTCACTCAGATATTTGTTTTTCAACAAGTACACTAAAGTAATTTCACTATGAACGTAGTTAAATATCAGTGCACAGTCAGTATAAATCCTGTTTATAATCAGAAGTGAACTTTACTGATACATTCCCATTTGTATATACTTCAGTCTAAACTGAGGGAAGCTGAACAAGTGCTGGGAACGTTACAAAGCTTCGTAGTTGGTTTACCTTGTAGTGATCTGTTAATATCACGTTTTGTTGACTGCATCCAGGGTGAGATCTACAAATTCTGAGTCATAAAGCAACTTTTCTGTTGATTGGATGAAGTGAAATAATATGATAATGCCAAACAGCATGTAGTTATTTTTGTAACTTTCAGTAATAAAATTGATTTCGAATATAGTAGTACAAATAAATGTTCACAAAAAGGCTTTGATTCTTACGATGTCGCTTGATCTTGATGAAATTAAAGGAATCATGAAACAAGCGATCTGTGTAAAAGTAAAATAAAGCTCGTAGCTTATTTTCCATTGCTATCAGGGGAGAAATGATTTTGTGAAGAATTTCTTAGGTACATAAAATTTATTCCTTTATTGTCCCTTAAAAATGACTAAGTTGCAATAAAGTCATCAAACGCTAGGGAATTGAAATGAAGATACTCTCACACACAATTAATTGATAGTGATGTAGTTATTTGTGTGTGCACTTGTTTCGTTCATAAATGATGTAACAGTGCTGCCATCAGGATTTGTGCAGATATTGTTGAAATCAGTCAATAAGCATTTGTATCAACCGAATTATAGAATCTCTATTGACTGATCAATAATGTGCCTATATCAGTTAATGATTACCTCACTTAAGGTCTATTATTTTTGCTGCATTTTAGTAAAATCGTATAGATGAAAGCAATTTATTAATTATCATTTGAAATGCTTTGTCTATGCTGATATGGTCTCATCTTTATCTCGTACTGAGACTGAACAAACTGACAGATTCTTAAGATGGTATTCATCACGGACTGACAGCGTTTGGAGAACGATTGGAAACCTGGGAGCACTGGACAACTATTTCGTCCTGGCATTGAACTCCTCAGCAGTAAGCACCCACGATCTGGCCGGGAATCGAACTCAGAACCTTCAGGTTCCACGGTAAACGCGTTATCACTAAGCCACTGAATTGAAGGTCAACGGTTTGAAGTGTCCTATTTTTATCAGTTCGCGATGCAGCGCAACTCCACCAAAGTGTTTAGTCACCATTCGCTTCACCTCCGACTGGCTGACCCCAGAGGTCCCGGTTTCTGACTACAACTTCGGGATATCCATCTTGAAACATTTCACTAATTAGCACTATACAGTAATGTAGTTTGTGGTTTTTAGGGATTTTATTTTTAAGGCAATATTCATCATGTACTGACATCAGTTAGAGGACCATTGAAAAAACTTGGAGACACCGGTCAACCTTTTTATCTTTGTGTGGTACTCCTCAGAGGTACGCAATCACGACTGGACGAAGGATCAAACTCGGGACTTTCAGGAGCACAATGCCAATGAGTCACTTACTAGGACGAAACAACTGTTCAATGCTCCCAAGTTTTCAGTAGTTCTTGAACTGATGTCAGTCTATGATAGATACTAAATTAGAAATAAAATCAAAACTGACATATCTTTACAGACATCTTTTCATTGGTTCAACATTCTGATTTCAGTAGGACTACGATTCAGATGTATGACTAAGTTGTAGGTGTCTTCAGATGTTCACAATGAGATGAAGTGTGCAAACGTTGAGAAGATATTGTGTTTCTTTTAGTTGCTAACTATAGTAATACTGAGTTGTCATGGTATCCAATTCACTTTAAATAGAGTAAGAATAACAACTTTAGGAGAACAGCATAAATCCATCATATTTCGTGATTTACTATCAGTTGCTTACAACCGAAAACAATTTGAACATCACTTTATACAAAATGTTTGCAAACTTGAATCAGTTTGACATAAAATTATTGCCTTGGAATAAAGATAATGCCGATATGGTGTAATTGAAGAAACACGAATTGAGTGAATAAATATGCAGAACCAATAGTGTTTGTCCATGTATAGAAGGATAAAATGAATATTCTAGATCAGAAGCTGGATAGTAGGTGGGGACAAATGTATTGAGAAAGGTTACGTAAAATATGTGTTAAAAAAGTCAAGACTTATGTAAGCTAAGAATTAATTTGAGTAGAATTCAGATAATTAGACCAAGGGTGTGAAATGAAAAATAACAAAACAGACAAAACGAAGTGTATGAATTGACAACTATAGTAAAACACGTGATGATTGTCAGAGAAACAAAAGTCTTTGCCATGGTAGACATGGACTGACAACTGTTGTTTTCTGAACACATACGTTGGGTATTAGTCGTTTAGTGGCCAACGTTTCAGCGAAGTCAAATTCAAATTCACCTGTTTATTAACTATTTTGAACAATTTCTAAATATCGACTTCATATCCACTATCAATAAAGTGATGAACAATAGTGGTGTTGAAGGCTTTTCCACCTCAGTTGTAAATTGACTGGAATCAGCTCAAACATACGGTCACAAGTCCTTCTTTCTGTTCGTACAGTGTATCTGCTTTGGCATGTACATGTGAACTGGTACATGCAGTTGGAAATAACATGAAGATGGGACATATCAACCTTTAATCGTTTCAGTGAGCAGAGTGAGAATAATCTAGCACATGAATAGTTACTTTTTAAGGCAGCATTTATTCTCCCAGAAACTTATCACCTTTAAAACCAAGATATAAGGAAATAGGCTTGTCGAATATACCACATTTTACAGTTTTAGTCAGTATATTCTTGTGCTTATTGGTGAGTTTCTGCAGATATCCACTATCACAGGATTTTTTCAGTAATGTTCATTTCCTCTTTCAGTGTCTCTTTCGAACAAAGATATCTTATGCGGTTGAAGAGCTTTTTACTAGCCTTTTATGATGACTAACGAAGCAAAAGCTGTAAGCACGGTGTTAAGAGTGAGATACGAGCCCACACCCGCAGAATGAACCGAGACCAGAACACAGCCGTTTGAACTTCTGGGTCATCCTGACCACCTAAATGTGGTGTCAGGAGATAATGAAGTAAAGATATGTTCAATATTGTTGAGAGATGGTATCTCTGTTAACGAATGACTTTATATTGGGTCAGATGATTAAGGGAAAACAGATAGATCTTAATATCCTTCCAAACTCACTACCAATCGAATATATATATAACTTCCTAGTCGCTTTACTATTATTTAATCTCTTTTTCTATTTATCATGTGTACCAGTTGCTTAGAGGTCATTTAGCCGCTGTAGTAGCTGTTCAGTATCATGTTTCAAGGAGTCGTTTACTTAGTTTCTCAAGAGATCGTGTACTGCGTATATGGGATGTTCAACTTCAAGTCTGTTTACAGAGAATGAATGGTGTTTGTCCTGAAGGGTTAAGTGGTAAGAGATATCTTTTACAATTATTAGTCATTTAGACAAATAATACTTGAAATGGATTACATTTAAATTGAATCTTTGCACATTAAATAAATTAGTGAATGTAATTACTCTCTGTATTTTTCATTACATCAGAAATGCAAGTCTTGGTGGTCTTAATTTTTATTCAAAAGTTTTTTAATCAGTAACATGTTCAGTGACATTTTGAGCAATGCTTCACAAATAGAAAGATTTTACTAGATGGCTCCCAATAAGTAATCGTAAACCGTGACTGGGCTTGTGTGAAGAACAAATTTTCATGATGTATAACCATAACATTTTTAGACAGAGTGAATCAAATAAACTGATCTCTATGTTCGTATCATCTTAGTGTTTTATCATGTTGTTACAATAAAATTACGATTTCAGTTTGGAAATTTATGTGGCTCATTGGTCTAGACAGCTAACTTTCAACCAATGGGTTACATGTTCGAACACTGCTCCACCTACCAAGAATTAGGCAGCCAAGTAGTGTCATCAGTCTCCGCACAATAGCTATGACTAAGTGCCAACTGCACGAGTATGCACTAGGTTGTTGAGTGCATTTCATTCGTTCCTTCGTTGGTTTGAAAGTAGTATTCATCATGGACTGACACCGGTTTGAGGACCATTGAAAACCTGAGAGCACTGGACAGCGGTTCCTACGATCCTCGAAGAGTCGAACCCAGGTTCTTCAGGTATCAATGCGAGTGTACCTAGTCATTGTCTGCCTCATCGTAAAATGTTAGATGAATTAGGTTCAGGCTGAAAGAAGGCACGGGGTGGTCAGACTAAAACATGTCATCATGGCATAAAATCCTTGGCCGTTGGTTTGAGCCATGTAAAGTGATACAAGACAAATCGACTGAAGGTCGCGGTACAAGAGGAACCAGTGGTTGGAGACTAGGTGATAAGGCTCAGAACCGATATCAGTGATCCAGGTGCATACACATATTATCCTCATCCTAACCGCTGTACTTAATCTCATCATCTCCTGCTTCTCTCCTTTTATTACTTCTACGTATCTTGACCGATTTTTCTTTTCTTCATTTTCCATTTTCTTGCCTCACTTACTTGGTGTGCTGATATGAAGTGTGGCAACTTAGACCGTTACGCAGTAATGCTTGGTCCTATGTTGATAGTGATGATGATGCGTATTTTCTGTATGACTCTCTGTCTTTTAGGCCGACATGTATGTAATAACCTAAGAATTTGAACATTTGTGATTTATACTTTAAGAAGTGAATATTGCGGTCAAGACTGAATTTGATCTTATCTATTTCACCTAAAAATAGAACAAGTTTTTAAAATTGAAGAACTTTGCAAAAAGATGCATTTTTAAAGCTGGAGATTGAAAGAGAAAAGATGAATTGAAACTATTCTGAAGAAAACAAGAACTAGAATATGAAGAAATCATGTGTAAGCTAACCGGCTGAGGCGAAACAATTTCTAAAGGTCTCTTGTTAAAAACCTTAAGTAAAATGGCTCTCAGTTGAATTCCAACATATTCACTCATTTTTATACTGAATTTCTTGAATACTTCGATACCATTTCTTTCTTTCTTCCATTTCTGTGCTTCAATTTTGTATATTTCTGAAAATTTCTCTCTTCCTCTCTCTAATGGTACTGATTACAATAACTTAAACCAGTATAGTTTGTTTCTGGGTACTATACTAATCCTATTTATTTATGTAGTAGAATTACTGATACATTATTGCAAAAGTAAATTCGAAAAGCTTGATAATTTCTTATCCAAATCCAGCTATTTCGATGAATTTCCTGATAACTGGTAATTTGACTACATAATTCATTCGGAAAATTCAACTTCCTTTTCTCTGGTCAACTGCAGTCTTCCATTCTACTAGAGAGATATTTCACTTCAATACTGTTGGATTAAAATATTCAATGACAGAATTTGTCTTATTAGCGAAACTATCTGAGACTAACGGGGTTCGGCAGACTGCTACTTAAAGTATGCAGTAATCGTATAATCGCTTGGATTATTTAAAAGTATACCCGTCGCACAAGAGGCGGCTACCGTGGCTGGATGGTCTAGCGGGTAACACTGTGGCGTTTGAAGCTGTTGGCCCTGGGCTTGAGTCCCTGTGGGGATGACACTCACTGGGAGGCAGGTAGATCCCAGGCACGACGAAATCCGCATCCTGGATCTCACTGCTAGCCACTATCCATCTTTACTATGCAGTGATAGCTACTTGTAAATTAGAGAGCTAGGACGTGATTGGATTCAAAACTGCTGTGTTAATGTTCGTAACCTGGCGCTTAAGCGACCAAAATACGGGTGATCCAGCTGTCAGTTGGAATCTTGTCACAACTTCAGTTTTCAGTCCACTTTTAACCACTAACCTGTATCATAACTTATTTTCTTTAAAGTTATCAGCAGTAGATTAAGTAATAAATCAAACGCATAACAGCCCCGTAAATTTTCTTTCCAACAATTTCATTTACGTAAGCTATACAATAGTATTTAAAATCACTGGAAGCATATAACAGTCTTTCGTTAACCGATAAGAACACATGGTTGCCATAATCTTCCAGAGTAGGATTGAAAGCTTCCGAAAAACAAGAAAATTACTACTTTGGCTGTGGTACGACTCATCAGTAGTGTAGATATTACTTTTGATCAGATTTAAGGTTGTAAGCTCCCAATGATTTAGCTATACCTAGATGACGTAGTCGAAGACATTTGGAAGCGTGGGGAAAACAAACACTGTAAATTACTCTGAATCAATAACTAGGAGGGGTTAGGTTTTCGGATAAACATCTATCAGACTATAACTTTTATTTGTCGGTCAATTTTATGTTTGGGATTTAAACTGGGCTAGTCAACACCTATATACTTTCCATTGATCAAGCTTATGTAATTTACAATTATTAGGACTTTGCGAACCTTGCATTGTTGTAATCATCTCAACATGAAAAAAAGGAAATCATTTCAATGTATTTTTTATGCAACGCTTGAACACAAATACACATGACTACAAATTAAACACGTTCTATAATACAAAGACTGTTTTTATGGGTACTGAAGCTGTTGAATACTTTGATCACTCTGTGATAACTTGAACGACCTTGACTGATTGCTGTATACCTTCATACTTGACGCAAAGAACTACAAATTAATTTGCTTTCATGATTATTGAGCTTAACAATAGTTAAATGTTGTTGTCATCTACTGGTGACTGATTCATATAGGTGACCAAATCCTACAGATGGCCTCTTACTTCCACGTTGAGCGACACATATTTGAACAACAGTTTCCCCAGCATTATCACGGATACACTCTTTTGATGAGTGCGCGAAATTGTGATCCAGAGCTTTCTACATATAGACTCTCAGTATCTAAGATTAATATATCAAAACTCATTACACATCTAAGGAACAATGAACAGTTATAACACTTCGAACTAATAAATTCATCTGATCTTCAAAATCATTAGTCAATCCTCTTATGAGTTGAAATTATTCTCAAGCCATCAATTTACTGTAGGAGTGAATGGAGATTTAGCTAGTGCTACAATATTTTTCTGCTTAAAAAGGTCATAAAGTAACTAACTCATCTCCAACATTTTTAATCTGTTTCGAATCCAATAGAAGTCAGGTTGAAAAGCCTTGAGGCATGCATGCGTATATATCTAGCAGTGTTTACAGGTATTAATTTAAGCAACATGATTCTGTTTCCATGAATAAATTTCTCACAATTCTTATTTTCAGATGAATTAGTTTCACTAAAGAAGCAAAGTAATAATTAATGTTATGTCTTGAGTTTCCGTTGCGTTTTCATTTGCATTTTGCTACACATTTTTGTTCAGTTTGCTTATTTATTTTAATAGTCGACTCAGATGATGTTGAACATTGAACTATATGAAAATATTCAAAAGTGGGTTAGTATCTCAACTTTAACATCATTTTACATTGAATGAATTGTAGAAGGTAGAAATGGCTGAATTGCTAAAATATCACAGAATGAAAGTGGCGTTATACGAATCTAAAGGAAACAATTTTAAAATTTTTGTTGGTTTGCCTTTATTAAAATTTATTATTGACTAGCATTACACAACATTGTCCCATAGTTTATACACATTCTGGGATAGTATTAGACCAACAAATTCATCATTTCAAAAACCCTTCATTCATGGGTAAAATCATTTTACTTTTCTTATTCATAAACTGAGTATACTGATTCGATTACAATGGTGTTGTGATTAAGACTAGTTTATATATACGGAAGTTTAGATTTTGCAGTGCACATCATGCCAATTGAGTGGTTAGTGAACAAGTTATGTTCAATTAAGTAGCATAACTTGTTTCTTCACAGGTCTATTTCTTCACTAATTTAATTGTTTGCTTCTGTTAAAAGCGTATTTTGTATTTTAAGGTAGTTGTGGAGATTTGTGAATATTTCAAAGTTGTTATTCATCGTAGACTGACATCAGTTGGAGGAACAAAGGAAACTTGGGAGCACTGGACAGCTGTTTCGTCCTAGTTGGGACTCCTCAGCAGTGCGCACCCACGACGTTCAGGTTCCGCGGCCAGCGCGTTACCATCGAGCCACTGGGTCAGTATTCCATGGTCCATATTTCCAACTTCTGTTAGCTCACGATATAGCGCAACCGCCATCCAATGTCATTGTTGAGTAACTGACCTCACGACCATCAGGCTTGAAGTTGTGACCGGTGATGGTTGCGCTAAATCATGAGCTAACAGAAGTTGGAAATATGGGCCATGGAATTCTGACCCAGTGGCTCGATGGTAACGCGCTGGCCGCGGAACCTGAACGTCGTGGGTGCGCACTGCTGAGGAGTCCCAACTAGGATGAGACAGCTGTCCAGTGCTCCCAAGTTTCCTTTGTTCCTCCAACTGATGTCAGTCTACGATGAATAACAACTTTGAAATATTTCCAAATCTCCACAACTACCTCAAAATGCAAAATACGCTTTTAACAGAAGCAAACAATTAAATTAGTGAAGAAATAGACTTGTGAAAAAACAAATTATGCTGCTTAATACTAGTCAGTAATATGAAGCTGAAAGCTAAAACAAATGCATTCTACGCTTTTGTACTCGGTACACGTTTCGATTATATTAGACATAGACTCCAAAACGTAATCTCGCCGCCAACGTTCACCTAAGTTTGTTTCGACTTTTGGATCATAGCCTGACTTTCCCACCAGCAGAATATGGCCGGTAATACGCTTGCACAGTTCATCAATGTCATCGCAAACAGGTATAAAACTGTCGCCTGTCAAGTAGCCTTCCTACTTATATAAATCACTGATGCTTTGTCTAGAGGAACTTGCTCTTTTGTGACTGCTTTTAGTAGTCCATGTATTTTTTGATTAATCTCTCCTACACTCTCTAGTGATGACTAGCTTCATTTTACGTCACGCTATGTAATGTTCTTCGCAATATGATAGCATTCAGAATCTGTCATAACTCGGCAAAATTCGCGATCCACTCCAACAAAATTCGTACCTCTGTCAAAGTACATATTTTTCGGAGTTACTTTACCACTATTACATCTTCAAAGTACCATCAAGAAGAAATTAGTAGGAAGTGTGGGGGCCGCTTCAAAGTATATCATGCCGATTGTCCTCCAAGGAGAATGTCCTCGCCCAACGAAGAAGGAACCTAAACAATTCACAGCGGTTCTCGAAATCTCGAAACTTGTTACTAATCATACTACCAATAGGTCTTCCATCAGCTGCTCTATAAGCTTGGCTGACCTTACGACTCTGCGTTTAATCACCACCACTCCATTTGTTACCCAGTATTTTCTACATAATAGTACCTATATTTTAGATACATTCATATGCCTTTCATTTTCTCGTTAATAACTAGTAAAAGCTTTAGTAACAGGATGAGCCTAGTAAAACCCGATATTTTTTTGAGTCGTCATCTGGGTTCTCTTGCCTTCTTAGTACCATCATCGCCTGCTGCTCCAGCTGTAGACATTGCAGCAACTTCTGCAGCTATCACAGATCCTGTAGACATCAAAAGGTTCTTGAGGTTCTTTCCATTCACAGTCGTTGCGAAGACGTTGGGGAGCTAGGGTTCAGCAGCCTTAAGCATAATATTTATTTTGTCAACTGTAACATCTATCTCATCTTCAGTTAATTTCATCACTGGATACACGAATCCTTGTTTCCTTTTTGGCACACTGTGAAATCTGAACCGTTATTTGACTTCGTAATTCATAAGCGGTTAAAGTTCAGCGGATTGAATCATTTAGCGCAAAGCAGTTTCGCTACATATTCTAAAGAGTTAATCTGAGTTTTTACTTTTACCATTAAAGCAGCTCCAAATGTAAATTCACAACTAGCAGTCTGATGAGTGCTTTTTTACTGCTTTCCATCTTGTTTTACCTTCTGTTACCAGTTACAACACGTATGTTCTTTCACGAAGACAGATTACGTTTATTCCTAAGCTTTAATCATAATTTAACAGTTATGGAAATGCGTATCAAAGTAAATGATCGTGTTTTAAGTCATGAGGAAGCATTGGTTGGTGTCATTTATAATCCAACATTTAATCAAGTAGGTTTGACAGATGTCTTTAATTTGTTTCTTACAGTTATTCTTCATTAAAAATAAGTTATGAGTCTGCTTTATTGATCTATGTTGTTAACAGTAGTTAGGATTTTATTAAGATACTTTGACGCAATTGTACAAGCTTTTGCATTTTGGTGAAATGATCAAATCAGTGCAGATTTATCACTTATCTTACTATTATTTTTAATCCTTTGCCTGAACTTTTGATTTCTACTTGATATTCTCTATATTAAGGTGTAGAAAGTTGAAATTGTCCAATTACTTTGTTTCTTTCTGTTTGTTGGCATGCTTAGTTAGTTTATTTGCTGAAACTCCTCAGTAAAAGAATGTTTTCATCGCATACACCTTTTGGTAAATGAGACTTCTTCTTCTTGTTCAACATGAGACTTATGGAGTAAACATTGTTATGCAGTATGGTTATACTACCCTGAGAACCGATTTCTGAAAAGCTAGAATTATAACATTTGTTATTCCTTTGATGCATTATTTTCAAGTGAATTAGACATCGAATAAACAGTGGTAAAGCATAGAATAAGTATATTTAGTCGAACCGGAATATGTGAGATTAGTGCAAGGGCAGGTCTCATCAAATTTGAAATAAATTATAAAATCCTTGTGACTTATAAATATAATAAGATTCTGTAGTAGGTTTTTTTAAATCTGATACAGTACATAGTGATACACTATCATTTACTGGATGATGTTCTGAGCATAAATTATTGCTCATAATCAAATCAATGTAATCACACAACATCCGACATCTGATTTTTATAGTCCTTATCACTTCACATTCTTTGATTTTAGCGGTAGTAAAGTTTTCCGACTTTCTGGTATATGTATGACATTACTCTGAATACGTGTGTTTGGTGGTAATTGGATAAACAAAGATTCAGTAGTCAGTCTCACTCTTCATCTAATTATATTGCACTTAAGTACAGTGGTTTTATCCCACCCTAATGTGTGGTCGTGTGGTAATGTATCTACTGCAATAACCGAATTTTCTTTTAGATTACTGATCCTATTGAGGTCTGTCATTCTATACTTGGCTAAATTGCTATGATCTAATAATCTAACTGACCTTGATTGGCTAGGCTGACGTCGCAATCATTGCATGGAATTTGGTAGCTTGGATTATTTTGCTTAATCGTTTTTATCGGATCCTTAAACCAATAAAGCTTATCTCTGAATGGAGTTTGTCGGTTTAAATGCCACCCTAATTCGAGCCTTGTTGAGAATCCTACGTAGGGTTTCTAGTGTTCCATCCTTATATAACACAATAGAGGCTTTGAACTCCTTTCTACTTGTGTTGTCGCTATTTTTCGTGTTGGTCTTAATGTTATTATTTCGTTTCTTATGTGTTCATATGGATTTCTCAATAAACTGTGGAGGATAACTGTTAGTTATTCACGTTGCCTTTATCCTTCAATTCATTGTGTAAGTCTTATCATTGACTAGTGAGTTCTCTAGCTCAATTATTTAGACATTTGATTAAACCTCCCATAACCGGCATGGATTTAGACGACTTGACGTCTAGATACCTGCCAGAATGTTTTGGTTTCCTGTAGACGGTAGTATCTAAACCACCGCCTGTTCTTCGTTTTACTCTGCAATTCAACATTAGCAATTCTTCTTGTTCATTTTCTACCTCGTAAGTGAATTAGATTACGCCCACTACTGAGTTTATGTATGAGGAAGTTGTGGATATGTTCCAATTTCAACACAGTAATTATGTCATCCACATATCGCCACCATATCTTAGCTGTACGATTAAACGTTCGTAAAGCTATGAGCAATCGAAAAACTCAGCTGTGAGAAACGTCAACGTAGACCATGCAATTTGTTAATCATTTACAAAGTGGTCATTCTATTTGAGGTGTACCGATTCATGCAAGTCAGCTAGCCAAATTAAGGTGATCTGAACTAATTCGGCCGTACGAACTCAATTCGTCTGCGTACACCACTCATGGGCTGGCTCAGCTCCAAAGGAGTGACACCGCCATCCGGTATTAGGATCACTCTGATGACCTCACTGGTGACATTTACAGATCAGCCTGTATGGTTTCTAACTACTCAAGTTGTTCAGTATTATATTTCACTGTAAGTCAGATGGTTGGTTTATATTCCGGCGCTTTATCCATTCAACATCGGTCGGATTCACCTCTTTAGGAAGAAAAAGCAGTAAACTAAAAACTTTATGGTCAACATTCCGTACTGGAATCTGTGATTATTCAGTCAAATAATTCGTGTTACCCTAACACATAAAAATTCTTCCAATTGAATAGAATTGATTCATTCTTCTTCTTAATTACACATTTCTGCTTATAAAAATTAAAAAAGTTCTGCATTACCAGGTATAATAATCCCGGTACTCAGTTCAAAGTGAATTCATGGCATATAGGTTCGAATGGGATAGATTCAAATATGGATGCACTCAGCACTCATAAGTATTTCCCTTACTGGTAATCGTTTTTGTAATCTTTACATATACATAGTGAGCAATGCCTTTGAATTAATCAAACCTCATGATACATTTCTCATCATTGTATATACTTTGAAGGATAACTGTCATCCTAAATTAAAAACTTCGTTAGATGGTGTAATTATTTCAGTTGTGAATGAACATATCAGTGAAAATAAAGTTTCTTATAACTATACTATTACTTTAAACCTTCTCAATTGAAAATTGTCATTTTGATTTAATTTATATTCTTAGATTGTAACAGCATCTCAGAATGGTGCAATATCATTTTGGTTAATTGAAACAGGGAAACGAGTTAAAAATATTTCCCGTAGTCATGGTGAAAGCGAATTAACATGCTTAGTACAAGATCCAACAGAAACGAAATTCTACACTGGAAGTACAGATGGTACAATTAAGGTATGCAAACGAGTTTTGAAGTTAACTAATGAAAGTTATTCTATATTACTTGATAATGTCCAATTAATCAGAAAACAATTTATGCAATAAATAATAGATGTGCCTTTACAGTCGTTGGAATTCTTGAAGTTAATGAGTTACCTTATATTATGAATTGACTCCGACCAAGAAAGAAGCCCTATTTAAAACCAGGCTTTTGCTATTTGAGTTTATCATTTCGGTGTTAGTTAGGTGCAAGTATTCGATTGGTATGGTTTCTCGAGTACTAGTTTCATACTTGTTGGCACTCAACAGGAAAGGATATCTATAACGTTGAATGAACTGATGTTACTTCGGTTAAAAACTTAACCAATAAAATATTCAGGTGATGACTGATCTCTTAAAAGTATATAAAAATATATACCTATGCGAGCTGAGCATAGATGTAGCTGTCGAGCCCTATGCACTCAGGGCTGACTGCAGTCTATCTATCATTAGTTTCTTATCTGCACACACAAGCCTGAACGTTTGACATCCTGTCGAAGGAAGTTCGAAAATTGCATAGTTTTTGGGCTTTTAAGGAGCGACTAAGCAGCTTATTTTCACCAGTACTTAGTCGACAATAACACCAGATTGAAGTTATTCATCCTGAGGCAATCCAAATCACAGAATGTAACAATATCGAATGATACACACCATTTCCAATTTATTTATGGTTATGCTGTGTGATCATTGGTAGATTATAGTTATAGCGAGTGCCTTCATAAACAGGAGATAGCATATGGTTAGTAGTTCAGTGAAGTTCTTGTAGCTCAGTATCATGAAAAGGCACTGAATATTTACTTGTAATAATATCTTCAATAGAAGAATAACTGTTCAGAAATGCTATTATGTCACACATACTTTTTACTCTGAGTCATATCGGGGTAAAATACAACATATTTACAACACGAATAACACTCTACTTCTAATTAGAATAAATTTATTTGATATAGGTAGGTGAATCGGAATTCGAAAGTTTTGAAGTGTTAATCTCTTACCTGTATTCGTCTTTATGGTAACATCTATTCTATTGCTAACATAATGAATTTTAAACTAAATTTTTCCGAAACACTGAGTTACTTGTGACAGGACGTAATATAATAATATACTATCCGAGATTCTGTATTTCAATATGGTACATTTCTCTACTACCAATATCACATTAAACTAAGACATGCTATTTGTAAGAATAATGAAGGTGATATTAAACGAAACATGTTAAGTTTCTTAAATACTTTTGCCAGTAGTTATAAAAAATGTAATTGAAATATTGATCATCTCATTGATCTCATTACCTAAGAAATGGGTAATAATCGGAAAGGATTTCTAGACTATTGAGAGTAATTGATCTTTGTTCAACTTTATTCTTTCGTCCAACACAAAGCTTAATATTTTTGTCATCAATAGATAAGGATAGCTATCGCCAAATCTAGTGGAAATTGAGAAAGAAAATTCATTTTTTTTACTTTTGAAAGAATTTGCTTGCTGACGGAGTTATAGGGGCGGTTCACACTTCCTGGATGTCAATACCGTAGAAGGTTACTTCCCCTTGAAGTACCTGGAGACAAAACTGGATTCGTAACAGTTGTGTGTGATCGCAAAGCTCACATCTGGATATCTCTTTAAGGCCAGACACGTAAGGTCTTTTAGAAGTTTGTCATTTAACTTTGTCGTAAATCCAACTAAGAAACCCATGTCTCCGCCACCATAAGGGCAGGCAGGAGTGTACTACTTTTGGGATCGACCTTTCTAACTTCTGCTTCCCATGGAAAGAGAGGCAGCAGCGTGGCATTGATGGTCATATGCAGGGAGCACATTACCGGTGTCACACTCTAGGCAGCCAGCAGTACGACTTCATTCTCGAACTTCCATCATAATGTAGCTATTTACACCATGACGGTAACGCCTCTTTGTTTTAAAACTAACATGTTTTTGGTGTGATAGAATCTCTTATGAATAAGTGTTAGATTAGCTTTTAGTCTGCAAACTGTAACGAACGGGAAATCGAGCATACTTTTGGTGGTGATAGTTTGTCCAACCAGTACAAAAATCTGCAGTTCCATATAATTATCCTGGGAATAGTAATGTCTTGTATTTTTGCACATCTAAAAGTTCGTTTTCATTCAGTTTAAGGTTTTTTCTTTGAGTTATTGTTATCTTCAAAAACGGTTGGTAGAAAACACCTTGAAATAGGAGGAGAGTGCATAATACTGAAAAGATTGAAATAAAGAAAAAGGGAACAATTTGATGGAATATATTGTGTGGAAATTGTTCCGTAGCCCGAGGTTTAAGTAAGCCACTGTTGAGGGAGACAGTGTATGAACATTAATTTTTATTAGCCCAAGCACCTGAGTCAAGAAATTTATTGAACAGTCAATAGTCTCATGGCTGTATACTGTATTTCAATCATTGAAATGACAATGAAACTACTGTTAAGAAATGTCGCAACCATTGTATTTGATTAGACTGAACATCTTGAATTTTTTTGCTTTAAACTCTTCGTTTTGTTTAATCATTCTTTTCTGTACGATTTTAAAACTTATGATGACCCATGTGCATATGTATATTGTTGGTTTAGTTATCAAGTTTAAAAATGTCTAGTGAAGGACAAACTTAGGCGCTCGAATGAACTTTCATTCAGGAATTCTAGTTTTCAGCCAAACCTAAACATTATTTCTTCCTTTCAGTAACAGTTGACGAAGCAGTCACAAGTAAGAAGGGAACAACTATGTATTGTTTCTAAGCCCCACTATCTCTCCATATTTTTTGTCAAATCATTGATCCTATACATTGGTTGAGAGGATTGTTCTTTCGTTTTTTTTCTTTTGAGAATCATTTAACCATTTACCTTATACGATAACATTTAGATATGGGATATGAACGGTTACTGTTATCATACATTAATTTGTTATGGTGGTGCACACGGTGAAATCGGTCAAATTGTTATCCTTAAACGTGCAATCATTGTATTGGGTAATTCAAATCATTTCACTGTATTCCGGACAACTAATTTTCGTGATCATTATGTTTATCCATCTGAATGGAAAGGTGGTCCAGTAAGTTTATCATTCATTGTTTTAGAAAACACAAACATTATTACTAGCAGCACAGATTTGAAACATAGTGCTTTATACTAGGAATATTTAAATTTAGCAAACCTGAAGTGGTAATACCGAATCGAATTTTAAAGAGTGGATCGTTATTCATTATTGCGCAATAGCCGAACAGGCTTTGAAACAAACAGCCACAGTTCATCACTTTTCAGTGTCAAGGAAGATAATCTCATATCCACGTACCCTAGGCTAGATTAATTTTTTTTCAAGTGGAGAAGTTGGTTCAAAATATTGTAATTTTACTGGATTAAATTGCATCAATTTAGTGTTCCAAAAGCAGCCAAAAAGTTTTATACTTCGTCCTAGTTCAACTATAAGTTATAAGTTATGATCATCAACTGAAGTTGTAATTCATTTGACCTGTTCAAGAGTTACTCCTATAGGAATTCCAAATAGACAAACCACTTAGCGTTGAATAAATTACCGAGGTAATCGTTTCAAGTTTTATTGCATATTAAAACTCTGATACTCTTATATGTTACATTAACTAACAAGGAACACTCAGATGATGTTCTCAGTGGGACGGCATTACCCCAAATGGCTTGATTACTGGATCATACGACGGTGAAATAATTGTATGGAATACAAATTCTGAGTTAGCTGCTAGACGGATGACAAGACGCTGTGAGAAACTTCTCGTTGAGGTAATTCGAAATTGTTTCACCATGCAAAATATGTTTTATCTTAAATAAACCCAGATTAATCTTTACATATTGAGTAATATGTGCTTTATGTAACTACTTGTTCAATGTTCAGTGCGTAAAGTAAATTGTAATTATACACAGAACTTTGAACAGCATATGTTGGCAGGAATTACGCTGAATTCAAGCTTAAAATAGAAATAAGACTTCGTTATAGAATATAGTTCCATTTTAGTCTGTTGACCAAATAATAATAATAATAATAACTGGATAACGAACATTTCGAACATAATTTATTGTCCTTACTCATATCAGGTAACTCCGCAACTTCCAGACAGAGTTTATACAGTTCTAATTCTCTCTCCATCTTATAGATAAAGGTAGTAGAATTTTCTAAATGTCTGGAACAGGTCGAGAATCATTTCTATTAAATGTACTAGGTGTTAATAAGCAAAGATTCGGTTATCAATCTCTTCCTTTCACTCCTCTTAGTTAGTTTTAAGGATTGTCACTTTCTCCCATCCTATTGTGTGTTTGTATGTATTTGCATCCATAGCTATTGGAGAGCTACTTTCTAGATTCTTTATCTTATTAAGATCTATCAAGCTTGATTTAGTTAGGATTTTGTGCTTGGATAGCACAATTGACCGTGACCGACACTCTTCAGTTTTTGCATGGGGTTTGGGAAGCTAAATTATCTTGCCGAACTAAACCATTGGGATCTGTTAGTGTACAAAACATACTCCTGAATGCGTTTTTAGATCTAAATGCTACTGTAATCTCAGCTCTGTCAAGAATTCTTCGTAACACTTTGAAGGTGCCTTCTTTGTGCGGTAACATAGTAGAGGCTTTACTTCTGTCTCCATCCTGTTACCATCATTACTATCATCACCATCATCGTTATTATCACTATTATTATTAGTAGTAGTAGAGTTATCAGTAACACCTATATTACTAATACTGCTCATATTTTTTTTTGATTTATGAATTGATTGATAATTTTAGATGGGTAATCATTGATACACAAATTATTTTTGATTTATCTAATTTCTTGTCGCAAATTTATGTCCTATCAGTTAGCAGTTAGAGCTTATCTACCAACAAAAATCGAGTCATTCGAAATGATTCTGCATCTATCCCAGACATTTGGGAAATTCTACTACCTTTATCTATAAGACGGAGAGGGAATTAGAACTATATAAACTGTCTCAAAGTTGTGGAGTTACCTGATATGAATATGGACAGTAAATTATATCCCAAACGCTATCCGGTAAATGTTATTTCGCTGCGTGACGTTTATAACGAACAGCCCAAGATCAATTCATGTTTGTTTTTACTGAGTGAAAATACTTGGTATACCTCTTTTATATGTAAATGAAACGCACTTTCAATGTTCATGAATGTCAGTTTATATTCAGCCTAAGTTCACTTACAGAAGGAATTGATTTACACGATGTTACCACTAGTTATGATTCTTCATTAGATTGTATATTTCTACTTTTTGAGTAGCATTCTTCTCATATACACCTCATAAAGGATAATTTATTGATTAGAGTTGAAAATGCCAATTCTACCTGCAAACATATACAATTTTTTTAATAACTGAAGTGTTATACTTATGCTTCCTAATTCTACTAAAGTTATATTTACTCTAACAATTTGCTAGTTATTGTCTTTCCTTGTAAATATTCGACAAAATCGATTGAGAGTTACAGTTACGAATAATACAGAATACCGCAACAAATGCTGTAACCCTCAGGATTTCTAGTATAAAGGCAAGCAAATTATCTGAATAGCGTCTCATTATGCCAATCATTTTTAACAAGTATTCACTTATATAGATGTCAGATATTCGAGTGATCCAATAATGATGCAAAGTAAAATTTACTTGATGAATTCTTCTGAAGATGAAGAGATATGGAAAGTTAGCAGTTTTGATCACGTTTGTGTAGTAGGCAATGAAACACGCCCGTTGTATGTTGGTTAACAACACTATCTAGCTTCCTAAACCTCAGTGAGTAGAACAGTGCTCGAATCTGTGACACTGCATAAAGTCAATTGCCTAAGCCAGTGAGCCAGATTTCTACAAGAAGAGGTTATAATCAGCGATGTAGAGCTCTCAATAGTCTATTTTCGGTTCGAATGCTGTTGTAGATCACGCTCTTCATTTTCAATCGTTACTCAGTCATATTAATACCAGTCTGCTAATTCGTGTTCATCTCATCAACTAAAAAGGAATATTTGTTGAAAGTATTTTTCACTTCTCACTTTTAAACAATTTAGCCGGTATTTGATGCTGAAAATGTTAAATAGTTTTGGTTATATTAGCTTGATGTTGCATTGATGCACGTTTACCTTATCACCTTTCCAAATTCTCTAAGAACCGGAAAAACACGAAAACCTGTAATTATTTCTATCAAGTAAACCATAAATTCTTCAAAACGCTCAACCTAAGCACCAGGTAATTTTGTGCAAAATAATGTTGACTATTTAGTAATGCAGAAGAGTACTTATGAATAATGCAACTGGGAAGTGATGTTGTCCTAAATGGATGAAACCTTTTTAGAATACCATGCTGCAACTTTACACAACCAATAGTTTGCGTGGCAATCTGAACCACATTCTTATGAGTGATATCCAATAATTAAATCAATTTATGATGCGGTAACATTTATTTGAGCTTTTTAAGTTTTCCGATACCCAGTACTCTGTCCAACTGAAAAACTACAACTCCTGGTGATGAAAAAAGGCTATGAAATTGACTAATTATCTCAAACCTGATTTTAAATTGGTAAGAGCACTTTCCGCACTGTATTATGGTTTTGGAAACTAGCCAAGGTTCAGAAGTGAACAAACAGTTAACGTAAACAAAAAGGAATTAATTTAAATGTCAAGTTAACTAGCCTGGAACTTTTTCAGAGTTTCTAATAAAACTATTGGTTAACTAGTTTGTTCCCCTTCCTTATATTTTTCTATTGTTTTCTCCAATTTTTTCGTCGTGAATACAAGTCACCGGATTTTATGTACAGTATTTCACATCTTATTTTACTATCAACACGTAAACATATTGGATCTGGTAGTCACAAAGGTGCAAATCTTGTTTCCTGTGGTGGAAATGGAATTGTACGATTTTGGAATGCATATTCTTGTAGTTTAGTGGGTGAATTTCTAGCTCATGAAAATGGTAACTTAATTCTTATGTATATGTACAGAAGTTTTTTTCTGTTAAATTGGTGTACTTCATATCTAAAGCAGGCATTTAGAATGAGTCGAAAAATGAAGTTTTTAAATGATGGAGAAAATTTGTAGCTACCCGTAAGATACTGTGAAGGGTCACGTTCCTCTTGAAGTTATTGCTGTTGATTTTTAAAGACCAGCAAGCAAAAACTGCAATAAAACCTTTTTTTACTAGTAATGAGTATTTCCTATCTAACTAATCTTAAAAAGATACAGTAACTGGCTATATGGTCGATTCAACTGTTCATTAGGATGAAACAGAAAAACTGGGGCAGGTGTCTTCCTAACATTACTCATATATGACGGAATCACGGTGTGAGCAGTGTCAACGTTAGGCAGATGAGTACTAGAGAAGCTGGTCGATAAGATTGTGAATCTTCAGTGAGTGAGATGAATTGAATTTGTGTTGCGCATGCCGAATCACCATTTACCTCGACGAGTAATGCTAGTAGAAGTTGGAATAAGCTGGAAGAAAGCTCATAATGATCAGATAAAGAGGTGGCACCAGTCCATGAAGTCTCTTACTAATGGTCTGATCTGTGTAGCTAGGTGTAGACTGCCTGGCTGTGTCGTCAAGATCATAGGAATCAATCGTTAATGCCTCTCGGTGAAGTGGCTGAAAATAGGTCACGATATCGTAGGTGTACTCACTCATTGACATCTTCTAAAGCTTGATTATTTTCGATAACCTTGATTTTCAAATTGTTTCTCCTCCAATACACTTTTTGTCTACTTTGGTATCATTCTTTTTCTATCCACCTATTTTTTTTGTGGTACTGTGAAGTGTGGCAACCCGAACTGATGCTCATATATGTGAGGTTTTACTTTGATTTTTTCTGTTTTCCATTGCCTTTTGATTATTTTTGGCATTTAAGTTCCTTTTTGCCACTAACCCAGTCCCGTGATATATTCCTAATGTATTCTGTTACTCAAAACTGCAAACCATATGTTCCATGTGACATTTGCTTATCCGACCTAGCTCTTATTTGGATTATCCCCGATTGGTCAACGACCGAAAAAAATTCTGCGCTGATGCGAAATACTAGCTTGACCGTCGCCACCTTACACCGTTTGTACTCTCGCTAAAATACCTGGTTGTTCGTTAAGGGTCGAACCTACTGCACTGCAGTTCGCTCTGCCACAGTATTTGGCTATGAAACATAACTGTTGAAAGTGGAAGACACAAGGAGGCTTCAGGTATTTGTCTGTAGTGGTCTTCAAAGCATATGACGTGTGTCGTGGCACCACGACGTCAATAATGTAGAAGTCAGGCATTGAGCTCTAGATAAACGAGGAGAGTTGGTTGATGAGGTTATTAACCTTCATCAACTCAGGTGACTTCGGTATCTGTCGCAGGTGCCTAGTCACTATTTACCCCGTTGCACATTGTTGTTAGCTTAAGTAGGTTTATGCTGAAGCGTGGTGTGGCGTAAGCGAATGAAATCTGGTTGTTGGTCTAAGCTATGTAGGAGACTGTAAACCTCCTGGTTGTTATGCATGTAGCAATCAAAATCAGTGGTATACTTCAGAATCGATCTCAATAAATAAATAAATAAATCTATACATTATTTTCACCATATTTGTCATATCAAATCTCATTATTTTGTATCCCATCTCTCTCTTTGTTCAACATTTGACTACTTTTGGTTATTTCCTTCCTTAATGTTCTCTCTTATTCGTCTTGGAGTCTTCTATCTTGATGCACCGATCTGAGGTCTAGCAACTTGAACTATTGCGCAATAGTGCCAGGTCCTATGTTGATACTGACCGACTGATTGACTGTATGTGGTGATATGGAATAAAAATATTATTCCACCACAGTGGCAAAGTTTTACTCTCATGCAGCTCTTGCATAGTGTTAGTGATCATTTATCCACATAAGGATACTGAGTCCTCAAATGCCATATAAACAGTTTTGCAGGAGAACGTGTCACTTTGATATTTGATTGACTTCAATACCAACCTTAGGTTTCTGAATTCGATAACTACTTACAACCTTCATAGCTATTTAGGTGTAGCATTTCAGTGTGGATTGTCCCCATGGCCCAAAGAAATAAATTTCAGAATGCAGGACTGCTGGCTAACTGACTAACTATATTCTGTTTATATAACTGATGGACTCATGAATATTTGCAAACATAACTTAGATAAGACACTTGGGAGATAATTTACAGAGAGAAAATATTTAAACAGGATGACAAAGGAATTATCCCTTCAAGAAGTACAGTGGTTCATTTCTGTTGACTGCAACGTGAAATCATTCATAGCCTTCGCCGTAACTGGTATTATCCTTGTTTCATAGTCATTGTTTTCATCGTCTAAAGAACTATCACACATTCCTACAGCTGCCACAAGATAATGGTTAACCGATTTATGTAATTAGTAAGCTTAGATTATTGTTGGTTTGAGCAGTTTTCTCTTAGGTTTTCCGATTTTCTTATAAGGTAAGATAATATTATTGGAAAAGTTAGTTTTCCATCACTTATGCCCGTCAATTAGAGAAAAATTGTTTTACAAACCGTAATTGTTTTTCAGTTATTTGATTTCAAGGAAACGCAGAACACCAATCAAGGTCACGTGTGACGGAGGCAAAATGAACTGCTGAATTGATTTGAAAAACTTGGGCACCATGAAGGAGTGTGATTCCATATTGGATTAGTTTGTTTGATGTAGCATACAGTGGCACAGTTTGATATGATTGTGAGCAGTAGTTTGTGCTCAAAACGCTATCTAGTAAAAATTATTGTGCAACTTTGTGTTGCATCAAATAAAGTAGGCTAATATTTCAAGGTAGTGGTCATCGTGGATAGACATCAGTTGGAAAACCACATAAAACCTGGAAGCGATGGACAGCTGTTCCGTCCTAGTATAGGACTCCTCAACAATACTGAGTATAACTACCAAGTCTACATCAGAGGCAACAGTTCCTGTCATGATATTTCAAGAAGTGATGAGAACAGAATTATATTGTCAGGACTGTTGATAATAATCATCTTTGGATTTCATGCTTTTTCTCAATTTTATATATGACTAGACTTCCAGAGTTCTACCTGAGAAACTCCCTTAGGCTAGTATTCAGACCTACATCTCTTTCACTTACCTGTGCGCTAATAAGGTACATCTAATGAGCTGGTCGTAGGATTTTTAAAATTGGTAACTGACTTACGAGTTCTCTAATGTCCTAGGTAAACTGGCTAGGAAATTGATAATTTAGCTGCAAATCATAATGAAATGTAAGTTATTAATATTACTAACTACTGCCGTTGGTGGAACGCGCAGCACAAATAATACCAGTGTTTGCAATTATAAATATGTTAATCTTAAATAACTTCACTATCATTAATGGAAAACTATTTCACTATAAGCCTATACACAATTAAAGCAATGAAGTTCAACTATGCACTTTTATAATCTTCCATATTACTCAAAAAGCTAGCAGTATCATTATGACAATAGATTCCAATGACGAGTATTTGGCAACTGGAGATGTTGACGGTACAGTAAAAATATGGAATATTAAAAATTACTGCCTAGCTGAAGGAGAGTTGGAAGTAGATTATGCACCGGGTAAGTAAGCATTATCTTTAATCCCTAAATGTCACCATTTGATTCATCTCAGGAATTATAAGGTTTAAATCACAAAATTATTGAAATCACATCTCACTTTAGATAAGTGTTGTTTAAAATATCAATCCCCACATTAGTATTGTCAATCTCCAGATGATTTAAAAATCACATGGTCCACAGTTGGGCAGCTGATAAACTGCCCAACTGTGGTGTCAACATGACTTCCGTTGGAAATCGCCTCTCAATCCAGATCTAAAGCTGAGATCTCTGGTACGTAAGTGTCATGAATTAGCGAAATATACTACTGAACAGCTTAAGTAGTTAAAAACCACTCAGGCTGGTTTGTCCATCCAAGTCAGCTAACCGAATATAGGTGATTTAAACCGATTCTGCCCTATGAGTCAAATTCTTCTGAGTACACTGTGAATGAGCTGGTTTGACCTCAAACGAACGAAACAACCATGCGTTGCTGAAACCACCCTGATTAGGCCGACGAAATCTACAAATCGGCTACAGTGGTTTCTAACTACTCAAGTTTTCCAGTAGTATAATCTTACAGCCTAAAAAATGTTTCGATTTCAAATCGAATCCGCGAGAATCATTCCAATAGGGAACTGACAATAGTGAAGCTTATGCGTTCTTGACTGAGAGGTGAGGACGTCAAGTTTATATTTGGAGGTTGCTAGGCATTTTTTTGAACATAACAACGATTCTTACTGTGAAACGTGGCGTAATATTCAGTCAGCAATGGAAACAGTTGGAAATCGACATCTGAAGTTAAGCAAATTCTGGTGGATTTCCGAAAACTCATCCAAGCCAGTTGGTGCTAGGAGATGCATTTCAGCTAGTTCTGATCAGAATGAGGAGCGAAAGCAGCTAAAACTTAAGTTGGTTTAGAGTCTTCACAATGACTGTGAGCAGTGGTGGGTGGCGAAAACGAAATAGATGGAGAAAACATCAACATTAAGTAATAATAGTTATCTCTGTTTATTAAAAAAAATCACCGAATAGAATGGGTCTGTCATAACTTCTCAGGATAGGTAGTTAGAACGTTGGTCGGAACTTTTGAAGCACAGTTCAATGCTTTAGTTGCCCAGTATTCAGCCCGAGCCTGAATTAGGTGTAGGATTCGATCCTCGAAGTTGAGAAGGCTATTTCTAACCTAAAATAGTGCAAAGCAGCAGGACCTAGTGTCTTACTGCCAGACGTTTTCACGTATGCAGGTAGAAAACTATTAGTTAGAGTAACGGAGGTACTAGGTATTCTGTCGGAATCAAATTTATTTCCGTCACACTGGTCTACTTCTGTGGTCATTCCTATACACTGGTATAGGAAGGAAGAGAAGTCTTTTTTGTAACAATCATCGGACAGAATAAGTTTGACTAATATCATTTCCAAGTTCCTGGGGTTCATAGTTTTCCCATGCCTTAGTGAGCTCAAGGACAACAAATCTGGATAAACTAGACAGGTTTCAGACCTGAAAGAAGGTGCACTGATCATACTTTTTCCCTCTGATAGGTTTTGAAAAACAGACATATCTACCAGAGGCCAAGGCTTACCATATTTCTTGACCTGAAGGCGTCCTTTGACTGGCAACCGTGAGGTATTTTGGCAGCGCCTGGCTGTGATGGGAGTGCCGAGCAAGAATATAATGCTTACAAAGCGCTTCACTAGAATCAACCTAGCTATTTAAGAGCTTATGCGTGGTTTAATCCGAAGCGACAACAATTAGTGGTGTCAGCCAGATATACCTGGTAACATCGTTCTTGTTTAACTACAGTATTAGTTTTAATTGTGAACATAACCTTAGGTATAGTCCGACTTTAAAGGTACTGACCTACACTCCCTGGAGGGCACCTAGTTGACTTGGAGTACACAGGGAACTTTGTCGTGTTAGGTGAGGACTGAAAAAATCCCGGGTCTTCTGAATGCAGTGAGTAGAAATCTGAAAATGTTTGGCACACATTTAGCACTTTTTAAATGTGAAATAATGCTTCAAAACTGATCTGCAACTGCTCCCAGTTTAATGGGAGGGAGTAAGTAGGTCAAGTGCAATAGCCACTCCACTTACTTGGGAAGTTGGATTAGCCTGAATGGGTAAGTTGTTAGTGAAATAACTAGCTACCCATTAAACGAGGATTTCACAGTTCTGTAGTCCATTCTGTCTTTTTATATAACAAACATGGCCGTTAAAAGTAGATTACAGATTTTCAACCACAGATTTCCATCGTAGCATCACTCACTCATTGAAGAATCATTGTGTGGGCAATATCAGAGCTAAGCGAAAGGTACTAGGCAAGATAGTCGATAGAGTTATGAAGCTTCACCAACTGAAGTGGCTTGGACATTTATTGAGCATGCCTAGCAACCACCTACGTGTTATGTTATCAAAACCGGATTGGTTTGGAAAAAGGCTCACAATGGTCAAAGCAAGATGTGGCACCAGTTCATAAAGTCTGTCATTGTAGAGAGGTTTAGACTGCCTAGTCGGAGTTCTTGAGGTAATAGGAATCAACTGTCGGAGACTATCGATGACATGGTTGAGAGTGAATCACAACGGTGGATTTTCTAAAATTTGAACACTTTCACTGACCTTCATTTTTCAAATCCCCTTTCCTGGAACTGACTTCTTTCAACTCCAACATCACTCCTTTTCTACCTACTTCTTCTTTGTATGCTGCCGTGAAGTGTAGCAATTTAAACCGTTGCACTTCTGTGCAAGACTCTTCGTTGAGCATATATGTATGAAGGTTAACAATGTTGATCTTTAACATCATTGTTGACTAAACTTCAGCGCATACTTATTTGCTATCTTGACAAACCTTTGCTTATTCAACCACTGTATTTCTGTGAATATTTCAAGAATCGAATGCGCAATCATGGAAGAAAAGTATGAATTCTTTCGATAGCATATCCACTTTAAGACATCAGAGTGTAGGTGTAGGGCCACGATTCATACCACTTAGATCCTCACATTTCTGTCGCTTATTTAAAGTTTGGCTAGATTTTCCAGAAAGTTATCATTGTTTCATACAATAAATAGGATTGAAAAGTACCGACCTGCAAGTTAACCATTCCATTTGCAGAGGGATAGTACACTGGTCACCTCAACTAATATTTATACGGAGTGGTGATTGAAGTTGAAGTAAAAGTTTGGACTGCTGCCGGATTCAAACCAGCGACCGCCGGGTTTCCGTCCCGATGCTTTACCAACTGAGCTACTAGCATTTTCAAAGTTGGCACTCCTTACTACTCAATAAAATTGCTCTCTTTAGTGTTAAATATTTATGGATAAACCCAAAGTATAGTTTTAAAAATGAAAATTCAATCAAAGCCGATATTATTTACTGAACATATGCTTTAATGTCATCTTGTTTAACTCTTTTAATTGTTTACTGTTTCAAAAAATGTTTCCACAGATTTGGTTGGTAAATGGAAGGCTCACTCAGACTCAATTTCCGGCTTGTGTTTTTGTTCACGGGTGGGACGCGGAACCTTCATAACTACAGCATCTAGTGATTGTTCAGTGATATTATGGACGCTTGCTGGTATGAAGATAGGTATATTTGGACAGGTATTTAGTTTCTGTTATCACTTTAAATATATGTGAAAATATTGAAGACGTCAGACGTGTTGATTGTAATCACAAATTAGTGTCTGAAGCAGTTTGAATCTTTTTGATGATACTGTACTGGTTCTTCCTAAACAAGCTATAAAAGTAGTTTTTACCTACGCAATTCTGCAACGTCACTCTTATGGACCCATAGATTGTCATAAAAAATAATTGTTATCATCACTATTGCCATTATTATTATTATTATTACTATTACTATTACCATTATTATTGCTATTATTATTATTATTATTATTATTATTATGATGATGATGATGATGATGATGATGATGATGATGATGATGATGATGATGATGATGATGATGATGATGGTGATGATGATGATGATGATGATGATGATGATGATGATGATGATGATGATGATGATGATGATGATGATGATGATGATGATGATGATGATGATGATGATGATGATGATGATGATGATGATGATGATGATGATGATGATGATGATGATGATGATGATGATGATGATGATGATGATGATGATGATGATGATGATGATGATGATGATGATGATGATGATGATGATGATGATGATGATGATGATGATGATGATGATGATGATGATGATGATGATGATGATGATGATGATGATGATGATGATGATGATGATGATGATGATGATGATGATGATGATGATGATGATGATGATGATGATGATGATGATGATGATGATGATGATGATGATGATGATGATGATGATGATGATGATGATGATGATGATGATGATGATGATGATGATGATGATGATGATGATGATGATGATGATGATGATGATGATGATGATGATGATGATGATGATGATGATGATGATGATGATGATGATGATGATGATGATGATGATGATGATGATGATGATGATGATGATGATGATGATGATGATGATGATGATGATGATGATGATGATGATGATGATGATGATGATGATGATGATGATGATGATGATGATGATGATGATGATGATGATGATGATGATGATGATGATGATGATGATGATGATGATGATGATGATGATGATGATGATGATGATGATGATGATGATGATGATGATGATGATGATGATGATGATGATGATGATGATGATGATGATGATGATGATGATGATGATGATGATGATGATGATGATGATGATGATGATGATGATGATGATGATGATGATGATGATGATGATGATGATGATGATGATGATGATGATGATGATGATGATGATGATGATGATGATGATGATGATGATGATGATGATGATGATGATGATGATGATGATGATGATGATGATGATGATGATGATGATGATGATGATGATGATGATGATGATGATGATGATGATGATGATGATGATGATGATGATGATGATGATGATGATGATGATGATGATGATGATGATGATGATGATGATGATGATGATGATGATGATGTTTTGTCTAGTTGAACCTTTCGTACTATATACACAAGTATTCGTTGGTTCATCAAGTCTACAATAGCTGTCCAGTTAGGTCTTCTTGTGTAACTTCATCTGAACTAGATAGAAGAGAGAGTTGCATAGGTTGGCGGTGGGACTGTCTGAGATATAATTTAAGAACATCTAAGGAAACTTCCTCAACTTAGGATTTATCACTGGTTTTCAATGAGAACCAATAATTCTTCAATCCGTAGTCATTAAAACACAAATGCCTTACTGCATTTTCATCAGTGTGTGTATTAGTTAGGTATTATTCAAAGGGTATCTTTTTTATAATGAGCCTAAGTCCATGATTTCACTTTACAGTATCGTTTATGGATGTAAAGTTAATACTGTTTGATATTTTTCAAACTGTATTGCAAACAGTAATCATGGACAGCAGTAGAATCTAGGAATCACGTAACGTTCTATTTGACACTTGTCAGCTTCATGTACCTGCCTCTCAGTGAGTGATATTGTTCCCACTAAGACGTAAACCTGGGACCGATCAATTCAAGCGTTATCCACCAGGTAACCGAGTCACGATAGCCACTCCTTGTCCACATGTATTGCAAACAGTTAGAAAATGCAATATGTGCATCAAGGTAATCTTTGACAGAAATTTTTATCCATACTTTTGTTTTTCTATCACTTTCTGTTCAAGGAAATTAGGTGGAAATTGGAAAATATAACACGAGATATTGTTTTACCGTCGATAGCTAGCACAGAAAGTACATATGAAGGTACTTCTGGTGATACGTTAGTGGATATTCCAGCATCATTCGAAAGTGTTCAACAGCGTTCGGACATATTAGGAGTAAGTGAATAAATATTTTAACTTATCTGGTATTATTATCTGGTATCATAAAGAAGAGACCTTTTTGTTGTAATTAGATACATTGACCTTTTGGTATCACAAAATACTTAAACCTATTTATGTTTCATTTCTAATTTGTAATCAGGCAATGCAGTAATCCAGCTCCATAAATGATTATGACAGTCTTAATTTTAACTACACCAAAATACCCAGTTCTTCTACATTCTTTAATAGCAGTAACCTATGCTTGACTACTATTCACATCATGTATGGCGGAACTGGATCTCATTGGTCTAGGTAGTTTACTTTAAACCAGTATGTCATACAGTATGTGCGGCTCATTTCTTAGTACGCACGGTTACTAAGATACATATTCTTTTTCATTTTCAAAATCATTTGCCTTAATGCGGCTGTTCACAGTTAAATTATCAGAAACAATCAGTAATAAGTAACTGGACTACTTTTCGTGACTGTTCCGACTCAAAACATTGATTTTCATCAAGAATAAGTCACTCAGCATCTTACTAAGTAATGTTATCACTTGACTTTTCCAGTTGTAAGCAAGTGGCACACTCAACAAACACTCTTTTTTTGTGATTAACATAGTGTTTACTTATGACACCCCAAAAGTATGTTATCTGAATCCCTCACACCTTGCTAGTATCGTCTTAGTATTTAGTACCCTGAGCTAATACTGTGGTTTTAGTCAATAGGCTAGCATCGATTTTGCATACCACATATCTCTGGATGGCTTTTCAGGGACATCTGGGTGAATTTGTGTGTATGCAATCATTAGGCGAGAAAATTTATACATGATACCAGTTTGTTACTCTTCTTTTGAATTGTATATAATTACTGACTGGTGTCGATAAACAAATTTGGTGTCAGTAACTTCGACAGGCTATTATACCAAAAAATATGGGTCACTGTCATCATATAGCATTCTGCTGGTCCCTGTAATATGCTTCTACCTAGTATTCCGATACAATTCTTCCCAAGTAAGTCACTGGTTAGAGTCGGCAAAGGTATATCCAGGAATTTTCAATCAACTAGCTAACTGAACTATCAAAGTAGTAAGTACTATATTCATAATTAAAATTAATCCTGATGTAAAGCTAATGCTGATGAACGGTTCTTTCACAATTTTTAGCGCAGACTCACTAAAATAAAAATTCTACTTTTGAAAAAGGCAGTTATTTGCCTGAATGAAATAAAAATGAAAATCATCCCAAAGAAACGAAGAAATTCAACGGGATGGGCTTTCTTCTTTACTGTTACTAGTAATTTCCCATTGCTATAAAGGGTCGAATTGCTCGACGTCTGTCGGCAGATGAGCTCCTATGCGGATGAGCCAATATTTCCCGGATCTTTATTACATTGTAGCCTAGTTGATGGCTAGCAGTGGAATCCAGAACGCACTTTCCATCCTATTTGGGACCCGTCAGCTACATAGACCTGCACCCCTGTGAGTGATGTTCCCAATAAGATTCAAACTCGGTGCCCATCGCTTCAAACGCGTAGTTACAAGTATCAATGAATAACAAGTGGTGCCTGTTGCACAAGAGATGATCGTTTTCCAGTTTTCCGGTAAAAAAACGTTTGGCGTTTGTGGCGATAGGCACTGAGCACGAGTCCCAGTGGGAACAACATTCACTGGGATGCCCTTAGCATCCAGCTGATAAGTCCCAAATTGGACGAAATGGACATCCTTGACTTCACCGCTAGCCACCTAGTAGACTGAAAGGTAGGGTTCTTATTTATTCTAGAATTGCGTTTGTCTTTTATAAACAGTTTAGACTAGGTGTTACTAAAATTTATAAGTTCTGTTTCCAGCCTTAACCACTTGATCTTATCTTTATCCGAATTACTTTTTTCCAAAGAGAGAATCACTTAGTCCTGATTTCACTGTTGAAACTACAGGAGAATTAGATGGTACAATGTCACTTGAAGAAATGAATAAAGCTTTGACTAACTTTCGAGTGAATGCTTGGAAAAATACTATGCTAGGTAAGTTGAGTAGAGTTTAGTCATAGGCTTTTGCTTTGTTCCACAATTTAACTAGAATCTCACCACAAACCGAAACAACTGAATTTACCAAAAAAACGAAACTGAGGCATGTTAAAGCGTCGTGAACTGATTGCTTATCCGAGAGACCGTATTATTCTGAACTATCTCTGAAAACATTTCTAGTCAGCATATTTTAGAATCCTGCAGTGGGACAAAGTACCTGTTGAAAATACATTCTTCTAGGGAAGTTTTTTCGGTCTGGATCAAACCTGTTGAATATATTAGCTTCAGTTTTGTCTTCTAAAACGCCAACCAAACTTTCGTAAGGCAAAAAAATGTTTACTAATGCGACAAATTACAAAGAAGAAAAGTGAATTACTTTGTTTAAAACAATAATTCTAAGAATGTATCTCATGTATGATCAGCTCTACTACTGACGTTTCAAATTATGAACCTATTTTCAAAGTTGCCATTGATCGCAAACTTGGAATTGGGTTCAACGAACAATGATCGAAGAAGCTTATGTCTTATTGACAGTGTCAAATATCTCTTTAAATCAATGGATACGAGAACTAATTCTCATTGATGACTGACATGAACACCAAAAGACTGGTACAGTGCAATCTCAAGAAGCTTGGCAATTTTCATAAAGTAACAATAGTGATTGAATGTGAACAAATTTGACAGAGTTTACTTTCACCAAGACTAAATGAATTGTTTAATTTCATGAGTATCTAACTCAAAAAACACTTTGAGGCCGAGTAAATCACTTGAGAGAACAGTCTAACTGACCTTACTTGTTTCGACGATTACCTTTTAGTGATAAATATTAAGTGTAAATTGATATGAAGCCCTGAACCTAAAGTTCATATTTTTTGACAGTCGTTTTTTCAATTCATTTGTTACCTTAAGGAAACTGTTGTCTTCTTAGAAATTCAAAATCATACCATTCAACTCTGAATTAAAAGACTTTACGACTGAAGTATCCACTCTAAGCTTTCCCATTATGATCAGTTTATGATTTGACGTAATCATCATTTACCACAGACAATGTGTAGTTTGACTCGATCCAGCTATTCAGTATTGTTATACTTTTGATGAAACATTTAATTTATCCATATAACCCTATATAGAAGTGGAGATGTACAACACTGCACAATCACAAGAGATAGAGAAACAGTTGTCCATTACCTTTTGTTTCTCTGTACAGTATGGTGAAGAGAACCAACTTTAGGTCGTTCTTTTTTCATCAATCAGTCAAGTGAATAGTTAAACGTTTTCATTAAAATTTGTAATTACCCGTTCTTATGCTGGGTCGAAGTGCTTAACTTTCTGGATTGCACTGCTAGCCACTAAGTAGACTACGACATAGTCAATGTCGAGCCGATATCGAAGCATCCTCATAGTTCATATGCCAACAGAGGTCAAGTAATTCAACCTTGTATAGCAGCGGGAAATTACAAATATCAATGAACAACAAATAATACCCGTTTTACAGGTGGTGGCTGTCGTGCCTCAATGACCCAGGGGATAAAACCTTGTATTTGAAGCTATGAGTACTGGGTTTGAGTATCATTGGGGTGCAGATACATCCAACTGACACGTCCGATATGAAACGAAACGTGCGTGCCGAATTACCCTGTTAGCCAACAAGTAGACTTCCACGTAATTATTCGCACTATTTCCTTAGTAAAATTATATAGAAATGTTTTTATCATCCCACTACTTTTGTAAGCTATTCTAACTTCCAAAATTAGTTTATTTTATGACATGTAAAGTAACATACTAACAGCTTGTGTCATATGTTGATAGGCAAAGTATATCAAGAAGTGCGTCTCAGTAAACGCCAACGAAAACAGCCCGTAGTTTTGACAGAATTCTTCGATACACCGATTGAAGGAGCAGTTCAAACGAATCAGGGACCATATTATGTGAGTAAATGTTTAGCACATTTTTGATATTGTGTATTTTGCCAATGTATGTATAAATTCTTCAATAAAAACTTCAGATCTCATCGTAGTTTGTCAAAGACAAGAAACAGTAAACCAATTATAAAAGGTTTGTCGTTAGGTCAACTATGTAAAAACTTAAATGAACTTAATCTTTCTAGCGAAAAGTTCGCCGTTGATTTTATTGCAATAACCAAAGTGATGCTCACATATATCATCATGAGATTCTTCTGATGATATCTTAATTGGTTATGAGGGTTTTCAGGATACTTCAAGCTTCTTTGAAGAGTCTAGGTGAGCGTAACGGTAAATAATGATAAAAGTAATAATACTGGACCCTATAGCTCTTTCTACACTTATATTTAGAATGAATTGAAAACAATCAAGGTATAGTTAACTCTCATTCGTAAAATGCTGACGTTTCCACGATTGCAAGAAGTGCAACAATTTCGAAAAATCATTGATTCTTATGACTATTAAAAGCGCATAGTAAATTCTTTTTGACTATGTTCATCCCAAATTAGATGGTTAGGGCTGTGAATTGTGAATACCATTAATTTTAGTACTTAGTACTTAATTTCGGTTCAAAAAATTGGTTGAAATTCACGGTTTGTATTTAATTCCCTTTTAGAATGAATCTATTCGATTTTTCTAGTTGTATACCAAGCATTAGATCAAAGGTATATTCATTTGATTTTCGGTGCTATACTCAATACAGTTTATTTATATACATCAAGTGAGAAAAATGTTGTCCACTTAGAGCGAGATTCAGCCTAAGTAATCTGTTTGAAATTATAATAGTATCATTTGAACAACTATTAAATAGTTGGATGCACTAGACATTCGTTTCATTCTAGTTTGGGATTCTTCAGCAAGATACACTCACGATACCTTAGGTGGTCGAACCTAGGACGTTTGCTCACTGAAAAATAAACAAACGTGTGTTCAAATATTATTATTTTTTTCCCTTGAGTTCGTAGTGGAACATAGAGCTTCAGTAGCACGCCACTATTGCACTCTGTTCTCTGCAGTCTTTTGAACCTAGCTCCACCACTGCCCAGAAGCTTTTATTTCTTCCTCACATGATCTCCTCCATGTCACCCTCGCCTCGGACGCCCAACTCATCGTTTCCCCTCTGCATTCCACTCAAAGACCTGGCTTGGCGCGTGATGTCCCCACTCGGCCTTCTCAGTGTATGCCCAATCCACCTCCACTTTCTTCAGCATATTTGTTGGGTGATAGGTTCTTGGTTGGTTCGTTCCAATATAGTCACCATTTATATTGTTACTGAAAAGTTTTTTTGAGAAACAAGATACCTTCAAGGAAGCACAAATTACTCTCCAACTAATTGGACTAATCAAACTAACATTTTAGAAATACTATAGAATGTTCATTATTGATTGTTGAAGAACAGAACAAACGTAATATTACCATACTTATTGCTAATTTAGTAAAGGTATTAGAAAAAATCATTTCTGTTGAAACTGTGATAAACAGAATTCTTATATAACAACTTACTATGCTACTGTATTGTAGGAAAGACGTGTACAATAAAAACGTTTTGGTCAACCATATTATGCTGTTTAAGGTTTGATATGTTGCCACAACAATCTCATCATTACATTTCTTTACTAAAGGCTGACAGTAGTAGTAATAATAACAGTACGTATGTATATATATTTATTTCTTCAGTTCATCACAACTTCCCAACGGTTGAGTCATTGTAAAATCACTTCATATCTGCTGCATACAGATCGGGAATTAGAATAAACGTTTGCTTTCAAATCAGAGTACTTGATCGAATTAATTTTTTGTTGTCTAACAAAATTCGATATATTCTTGTGTGGAATTATGATAAAATACTTGTCTAGTGCTCACCGGTTTTCAATGGGCTTTTTTTATTTTGTCTTGTTGGTGCCTGACTAACAAACACCCTAAACATGAGTACTATGGCTACCACTCATGAATGGTGGTGTAAATATATTTATTGTTCCTCAGTTGATCCCATAACAACTATTTGATGTTATAACTTTCATTTATTACCAGAGCTTTTGATGAAAACAGCGTTATCAAATCCATAAATCCAAGGAAGACCGAATAAGTTTCATGCTTACTGTTACAATCATTCTTCTTTATAATCAGACTTCGTTTGCCCCATGAATCACAAATTCACACTAGAACTTGGAGAAATCTCATCGTGAAGCAAGTCTCTAATGACCACTGGATAGTAATTCAGTTTTCAGCTTTGTGCTGATTTTATTGATTATAAGGTGGTATTCATCAAAGACGTACATGAGTTGAAGCACCATCAGAAACTTGGGAGCACTGGACAGCTATTTCGTCCTAATGCAGGAATACTCGACAGCGTGTACCCACAATCCTGCCAGAATCCGAACTTAGAACTTTCAGATTCTGCTGTTAGACCAGGCCCCAATCGTAGTATATTGCTTCCTCACGTTTTGTCGATTTAAATTGCAGTAAAATTGTTGTTTACATTGGTAGTAAATCATTTCTTAGCTTTGTATTTTAACTGTTTTTTAACTTTATTTAAATGCAACTTATGAGTAGTTCCTATCTGGTAATATTTCTACTGTATGATTTCACATTCTTTTTAATTGATAAGGCATTACATTTAAGTGCATTTGACCAGATCAATGAAATGGAACAACCAGACTTCATAATTCATCCAGAAAATTATTTCACTGATAAAGAAGAAATTCCAGCAATTACAATGAGTAAAAATAATCCAGAATCACTCCAACGTAAGTCTCTTCAGATTACATTTATTCGGACTATCAGCAATTTATAGCAAGTGAGAGAGTATTTTTAAAAAGATGACTGATAAATGTAAAATTCTTTCAGTACTATTTATGGTTTTTGACTCTCTGAGATAGCCGTGGTTTATCAGGCTCGTATTTATACTGGGTAATGATTGAAGGTGAAATGAAAATTTGGACCGTGGTCGGATTCAAACCAGCGACCACTGGGTCTCCGGAACCTCTTAGCTCAGTTGGTAGAGCGTCGGGCCGAAAAGCTCAGTATTATTTATTCGCTATGCAGTAAAAGTCCAGCTTAATTATTCTAGACTAGCATATGAGTGAACTAAAGGTTTAATGAAAGTTAAGTCCACAAAACTTTACAACTTCATTGATACTGTATCCACATTTCATCGAATCTAAACTCAGTGTAGAACGTCGCACACAAATGTATCGATTCCAGTTGTCACCCTTCATAGTTGCATACAAAGAACAAGTGGATAAAAAAGAATGGTATCAAAGTGGACTAAGGTATATAAGAGAATAAGCTATGCGAATATAGAGGTTGGGGAAAATATTCAAGCTTAGGAGATATTAAAGAGTGAACACATCTTCCCTTTTGTGATCGAATTTGAGACATGTCGTCAAGAGTCTACAACCACTGCTGATTCATATGGTCTCTTGAACGCCATCCAGGCAGTCTGCACCTCCTTACACACCTCAAATCAACAGATAGGGACTTCATGGACTGATACCACACCGTGTTCTATCCATGCTGAGTCTCCTTCCATCTAATCGAGCGTCTCTTAGGATTGCATGTTGAGGTGGTAGGTGGCTCAGAAGGTGTAACTAACACATGTCCAAGCCATCTCAGTTGATGAAGGTTCACAACCTTATTGACCGGTTTACCTTTCATGCTTAGTGTGATAAATATATACTGTCCAACATGTAACTGTAAGAAATTACTGTGTAGAGAGATTGTTCTTTTAATTCAGTAAATATGCTCTTCTTCGACATGTAAATACAAATGCCAACAGCTTATAAGGTAACTAGACTAGACTAAGCAATTATTTACTCTACACTGTTATTTAAATAAACCTGTTTAATTTTGAAATTCTAACCGTTAAGAAAAAAACCTTCTGATTTGTAGCGATGAGTCTGAAAGAACATTGATGTCGTTCACAGTGTAGTACAATCAATAAATGCATATACAAGTCAATCAGTAATTTACCTCTGTAAAAGTAAGCAGCTGATTTCTAAATCGGATTTAACGATAAAATCTTGGGGAGGAACGCTTAAATGTTGAATCTTATTCAATGTGTACTTACTTATTCTCTTCAGGTACCTAGCTGAACATATGTCACCTAAAGAAGAAGGCAACAAAATGGGTTGTTTACTTTAGTGTATCGTAAACATGAGGAAACAAGTAGTATTAACTGAGCAGACAAAATTCCACTTTGGAGGTTTGCGGAGATCTTAGTGATTTCAAGTTGGCATTCATCACAGACTGACACCAATTGAACACTGGACATTTGTTTCATCTTGCGATGGGGCTCCTCAGCAGTGTTTCTATATCCGAACCCAACCCATAACCTTCGGGTTCTGTGGTGGGCACGATATCATTGAGCCACTGAGTCAGAATTCCAGTTTTTTGGTTTATTTATTTCCTACCGAGTTCACCAATATATGTGTGGCTCTGTACTCTGGATGATCATCTGAGCTACTAGTTTATGTCAATTTTATCTGTTACCTTTTACTTTTTTTACTAGGTACTGGGTTGAATTTAACTTGTCATATGGTCATTATGCATCGTCATAGCACTTTTGCAGGCCTCTAGGCTCAGAGCGGCCAGACTAGAAAATAGCATCACTGTTTGAAGTCCCTGACTTGTTTGTTTGAGTCATGCAAGGAAGTGCAGACTAGCTAGTTGGGGTCCGTGTGACAACAGAAACCAACGGTTGTAGACTCTAAGTGATTTGGCTCAGAATCGATGTTAATGGGGCAGATGTATCCACACACTATCTTTATCTTAACCGCTTTACTAAATTCAGCATTTTGTCTTTCCGCTTTTCTCTGCTTTACTATAAGGTTTGGCAACTTAGACTGTCGTGTATCAATACCTGGTCCAATGTTGATATTGATGATGGTGATGAGTTGAATGCTGAATAGTCTTCATTATTCAGTAGGCTAGTGTACAGCAATTTCATTTTATGAGGGATAACTGCAAGGTTCTGCTTCTACTGAGAAGAGGGATACCCACTGAAACATGGATATACTTGACTAACATTTCCTGTTTAAAGTTATTTGCACATTTCAAATTTCCCTACTGTCTATTACAACCGAGTACCTATATATATATATATATATATATATATATATATATATATATATATATATATATATATATATATATATATATGACAAAGATAGACTGTTCTGACTGTGTAAACCAACAGCAGATAATCCCCTGCTCGTAGTGACATCTGCATATTTTATGACCAGAAGTTTCGGCTGTTTTCAGAGACAAACGTCAAATATTTGAAGAGGATGCATCGAAGATCAATATAACATCATTAACATTCAGCAGCCCATCCGCCAACAGAGGTCGGTGTTGTATAACGGGGAATGATAAACATCATAACAAAACCGATTTCCGTTGCACAAGAGATAGCTATTGTACTCCAGCGGCTTTGTGGATAACGCTTTGACGTTTAAAGCGATGGGTATGAGGCTCGAGTCTCAGTGGGAACAACATCACTCACTGGGGTACAGGTACATCGAGCTGACAAGCCCTAAATAGGACGAAACGTATGTCCTGGATTCCTCTGCTATTCACCAAGATCAATGTTAAATGCATCGGACTTAACATATCAGAGTAAAGAATACAATTTACATATACTTCTGTTAATATTTATAGTGTTTGTGTTTTGCTTCTATTTGTGTTTGTTTTTAAACTCTCTGTAAAGTGATTAAAATCTGCCAATGCCTTACACTTATAGTTATTTCTATGATTTTATTTTGTAGCACTTCCAGACTATTTCAATGAAGAAAGTTTATTTCCTGATCACATTTTAAAGTTTGATAGACAAATGCAACTTGTTAATAAATTTATTGATACACATCATTCTGTAAGTATTTTTTTAAATGTTACTTTTATTTTCCTGTTGTTAATTAATCTGAATTAATCGGTCTCTATTAACATATGAGCCCCTGCGTGGATGCCTCGATATTGCCTATCATTTCAACTTTATGGTAACGATCGTAATGGATAGCAGTGGAATCGAAGACGCTAGTTTCGTCCTATTTAGGACATGTCAGCTGGATGTGCATCCCTCCCAGTACGTGATGTTGTTCCCACTAGGCCACTGTTAGTATAAGAAATGAGTAGCTGCTACAACGTCCAGTTTTTCTATAGGGAGGGATGTATGCGATCTTACCAGCCAAATAAATAAATCTTGACACATGCGATAAGGCCAGAACACCTGATCTGTTGGTTGGAAATCGAGTATCATCTGCTATTAAAAATTTTCTGTCTGCTGTTATAAATAGTTACTTGACAATTTTCATGATAAGTACTGAAACAGTAAGTTATATATGAAAAACGTTAGGGATCAAAAATACTTGTTTTACTTGTTACCTTTGTGTTTTTCACGTTAAAGAAATGGCTAGACTGACTGGGTATTGAATTCAGTTTCATCGGCCTGACACTCAAACAGTGACACTTTATATCTTACATAAGCACTTGAAATGGTGCAAGTATAGATAAATGTATGATAGACAGAGACAAAATCAAAGAAGCCTCGCACACAGATGCATCACTTCAAGTTGCCACCCTTCACAGTAGCATACAAAAAACAAAACGACAAGAAAGACTGATATCAAAGTAGACTAATATTTATGAGAGAGCAAACAATTCGAAGATAAAGGTTGGTGAAAATATTCAAGCTTTAGAAGACAGCGAACAGTGAATACATCTGTGCCATTGTGCTCGATTTTCAAGCAAGTCATCAAGAGACCTCAACCACTGATTTTTATCATCTCGGGTGACCCAGCCAGGTAGACTTAAGCCTACGCAATTTATGCCAACATTCATGGACTTCATGAACTAGCACCACGTCTTGATCTTGCCAATTTGAACCATCTTCCAACCTAATCCAACTTTCCTATGCATGGCACGTCGAGGTAGGCAGTGGTTCGGCATGTAGAGTTACGGTTTGGGTATTCACCGAATCTCTGATTTAGCCATCTGATCAACAATCAAACACACTGTTTTTTCAATCATATATATGAGCAGCCAGTTGTTGAAGGAAGCCGTTTCATGTTTCTTTCGAAGATATGGAAAAGGTATAGATTATGCACCTAATTTGTTTTCGTAGCATTGCTAAAATGGAGTGGAATTACTATACAAGTATTGTCGAGTTTGGCGTAGAGTAATAAACAGTAAAGACAAGTTCGTGGAAGTAATAAAACACCGTCGACTGAAGTGTTTTGATCATACTGAGACACCACTTACCTCTACAAAAGATGTTAACGGAACCAGAACTCATCATCATCATCATTATCAACATAGGACCAGGCATTACTGCGTAACGGTCCGAGTTGCCACACCTCATATCAGCACATCAAGTAAAAAGGTAGTGAGGTGAAGGATGAAGATAAGTGAATGCAGTCAAAAGAAATATAAAGTACGAGAAGAAAGGAAAGAGGAGTGACAAAATAGTGAGATTCGGTATAGCGTTGTTAAGATGAGGATAATGTGTGTATACATCTGCGCCACTGACTTCGGTTCTGAGCCATATCACCTAGGGTCTCCAACCACTGGTTCCTCTTGTCCCGTGGACCCCAACCACCTAGTCTGCATCGTCCTACATGGCTTAAACCAACAGTCAGAGACTTCATACATTGGTGCCATGTTTTAGTCTGGCCACCTCGGGCCTTTTTCCAGCCTGAACCCACCTCAGCCAACATTGTGTGACGAGGCAATCGGTGACTAGGCATACGTAGTACGTGTCCCAACCATCTCAGTCGATGAAGGTTCACAACCTCGTCGACTGACTTACCTCTTCTCCCTAAAACTCTACACCTAACTTCTGCATTACTCACATGGTGACACCACGGAATACGTCCTATACTACGAAGGCAACGGTGGTCAAATACCTGTAACCTTTTCATGTCTTCCACTTTCAATGGCCATGTTTCACAGCCATACAGTAGAACAGAGCGGACTGCTGTGCAGTACACGCGACCCTTAATAGACAAACGAATATCACGGCGGCGCAAATTGGCAAAAGCCAATCGAGCCTTTTGTATCCGTGCAGAAATCTCATCGGCAACTAACCCACCGGGTTGATCCTACTTCCCAGGTAAGTGAAGTGGTCAACACACTCAACCACTTCACTCTCTATTGTTAACCGCGGTACCGCTGAAGACCAGTCCTGGAGCAAAAATTTGCATTTGGGTGGTGAAAATCGCATCCCAAACATTCTCAAATTCCCACTCAAAGTGTTCAGAAGACTCTGCATCTTGTCAGCGTCTTCACCTAACAGGACTATGTCATCTGCATATTCTAGATCTAAGGAAAATTCACCTGTGATCCGGTCAACGTCTTTGTAATTAGGTGACGAGAGGGAAACCTCCATAAGAATATCTATGATAAAATTAAATAAGAATGGGGATAGTGGGCATCCTTGACGGACACCACTTGATGAGTATAGCTCCCTGGACAACTCACCATAGGCTCTAACATGCCCACAAGTGTTCGAGTAGAGAGCTTTCAATAAGGTGATGTACTTACTAGGCACGCCTTTCAGTGACAGACACTGCCATAAGACTTCTCGATCAACGGAGTCAAATGCCGCCTTCAGGTCGAGAAATACAGCTATTGTCGGGCGTCTGTAAGCATGCCTATGTTCCAGGACCTGGCGCAGTGTGAATATTTGGTCGATACATCCACGGCCAGGTCTAAAGCCTGCCTGGTTTTCTCGGGCTTGCTGTTCCCGAGCTCCACTCAGGCGTCGGAGAATTATAGAACTTAGGATCTTAGACACTATGTTTGTCAGGCTGATTCCTCTGTGGTTATCACAAGAGGACTTCTCGCCTTTCTTGAAGACTGGGATGATCAGTGACTTAGACCAGTCGGAGGGGATCGTATTTGATTCCCATATACTGGCTAACACTTCCGTTAGCCTGACTAAGAGAACTCTACCACCATTCTTGTATACCTCAGCAGGTAGTCCGTCTGGTCCTACTGCCCTTCCCTGTTTCAGGCTACCTACCAGAACTGGGTTGGAAGAAAGCTTAGTGTGGCTAGACCAAAGAACAGTACTAGTTCATGAGGTCTCTTATTGTTGACCTGAGTGGTTTACGTAGGACTAGGCAGCCTGGTTGAGTTCTTTAAGACTTTGAACCGGAACGATAGCTGCTATTTTGAAGTGGTGATCAGGGTTGCATATCACACAATGACTCAATGAGCTACGTTGGTGGAATGCTTGTTCCCTTGAGGTCCTACCATACCATAAAGGTCTGTTGGATAGCGGTAAGACGAAAAACAGTTATCATTGTGGCGTAAATTACTACACCTTGATGGGGCTCTGTGGACGAAGTCGTACTGGTGCTAGCTAGATGGGATGTGACAGCAGTAAGGTGTTTCTCTTGGATGACTATCATTGCCACGCTGACTTCCTAATGTAAAGGGAGAGGACGGTTTGAAAAGGGCGGTCTCAAAGAGACCACACTCCTTCTACTCATAGATCTTCCAGTGCCGGCGGTATAGGTCCTCAGAACAACCAGTCATCAAACCAACATCCCACAAAAGCCGTGTGTGACCGGCCTAAAATATATGCTCCTTGGTCTCTGTGATCACACATATCCTTTTCTCTTTCTGGTAGCTTGAGAACAAATAGCCTTTCACGGTGTGGGCAGTCAGGAAGTGTCAACCGCTTACACACAAGACCCAATCAAAACTAACCTATCCTCCTCAACCCTTTTCCCCACTTTGCCTTTACCTCCTGATACTAATATAAGCCTTTTACTCCTTCCTCAACCTCTCGCTCTGTAAACATTATAAACGATCAAAGCCATTGAAACACTTCCCAACCTCTTCAGACGCAGCCAGGGATTTCATGTAAGGGCTTTCAGCATCCGGACGACAAGCATCGCTCACCAGCATTCTGAAACCTTCAGCCATGAATCTATACTGTCTCTTGAGACAATATATACAGGACCCGAGTTTGATCATTGAATTGACCTCACCTGGCCATAGTAGTGGATCTTCAAAATCCACCTTGCGAGTATCCAAAGACTAAATGACTAGCTCTCTTGGACTTGCTGGCGTAGGCATAGCATTAAGCTGTTGGACAGAATGTACGCTTCTCGACTGGATACCAGTAAACAACCATCTATGTGCTAGTCAACTGAATAGATCTATAAGGATGCAGAAAGATCGTGAGACCAACCAATGCCTATTTGCGATCTCCGCCTACCCACCCACTAGATGATTCAAAGGATGAATTGTATCAGAAGCTGTCAATTTTGCTACGGAAAGCAAAACGTTTGGATGTAATCAAAATGGCAAGTGACTAGCGCTCAGGTAGGGAAGCTGAGCTGAGTCAATCGGAAAGTCGTCATGGAGGTATTTGCGGAATCCCACACGAACGAACCGGAAGAGGTGATCGTCTGTTGCAATTTCGTCCTGATAATTACTTGTTTCTGGCCAGCACTAACTTCAAGCATAAGAAGAGACACTGTCTCACATGTTGCCAACCGACTTCAAATCATCGGTGGACGTAGTCAGATTACATTGCTGTAAGCTATCGTTAGAGAGGATCGGCGCTCTTTCTGGAGTATCAGATTGGACTCCAATCACATGCAAGTGCGGGCTTGTGTATATCTGCGTCTTTCTAGGTTGCAGGAAACATTGAGGCCCATTTCTGCTCAATCAGTAGATAAAGGAAGCAAGTACTTATTTAGGCGAAAGTTAACCAAGCATTTCTCTGAACGTGACAGCAATGCCCATCCTGTGTAAACCTGGCATGATACTAGGTTTGCTGTAATAATAGCGGTAAAGGCGATTGGAAACTAACACATGAAAGTTAGCAAACGCCAATGGATTCTCGCGACTTCAACCAATATGATTGATGCGGGAAGACTGACTGTGTATGATGTTCTACTTTGTTTTTGTTAGTCAGTCAGTCATTTCCTTCGATCGATACGCACCAATGAATGAGGTATCCTAATGACATGGCTTAAAATCAACTACTGTGAAACAGATGTATACACTTTATCATCTACCAAGTGTTAAATATTTTTATCGATTTTCATTTATTTATCATTTCTCATACACGTTTCTCGACGTTACTATAATTCTTTATCTTTATGCATTTCTTTTGCATTCACCGGTTGAAGTCTAGTAACTTAAAATGATTCATTTCTTTGCTGTGTTCTACGCTTATTTGTGTATGAATCAAAACAAAATAGCATTCAGCGTTTGCATGTAAATGAAACAGACCAGTATAATATCTTTGCATATTTCATGAAAACAGTTTTTTTTTGCTTATGTTCAGTTGGATAAAATGAAAAAGGATAAATCTTCAGATCATCAAAATAATCCAGTGACATGGCGACACAAAGATATGAAATTTCAACAAAAATTTAGTTCATTCCATCTACCACCAATTAATCATAAGAGGATTTAACAACTACACGTTTATCATGTTCACTGTGTACAATAAATATCTTAATTTGTGACCAATAGACAATCAATCAATTAGCTATTGTACTAAAAGAATATTGTACGTTAATATTGTATGATATTAAAATGTGTTTCATTTGATTATATAACTTATATATTACAAATCCTCAAAGATTTTACATCGTATCCATCAAAATATTTTCCTCCTTTTTTATATTTATTTCTGATTTTAACCGTTTGTTTTGAAAGTTTTACAACTTACTTACACATTACGCTTTACTTACAAAATAATAAGTAATGCTAATATGTAGTGGATTTTTATTCACTTATTTTTCTAAATGGTTGACAAAATAACCAGTTCTAGTTATTTCAGTTTTACAATACAGCATTAAATTAAGTTTATTGTATGAATACAGTATTTGATAAGATCAACAATTTGTTTTGCTTTAAGATTTCTTATTCGTTGGAATCAGGGAAATTATGATGCAGAAAGAGAACATTCATAAGAGCACGAATTAACGAGAACATTTCTTCTTCACTTTATAGTAAACACCAATATATACTCCTTGTCGTATTGAGTGGAATTTGAAGTTCTTTGGATTATTAAACAAAAAAGTAAGTTAATCTCACCTACCAAATTTCGAACAATGACTCTGAGGTCAGGCACATAAGTCAAACTAACAGATTGGGGTCAGTTAGATCATTGGAACGTAGGAATTTAGCTAAATATAGAATGACAGACCCCAGTAGGATAAGTAATCTAGAAAATACTTGGCTTCTGTAGTGCGTGTATTAACACAACTATACAATAGTTTCGGATAAAACCACTGTACTTAAGCTGAACATAGGTGAAAAGCGAAATTGCCTACCGACTTTTGTTCATCGAATCACCACCCGACATTATTATTATTATTATTATTATTATTATTATTATTATTATTATTATTATTATTAGTCCCTTGGGTTCCTAGTGGAACATAGGGATTCAGTAGCACGTCTCCAGTGACCTCTGTTCTCTGAGATCTTTTGAACCTGGCTCCACGAAAGCCCAGAAGCTCTCATTTCCTCCTCTCACGACCTCCTCCATGTCACCCTCACCTCGGACACCCAACTCGTCGCTTCCCATGGGGATTCCACTCGAGTACCTGGCCTGACGCGTGATGTCCCCAGTCGGCCTTCTCAGTTCATGCCGAATCCATCTCCACTTCCTCCTGCATATTTGTTGCGTGATAGGTTCTTGGTTGGTTCGTTGCCAGCCAGAGCACCTTGTTGCTTATTCTTTCTGGCCATCTGATCTTCAGTAACCAGCCAGCGTAAGCAGTTTTGATGAATGTCTGTAGTTTATTGGAAATCCCTTTCGTGACGTTCCAATTCACTAAACCATACAGAAGCACTGACTTGACATTGGTGCTAAAAATCCGTATCTTGTTCCGCATGCTGAGTGCAGTAAAGCAGATCTCCACACTGGTTTCAGGCTAATGAATGCCTGTCTTGCTTTTCCGATTCTGACTTTGACATCCTCGTCTGTGCCTGTGCCGCCTGTAGTTGAAACAGTACTTCCTAGATAAGTGAAGGAGGTTACTTCCTTTAAGTTTCTCCCGTTGACGGTGATTGGAGTTTGTTGTTGTTGTTGATGGTGGTGGTGCGGTATCTTCATCACCTCCGTCTTCTCTATATTCACCTGAAGTCCCGTCTTCTCTATCCTGCCTCTTCCGTCAACTTGCTAGTTTTTGCCTGCAGATCTTCAAGTTTATGTGACATCAGGCACAAGTCATCACTGGCGAAATCCAAGTCTTCTAGGTTCTTTTCTGCAGTCCAGTGTATCCCCCTCTTCTCGCTGCCTACTGTTTGCTGCATGATCCAGTCCAGTCGACCACAATCAGGAATATCATGGGGGATAGTAGGCAACCTTGTTTTACTCCTGTCTCCACTTCACTTCAAAATCATCACTGAGCTTCCCATTGTGAATTACTTGGCTGGCATGTGGCATCTTCATATAGTTGTTGAATTAGGCGGATAAAAGTTTGCGATACTCTGTAGTGTTGATGCAGTTTTCGAATTACTTGTCGGTCGAGGCTGTCAAAGGCCTTCTCAAAGTCGATGAAGTTGAGGTGGAGAGGTGATTGCCATTCTGTGCTCTGTTCTATGATGATGCGAAGCGTTGCAATTTGGTCTGCACATGATTTGTACTTCGTGAAGCCTGCCTGTTCCGGTCGTAGTTTTGAATCCAGTGCATCTTTAAGCCTCTCCAGGATGATGCGGCTTAATATTTTCCTTTTTTTGGTTTTACAGGAGAGTGATTCCGCACCAGTTCTTGCAAACACTCAGGTCTCCCTTCTTCGGCAGTTTGACAAGATAACCCTTCTTCCAATCGTTGGGCTGGTACCTTCCCTTCCTTCCACACCTTGTGCAATATTGGTGTGAGCATGTCTGCTGTTGTCTCTGCGTCTGTTCTCAGTGCTTGTGGATGGATTCCATCTGGTCCTGCTGCTTTCCCGCATTTAAGTAGGTTTATGGTGTTCAGGACTTCGACTTTTGTTGGAGGATTTATGTTCACTTGTAATTCAGCGGCTGCAGGTGGTATTTCTGGACGAAGTGCAGGTAGTGGTGGTGGTCGATTCAAGAGCTTCTTGAAGTGGTCGGCCCATCGTTTCCTCTGTTTCTCTTCTTTCGTATTTAAATTTCCTTCTTCATCTTTTATTGGTTTCATCTGTGTTGATCTCTTCCCTGATAACAACCTGGTTATTTGATACAATGTTGTCAGGTCTCTATCTCTTCTACCTGCAGCCTGTTCTGCTTCACCTACCAGTGTCTCGTAGAAGTGTCTTTTGTCTTCGCGTGCACTCTTCTTTACTTCTTTGACTACTGTTTCATACATTGTGCTCAGTTCCTCTTGTCGTTGAGCATCCTTGCACTGGTTTATCTTCTGTTTCACCATCCTCCTCTCCCCCATCTATCAGCTTCCAGGTATCCGTCGAGATCCATTCCTTGTCTTGCCTCTTCTTCTTCCTTCCTAATACTGTTGTGCAGGTTTCTTTCCACATAGCTTTCAAAGATTTCCAGTGTTCTTCCACACAGGTTTCTTCAGGGATGTTCCTCGATATCTCCCATTTTGTTCTGATGTCTGGCTGACGTGAAGATCTCCTTTGTAGTTTCATCCTTCAGTTTCGAGTGTTGTACTTGAACTGCGGTCTATCACCAGTTTTCTTGAAGGCTTGCACTAGATAGTGAGTGGTGTGAACCTACATCTGCTCCTCTTCTTGACCTTGTGTTAAGTAGACTGACTGCGTCTCCATTTTCTTGAGATTGAGATGAAGTCGATTTGATTTTTGGTGTGTCCATCTGGTGAAATCCATGTCGCTTTGTGGATATCCTTGTGCCTGAACACACTGCCTCACCTCCAATCACCGAATCGTTGAATACGCAGAATTCTGCAAACAATTCTCCATTCTCGTTCATCACCTCACCTAGCGCTTCTCGACCCATGGTTAGTTCTCTTCCTGTGTTGTCCCCTCCCAGTTTGGCATTCATGTCTCCCATTAGAATTTTGATATCGCCAACTGAGGCGGTGTCTTGTCCAGTGTTGATTGAAGTTGTCTGTAGAAATCCTCCTTTTTCTCTTCATCTGCGTCTTCATTATTTGTAGGTGCATAGCATTGTATGATTGTGACCTTCCTTCCTTTTGAGTTGAATCTTGCTGTCATGATCCAGGAGGTGATTGGTTCCCACTGTATGAGAGCCTTCGATGCTCTTGGGGACATCATGATAGCCACTCCGATACTCAGTGTGCTCGTGGTTGTCGTCTGGGTGACAGTAACGGAGTAGATTATTGATTCTCCAGTTGACAGTTTGGAGACTCCACTTCCATTCCATCTGCTTTCGCAGATCCCAAGCACTTCGATGTGATACCTTCTCATCTCGTTTGCAATCTAGGCTGCCTTACTGGGTTCAAACATCGTGCGGACATTCCATTTCGCTTTCATCGAGAGAAGACACATCGGCCAATTGGCTTCCCGAAGGCAGGCTTTCACCAACTGGCGTCATTTCGCCTCTCCGATTCCAGCGGGAATAAGTTTGTTTTTATTTTTTATATTTTGTTTGTTCTTTGAAGTTTGTTTAGCGGTTAGATTTGTTTTACGGGGTAGGGTTGCTATCCCTATGCCCAACCTTCCCTCTTTACCCGGGCTTAGGACCGGCTAGTAACTAGTGAACTGGCTAACCAGGCGAGGTTACTACCCGACATGCGTAATAGAAATGACGCAACACCTATATCAGAGATATTGAAAATTTGACTCTCAAAAACAAGGAATGTGAAATGACAGGACTATAAAAATCAGATGTCGAAAGTAGTGTGATTCCATTGATACGATTATGAGTAACAGTCTATGTTCGATACGTGATCAAGTAAATAATACTCTGTCACTGTGTCAAATAAACAAATCTAATATGAACCAACTAAAGAATTATTCAGGATTAAAACGCTGACCTCTTCAAGGGTTACTATCTTAGTTTTCTCACTTTAAGTTTAACACAGTTATGTGTGACAAAACCATTGGAAAACAACGTCCATTTGTTCCTCAAGCAACTAGACATACAGTGCTCGATAAACTGCATAAAGTATCATGTTATCAGCGCTGCGATTAGGCTGATCAATGAAAGGTTAATTTGACCATATATCAGTCCTCAAGTAAAACATTGGATGCCAACATGTTTGAATGTCAAAGAATAAAAATTCATCGTCACACCAAAACTTCACTTGACCAGTTTATTACGCCCGCTACCAGATTTCAGCATATCCATATAAATATAGTAAGACTACCATCACTTTCCAATGCTTTCAACTATCTTCTTACATGCATAAGTCGATTAGCTTCCGAGTAAGGTCACTGTTCTATTGCCATATATTTCAGCCTAAATAGCTGTCAAAACATTATTGAACCACTAGATATCCAACTTTGGTTCCCCCTCAGTCATCACTACTAATCGACGTGCACAGATAGACAGTTGCTTATCCCAACAGCTAACTAACATGCTTGGCTCAAATGTATACGCGTGACAATATGTCACCCTATTTCTATTGGAATGGTGGAAGGCCTACACAGACAACTTAAAGTAGCACATACTGCTGCTCTGTAGATAATAACTCGCCAACAGAACTAGGTTTCGTACTGCTCAGGATTCAAGCCGCCTTCCTGCATGGTTAAAGGTAATTGTCGAAGAAGAAATGTGTTTGTCTCGATTGCTTGGCGAAAGCTATGGCTACATGCATAAAAAACCAACAGCTTTGTATAGAAAAGAGAGCCAATGTAACCCTTCTGCTTTCACCGTCTCAAGCCTCACCCATCCAAAACGCACTCCGTCGTTCCATTCTGCCTTCCGTTCTACTCACAGATTACGCAAAATCATCACTCAGTTGTTTACATACAGTTTCCAAGACAACTCACTCAATAATCATTTCGCAATCATACACAGTTTATTGTCATTCTACCAGCTATTTACGTTCACACCTAGTGGAACATTAAATCACAAACCAAGAGGTGAAAGTTGATCATCTGCATATTCTAAGGTGTGTTATCTGGCATGCTGAAAAACTAATGCAGCGAACCACAGGTTCTTTGTCACTGAAAATGACGGAAGTATTTCACAGGGTCACCAATTACCACCACATCATTTTGAATATTATTCATCTAAAACTGATGAATTCCCACACAGTTAAAAATTCAGTGAAGCAATTCTCCACAATATGTCTCATTAGAGGTGTCCTGTGAAATGCAGTTTGTTCGGTAAACATCGATTTGAATTCTGGAGAATATTTGTACCTCAGGTGGAAGGTCTTGGCTGTATTGTGTTCCCTGCGCTGGATCGTGAAGCTTTCATCGCCTTCCTAGACGACATCATCAGCACCAACTTCAGTATGAAGACACTAGTTGAGTTGAAATCATTCCTCCATGTGGTTGCATACATAGTCATCTGTTGTCAACTTACGTGCATTTTGATGTCGACTGTGGACTTGTAATGCTAACTAACAATTGTCCTCCTTATATACTCTAAGGGCTAACACTGTTAGTATACCATTGCACTTTTGCCGTCCAATTGTGTTTCATGTTGAGAATGATTGAATTATTGTCCTCTGTGTAGGCGAATATTGTTATTTCGATATTTGTTTCGAATAGTCGACAAGATCAAAACACGGACAAGCAAATGCTTCAGATTGTTTCCGCACCACTCATGAATGTGTTTGCACATATTTCGATTTCCTTGTGCGTGTATATATATATATCTATATATATATCTATATATATATATATATATATATATATATATATATATATATATATATATATATATATATATATGCTGATAATGACAACGATTTATGTGACAAAATGTTGACAAAGTAAAGGGATCGATTGACTTTGGTGTTATTCTGTTTAGTGTAATCCATTGTTCATAGTCACATTGTTCGAGCAGAAATAATGGACATGATTCGGCAAACCATTGAATGACCATAAGCATCAGCTGACGCTACCGAAAATTGTTTCTTTAATATTCTGATTTGCCAAAATATGGATATTCATTTTATACCTCAAACATTTCATGCATTTGGAAAATAATTGTGATCCATTCTATCTCAACCTCAAGAAAATGGAGACGCAGCCTACTGGACACAAGATCAGATCAGAGCGGGAGCGGGAGCAGATGTAGGTTCACACCACTCACTAACTAGGGCAAGAAACCTTACTTCAAATCAAGGTGAAAGTCTTCACAGAAGTTGGTGATAGACAACCACAGTTCAAGTTCAACACTCAGACCAAAAACTGAACTGAAGGACGAAACTACAAAGGACATCTTCACGTCAGCCAGACATCAGAACAAAATGGGAGACATTGAGCAACATCCCTGAAGAAACCTGTGTGGAAGAACACTGGAAGTCTTTGAAAGCTATGTGGAGAGCGACCTGCACAACCGTGTTGGAAGGAAGAAGAAGAGGCAAGACAAGGAATGCATCTCGACGGACACATGGGAGCTGATAGAACAGGGAGAGTAAGATGGTGATGGTGACGGTGACGGTGACGGTGATGGTGGTGATGGTGAAGGTGAAGCAGAAGATGAAACAGTGAAATGCAGTGCAAAGATGCACAAAGAGAAGAGGAACTGAATACAATCTACAAAACACTACACTGGACAAAGAAGTGAAGAAGAGTGCGCACACAGACGAAAGACACTTCTACGACACACTGGCAAGTGAAGCAGAACAGGCTGCCGGCTGGTAGCAGCGACGAGACAACACTATATCAAATGACCAGGTTGCTATCTGGGAAGAGATCAATTCAGATGAAACTGGTGAGTGATAGTGAAGGGAACGTGGTTACCAAAGGGAAGGAAGAGAAGAAATTGTGATCTGACCACTTCAAAGAACTCTTGAGTCGAACAATACCACCACCACCGCATCATCATAGAACAGAGAGTAGAATGGCAGTCAACTCAACCCAACCCAATTCAACTCAACTCTACCTCAACTTTATCGACTTTGAAAAAGCCTTCGACAGCGTTGACCAAGAAGTAATTTGGCAGGCAGCTGCTTCAACACTACGGTTTTAGTGCCACAAACCTCATTCAACAGCTGCTATATGCTATATGATCAGGCCACATGCCGAGTGATTCACAATGGAAAGGTCTGTGATGCCTTTGAAGTGAAGTGAAATGAAGTGAAGACAGGAGTAAGACAAGGCTGCCGTCTACTATCACCGATGCTCTTCCTGATTGTGGTCGACTGTACTGGACTGGACTGGATCATGCAACAGACAACTGTGAGGAGCGAGAAGATGGGCATACGCTGTTTTACCGATGAAAAGACAATAGAAGAAGATTTGGACTTCGCTGCCGATCATGATTTCTGTCCAATGTCTTGTGGCACAAACTCGAAGATCTACAGACGAAAGCTAACAAGTTGGCAGAAGAAGCAGCAGTGAAGGTTGGACTTCAAGTGAATGTGGAGAAGACAGAAGTGATGAAGATACCCAACCAACCAACCAACCAACAACAAGTACCAATCACCATCAATGGGAGAAACCTAAAGGAAGGAGTCTCGTTCACCTACCCACCTACCTAGGCAGCATCGTTTCGACTACAAGCGGTGGCACAGATGAGGATGTCAAAGCAGCCAGGATCGGAAAGACAGAAAGACAGGCCTTCATTAACCTGAAATCGGTGTGGAGATATACTGCTCTGCATTCAGCGTAAAGCGTGAACAAGATCGGGATATTCAACACTAATGTAAAGTCAGTGCTTCTATGTGATGCTTCGGAAACTTGGTGCGTCACGAAAAGCACTTCCAACAAACTACAGATATTCATGAACAGCTTCCGCCTACGCTCACTCCATACTGAAGGTCAGATCACATGGCCAGAATGATAAGAATAAGCAAGAAGTTACTGTGGCCTGGGAACGAACTAACTGAGAACCCGTCGTCCAACGAATGTGCTGTAGAAAGTGGAGATGGATTGGATTTGCCTGGATCGCACACACACTGAGAAGACCGATTTGGGTACATCAACTGTCAAGCCCTTGAGTGGAACCCGAATGGGAAACGATGAGTTGGGCGTCGGAGGCGTGGTTGACTTGGAGGAGATCGTGTAATTAAGAAATAAAAGCCCCCGGGCAGTGGGGGAGTGGGGTTCAATAGACTGCAGTGAACAGAGTGCAGTGGAGGCGTGCTACTGAAGCCTGATGTTCCACTACGAACGCAAGGGAAAACAATTTCAATAATACAAAATTCACTGTAATTTTCTGAGGACTGGTCATTCATTGATAGCTACGTCCTTACCTAAGTCTCTTGTTGTATGAGATATTCTGTACCACTGTTGTGAGTAGGCATCTGTAAAGTTGATAGAGCTGCTTTTCTGCAAACAACAGCAAACTTCGCATATACTTTTGCAAATATTGCGAAGCCAGTTTTTGTCTACATAACGGCTTCTGACCTAAACGCTGAATCCAAAGTTAGTGTGACGGTGTTACATTTCAGTCAGCCGAGTGGAATTTCAGGTTGAGGTGTGATATGAAGGGAAATTTGACACACTTTGATTTCATCATATTTCTAATTCAGAGTGTTCCATTCATGATAGCGGTAGATGACCTTGATGCAGAAGCTGTTGCTGTCATTAATAATAAATTTATATGTTCTGTGTTGTTGGCATGATTTATCAGTTTCTATATACTTTCAAGAACAGATAGATATATTTAGCATCAGTGGACCAAGAAGAGAAGACAGCTGTGTTACATTTCATTAATTTTATAGCCGGGTTAGAAGGTAATAAATGCTTTGGCAAGCATGTGGCAACCGCAAGTTGTTATCCAGTCAAGTTGCATCAGAAGCGTTTTCTAAGTTCGAAGATTTTCTGTTGACTGAGACAGCGGAGAGGATTTGAAGCTCAGGATGAGCACAATAACTGTTTTGTATTCTCCGAGCTTACTGGTGTACTCATGAACACTTCATCACCAGGTTAGACAACTTCGTCAGCACTCAATTCATACAGAGATGAAGCATTCTTAAATTTAATGAATGTTTATGAAAGATTTTCTTCCGACGTTGAGCGTTATTGACTTGTACGTAAGGATTACCTGTCGGCCGTTTTCATTTGTGTTTGCCGTATATAATTGTTGTTATCCCTTTAACCATCCTTATGGTCAAATGTCACGTGCTTGATTTGTTTGGTTTATTTCCATTTGACTGACCCCTTCGTATTAGAGCGGTTTTGCAAAATCCGTATTTTGAGCTACAGGGTGTTTATTTTGTTGTTGAACATATGATCTGATTGTGTCAACTCCTTGTACATGTGGATCTGTGGGGTTTCACCATATGTCCTGCTGATAAACATGTCTATGAATGTTGTCTCCATTTTCCTCTCCTTCTTTTGTCATCTGAACACATTCACACGTTTGATCGATAACACTGAATGCGTTTAGCAATTCACTTGTTTTGATAACTACAGGAGTGTTGATGAAGTGACGAATCCAAATGTTCGGTTCGTTTACTGCAATGATCATTGATTGTTATCTGTGAGTCAATGCTTCAACGATCAGTCCCAATTATGGTGAGCCAGCTGCTGTTCATGTGGTTCGATTTTAGATGGTTTCAGTGGAGGAGAAGTATGTTGTGAGATATAGGCTAATTAGTTCTACCAAGTTTCAAGAAGTAAATTTCACATAGTTTTGATGATCCAGGTCACTAATGAGAAGGATTTCCATTGTTTCTTTGGATATATCTGGGTTGATTGACGTGAAGAGTCTAATTATCTTGAGAGACACCACTATTTTTCGCCATCTTTCTCAAGGTCTTTTATCCTCTCCCAGGATTGAGTTGCAAAAATGACTGATTGTTAACTTCCATCGACAAGCCAATGACGTTCAACGTCAGCAAATATCCCTTATAAACATTGAGGCAATCCAAAAGTGCTTCATTTCTATATACATTTAATTTGTATTTGCTGAAAAATAAAGAAACTCATTGAGTTTCATCATCGTCATCACATCCTTGCACATTGCCCATGATTTAATAATTCCTATTCCGATAACAATAACAAACATTTCAGAGACAGTTTTTCCTGAAATGAGTTTATTCACAAACTGTACATTCCGTTCACTATATCTGCCTACCATTGAATCTTACGAAATACATATCACGATATCTCTGAAAACTCCGTCATGACATGTTGACTAACAAGAATCGCTTGAGAGACAACTACATGCGGATATTGGAATTATCCAGGTTTATTCACGAAGCGGCACTGCAAATAAATGATAGCTAAGTTATGGGATTGTTCTCATCGCCAGATGGTGACTGCGTTATGCACAGTTTTCTCAATAAGGTCGTCTCGACTGTGAATCATTGATAGCATTACTGATGACTACACTGTCTCACGTTAACTGTCGCATTTCGTTCGCCCTCAGATGCCACTCGACATATGCTATGTACTATTAATCACACACTATCCATGAAGACAAATCTGTATATGTGTTTGTTGATTACAGAGTACAATTTGTGTTGTTTTTATGTAGTCGATACCTGTTGGATGGTATAATCAACATCTGTGCAAAGATGTCTCAGTTTGTCAAGAAGCAGTGGTCATAATCTTTCAACTCAGCTGATCTTCACAATGTGAGGTTGTATTGAATAGGATTTTTATTTCATCCTGTCATATCAACATATCTTTGTGTCAACCAACGAACTAAACCTTTCTGCATTTCAGAATATTTGTAGTTCTCCTAGATGGCGAACTGAATTGCTTTCTTGTGACTGGACACTCACAGGTGATATATCAGCGAAAATATAAATATGAAATCATAATTATAAACTTTTGATTATCAGATCAGAATTTTACCTGACCAGTGCCAGATTAGAGTCGATTCCCGTTCATCTTTCGCACCACACAGTTGTTTATCGATAATATTTTAACGGAAGTGATTGCGGCAGCAGCTAGATCTGCTAATGGAATAAATAATTCTGTGGTCACAAGTTGTAATATATTCGTTAGTAGATTATATAACCCACGAAGATTACGAGATAGAAATCCAAAAATGTTTACTCAGGAGTCCAGCCGCTACTTTTGTGCCCATGAATAAGGAAAGGTTATATTTTCATATGAATTACAACTTGAATACAAATAGCGCCGGTGGTTAACAACACTGTTCGACCAAAATTCTAATAGTCTTATTCTAACCAAAAGGTACTATCAAAACAAACGATAACAACAGATTAGTCGAAAGCCGAATGCTGCGAGATTTGAAAGGATGTAATTATTTGAGTTGCTTGATATTCCGTGTCTATGAAAAAATTGTTTCAATATCAATGTAATACTGATACGTGGAATATCTGAATACAGTTACATGGAGTAGGCAATCTGATTCGCTCACCTGAACACTGAAATATGAAATAAGACAGTTATTTCTTTGGAAAAGATAAAAGATAGATACTCGTGATGGAAATGACAAAACGGTCATGGTCAGTAGTAATACACCAGAATGCGATAGTTAGTAACTTTTAAAGTTGATTACTGAGTTAGGAAGCTGTTATAGTTAGTAATCATGAAAACTAATGAAAGAATATTCAGAAGTGAGAACTAACCTACGTTCCTCAGGCCGTAAATGATAACTATTTGAGAGAGGTTGTAAAGGAATAAGTTAGTGTGCATTACTAGTGTCTATTAGTGTAAAGTGAGCTTTATGTCAATATGATACAGAAATTACAGCCTGAATGAAGCAATAATCAAATCGTGATTACATACATGTAGCGCATCGGCCAGTGAACTCTTCTACTTGATCTGGTAACTCTTTCACGCTTCTCTGCAGTAGTTTCACTTGCTAAAGTTTGGACTGATATGATATCTTTGCTAACATGCTTCACTCGATCGATGAAAAAAGCATCTACCTTTCTGAATTTGTCGATAGTAATGACTTTATCACTTCTACTCAAGATTCTGTACGGACTATAGTGGGCTGGTTACAGAGATCCCTGGAGGTCATTCCTTCTGATAAAAGTGTGACTTGTAAACCAGCTGAAATGAGATGGACGAAACTGTGCTCAAGGAAGTGGTATATCCAACCTGTCCAAGTGCTTTGTTCGTAGTTGACCATAGTTAGCCCTATGGAACGGGAATTCATTATTCGCGTTGAAAAATTCTCCGGATAACCATAATGTCATCTAATGGACTACTTCTGATCTGAAAAAACTACGATCTCTCTTGAAGGTGGCTTGAATACTAAGCAGTACCAAATCTAGTTCAGTTGGCGAGTTATTATCTACAGAGCAGCAGTATGTGCTACTTTAAGTTGTCTGTGTAGGCCTTCCACCATTCCAATAGAAATAGGGTGACATATTGCCACGCGTATACATTTGATGTCAAGCATGTTAGTTAGATGTTGGATAAGTAACTGTCAATCGATTAGTAGTGATGACTGAGGGGGAACCAAAGTCGGATATCTAGTGGTTCATTAATGTTTAGACACCTATTTAGGCTGAAATATATTGTAAACGAAAAGTTATCTTAACAAGGAGTAAATCGACCGATGAATATAAGCAGAAAGAAAAAAATATTGGAAACAGAATTCAGTCCAAACGCATGAAATTTATGAGGTATAAAATGAGTATCCATATTTTGGCAAATCAGAATATTAAAGAAACAATTTTCGGTAGCGTCAGCTGATGCTTATGGTCATTCAATGGTTTGCCGAATCATGTCCATTATTTCTGCTCGAACAATGTGACTATGAACAATGGATTACACTAAACAGAATAACACCAAACTCAATCGATCCCTTTACTTTGTCAACATTTTGTCACATAAATCGTTGTCATTATCAGCATATATATATATATATATATATATATATATATATATATATACACGCACAAGGAAATCGAAATATGTGCAAACACATTCATGAGTGGTGCGGAAACAATCTGAAGCATTTGCTTGTCCGTGTTTTGATCTTGTCGACTATTCGAAACAAATATCGAAATAACAATATTCGCCTACACAGAGGACAATAATTCAGTCATTCTCAACATGAAACACAATTGGACGGCAAAAGTGCAATGGTATACTAACAGTGTTAGCCCTTAGAGTATATAAGGAGGACAATTGTTAGTTGGCGTTACAAGTCCACAGTCGACATCAAAATGCACGTAAGTTGACAACAGATGACTATGTATGCAACCACATGGAGGAATCATTTCAACTCAACGAGTGTTGTGCAGTCATTCCCCGGTTGATTACTCGAATAACGCTGACTGAGTGGCTTGAAAAATCAACACAATGTACAATCCATCGATCACCCAATCGGTGGCCGCAACAACCGATCCACCAGGATCTCAAGAATCTACCAGCATCAATTGGTTGAAGCTGCTGAACACGTGGCTGCAAGGGACAACTGTCACCATCATGTAGTGTAGTCGATATCACATCATGAAGCTCATCCACGGGCATTGAAATATGGTGCCTGTGAAAGCCATGAACTAGTTGTTTGCAGTTGTCTCACTTCTCATAAGACAGAAACGAGTCGTTATTTCCTCTGCATTTCTTTTCAGGTTGAATATCTTGTCGTGTGTTTCTTCGTCATCATGAGTGTGGTGTGCTCAGAAAATACTCCAAGTAAGCAAATATTCATGTTGTAGTGCGTTCACAGTGGGATGTAGGTTGATGTCATATTGTGTTTTTTGCACTTCATTGGCCATGTAATTTCACGGTTGTATGTGGGATTATGATTTTGTGTCTCATATTCCAGAGTGGACAGTTAGTAGACTATTTCTGATGTTGGTGAGGATGTTGAATGCACTGACGATGTTGTGTCGTAGTTGGTTGCACTTTGTCAGTCACCTTATGAACTTTCCGCATTGTCAGTGCTCGCTCTTCTGACCTGATTGAAATGATGATTGCGAGCTGCTATGTGTAAGCTCGAACGCGTACACACAAACACACACATACATGCATACAGTCATACAGTCATTCTACCGCTCTGACGTGTGGATCGAAGTCCACTTGTCTTCATTTGTCGTCTTGTCCGATTTTCGTTGGAGATTTGAAGAGGTACGAAATGAGACTGACTAGTAATCATCCATGTGTATTTTCCCTCATGACATTGTGTGTGGAGATGTCACTAAATTTGAAGATGGGATTGATTTAGATTGGTGATGAACACCTTCTCATTCGTTGGGTGCATATGGAAGAGACATCTAGTGTTATTCAGTGGCAGGACTCGATAGTGGTCAGTGAAGTGAAAATCGTTGGCTCTCACAAAGGTTCAAACACACGTTGAACACTGATGAAGTCGGTGAGGTGACCACAATATTTGTTTGTTGCAAACAGTCTTCTTTGTAACAGATTCTTGTAGTCACGTTGATGTCCGTTGCTTATTCTTGAGAAGACAAGTTTTACTGACACATTTGTTTATTTCCTGATTGTATTTGCAAAACTCGATCATCGATTCGTTTTCGGGTGGACAAGACGACGCTGAATTGGCCAAAATCAAGGCATCACCTGAGTTCAAAGATGCAAAAGCCAAGGTTATGACAGTGTTGTCATCAAAAATCGATGATTATGTCCTCGAAAATCTTCGTAAAAACAAAGCTTCAAATGCAAAACATTCATGAGTGGAAGACCGAAGTTTTTCACGTATTCTAATTACAGTTTCTTTGTTTGATTTGTTTCTTGAATTTTGACGTTTGTCAACTCAAATAAAGCTCTTTTGTTTTTATCTTGTGTTTTTATTGTGATGTATTTTTTTGTGTGAAATGCTGTCTGTCTCTCTTCTGGACTGTTTCATGGCACTGCTTTAAACGTTTTTAAATAATCTGTAATTGTTTATGTGTACCAAATATTACGTAGGTGTTTAAATTTAAACTTTGAGTAATATTTGTCACCGCGTTGCACTAGTACATTCATATTCAGATGAGCAATAAGCATTTACTACTACATGCCTATCTTATATTAAAGCGACCGACTGCGTCCATATTCTTGTGTGTATAAATAAGAAAAATATTATAGCACATGATCTGCTACATGTCACCCTTGCCTCCGACGCCCAACTCATCGTTTCCCATTCGGGTTCCACTCAAGGGCTTGACAGTTGATGTACCCAAATCGGTCTTCTCAGTGTGTGTGCGATCCAGGCAAATCCAATCCATCTCCACTTTCTACAGCACATTCGTTGGACGACGGGTTCTCAGTTAGTTCGTTCCCAGGCCACAGTAACTTCTTGCTTATTCTTATCATTCTGGCCATGTGATCTGACCTTCAGTATGGAGTGAGCGTAGGCGGAAGCTGTTCATGAATATCTGTAGTTTGTTGGAAGTGCTTTTCGTGACGCACCAAGTTTCCGAAGCATCACACAGAAGCACTGACTTTACATTAGTGTTGAATATCCCGATCTTGTTCACGCTTTACGCTGAATGCAGAGCAGTATATCTCCACACCGATTTCAGGTTAATGAAGGCCTGTCTTTCTGTCTTTCCGATCCTGGCTGCTTTGACATCCTCATCTGTGCCACCGCTTGTAGTCGAAACGATGCTGCCTAGGTAGGTGGGTAGGTGAACGAGACTCCTTCCTTTAGGTTTCTCCCATTGATGGTGATTGGTACTTGTTGTTGGTTGGTTGGTTGGTTGGGTATCTTCATCACTTCTGTCTTCTCCACATTCACTTGAAGTCCAACCTTCACTGCTGCTTCTTCTGCCAACTTGTTAGCTTTCGTCTGTAGATCTTCGAGTTTGTGCCACAAGACATTGGACAGAAATCATGATCGGCAGCGAAGTCCAAATCTTCTTCTATTGTCTTTTCATCGGTAAAACAGCGTATGCCCATCTTCTCGCTCCTCACAGTTGTCTGTTGCATGATCCAGTCCAGTCCAGTACAGTCGACCACAATCAGGAAGAGCATCGGTGATAGTAGACGGCAGCCTTGTCTTACTCCTGTCTTCACTTCACTTCACTTCACTTCAAAGGCATCACAGACCTTTCCATTGTGAATCACTCGGCATGTGGCCTGATCATATAGCATATAGCAGCTGTTGAATGAGGTTTGTGGCACTAAAACCGTAGTGTTGAAGCAGCTGCCTGCCAAATTACTTCTTGGTCAACGCTGTCGAAGGCTTTTTCAAAGTCGATAAAGTTGAGGTAGAGTTGAGTTGAATTGGGTTGGGTTGAGTTGACTGCCATTCTACTCTCTGTTCTATGATGATGCGGTGGTGGTGGTATTGTTCGACTCAAGAGTTCTTTGAAGTGGTCAGATCACAATTTCTTCTCTTCCTTCCCTTTGGTAACCACGTTCCCTTCACTATCACTCACCAGTTTCATCTGAATTGATCTCTTCCCAGATAGCAACCTGGTCATTTGATATAGTGTTGTCTCGTCGCTGCTACCAGCCGGCAGCCTGTTCTGCTTCACTTGCCAGTGTGTCGTAGAAGTGTCTTTCGTCTGTGTGCGCACTCTTCTTCACTTCTTTGTCCAGTGTAGTGTTTTGTAGATTGTATTCAGTTCCTCTTCTCTTTGTGCATCTTTGCACTGCATTTCACTGTTTCATCTTCTGCTTCACCTTCACCATCACCACCACCATCACCGTCACCGTCACCATCACCGTCACCATCTTACTCTCCCTGTTCTATCAGCTCCCATGTGTCCGTCGAGATGCATTCCTTGTCTTGCCTCTTCTTCTTCCTTCCAACACGGTTGTGCAGGTCGCTCTCCACATAGCTTTCAAAGACTTCCAGTGTTCTTCCACACAGGTTTCTTCAGGGATGTTGCTCAATGTCTCCCATTTTGTTCTGATGTCTGGCTGACGTGAAGATGTCCTTTGTAGTTTCGTCCTTCAGTTCAGTTTTTGGTCTGAGTGTTGAACTTGAACTGTGGTTGTCTATCACCAACTTCTGTGAAGACTTTCACCTTGATTTGAAGTAAGGTTTCTTGCCCTAGTTAGTGAGTGGTGTGAACCTACATCTGCTCCCGCTCCCGCTCTCGATCTGATCTGATCTGATCTTGTGTCCAGTAGGCTGCGTCTCCATTTTCTTGAGATTGAGATGAAGTCGATCTGATGTTTATTGTGTCCTGGTGTCTGGTGAATTCCATTTCGCTGTGTTGATATCCTTGTTTTTATATGTACTGCTTCCTATCACCAATACATTTGATGCGTATTCGCATTCTATGGATAAGTTTTCGTCTCACATATTCTGCTGCTAGTTCTCTAGATGACCTCATTATTTGATGAGATTACTCAAGTGAACGAAACCATGCAACCATGTTCCCTTCAGCATCAGTGCCAACAATGATTAGCAGCATGCAATCTGAACCATTAGCACGTCAAACGTCTGAACGATCACTGACCGTTCGCAAGATGTTCTATCGCTATTCACCTCAAAACACACTCTTCAATGTCCCAAATCTTAATGCTTCTCCAGAACACAGTGCCATCCAACATACACTAATTGTTTTTCTTACAATGAATCCACAAGCCAGTAAATATTCCTGATATTGACGCACACCAAAGTCAAACATGCAGTCAGATACATGCACAGCTGAGACATAATATCCTTAACAAACCCTTTGTCTGTTCCACTGGTCAAAACAAACATGAGATCAATATTATTGGGTTCACGCGGAGAGAAAACTTCAGCCATATAGCGGTTACTAACGTTGGGATGACGGAGAATATCAGCAGCTCAGGAGAATACTCTCAATGAGATTGAGTTCTCTTAACTGAATCGCTAAATCGTGGAGCTATGGTGCACCTTCCTGGCACCAAAATACAACTAGGACTAAAATAAATAGATTAAATTAAATTAACTAAATAAACCTCTAGCTCGCCTCCGGATTCTTAAGGTGTTCTAAGTTTGATTTTAACCAGCATGCATCCGAGCAGGCTTCGAAGCCATTTCGCGCCTACTTTGTGCCGGTTAGCACGCACATACTCAGAATCCCCACTTCAGCCATACTAGCCAGATAACTTCACTACTATTGCATTTATTCTAATTGAATATATTGCTTCTTTGAATATATTCCTGAAACCAGTTCTTTTGGTTTGCGTTTCGTTATCATCACTTACACGTTAGGTAAGGTAGTGGTTAAGCAGGTACTATGGCACATCAAGTTAAGTGGGGTTGGTCAAACGTTACGCAATAGTAGTACGACCACCGCTCTCTCCAGAGCTTCCGTTGCCATTCTGAACAACAATAACAGCTTAAAAGTCCCTGCCATGAGAAACATTTTACCAAACTAGTAAGTATTCCTCCATTTGTGTGTCTTCGTTTATTCTACCTGGATTTCCTGCACACCCTCCTATTGTTTCACTAGACTATATTTCTTGATCCACTTATTCAACCACTCTCCACTAAATTTCATTTCCGCTTCTACTCGTGATATGCTTCACTTCTATAACTTTCACCATCGAAGTTAACATGGTTCATTTTCACCTTAAAGTGTTGAATAATCGGTAAAGCCACTAAGATAATCAACTATTTTCAACTGAATTTCAGCAATACTGGATGCTGACATTATGTTTATACGAAATTACACTATATGACCATTAAATATTCTGACATGAATGTGGAGGTTATCGAGAAGAATATTCAATGTTCATCCGAATGTCCTTCGAATAATTTGTTATTTTAAAGATTTTGAGTGGTTTTGTTATTTGTAGCGAAAGTTCGGGATTATATCTCTTTCAATACTTGTGTTACATTGTGTTAGTCAAATCATCAATCACTTTATTCTGATTTGTAAAATAACCAAGTTTGTAACCGATATGGTGAAATGCAAACGGTTTTTCCAGCCGTTACTGAAGTGAGGAGCAGAATCAGCAGTTCGTAGTATCACATTATCATGAAACATTGTCTAAACCTATAAAATTGTAGCCGGCTGACATGAAACAGTGGGAGCATAGGGTTGAGCTTGACTCAATACCTTTGCTTCTAACCCTCTGACATTCCGAACAGACTGCTTACGCTTTACAGTCCTTGTGCAACTCTCGCCTATTGTAAGGAATTCAGGTCTACTCATAGGGAGCAAGTAGAACATTCACCTTGACTATGAGAAAACCAATATTAAGTCAGTTGTATGTAGTCAAATTTGAACAATTACAACAAGAAGACAATATAGGCTTAGCAGAATTTTTCGAAGGAAGGATAAGTCATAAAGAACACATCTCAAAAGCACAAGAAAGTATATTGTGGCATGGATGAAAACTGGTGAAACGGGAAATCTGTGAAAATGCTATCATATCTGTTTTCGGTTTCAACCAAAATTAGACATCATCGAGGTAGAATCAATTCAACATGAAGGACTCATGTGCTGACAGTGTTAACCCGTAAGCCCGACCCTTACGTTTTGGAAAATCTACGTAAAAACAAAGTGCCAACTGAAAAAGACTTTTAGAAGCAAGAACCAATATGTTGCATGACTTTGATGGTGTTTCCACGCAAACTGTTCAGTTCTGTATCTTTTATCACCTGATGTGTAAATTGAACTCAACACTTACTGAGTATTGTTGTCCACATGTCAGAAAATTCAAATAAATACATGTGTATAGATCAATTTTCACAACTTGTTTTTCTCAACTCCTGAACCTGTGCTCGTATGTGGATAGAATGCTACAGCGAATTTTCCGGTGAAATAATATCTGACAGAGTGATAATGAACTGTGTGTGATTGTGAAATAATTATCGAACGAATTGTCTTGCGAACAGTATGAAAATAACTGAGAGTTAACTTTGAGTAATCACCGAGCACAAATGGAGGAAGAAAGAGAGTGAGGGAGTGTGTTTCAGACGTGTGAAGAATAGGACGGTGAAAGGAGAAGGGTTAGATTGAATCTCTTATCCATGCATACCTCAAGGCTCTCGATGCTAGTGGGTGAAGCCCTAGGAATATAATGGAATGAGACAAACACTCTCTTTATCGATTTCTAGTTCACCTCGTAGGTAAGTTTGAAGTTGCATGTTATTGATGATGACTATATGATCAGTGACCATGATGTTTTCGCCCACTTTACTACTCATGTATCCCCTACCTGCTGTTGGTTTGGTCATTATACTGTCGTCTTGAATCATTTCGGACTAAAATCGAATTGATTGATCGATATATCCTGCTGCAAATGAGGCATCGAACTGGTCTTTCAGATATTCAGAGTCGAATTCTTCTCCCCTTTGCTTTTTAGTAAAGTAGAAATGAGCTCTTGACATTGTCTTATGGGACGTTTTCCTCAAAGATTTGAAGCCAGTATAAATATCAACAAATCTGAATATTAAACAAACGTCTACATTCAAACAAATGCTGGTATCCAAAGCAAGGAATGAAATATCTCGATGCTTGAATATATAGTTGATGAGAACTCACAAACTTGCATCAGACGACAGTAAAGATGCAGTTGGATTTGAATACCATCACTGACTGGTTTTCCACACTCAGCTGTTGCTGGAAGCTGATGTGCATGGCTACGTCACATGAAATGCATACGATCGGTTTTCATAATTATATCGGGCTCGCAGCTATTCACAAATCCACAATGTTTAGTCATGACTAGCGAAATACAATAAGACCATGTGGCTTGCTGTTGAGAGTTCAAAGTAGCTCAATGTATTAGTTGGAATAAACTTAACCGTGAACAGGCGGACAGGCGGACATTTGGATGTTTAGTGCTGCATTTAGCCCATCCTACTCACGTTTCATCTTCTCAGTGATCTGTACTCGATATACTTTAAGCGGCTAAGCTAGTAAACAGCCAGGTTACTGAAATAAGTTTTGTACACATAAGATTGGATTGTTCTCACACACTGACTCAGACGAATAGAAAAATGCAAAGTTGAATGAAATTGAAATCTGAACTGTCCGTTTCATGTAATGCATCACAACGTGTCATTGGTCTGCTTGTTCATGAAATCGATTTTTGGTATCTGTCGAAACATTCCTCGAGGGCAAATACTACATTTCTCACTCATGATTGTCTTGTAGATTCAACTTGAAATTAGATGACATGGAAGTCTGCCACATGCCTGCGAATCACCACAGTAGTTGAAAACTGCTTATTATTTTCACATGATAAAAAGCGTGTACTTCAGTTGACATATATACATGTTTAGCTCCATTGACAGGTGCATGATGAACAGTGTACAGGAAGTGTCAAGTGGCACGTGAAGGCGAACAAAATGCGACAATTAACATAAGACAACATGTTTGTCAGTCATACCATCACTGATTCACGGTTAAGATGACTTTGTTGAGGAGACTATCCACAACGTGGATAAACTTATCAGAGAAAAACGTCGTCTCTGACAACACAATAGGTATTATGAAATTGTGGAAAATGCGAAATACCACGATTACGGTAATAGGACTCAGTGGGTTTCTCCATTTCTTCATCAGACACACTTCAGCGGACTGTGAGATTAGCCTCTGCGAAGTCTGCATTCTCAGGGGTGATTAGTGTGATGAATAGTGCTCAGACAAGATGCAGTTCATCCAAATTGACGGAGAGTGAATTATCATGATTACGATGCTATATTTTATTATTATTATTATTATTATTATTATTATTATTATTATTATTATTATTATTATTAGTCCCTTGGGTTCCTAGTGGAACATAGGGATTCAGTAGCATGTCTCCAGTGACCTCTGTTCTCTGAGATCTTTTGAACCTGGCTCCACGAAAGCCCAGAAGCTCTCATTTCCTCCTCTCACGACCTCCTCCATGTCACCCTCACCTCGGACACCCAACTCGTCGCTTCCCATGGGGATTCCACTCGAGTACCTGGCCTGACGCGTGATGTCCCCAGTCGGCCTTCTCAGTTCATGCCGAATCCATCTCCACTTCCTCCTGCATATTTGTTGCGTGATAGGTTCTTGGTTGGTTCGTTGCCAGCCAGAGCACCTTGTTGCTTATTCTTTCTGGCCATCTGATCTTCAGTAACCAGCCAGCGTAAGCAGTTGTTGATGAATGTCTGTAGTTTATTGGAAATCCCTTTCGTGACGTGCCAAGTCACTGAACCATACAGAAGCACTGACTTGACATTGGTGCTAAAAATCCGTATCTTGTTCCGCATGCTGAGTGCAGTAAAGCAGATCTCCACACTGGTTTCAGGCTAATGAATGCCTGTCTTGCTTTTCCGATTCTGACTTTGACATCCTCGTCTGTGCCTGTGCCGCCTGTAGTTGAAACAGTACTTCCTAGATAAGTGAAGGAGGTTACTTCCTTTAAGTTTCTCCCGTTGACGGTGATTGGAGTTTGTTGTTGTTGTTGATGGTGGTGGTGCGGTATCTTCATCACCTCCGTCTTCTCTATATTCACCTGAAGTCCCGTCTTCTCTATCCTGCCTCTTCCGTCAACTTGCTAGTTTTTGCCTGCAGATCTTCAAGTTTATGTGACATCAGGCACAAGTCATCACTGGCGAAATCCAAGTCTTCTAGGTTCTTTTCTGCAGTCCAGTGTATCCCCCTCTTCTCGCTGCCTACTGTTTGCTGCATGATCCAGTCCAGTCGACCACAATCAGGAATATCATGGGGGATAGTAGGCAACCTTGTTTTACTCCTGTCTCCACTTCACTTCAAAATCATCACTGAGCTTCCCATTGTGAATTACTTGGCTGGCATGTGGCATCTTCATATAGTTGTTGAATTAGGCGGATAAAAGTTTGCGATACTCTGTAGTGTTGATGCAGTTTTCGAATTACTTGTCGGTCGAGGCTGTCAAAGGCCTTCTCAAAGTCGATGAAGTTGAGGTGGAGAGGTGATTGCCATTCTGTGCTCTGTTCTATGATGATGCGAAGCGTTGCAATTTGGTCTGCACATGATTTGTACTTCGTGAAGCCTGCCTGTTCCGGTCGTAGTTTTGAATCCAGTTCATCTTTAAGCCTCTCCAGGATGATGCGGCTTAATATTTTCCTTTTTTTGGTTTTACAGGAGAGTGATTCCGCACCAGTTCTTGCAAACACTCAGGTCTCCCTTCTTCGGCAGTTTGACAAGATAACCCTTCTTCCAATCGTTGGGCTGGTACCTTCCCTTCCTTCCACACCTTGTGCAATATTGGTGTGAGCATGTCTGCTGTTGTCTCTGCGTCTGTTCTCAGTGCTTGTGGATGGATTCCATCTGGTCCTGCTGCTTTCCCGCATTTAAGTAGGTTTATGGTGTTCAGGACTTCGACTTTTGTTGGAGGATTTATGTTCACTTGTAATTCAGCGGCTGCAGGTGGTATTTCTGGACGAAGTGCAGGTAGTGGTGGTGGTCGATTCAAGAGCTTCTTGAAGTGGTCGGCCCATTGTTTCCTTTGTTTCTCTTCTTTCGTATTTAAATTTCCTTCTTCATCTTTTATTGGTTTCATCTGTGTTGATCTCTTCCCTGATAACAACCTGGTTATTTGATACAATGTTGTCAGGTCTCTATCTCTTCTACCTGCAGCCTGTTCTGCTTCACCTACCAGTGTCTCGTAGAAGTGTCTTTTGTCTTCGCGTGCACTCTTCTTTACTTCTTTGACTACTGTTTCATACATTGTGCTCAGTTCCTCTTGTCGTTGAGCATCCTTGCACTGGTTTATCTTCTGTTTCACCATCCTCCTCTCCCCCATCTATCAGCTTCCAGGTATCCGTCGAGATCCATTCCTTGTCTTGCCTCTTCTTCTTCCTTCCTAATACTGTTGTGCAGGTTTCTTTCCACATAGCTTTCAAAGATTTCCAGTGTTCTTCCACACAGGTTTCTTCAGGGATGTTCCTCGATATCTCCCATTTTGTTCTGATGTCTGGCTGACGTGAAGATCTCCTTTGTAGTTTCATCCTTCAGTTTCGAGTGTTGTACTTGAACTGCGGTCTATCACCAGTTTCCTTGAAGGCTTTTAACTTGATTTGGAAGGTTCCTTGCACTAGATAGTGAGTGGTGTGAACCTACATCTGCTCCTCTTCTTGACCTTGTGTTAAGTAGACTGACTGCGTCTCCATTTTCTTGAGATTGAGATGAAGTCGATTTGATTTTTGGTGTGTCCATCTGGTGAAATCCATGTCGCTTTGTGGATATCCTTGTGCCTGAACACACTGCCTCACCTCCAATCACCGAATCGTTGAATACGCAGAATTCTGCAAACAATTCTCCATTCTCGTTCATCACCTCACCTAGCGCTTCTCGACCCATGGTTAGTTCTCTTCCTGTGTTGTCCCCTCCCAGTTTGGCATTCATGTCTCCCATTAGAATTTTGATATCGCCAACTGAGGCGGTGTCTTGTCCAGTGTTGATTGAAGTTGTCTGTAGAAATCCTCCTTTTTCTCTTCATCTGCGTCTTCATTATTTGTAGGTGCATAGCATTGTATGATTGTGACCTTCCTTCCTTTTGAGTTGAATCTTGCTGTCATGATCCAGGAGGTGATTGGTTCCCACTGTATGAGAGCCTTCGATGCTCTTGGGGACATCATGATAGCCACTCCGATACTCAGTGTGCTCGTGGTTGTCGTCTGGGTGACAGTAACGGAGTAGATTATTGATTCTCCAGTTGACAGTTTGGAGACTCCACTTCCATTCCATCTGCTTTCGCAGATCCCAAGCACTTCGATGTGATACCTTCTCATCTCGTTTGCAATCTAGGCTGCCTTACTGGGTTCAAACATCGTGCGGACATTCCATTTCGCTTTCATCGAGAGAAGACACATCGGCCAATTGGCTTCCCGAAGGCAGGCTTTCACCAACTGGCGTCATTTCGCCTCTCCGATTCCAGCGAGGAATAAGTTTGTTTTTATTTTTTATATTTTGTTTGTTCTTTGAAGTTTGTTTAGCGGTTAGATTTGTTTTACGGGGTAGGGTTGCTATCCCTATGCCCAACCTTCCCTCTTTACCCGGGCTTAGGACCGGCTAGTAACTAGTGAACTGGCTAACCAGGCGAGGTTACTACCCGACATGCGTAATAGAAATGACGCAACACCTATATCAGAGATATTGAAAATTTGACTCTCAAAAACAAGGAATGTGAAATGACAGGACTATAAAAATCAGATGTCGAAAGTAGTGTGATTCCATTGATACGATTATGAGTAACAGTCTATGTTCGATACGTGATCAAGTAAATAATACTCTGTCACTGTGTCAAATAAACAAATCTAATATGAACCAACTAAAGAATTATTCAGGATTAAAACGCTGACCTCTTCAAGGGTTACTATCTTAGTTTTCTCACTTTAAGTTTAACACAGTTATGTGTGACAAAACCATTGGAAAACAACGTCCATTTGTTCCTCAAGCAACTAGACATACAGTGCTCGATAAACTGCATAAAGTATCATGTTATCAGCGCTGCGATTAGGCTGATCAATGAAAGGTTAATTTGACCATATATCAGTCCTCAAGTAAAACATTGGATGCCAACATGTTTGAATGTCAAAGAATAAAAATTCATCGTCACACCAAAACTTCACTTGACCAGTTTATTACGCCCGCTACCAGATTTCAGCATATCCATATAAATATAGTAAGACTACCATCACTTTCCAATGCTTTCAACTATCTTCTTACATGCATAAGTCGATTAGCTTCCGAGTAAGGTCACTGTTCTATTGCCATATATTTCAGCCTAAATAGCTGTCAAAACATTATTGAACCACTAGATATCCAACTTTGGTTCCCCCTCAGTCATCACTACTAATCGACGTGCACAGATAGACAGTTGCTTATCCCAACAGCTAACTAACATGCTTGGCTCAAATGTATACGCGTGACAATATGTCACCCTATTTCTATTGGAATGGTGGAAGGCCTACACAGACAACTTAAAGTAGCACATACTGCTGCTCTGTAGATAATAACTCGCCAACAGAACTAGGTTTCGTACTGCTCAGGATTCAAGCCGCCTTCCTGCATGGTTAAAGGTAATTGTCGAAGAAGAAATGTGTTTGTCTCGATTGCTTGGCGAAAGCTATGGCTACATGCATAAAAAACCAACAGCTTTGTATAGAAAAGAGAGCCAATGTAACCCTTCTGCTTTCACCGTCTCAAGCCTCACCCATCCAAAACGCACTCCGTCGTTCCATTCTGCCTTCCGTTCTACTCACAGATTACGCAAAATCATCACTCAGTTGTTTACATACAGTTTCCAAGACAACTCACTCAATAATCATTTCGCAATCATACACATTTATTGTCATTCTACCAGCTATTTACGTTCACACCTAGTGGAACATTAAATCACAAACCAAGAGGTGAAAGTTGATCATCTGCATATTCTAAGGTGTGTTATCTGGCATGCTGAAAAACTGATTTCATCTCGTTTGCAATCTAGGCTGCCTTACTGGGTTCAAACATCGTGCGGACATTCCATTTCGCTTTCATCGAGAGAAGACACATCGGCCAATTGGCTTCCCGAAGGCAGGCTTTCACCAACTGGCGTCATTTCGCCTCTCCGATTCCTGCGAGGAATAAGTTTGTTTTTATTTTTTATATTTTGTTTGTTCTTTGAAGTTTGTTTAGCGGTTAGATTTGTTTTACGGGGTAGGGTTGCTATCCCTATGCCCAACCTTCCCTCTTTACCCGGGCTTAGGACCGGCTAGTAACTAGTGAACTGGTTAACCATGCGATGCTATATATACATATATATTGATAACCAAATAACAGTAGAAGTTGTAAAAGTAGTAATTGAGCCCTGCTGATATTATTATTATTTGTCTCTTGGGTTCGTATTGGAGCATACGGCTTCAGTAGCACTTCTTCATTTCACTCTCTTCTCTGCAATCTTTTGAACCTGGCTCGACAACATCCCACAAGCTCTCATTTCTTCCTGACACCATCTCTTCCATGTGATCATCGCCTCTGACGCCCAACTCGTCGCTTCTTATCTGGGTTCTGCTCGAGTGCCTGGCCTGGGGCGTAATGTCCGCAGTCGGCCTTCTCAGTGTATGCCAAACCCATCTCCAATTCCTTCAAGTGCATAGCTGTTTAGCGATAGGATCCAGGTCGGTTGATGCGTTGCCAGAGTTCCTTGTTGCTTATTCTTTCTGGCCATTTGAGCTTCACTAACGAGTGCAGGCAGTTGTTGATGAATATCTGTAGTTTGTTGGAAGTGCTTTTCGTGACGCACCAAGTTTCCGAAGCATCACACAGAAGCACTGACTTTACATTAGTGTTGAATATCCCGATCTTGTTCACGCTTTACGCTGAATGCAGAGCAGTATATCTCCACACCGATTTCAGGTTAATGAAGGCCTGTCTTTCTGTCTTTCCGATCCTGGCTGCTTTGACATCCTCATCTGTGCCACCGCTTGTAGTCGAAACGATGCTGCCTAGGTAGGTGGGTAGGTGAACGAGACTCCTTCCTTTAGGTTTCTCCCATTGATGGTGATTGGTACTTGTTGTTGGTTGGTTGGTTGGTTGGGTATCTTCATCACTTCTGTCTTCTCCACATTCACTTGAAGTCCAACCTTCACTGCTGCTTCTTCTGCCAACTTGTTAGCTTTCGTCTGTAGATCTTCGAGTTTGTGCCACAAGACATTGGACAGAAATCATGATCGGCAGCGAAGTCCAAATCTTCTTCTATTGTCTTTTCATCGGTAAAACAGCGTATGCCCATCTTCTCGCTCCTCACAGTTGTCTGTTGCATGATCCAGTCCAGTCCAGTACAGTCGACCACAATCAGGAAGAGCATCGGTGATAGTAGACGGCAGCCTTGTCTTACTCCTGTCTTCACTTCATTTCACTTCACTTCAAAGGCATCACAGACCTTTCCATTGTGAATCACTCGGCATGTGGCCTGATCATATAGCATATAGCAGCTGTTGAATGAGGTTTGTGGCACTAAAACCGTAGTGTTGAAGCAGCTGCCTGCCAAATTACTTCTTGGTCAACGCTGTCGAAGGCTTTTTCAAAGTCGATAAAGTTGAGGTAGAGTTGAGTTGAATTGGGTTGGGTTGAGTTGACTGCCATTCTACTCTCTGTTCTATGATGATGCGTAGTGTAGTGTTGCAATTTGATGCGCATATGATTTGTTCTTTCTGAATCCAGCCAGCCAGTCCGTTCCGATCATAGTTTTGAATCTAGCGCATCCTTTAGTCTCTCCAGGATGATGCGGTTTGATATTTTGCTTGGTGTGGACAGCAGCAGCATGATTCCTCGTAAGTTCTTGTGAACTAGCTAGCTAGGCGAGGTTCCTCCTGATATACTCCTTTTACGTTATTATTCTCTTTCTTTGTTATTCACATTTCCCCTACCTAGGTTAAGGGCACCCATTTCAGTCGGATGGAATACCAACCACCGGATTCTCACGGTAAGAGTTTCACTCTTCAAACAACATATTTCCCACACACACGTACCCACTGTGATTAAACAATCAGAAAGACACAGAGTTTTAGGAAACTTGAATCTGCACTGTTCACTCACCGTGAAATATTACACTGTGTTTCACTGTCACCATTAAAGCTCTCGTAGCCACAGTTTACTATTCCGACGTGGACATGCGTTGACAATAATGGCTGAACTAATGATATACCTTCAGGTTTAGTGCCTTACAGTAGTTACCTAGGAAAGAACAGCAACCAAATCCTAAACTATTTCAGCATAATTTGTGTACACAGATTCTGTGGTTGTTCTGTTCACACCTAGCTGGACATTAAATCACAAACCAAGAGGTGAAAGGTGATCATCTGCATATTCTTAGCTGTGTCATCTGGCATGCTGAAAAATTAATGCAACGAACCACAGGTTCATGATATACTGATTGCTTAATAAATATCAGTTATTGTTTTCTATGGTGACTTCTTCGTCAACTTTAATCTTTGTTTACAATCCCTGAGTTAAAAATATATTTATACTTCAAGCGATTCTATTCCGACAACTGCTTTTGAATCACAAGAATTGAACCCATCTACGAGTTTAGTCAGATGCCGACCATAAGTGACACTTAACCATGAATTCGACAAGTTGCATTTCATTATTTTCCTTCAGATCATAAAAGACACTGAACACAAACACATAGATGGAGCTTAAGAAGTGTGAAGCCCCATCGGAGAAAATTCTCACCAATTTCGAATCACCAGACTGTGCCATGTTGACCTCACTCCTCCTTTTACGCAATCGTGAAATCCGAACCCGAGGTTTTTATTTCCTTTCTCACTGAAAATGACGGAAGTATTTCACAGGCTCACCAATTACCACCACATCATTTTGAATATTATTCATGTAAAACTGATGAATTCCCACACAGTTACACATTCAGTGAAGCATTTCCCCACAAGATGTCTCATTAGAGGTGTCCTGTGAAATGCAGTTTCTTCGGTAGTCATCCATTTGGTCTAGATCGACTATGAGCTGAAAATAGAGCTATCATTTTCTTCAGAAACGGATTGCTGTTAATTGATTACTTACAAGAATTTTGACGGAAAATTATCACGTCCCTCTTTCCATTTTCATAACACGATTGAGTTGGTTTAAAAAGAAGTTGATGAAAATGGCTCGTCAATTGTTGAAAAACTATCCACAGCATAAAAAGCATTTTACTGAGCTGACTTGCCACACCTTTGAAAAGGCAATGATAAAATGATGATTTAACCTGAAAACTTCCAGGAGTCACGGTCATGAATAATAGGGTTATGAAAGTGAATTGTACTTTTTCTCGATGAATGCAATTAACTGGATGCCACAATATGCGTTTAAGCATATACTAATTTATCACGTGTCTGAGGTTAACCTATTCACCACGTTTAGTTAGCTTGATCACCTAACCGCAAAATACATAGGTGCCTTCGAATGCCTTAGTAAACCACCAGTATGCATTACATATGTGTGAGAAGAAGCAACTGTGATAGAAATGCGAAAGCAGATCATATGGAAAACAGCTGACTCAGAAGCTGTGGTCAGTTACCATCAAGAGCTCAGTGTGTTACATCACTGAAAGACTGCACACACATCTCACTTCAAATCCAGTGTTATCTAATATCCAGAAATATGGCTACAGGAAGCAACCAAGATTGAAAATCAACACTTTAAGCCATCAGCCGTTGAGATAGAAATGTTTTTGTTTCAGGTTTTGATTTATGGTTACATGTTGACAAAACAACCTCATTAGACGATTCCCTATGTGATGTAACCAATTAGATTGCGTTACCCTATATTTGGCCTAGGACGTATATAGTTTAACAAATAAAGTGATATTTGCAGTCATAGGCAAGCCTTCGTCTTTTGATATTTGCATGAATCAGTGGAGAAAAAGATGCTGATGGAGGAATAGCCAGGTTGGTATTTGCTTCTAGTGTGTCGCTGAATTTAATATCGTTATTACTCACGCCTTATCCCATTCGGCTACTTCATACAAGTGACAGATAGCTTTGAATTCGAACCAACTCTGCATTCAAACACCCGAAAATGTCTTTCTTTGCATCAAATACCAGTGCTTTCTTGAATGCAGGAGAATCAGTTCCCAATTCGCTACTCAGAAATGCTTGCATGCATGCACGTTTCTCTTTCCATATGTACACCGTGTGAGCAGAAACTACTGCTCTAAGAATAATCCTAATCGATAATGTTTAAACACCTCATTTCGTCGATACTCGCATCAAGTCCTACAGCTACACACGAAAGGATACCATACAAAAACCTTGAATGCACTAGGAATCCAGTTGCTGACATTCCAAAGAGGAGGATTTCAAGTTCCCTTAGATGAACAATTGATGCAACAAAGTTAGGATTCAGTCACTCTTCTACGAAAATTTCATCAATTTGAATTCGACTCAAAAAACCTCCACGTGTGATAAACTCGCCTTCTCTTTTGACGCTGAGTGTATCGATAGGTGAACAGCAGTGCTATCTGATAAGATTTGGAAATGATATCTTCAGTGCTCACGCCTAGATGATAGGAGATCCATAAGCAGCGCGGTAATTGAAAATCTCAACAACACTGACCACATAGTATCAACACGTGACGTCCTGCATGGTTAAAGTGATTGTCGAAGAGGAAATGTGTTTGTCTCGATTGCTTGGCGAAAACTATGGCTACATGCATAAGAAACCAACAGCTTTGTATAGAAAAGAGACCCAATGTAACCCTTCTGCTTTCACCGTCTTAGCCCTCACCCATCCAAAACGCACTCCGTCGTTCCATTCTGCCTTCCGTTCTACTCACAGATCACGCAAAATCATCACTCAGTTGTTTACACACAGTTTGCAAGACAACTCACTCAATAATCATTTCGCAATCATACACAATTTATTGTCATTCCACCAGCTATTATTTCACATGAAAAATTCCTGTCACATTCTGTTCGTATTCGAACAGCGGTGAAGGAGGTAAGAACAAAAGGCTGTGGACAGAAATTTATACAAGCGTATTTATGTGAATGACCTGGCATAAAGATAACAATGCTCACTGGGCGTTGAGTGCATCTTACTCGTCAGGTGATAAAGAAGACTAAAAGTGACAATGTAAGTGGCGGCACTATAAGAATGAAGGAAGAGAAAGACTGTTGCTACTAAAAGTCATTTCCAGTTGGAGTTTTTCGTTTACGAAGATTTTCGAGGACATAATTATCAATTTTTGATGACAACACTGTCATAACCTTGGCTTTTGCATCTTTGAACTCAGGTGATGCCTTGATTTTGGCCAATTCAGCGTCGTCTTGTCCACCCGAAAACGAATCGATGATCGAGTTTTGCAAATACAATCAGGAAATAAACAAATGTGTCAGTAAAACTTGTCTTCTCAAGAATAAGCAATGGACATCAACGTGACTACAAGAATCTATTACAAAGAAGACTGTTTGCAACAAACAAATATTGTGGTCACCTCACCGACTTCATCAGTGTTCAACGTGTGTTTGAACCTTTGTGAGAGCCAACTATTTTCACTTCGCTGACCACTATCGAGTCCTGCCACTGAATAACACTAGATGTCTCTTCCATATGCACCCAACGAATGAGAAGGTGTTCATCACCAATCTAAATCAATTCCATCTTAAAATTTAGTGACATCTCCACATACAATGTAATGAGGGAAAATACACATGGATGATTACTAGTCAGTCCCATTTCGTACCTCTTTAAATCTCCAACGATAATTGGACTAGACGAAAATTGAAGACAAGTGGACTTCGATCCACACGTCAGAGCGGTAGAATGACTGTATGAGTGTATGGTGTGTGTGTGTGTGTGTGTGTACGCGTTCAAGCCTACACACAGCAGCTCGCATTAATCATTTCAATCAGGTCAGAAGAGCGAGCACTGACAATGCGGAAAGTTCATAAGGTGACTGACAAAGTGCAACCAACTACGACACAACATCGTCAGTGCATTCAACATCCTCACCAACATCAGAAATATTCTACTAACTGTCCACTCTGGAATATGAGACACAAAATCATAATCCCACATACAACCGTGAAATTACATGGCCAATGAAGTGCAAAAACACAATATGACATCAACCTACATCCCACTGTGAACGCACTACAACATGAATATTTACTTACTTGGAGTTTTTCTGAGCACACCACACTCATTATGACGAAGAAACACACGACAAGATATTCAACCTGAAAAGAAATGCAGAGGAAATAACGACTCGTTTCTGTCTTATGAGAAGTGAGACAACTGCAAACAACTAGTTCATGGCTTTCACAGGCACCATATTTCAATGCCCGTGGATGAGCTTCATGATGTGATATCGACTACACTACATGATGGTGACAGTTGTCCCTTGCAGCCACGTGTTCAGCAGCTTCAACCAATTGATGCTGGTAGATTCTTGAGATCCTGGTGGATCGGTTGTTGCGGCCACCGATTGGGTGATCGATGGATTGTACATTGTGTTGATTTTTCAAGCCACTCAGTCAGCGTTATTCGAGTAATCAACCGGGGAATGACTGCACAACACTCGTTGAGTTGAAATGATTCCTCCATGTGGTTGCATACATAGTCATCTGTTGTCAACTTACGTGCATTTTGATGTCGACTGTGGACTTGTAACGCCAACTAACAATTGTCCTCCTTATATACTCTAAGGGCTAACACTGTTAGTATACCATTGCACTTTTGCCGTCCAATTGTGTTTCATGTTGAGAATGACTGAATTATTGTCCTCTGTGTAGGCGAATATTGTTATTTCGATATTTGTTTCGAATAGTCGACAAGATCAAAACACGGACAAGCAAATGCTTCAGATTGTTTCCGCACCACTCATGAATGTGTTTGCACATATTTCGATTTCCTTGTGTGTGTGTGTGTATATGCTGATAATGACAACGATTTATGTGACAAAATGTTGACAAAGTAAAGGGATCGATTGAGTTTGGTGTTATTCTGTTTAGTGTAATCCATTGTTCATAGTCACATTGTTCGAGCAGAAATAATGGACATGATTCGGCAAACCATTGAATGACCATAAGCATCAGCTGACGCTACCGAAAATTGTTTCTTTAATATTCTGATTTGCCAAAATATAGATACTCATTTTATACCTCAAACATTTCATACATTTGGGAGATTTAACTATTTTATCGTGTTTATGCACACTGAGTTTTCTGGGGTTACATTTTCAAATGATGTGACGTATTTTAGGAACATTTCTGGGATGCCAGCTTATCCATACGTAAGCATTTTTCTTTCTTGCTTCAACGACCCACTTTTTACCGGATTTGCTCCTACTAACATTTGAAAGTTTTATAACGTGGAGACCTACAAAGACAGGAAACTATTTGTATTTGATGAATCTCGATTATGAGCTTGTATTTCGGGGGATTTGTTTCGATGCTCTTCATTCCCCTTTGCTGAAGTTCATTGCTGTGTCATACCGTTTGGATTGAAAATACTAAGCATTCACTGACTCATCTGTCAGTCACCTGCAGAGAATCGCTTCCGTATTTCCTCATCTCAAGCCGAATAACCTATAGTACAGTCAAAAACTAAGTGGTTGGCACCTATTAAAATGTCTATCTGGTGGAGTAAAACATTGAATCAGTCGTTGATCAAAGTTCGTTTGTTCACAATATGAGTTTGTTTACGTAACAATGATTGTATTTTCGACAGTATCGCATATGCCGTTTGACAGCTGATCGCTGAGGCAACTGGCAGAAACTAAAAGGGTTAATGTTAGCCCACCTTATAAGTTTATTCTAGGTGAATGTCTCACTTTGTAAGGAGACCAGCATCTCCTTTGGTTGTAGTGATTTTCGACAAAACCTGGGGCTACCGCTTCCATATATTCACTATATCTCGCATTAAAATGCCTTGACTTGACAGGAGTCGATTGGAATCTTTATGACGAAATCAGTCCGCTGTTTCAGAAAATATTAAAGGTGTTTTTCTCACAACACGTTTGGGGCACAATGTACTGTTCCACGCTTTTTCAGCAGCATTGTGAACCCAGAATAGAGTATACTTCGTACCCTGAAGATGTGCATAGTTTAATTTAAATTTACGTCTTACATCAATTTGAAGAGGGCTTATGGAATAATGAAGCATGGAAACGACTAACTGGACGTCATCCTGTCTGTATGAATTAAGCGCTTGCGAATAGCTAAGGTATATTATTGTTTACTGAATGCACACAGAACCGAAGACAGCATGGAGTGGGATTGTGCACTTACCAGGAACTAAGATCTTATCAGCAACTCATGAATGTGTGCAGGAACATTTCAACATCGTTTCTGATAGCTTTCATCATTCTGGAAGACTCCAAACAGATGTAAATGTGCAGCTGAATTGTTGGTAAAGTTAGCAGGATAAATGAACTGTAACGTTGTAGGGAATCAGGCTGAGTCACCTAATGTCGTTCCTTGCGTCATACAAGGATCTAGTATTTCTGCTTAAAACCACCCACCAACTGTGGAAAGTAGCCTACACGGAGTAATCATGGTTTATTTAGTCGATATACATACTAATTGTGTGTCGATTAACAGCTATTGTCACATCAATTTAGGGTGCAAACTGCCAGCAATGATCATAATATCAAAATATTAGGTGCCAATTCAGGGGTGGAAACAATCAATGAAACTGTCCAGTCCCATGGAGATGTTAATGTATTATGAAAGCGGACCAATAAAAACATACTGATAGAATTACCAGCTGCACATATGGATGCCATTCGTTTGGTCCACGTACAGTGTGCGGATGTCATCGCTTGGAGTCCCGAAGATGTTGGGAGAATCCCAGTGGTACAACACTTAACCAGTATGTCTGATTATGCACCAATAAAACAAGCAGCTTATGCTAACCCACAGAGTTCCAACCTCAGTTTGTAAGCATGACAAAGCATATGTCACAAAAGCATACAACTGTTCCATCTCCCTTTTTGAAACTTACATGACATTGTTAGTTAAAAAAGAAAAGGGAAGGCTCCACCTTTATATAGACTGTCTGAAGTTGATTGCCGTTACTTAGTAGGGTTCGTTTTCATCCTTGTGTTTTGGCGAAACTCTGGAAGCGTTATTAGTCCCATGTTCGTCCTCTATCACTAGTTTGGCCTCTGGACCATGACAGGTGGAGGTGCACTCAAACGACCATCCAACGACTGTGTGCAATATCCGAATGACGTTGTGTGAATTACAAACAGTTATTTTCGGGTTGATGAATGCTCCTGTAACTTTTCAGGGTCAAAATTATGCTATGCTTAAAAAACTTTTGTCCAATATATCAATAGTTTACTTGGTTGACATTGTGTTATTCAGCAGTGTGGATGATGAGCAACTGAATCGAATTCGCACGAATTTTGAAAGATATCGGACAAAAACACAACCTTCAAACTGTTGTCTAACGTTGATTGATATGAAATTCTGCGGTCGTGTTGCGAGATCATAAGGAGTACGTAGAGACTCTAAAAAGACAGCTGTAGTTAAAGAGTGATCAACACCAATATGTATGAACCAGCTGCATAAACGTTTACAACTATCAGCTTCCTATCACAGGTGTATAAAATTTATGCAGAAATTGCAGCATCTCTTATCCATCCAAAAATAAAAACTTTCGATTCATCTGGTTGGTTGAATGCCAGAATACATTTTCATCCCAGGAGAACCTTCTGTAGTCGGTGCTTATTTTGACTGTTCTAAATATGTCATCTACTAGCAGCAGTTATGACCTGGACACAGAGTGGAACACTCATGTGTGCAGTACCCTTTCGAGTAAGTGTATGTGGAAAGCAGTACGTAAATAGATACGGAAACCGCATTGGACCTTGATGCTAGATGTTGAAAGTCAACCGGCAAGCAACCACTGACCTAGCTTTGTGCTTGTTAACACTTACTGTCTGCTACCGAATTATAGTGTTACGCACTGCAACTCCTGGCTGCATTGCAAAATTTCTTAGACTAAATTCAACTAGTGCTAAGCACCAAGAACTAAAACGTTACGTCGAATATCCACTGATAACTAATTTGTTTAAATTTCAATCAACCTTTTATTTCCTTTGTAAAAACTATGTAGTTATCGCAACAGACCAAAAGTTAAAAAAAGGCTAGTCACTCAAACACAAGCGTGATCGAAATAAAACAATTGATTTCAGTAAATCTAATAGCACCTAACTCAATCAATCCCTCTACTTTGTCAACATTTTGTCACATAAATCGTTGTCATTATCAGCATATACACACACACACACAAGGAAATCGAAATATGTGCAAACACATTCATGAGTGGTGCGGAAACAATCTGAAGCATTTGCTTGTCCGTGTTTTGATCTTGTCGACTATTCGAAACAAATATCGAAATAACAATATTCGCCTACACAGAGGACAATAATTCAGTCATTCTCAACATGAAACACAATTGGACGGCAAAAGTGCAATGGTATACTAACAGTGTTAGCCCTTAGAGTATATAAGGAGGACAATTGTTAGTTGGCGTTACAAGTCCACAGTCGACATCAAAATGCACGTAAGTTGACAACAGATGACTATGTATGCAACCACATGGAGGAATCATTTCAACTCAACGAGTGTTGTGCAGTCATTCCCCGGTTGATTACTCGAATAACGCTGACTGAGTGGCTTGAAAAATCAACACAATGTACAATCCATCGATCACCCAATCGGTGGCCGCAACAACCGATCCACCAGGATCTCAAGAATCTACCAGCATCAATTGGTTGAAGCTGCTGAACACGTGGCTGCAAGGGACAACTGTCACCATCATGTAGTGTAGTCGATATCACATCATGAAGCTCATCCACGGGCATTGAAATATGGTGCCTGTGAAAGCCATGAACTAGTTGTTTGCAGTTGTCTCACTTCTCATAAGACAGAAACGAGTCGTTATTTCCTCTGCATTTCTTTTCAGGTTGAATATCTTGTCGTGTGTTTCTTCGTCATCATGAGTGTGGTGTGCTCAGAAAATACTCCAAGTAAGCAAATATTCATGTTGTAGTGCGTTCACAGTGGGATGTAGGTTGATGTCATATTGTGTTTTTTTGCACTTCATTGGCCATGTAATTTCACGGTTGTATGTGGGATTATGATTTTGTGTCTCATATTCCAGAGTGGACAGTTAGTAGACTATTTCTGATGTTGGTGAGGATGTTGAATGCACTGACGATGTTGTGTCGTAGTTGGTTGCACTTTGTCAGTCACCTTATGAACTTTCCGCATTGTCAGTGCTCGCTCTTCTGACCTGATTGAAATGATGATTGCGAGCTGCTATGTGTAAGCTCGAACGCGTACACACAAACACACACATACATGCATACAGTCATACAGTCATTCTACCGCTCTGACGTGTGGATCGAAGTCCACTTGTCTTCATTTGTCGTCTTGTCCGATTTTCGTTGGAGATTTGAAGAGGTACGAAATGAGACTGACTAGTAATCATCCATGTGTATTTTCCCTCATGACATTGTGTGTGGAGATGTCACTAAATTTGAAGATGGGATTGATTTAGATTGGTGATGAACACCTTCTCATTCGTTGGGTGCATATGGAAGAGACATCTAGTGTTATTCAGTGGCAGGACTCGATAGTGGTCAGTGAAGTGAAAATCGTTGGCTCTCACAAAGGTTCAAACACACGTTGAACACTGATGAAGTCGGTGAGGTGACCACAATATTTGTTTGTTGCAAACAGTCTTCTTTGTAACAGATTCTTGTAGTCACGTTGATGTCCGTTGCTTATTCTTGAGAAGACAAGTTTTACTGACACATTTGTTTATTTCCTGATTGTATTTGCAAAACTCGATCATCGATTCGTTTTCGGGTGGACAAGACGACGCTGAATTGGCCAAAATCAAGGCATCACCTGAGTTCAAAGATGCAAAAGCCAAGGTTATGACAGTGTTGTCATCAAAAATCGATGATTATGTCCTCGAAAATCTTCGTAAAAACAAAGCTTCAAATGCAAAACATTCATGAGTGGAAGACCGAAGTTTTTCACGTATTCTAATTACAGTTTCTTTGTTTGATTTGTTTCTTGAATTTTGACGTTTGTCAACTCAAATAAAGCTCTTTTGTTTTTATCTTGTGTTTTTATTGTGATGTATTTTTTTGTGTGAAATGCTGTCTGTCTCTCTTCTGGACTGTTTCATGGCACTGCTTTAAACGTTTTTAAATAATCTGTAATTGTTTATGTGTACCAAATATTACGTAGGTGTTTAAATTTAAACTTTGAGTAATATTTGTCACCGCGTTGCACTAGTACATTCATATTCAGATGAGCAATAAGCATTTACTACTACATGCCTATCTTATATTAAAGCGACCGACTGCGTCCATATTCTTGTGTGTATAAATAAGAAAAATATTATAGCACATGATCTGCTACATGTCACCCTTGCCTCCGACGCCCAACTCATCGTTTCCCATTCGGGTTCCACTCAAGGGCTTGACAGTTGATGTACCCAAATCGGTCTTCTCAGTGTGTGTGCGATCCAGGCAAATCCAATCCATCTCCACTTTCTACAGCACATTCGTTGGACGACGGGTTCTCAGTTAGTTCGTTCCCAGGCCACAGTAACTTCTTGCTTATTCTTATCATTCTGGCCATGTGATCTGACCTTCAGTATGGAGTGAGCGTAGGCGGAAGCTGTTCATGAATATCTGTAGTTTGTTGGAAGTGCTTTTCGTGACGCACCAAGTTTCCGAAGCATCACACAGAAGCACTGACTTTACATTAGTGTTGAATATCCCGATCTTGTTCACGCTTTACGCTGAATGCAGAGCAGTATATCTCCACACCGATTTCAGGTTAATGAAGGCCTGTCTTTCTGTCTTTCCGATCCTGGCTGCTTTGACATCCTCATCTGTGCCACCGCTTGTAGTCGAAACGATGCTGCCTAGGTAGGTGGGTAGGTGAACGAGACTCCTTCCTTTAGGTTTCTCCCATTGATGGTGATTGGTACTTGTTGTTGGTTGGTTGGTTGGTTGGGTATCTTCATCACTTCTGTCTTCTCCACATTCACTTGAAGTCCAACCTTCACTGCTGCTTCTTCTGCCAACTTGTTAGCTTTCGTCTGTAGATCTTCGAGTTTGTGCCACAAGACATTGGACAGAAATCATGATCGGCAGCGAAGTCCAAATCTTCTTCTATTGTCTTTTCATCGGTAAAACAGCGTATGCCCATCTTCTCGCTCCTCACAGTTGTCTGTTGCATGATCCAGTCCAGTCCAGTACAGTCGACCACAATCAGGAAGAGCATCGGTGATAGTAGACGGCAGCCTTGTCTTACTCCTGTCTTCACTTCACTTCACTTCACTTCAAAGGCATCACAGACCTTTCCATTGTGAATCACTCGGCATGTGGCCTGATCATATAGCATATAGCAGCTGTTGAATGAGGTTTGTGGCACTAAAACCGTAGTGTTGAAGCAGCTGCCTGCCAAATTACTTCTTGGTCAACGCTGTCGAAGGCTTTTTCAAAGTCGATAAAGTTGAGGTAGAGTTGAGTTGAATTGGGTTGGGTTGAGTTGACTGCCATTCTACTCTCTGTTCTATGATGATGCGTAGTGTAGTGTTGCAATTTGATGCGCATATGATTTGTTCTTTCTGAATCCAGCCAGCCAGTCCGTTCCGGTCATAGTTTTGAATCTAGCGCATCCTTTAGTCTCTCCAGGATGATGCGGTTTGATATTTTGCTTGGTGTGGACAGCAGAAGCATGATGGTGGTATTGTTCGACTCAAGAGTTCTTTGAAGTGGTCAGATCACAATTTCTTCTCTTCCTTCCCTTTGGTAACCACGTTCCCTTCACTATCACTCACCAGTTTCATCTGAATTGATCTCTTCCCAGATAGCAACCTGGTCATTTGATATAGTGTTGTCTCGTCGCTGCTACCAGCCGGCAGCCTGTTCTGCTTCACTTGCCAGTGTGTCGTAGAAGTGTCTTTCGTCTGTGTGCGCACTCTTCTTCACTTCTTTGTCCAGTGTAGTGTTTTGCAGATTGTATTCAGTTCCTCTTCTCTTTGTGCATCTTTGCACTGCACTTCACTGTTTCATCTTCTGCTTCACCCTCACCATCACCACCACCACCACCACCACCATCACCATCACCACCATCACCATCACCGTCACCATCACCATCACCATCACCGTCACCGTCACCGTCACCGTCACCGTCACCATCACCATCACCATCACCATCTTACTCTCCCTGTTCTATCAGCTCCCATGTGTCCGTCGAGATGCATTCCTTGTCTTGCCTCTTCTTCTTCCTTCCAACACGGTTGTGCAGGTCGCTCTCCACATAGCTTTCAAAGACTTCCAGTGTTCTTCCACACAGGTTTCTTCAGGGATGTTGCTCAATGTCTCCCATTTTGTTCTGATGTCTGGCTGACGTGAAGATGTCCTTTGTAGTTTCGTCCTTCAGTTCAGTTTTTGGTCTGAGTGTTGAACTTGAACTGTGGTTGTCTATCACCAACTTCTGTGAAGACTTTCACCTTGATTTGAAGTAAGGTTTCTTGCCCTAGTTAGTGAGTGGTGTGAACCTACATCTGCTCCCGCTCCCGCTCTCGATCTGATCTGATCTGATCTTGTGTCCAGTAGGCTGCGTCTCCATTTTCTTGAGATTGAGATGAAGTCGATCTGATGTTTATTGTGTCCTGGTGTCTGGTGAATTCCATTTCGCTGTGTTGATATCCTTGTTTTTATATGTACTACCTCCTATCACCAAGTCATCAGTTACTCAGAATTCTGCGAACAGTTCCACATTCTCATTCATTTCACGGAGTGCCTCTTAACCCATCATTTGTTCTCTTCCTGTGTTGTCCGCTCCCAGTTTGGCATTCATCTCACCTCACCCATTGGGATATTTATGTTACTATTTAGCGTGGAGTCTTTTTTAGTACTGATTCCAGTTGTCTGTAAAATTCCTCCTTCTTCTCATGATCTGCGTCTCCTTTATTTTTAGGCGCATAGCCTAGCATTGTATGATTGTGGCTTTCCTTTCTTTTGAGATGAATCTTGCTGTCATGATCGTGATCGTCGAGGAGATTGGTTCCCACTGCATGACAGTTTTCTACGCTCTCGGGAACAACATTATAGCCAATAAAAAGATCAGTGTGCTTATGGTTGTCCTCTTGGTGACAATATCGGAGTAGATTATTGACCCCCCAGTAAAGAGTTTGGAGAGTCCACTTTCATTCTATCTGCAGATTCGTCGCAGATCCGTAGTACTTCAATGCTATACCTTCTCATCTCTTTTGCAATCTGGTTAGCTTTGCCAGCCAGCCAGCCAGCTTCAAATATTGTTTGGACATTCCATATCTCTTTGTTTACTTTCGCTTTCATCGACAGAAGACATATCGGCCAGTTGGCTTCCTGAAGGCTTTCACCAACCAGCGTCATTTCGTCTCTCCGATTCCTGCGAGGAATAAGTTTGTTTTTTATTTTTTTTAAATGTTTTGAAGGTTCTTTAGCGATTGGATTGGTTTTCCGGGGTAGGGTTGCTCGCCCTATGCCCAACCTTCCCTCTTTATCCGGCATTAGTACCGGCTAGTAACCAGTGAACTAGTAAATTAGGCGAGGTTACTGTTCGTTATAAGGACCATTTATTTGTTTTTTGCATAACCAATATAGGAGACAAGTTCAGTAGCTAGTAGGATTCCGGCTGTTCTATTTACTTTTACTGAAATAACGTTGGTCTTAATCATTTTTTTTTATTTCGAGCTTCTACATTAACTCCGCTGATCCTGAGGATCCTACTGTAACCATCTGTATCTCCATCCATGCTTATCTTCTTCCCTTCTCATGTTGACTTAGAGAAAACAGCCAAGGTCTTTGGCATTGAAATCGAGTACTTCTTTCTAGATGAGTGGAAGCGATCTGCAACTAATGATCCTTTCCATGCACTACTTGATTTACAGATGCATTGAAATGAAACCCAAATTACAGGGTGGTGACAGCTGTTCTAAATGTCATGTGTAGTGCCTCATCCCGAACACACATTGAGCCAGTGGTGACATCTGACAAATTTTCAACAAATAAAAAAAATCATTCAAGTTTTTACATTCATTAATAACAACATATCATCAGTTAGATAGAATGCAGCAGTGAATATTGACTCTCTTTTATAATAATGTATGATAATTACTATCATACGTGTAAGAGTGGTACCTAGTTCGTGTGATTCCTTCAGCGTAAGAAATATATATCTATATATTTCTCATGTTATCTAGTTCACACAAATCACTCAAGAAGACATGTAAATTTGCACATAAGTTTGCTAAACTATCCCACACTGATCAAAATAGGCACTGAGCATCTTTGTATAATCGTGTGCTAGTTTAGATAAGTTTTTCCAGTATTATTTTAACTTTATCAGTTATTTAACAACCAACATTTAGTATTTGGCACGAGGAACGACATGTCGGCATAACCGTAATGAAGGTCGCGAGCTTTTGATTCTGAATAAAGAGCTATATTCTATGAAACAAAATCAAACCACAGTGAAATATAACACTTAGTATATTGAGTGTACCTAATTGTGAGTATTCAGTCAATCCTATTGATAGTTTTGTATTTGCCTGATTGCTCAGATGAGTCTCATATGAGCTGTAGGCTTTAAAATGGTTTTTAGATCAGTTTTCAAATAATGAAATGCACACTGCCGTATGTAGAACAACCAATTCGTTTTTTTGAGCGGAAAAACCACAAAATTGAGCCTACCTTCTGCAAGTTTTGAATGTTAAAAGCACTGTCAATGTTACGAAGTTTGTCGGTTAATTTATTTCATCTTTAGGGCCTTTCATTACTTGGGTATTCTCTTATTTCCTGCTATTCGAGTTTCGAAGAATTCAATTTACTAAATGAATAAACATTTCGCGAGTACTAGATCTCACAAGAAAAATAACTGGTTAGAATAAAATTGTTCTTATTATTTACTGAGAGATTTGAAGAGAAATACAATTTATCGTCAAAGAATTCATCAACAGGTGAAGTTGTTTTTTTAGAACAAAATCATCTGTTTCTGCTGACATTATCTTAAGAACTTTGGCTCTTGCATTTTTAAACTCTTAAGTTACTTCAATTTCTTTTAAGTGTTTCTCCTCGTCTTCAGTGGCTGCTAAAATATATAGATGAGCTTAAATAAACAGCTATCAGACAACCTTAGGAACACATATGGAAGATAGTTTATGCTTTATGACCACGTCAAAGTGACTACATATCTCTTTCACATGCGAATATTATTCAGTTGATTTACATTCTTTGAACTAAATGCCACACATGTACTTTGCATCAACTTAATTGTTATTTTAAAAAGCTTACAAAACCTTCAGGATTTTACTCATATTTGTACAAAAAACAAGACTATGTAGTCGTGTTTAAACAGAAGGACTTTCTATTCGCATTTATTGACTTAGTTTCGTTTATCCTTCCACATTTATAAAATTATTATCGCTGAAAGAAAAGCACCATGTAGTTGTATTTCAAGCAGCAACCTAGTTATCCATCAAACTCAGTAGTAGACAGTACTGGTTGACAAATACTCTTACCAATCAGAATTATTTATTAAACAGTCATAGTGTACGTACGCACTGGCAACATTATTGATATCCTATGGCCAGTATTCTGGTTTTATCTATTTTCATAATTCCCACTCACATAATCAAGCCTTTTGGATTCATCAGATAAAAACAGCAATGCAAAACATAGTTCTCAAAGTTTATGGAAGCCTATCTGCTTTCTTGCTTATAGGAATGATTTACTGTCATAAAGGAGAACATAGAATTTACTCACTTTGAAGAAAAACTTCATATAACTTCTACATTTCAAGAAAGACTCATTCGGTTTACACTCAGTGAATGAGATAAAACAGGTTAACGTTTAAATGATCATTGGTGTCTGTTCAGGGATGAGATGTAATGTATATTTATCAGAATGGAAATCGTGACCAACAATTGCACCTTCCTTCAGCACTTACAGTCACCAAATAGTAACGTAAAAAGAATAGTAATGTAAGAACTGGCAGTACTAAGTAACGGCTGAATTTGCCACATGTCTCATCAGCATACCAACAGAACCAACTGTTTCACAGTGGATGGCTCCATAATAAAATGTTATAGAACCCACCAAGACACTTCAAGAGTATGTTACTCGATTAAAAATTTTCAGAAACCTGTTTATTCACTCATGACTTTGTATGCCACTAAAACACAACGTGAGACCCAGAGTTCGAACAGAAGTGTGAATAATAAGGTGCTTCTAATGGGATATAAAGAAAGGTGCATCACATCATCCGAAGCATAACGCAGCCATAGTGGATATTTATGATAACTCTGCAGCTACTCTGAATATGACTGATGAAATATGTGCATTTTGAGAGGCAAATACATAAGAAGGCTTCAGTACATGTAATATTATGGGCCGTTTTGAAAATACAAGCTAACTTACTCAACTTGGCATCGAAGTCCAACAAACTGAAGAAGAAAAGTAGACAAACGACAAGATTTCTAGCCTAAAATGAAACACAGATATTTAGCAAACCTTCTGACGATTTGGATTTTAAAGCTGTTTGAATGCTGTTGATGGGTCCCAACTGTTGTTTAACACAGAGAATCTAAAGCTTAAGATGGGACCTGGGGTCAACTAAAAAGCGAGAGCATCTTCGCAACTTGTAGTAATGAAAGTTTAGTGTTCTTCGTATATCTCAAAAAAGGTTTACACTTTACATGGAGAAAAGTCTGCCATTTTCTACTCAGAGCAATCACAACGACTTATGTGACATCAGCTATGAACTTGTAATGGCCTACAGAATACCATAGTCAAAGTTCAACACATATTTTAAGACTTTATTAATCAGGCTCTTAAATTTCTGCTGCATTGCTGAAAATTATTTTATTTCATTATGATCGTAAGAGTCTAGCAATTAGTCGTGTTAGCATGTAGTATTACTTTATATTGAATAATTTTGTGATTCACTCAGTGTAATTTCATCCATTGTTCTATCTAGTACACGCAAAAATTATCGGTATCACGTAAATTGGTTATTGCTCTCCGACTAGAGAATTACTCATCATTATATCCAGTTTTACCGAACGTTACACTGATCGGTACCATCACAGTATGCTGTTACAGCATAACAATCAAGAATTACTATGCTTATACCCTGCTGAATAATTCCCAACACCTATAAAAATGAAACTTGACATCAGCAAAGCAGCCTTATAACTTATGCATCTACTACTTTTGTCATCCACTTTATGTATGTATGATTTGGAAAGATTTAGAATAGACCCTAAAACCACACGTCACACCATCTCGCCAATATTTGTTGGTCTTACTCAGATAAATCGCCAGAATAAAAAGTCAAAATAATCCTTTGCACACTGGAAAAACCTAAACTGTCAATGAAAAATTCGAGCGCAGGCGAAACAGTGACATGAATTAGGATTTAACTTCATAATGTTTACGATTCATGCTCTATTCTTTCGTCAGTGGTTTATTAAATAAAGATTATAGAATATGCAGTCAAATTCCTTAAAGTCTATCAAACATTGTATCTCACTCGTCTCATTTATTTAGTCAAATCAAATACACCACTGTTCAACTTCCAGAATCAGCTTGTCAACCATCGCGTTTTCACATGAAGACTTAAGGTTGGAGCTATATAAAAACCATGCTACTGACTTTAAGAAAAATAGACACTTTGATAAAGAGCAGTATTATTGTACAGTTATTCTGTGACCAATACTTGCCAGATTTGTGCGAATAAACCCATAGGCCTCCAGTGTGGCGCTTCCTTTTTACTTTACATCATTCTCAATATCCGAAAAATTGGATGACTAGAGGATTCCATGGCTACATTGACTACCCAGTTTAATTTTCAGTTGTATTCATTTGGTTTAAACTACTTGTGAATCGGAAAACTCATTTAGTCAGAACTACATAAACCAATCGCTACGATCACTTTCAGAAGCAAAGGTAATCATAGTGTAGGTACAAGTGATATTTTTAGTAATATTTCTGGGACTTTATCTCAAGCTTAGTGGTGATTTCATTTTTAAGAATTAGCTAGTTTAGAAGAAAACTATTCCAACCTTTTAATATGAGAACAGAATTTTGGAATGTAGTGAAGTACAATTCCACTATTATTCTTACTTTAAATTTATGATATAGTGAAACCGTATTGTTAACCGATGACATTTCGAGCAGATTTATTGCTCACTATCAGATCAAGTTAATCGCATAACCTTCTGATCTAGCTTTCGTGGTTATATTGATTTTCTTTCTTTGATTTAGTTGGTAATAAAATTCCCCAGGTGTCAGGTGTCGACTAAGTGACCGAAGCTTCAGTGATCAATCTGTCCCTCTATCTGCCAGAGTTATTTTTTAATTGTCAGTTTATCCCATCCTATTACATGTGACAGCATGCATGACTATGGTTGATCTTCTTTCTAGATTTCTTATCTTATTCCAACCCACCATTCTCTATTTACCTAGATTTCCTAGTTCTGCTAATTGATTGACCCTACTTGGCTTGTTTGACTTTTTCCCTTGACTTTTCATCCTATTATGTCACTTGCAGTGATAAGATGACTGCGACAGTTACTATCGATTTTCATTCGCCTTAATGTATACATTCACTGTCTGATTACCAATCAGTTGATGCAGTTTACACTTATCACCAAAATTGATATACCTACATATTAGATACATCATAACCCACAAACAATCTAACTGTAGTTCTATTTTATTCTAAATGCACTCATCACAAATTTGGTTACAACAATATTAACAAATTTGACTTTATAACTGTAGAACCTGACAATTTATTGAAAAGAATATTCTTCGTTCATATTTGACTTTTAATATATGAAATGTGAATCTCTCGTTGTCTACAATCATATAAATTGATATTCTCATAACAGTACGTGGAAAAACAGATTCCGCAACATGCATAAACACACACTGACTCCCTTGAACTTTTCGTTGACAAATGACAGTAAGAAATATTAATTTTTAATGACTACTTAAAACTAGTCAGTCTGAACAACAAGAAACCGCATAAATGAAGACCTACATACACTAAATACTTGATGTACTAGTTGGTTATATATTTTGATATCTAATAAAAATCTGAATATTTTTCTGAAGAAGCTTTCGCTTACACAGCGAAATTTCAGAAAAATTTTGTTTTTATTTCGTAAGCATGCTAGGATTATAGTAAAATATAGTGCTTTGATAATGTGAAGTGCGTCAGCTTTCCGCTCCCCTTGTAGTTTGAAAATCATTTGTGAATAATTTTAATACTTTTAATGTAAATTTTGTGACTGTGAAAGACAAGAATAGCAGTTGCAGATTTAAAACGTAAATTTTCCAGTTCAGCGGAATTATTTGTAGGTCATTTTGTGTACCTGCCATGTTCATCATCACAAATGGGGATCTCGTGGGATGATTCCTCAACATAATAACTATTACAAACGACACAGCCAATCTTTGATGCAAACAGAAGCATTCCTTAGAGTGTTGGTTTTCTTTCAGAAGGCTCTAATTCGGTGGGTTTTTCTTTTTTTAAGATTTTTTTAGATCTTTACTTTTACCTTCGTGAGACGGTAGAACTGTTGTACCAATCTTAAACTTATCATTTGATTTTCCCTTTGGATTCTTATGCTCATGGTTTCTAATCTTTTGAATCATATTCTCAAAGTAGTTATTGGAATGTAACACATCCATTATATTTCTTACTTTCGTTTGTCTGATTTGTCTCCATTTACTATTTCAAAATGCTACAACTTATACAGGAATTTTTCTCTGAGGAACTGGCTTCCATGAGGTTGAGAAATATCATAAACTTATTTCTGACTTCACTGAAATTTTACAATTATATTTTCTATATATTTCATCCACCCAATCCTCAGGTTACATAATTCTCTCAGGTCGAGTTTTGAAGTCCTGAAGTCTATAAAACTTACTAGTCTTGTAAAGGAAACGTTCGTAGCATTTATTGCACAGTGTTTTGTTGATATATTTAACAACTCACAAATGAACGTTTGTTTGATTGTACTGATTTAAATTTTCGTTGGATAGTCCGTCTATACAATACCTTGCTGGATACTTCGCGTTATCTCCCAACATTTACTTTGTCTGACGCAGGTGGATCAGCAGTGTCGGCGATAATAAATAGGCGATAGTGTATGGAGATGAGTATATAAACTTGGGGTCAGATATCAGAGCCCAACAGGTTAATCATACTAGCTGGAGAGAGGCAATAAGATATGGGTACGTTCTAAAGCAATGCATCAATGTTGACGCCAATGATGCAGTGTAGTAAATTTTGTATACTGGAAAAGTTTCAACTGAAGAATTGAGAGAGCGAGTACGGATTGTGCTAAAGAAGATGGCTGACAACGGACTGCGACCAAGAACAGAAAAATATCAATTTCTCCTACGCTCTGTGAAGTATCTGGTTTTTATGTTTGATAATAATAATGATAATAACAATTCACTTTGTGGATGATGACATGACTCCAAGACTATAAAGGTCCCGAAAGACGTGCCAAAGCTTCGCTCCTTCTTAGGAATGATTAGTTACTACTTAGCTTCTCTTCCATCACTTTTTAGTTTCTGCGGACCACTGAACTGCCAGTTCCAAAAGATCATTCATGGGTTTGGTCCAAAGAGAGTAACGAAGTATTTCAACGACTGAAAGGCATCCTCGCTTCCGAATTGTTACTCAAGCGTTATGATCTTAAACTCCCCATTAAAGTCGAAGCAGATTCAGCCACAGAAGTCCGTGGAGTTCTGTCGCTCAAAATTTCCTGTCGGGGCGCAAAAGGTTGTTACCCATATCTCACGCTCCTTCTCTGCGGCAGAAAAGCGATAAGCACGAATTCAGAAGGAGGCTCTGGCATTATTCTATGCAGTTTGAAGGTTTCATAAGTTGCTGTATGGTGGAAGATTCACCGGACTAACAGATCAGAAGCTCCTCCTTCCAGTATTTGGCTCAGAGAAAGGGATCCAAGTCAACTGTGCAAACAGATTACAGCAGTGGGCGATGATCTTACCGGGGTATGACTTCAACATCAAATACTGTGGACAGAAGAATTCGATCACGCAGATGCCGTCTCACGCTTAACGAGGGACTAACCTTTGTCAAACGAAGAGGCAGTTAGTGGGGCTGTAAAGACAGAAAGATATGCTTGGAATTCATTAACATGCGCCACCGAGCAACGGCCTATCACAGCAGAGAAAATAAGGCGGGCCACTCAAAGAGGTGAAACTTTGCAACAAGCTATGGGGTCCATCCGAAACTCTTGCCCAGCATCAATAACAAACCAGGACCTCAGACAATTATTTCGCCACCGCCACTGTATCAGCATCGTTAATAAGTGCCTAATGTTCGGAGAACTAGTGGTTATGCCGAACACGTTGCTTAAAACAGCCGTGAAACAGTCCCATAATGAACAACCAGGTATTGCGTGAATGAAGTCTACCCCCTGAAGTTATGCACACTGGTCAAGTATGGAAGCCGATGTAACAGGGTTCGTCAGCCAATGACAATCATGTCAAGCCTCCTCGAAAGCAGCCTCGAGCATGATCTCCGTCACAACCATGGTCTGGATCGCACTTGGACTTCTCTGGGCCGATAGATAGCGTGTGTCACTTGGTTCTTGTGGACGCCTATTAAAGGTGGTCCGAGGTGGTTCCGATTATCCCACCCTCCAGCAACCCACCAATAGCAGCCCCCACTAATATTTCACATGCCATGGCATTCCGGAATACGTTGCATCTGATAGCGGCACCCAATTTATGTCTCAAGCATTTCAAGATTTTTGTAGAAAAAGTGGTATACTACACGTGCGGACGACAGCGTACCATCCTCAGTTCGACGACCGAGCCTTGTGCATGGCTTCAGGATAGTTCTGTTTCAAAGCAGGGGAGGGGCTACACCAGAGATTATGCAGCATTTCCTGTTTGTGTACCGCACCACGCCATTGGTAGAGGGGAGAAAGAGCCCAGGTGAGCTTTTAATGGGGTGCGTGCTACGTACCAACCATCATTCCATGTTCCCATCTTCACCAGCTCAACAGAAAAATACGGCGGATTATTTTCACAGCAGAGACCCGATCAACGCCCGTGATTATCGACCAGGAAGACAAAAGTGGGCTGTAGGTCTCATCGAAGGTCAACGAGGAAATCTGATGTACGGGGTCATAGTGGGTCGGGAAAGATAGACGGGACAAAATGACATAAGAAGCGGCCACGCCAAGTCTTTGGAAACCAAGAAACCGTTGGATCTGCTATCTGAAACTTTCAAACTACCCCAGTTGCTGAAGAAACAACTCAAGGGAAGTTGAAGGACAAACAGAGGAACTAAATTCTGTCGTCGTATATGTTTATTTTCTCTTGAGGGAGAGGTGCCATATACCCCGTATTTCACATAACTTGTGCCTGCTGCTTTGTCCATGGCCTTAAAATAACCTAGACGGCTGTCCTTACAATGATTATCTTCTCTTTGCTCTCAAGGCCCATCTCCTATTGCTTGTTGACTATTTTCACCTTTATGCGAATTTGGCAATGTCAAGGTCATCTAGAAATGTAATGTATTCAACATCTCTGTCAACTCCGTTGACTGTTGTTGAGACAGCAAAAGACCTGTATCAAAGGTCTGTCTTCTTATCTGATCTTCACGTGTCGGTGGTATTGTCGTGGTTTTGGTTGACGTTATGATTTGCGCTACAGTCGATTCCCTTAGCGTCGCAGTTTATGCAGCAATTCAGACCTTAATCAGAGAATCTTTCTGGGTATTCCCTTCTGGTGTGTGACTTCTCATGATGTGAAGGGAAAGGAGGTGTAATGGACTCCTCAAGGTGGACCTGGCAGTAACAATCGTCTTAGTGAGTGACAATGCGGCAAAACCTTTGTTATCTCTTACCATAAGGGGAGAACGAGGAGTGTTCCCCATTGAAATTGATAACATGCGAATGAGGATTATGTCATAATAGAGCACAAATCAACACTTTTCAAGGCCCAAATACTATAAATCATAAGATAAGTTACCAGTCACCATATCCAGCAGCCTTTGAAGGCTGGTGTTTTCCCCCACGTCTCTCTTTGTAAATAATAGCATTCTTTCAGCTAAGGCTAACAGAAGTACACCACACCAGCAGTCTGTGCAGTAAAGGCCGAAGGAATGTGATATGGTTATGACGCATCATTTCACTTGCAACCTAGTATGCTCCGAAACTTTGTTTCAAACGTTTAACATCAAGAACACATAATGATCGAAAATTTGAGTCACTTTTTTCACTGTTGGTATGTTCAAAGTATTGAATTTCTTTTTAAGGCAGAACCTGATGATTTCCCCACCAAAAGCTTTGAAACTGATGCTGAAAAATCATATCGTCATCAGCGAAAATGATTCAAATTCAGATTTTTAGTTCGAGGGTAGGAGGCTGGGAGCCTATATGAATCGTTTTCCAGTAGATTTCTGTGTTTGTCCAACCCCCTTTTCAACGAGCCAATTGATGATGCGGACACCACTTCTTCTGGGAGTCGGCTCCAGACGTTGATTACCTGACGTGAGAACCAGTGCAGCATTTTATTTCACTGCATTGTGTTGATATATGTAGGAACTCATTGAACACTTCTGTTTAGTTGTACTGATAAAAACACTTTGCTCGCTCCTTGACCAATACAACATCCTGATATATGTTTCGTGTTAACTCCTGATATTTACACTGTCTGACACAGGTGAATCACCAGTGTTGGGAATTATAAATAGACGACAGTATATCTGTACACGTATATGAATTTGGAGTCATATTTCAGAGCTCGACAAACTGGTGAGCCGGATGTGATTAAAATCTTGCTTGTTTTACTGGTAGATATTATTGTTGTTTTTAATTGAGTACTGCAATCATTAATAACTGCATACAATACGTGTATATATATATATATATATATATATATATATATATATATATATATATATACTGAGAATCTCCCCGCCTGCTTTGTGGAAGGCATTGACGTACTTGTTTATTGTATTTTTCCTGCTATTGTTCTAAAATATTTTATCTGGCTGTACCGTACTGATGTCCTTGAACTGTCATAGTCAAGACTTTTCTAATGTAGGGTCCGTAGGTGCCATTAATCTTAAAACGCCTTGTTTTAAGTTTAATGACCCGCAGTTGTGGTTTGTCCGTCTGGAACATTTCTTCATGGCCAATCATATAACTTCACGAAACACGAAGTTCGGATATACAAGCTCTGTTTTGCCGGAAGAAGTGGCTGAGCAAGTAAGGTAGATACTATTAAAGCCCCACCCAGACACACCATCTGATGTTTTGAAGCAAGAAGTGCTGAAAGCTACTTCGTTATCTGATCAGAAGGCTGTCCATCAACTACTAAGTAGCGTACGCCTCGGTGACAGGACACCTTCACAACTTAGGTGACATATGCAGAGTCTGCTGAAAGGTATGAACGTAGACAACCATTTATTCTACCAGCCCTAGCTGCGTAGACTTCCTTCATGCATTCAGCAGATGTTAGCTGTCGAAGATGTGGACGCTGACAGGTTGGCTGACATCGCTGACCTTATGTAGGAAAGGATGCCTAAATAGGTCGAACGTATTGCGGAGCCAACACAAAACGAAAAGAGTATCCGCTTTTGAGAGGAAGGTCGACATACTTACGTGACAACTGACGGCTTTGCAGTCAAATCGACGGTCACCAAAGTTCTATAGAAGCAGATACCGTAGTCGTGATAAGACCACGAGTATAATTGCATCTAAAAGTAGTACGTACTGGTATCACAAGAAGTTTGGCAGTAAAGCACGTTGTTGCTCCCTAACATGCATTTTTAAAACCTTTCATCGGGAAACGGAAAGGCCGGTGATCAGTGACGACTGCAGTCGCCGGTGTGCAACACCACAGTCATTTGTTTCGAGGGACGGATAGAAAGACCGGAGCTCAGTTTCTGGTTGGCACTGGAGCGGAAGTGAGCGTGATCCCACCCACGCCTTCCGAAAAACGCCATTCCAACCCTACCTTGGTACTACAAGCGGCAATCAGATCTGCTATTACTACATGTGGAACCAGAATTTGGATCCTAAACATTGGCTTTCACACACCATTTCAGTTGGAATTCGTCATTGCTGACACATCGTTGCCTATCGTTGGCATAAATTTCTTTCAGCAGTACGAACTATTGGTCGACTCTAGTCGCCATAGACTAGTTAGCCATAATCGCGACTTTTCTATCGCGGGTATAGTCACGAAGACAAAAACAATAAACCTGGTCGTAGCTCTAATAAACAGCACTTCCGAGTACGATATCCTTCTGAGGGAATTTCCAGATTTCACTCAAATGGACCACACGAAGTCCTCTCCAGAACACACGGTGACGCATCATATTCTTACAAAATGTCCTCCTGTCTCATCAAAACCTCGGCGCTTAGACCCAAGAAGCTGCAGATAGCAAAACGGGAATTCGATGAATTTCTAAAGTTGGGGTTATACGCCCTTCCAAGAGCCTATGGTCATCACCCCCGCATATGGTACCTAAAAAACACCAGGTGAAATACGGCCTTGCGGTGATTATCGAGCGTTGAGTAAGCATACGGTCCCTGATAAGTATCCAATTCCTCATATACATGATTTTATTAACTCTATGACAAAAGTAAATATTTTTTCCAAGACTGACCTCGTGCGCGCTTACCATCACATTCCTGTGGAACCCAAAGATGTTCCTAAGATGGCCGTCACTACCACTTTTGGACTGTTCGAATCTGTTCGTATGCCATTTGCTTTGACAAGTGCTGCTCAAACATTCCATAGATTTATAGATCAGGTACTTCATGGATTACTTTTCGTCAGTGCGTACAGGAATGACTTAGTAGTAGCTAGCTCGTCTGAAACAGAGCATCTGCAACATCTGAGGACGCTTTTCGAACGACTGCGTGAAGATGGCATTACAATCAATCCGCAGAAGTGCGAATTCGGCAAGGACTCCCTACAGTTTTTGGGTCACATTGTTAATGCCGACGGTGTTAAACCGGTTCCGCAGGAAGTAGATGCAATTCGAGAATATCCTGTTCCGGACTAGTTTCGAAAGCTGCGAAGATTTCTGGGGTTAATAAACTTCTATCGACGTTTCATACCTAAATATGCTGGAGTAGCCCAACCGGTGACAAATTTGCTGCAAGGACGAGCCAAATTGTTTCATATGACCCAAGCGGCCCATGATGCTTTTGGCAAACTGAAGCTGGCTCTGAGTTCTGAAACCCTTCTCTCTCGTCGTGATTCAGAAGCACCACTAGCAACCATGACAGACGATTCAAATGTTTCGGTAGGCGCAGTACTACAACAGTTTGTTCACAGTCAGTGGAAACCATTTTCTTTTTTCCGGAAACTACCTAATGCTTCTCAGTTGCGATACAGTACATTCGGCAAAGAGTTACCGGCGATATACTTAGCTACCAAGCTTTTCAGATGTATGCTTGAAGGGCACGCACTTATAGCATTTACCGGCCATAGGCCACTCACGAAAGCAATTGACTCAAAGCATGAAAATTACTCGCCGCGGGTAGTTCGACACTTAGAATTTATTTCGCTACTCACTTCAGATATAGGGTATGTCATAGGCAGCAAAAATGAGGCAGCTGATGCTTTGTCTCGTGTGAACGTAAACGCCTTAGAACGTGACCGTATTGACCTAGCAGAAATGGCAAAGCTGAGGGCGACGGATGAGGACTTAAAACATCTGAAAGACAATGTGAACACCTCACTACGTCTTGAAGAAGTGACACTTGATGACTCTGTATCCATCACCTGTGATGTATCCAAAGGTAAACCACGCCCGTTTGTGCCTTTGTCAATGAGATGGTTTGTCTTCTCTAAGATGCATGGCATTTCACGTCCTGGTATTCGAGCTACGGTGAAGTTAATTACTGACCGATACGTCTGGCCAAAGGTGAGTCGAGATCTTCGACAGTAGTCAAGAGCTTGTTTAGCGTGCCAGCGATCAAAAGTGCAAAGACATATTCTTCCACCTACCAGAGGACTTCCCGCACCGGATGGCAGATTCGACCATGTACACGTTTAAGTCGTTGGACCACTACCCCCAGCAAATGGTTTTAGCCACATTTTAACATGTGTAGATCGGTTCACGAGATGGCCAGTGGCAATACCTCTGCAGGATATATCAGCCGAAACAGTGGCGAGAAATACCATCCAACACTGGATTTCTGACTTTAATGTCCCAATTGTCATCACCGCAGATAGAGGCGCGCAGTTCGAGAGTAGTCTAATTTCAACAGTTAGCCGAACTTCTTGGGATCAAGTACATAAGAACCACTGCGTGCCATCCTGTATCCAATGCTACTGTTGATAGGTTCCATCGGCAACTAAAAGCGGCACTAATGGCAGTGAAGACTGATGACAAGTGGAGTGACAAATTACCACTAGTACTCCTTGGTATACGTTCGAATGTCAAGCAGGACATTGGCTGCTGTAATGGTGAGTTAGTTCATGGAACTACTTTAAGATTGCCAGGAGAGTATTTTAACCCAGCAACAGACGTTCCACCGGACTTGACTAACTATGTACAACAACCACAGCGACACATAAGCACACTACGACCTCAGTCCCCACTATACCGAAACAACCAAGTTTACGTACCTCAGTGCATCTCAGACTGCACTCACGTTTTTGTCCGACACAACGGCGTACATAATCCCTACAGCCCCCATATGAAGGACCCTTCAAGGTAATCAGTTAATCAGACAAACTTGTCACGGTCGAACGCTTGGGTAGGCGAGAAACGGTCAGCACTGACAGAATCAAGCCGGCGTTTGTGGGACCAGATGTCAAGGAAACGAAGTATGAACCCACAGTGAAGCAACCGAAAGCACCGAAAACCACTGCCAAAACAGAAGCAACGGCATCGGATCCACCCAATACTAGCGATGGTAGCAGTATCACAAGATCTGGAAGAATAGTCCGTTGGCCACGAAGTTACTCTTGGACAATTTACTTCTGATAAAACCAATTCCCCAGTAACATTATCACCGTTCTTTGTTCATTACCTTGTTGAAAACATGACCACATGATTTTGTCAGGCTTCTCCTCATGCACTAAAAAATTTTGTCCTGGCACCATGGACTTCCGAGTCTTTTATTTCTTAACAGTGTTCCGCGTAATGCGACTTCCGTTGTTAATTTTTTATCCCCGGATATATTATTACTTCGGCAAATTTATTTTGGTGTTTTGGCCATCATACACTTCAGTTTCATATAAACACTCCTCCAATAAATGTTCCTCCTGATAATGGATATCCTTAACATTCCTTCTAGGTTTTGAGTATCGTAAATATGAATTTACCTTTCTCATGATATTTTGCATCGAACACAGATATTCACCCTTATGCCTGTATTTTGGGACGGGGGCTTATACAGCATTTAACTCCACTGCATTGTGTTGATATATGTAGGAACTCATTGAACACTTCTGTTTAGTTGTACTGATAAAAACACTTTGCTCGCTCCTTGACCAATACAACATCCTGATATATGTTTCGTGTTAACTCCTGATATTTACACTGTCTGACACAGGTGAATCACCAGTGTTGGGAATTATAAATAGACGACAGTATATCTGTACACGTATATGAATTTGGAGTCATATTTCAGAGCTCGACTCCAGTACTCTGCGGAGACTATGCTCGTTCATTGCTTTTGCAGTCTCTTACTGTGTCCCCTGAGGTGTTCCGACCTGGTAGGAAGGAAAAGAGAGGATAGATCGGGCCTGAAGTCACTTCTTGGAATCCTGTATGGCATGATTAATTCTCCCCTCTGTCTACGATGAAACAGAGTGAAGAGGTTCAGCTCCTTAAGTCGGCCTTCATAGGTGAGGCCAGCCATCGTAAAGATCATACGAGTAGCTGCCTTCTGAATCCTCTCTAGAATGTCTGCGTCACTTTTCAGACAAGGACTAACACCCTGTTCAGTTTTACAATTTAGACCTAACTAAGGATGTTTATAAGATGGTAAACATGTCACCAATTATTTTTGTATTCGTTCTACGCAATGCCCAGAGAGTCCTAAAACTCCGAGCTGCTACTGATTGACAGTGAGCCGTGGTTTTCAAGTCATAACTCACCATGACTCCTAGGTTATTGTGAACCAGTACTGATGGTAAAGGAGTCCCATCAATATCGCGGGTATTTCTGTGCATGTGTGCCTCAAGTGCATGCTCAAACATTTACCTGCGTCGATAGGCCTCGGCCACTTCTCTGACGGGGTAAACAAGCTGTTCAGGTCTGCCTGAAGCGCACGTATATCCTCATCGTTCCTAAGTCCCCGCCAGACTTTTACATCATCAGTGTGGAGAACCATAGAGGATTCCGCGATGTTTGGCAGCCCATTTATGTATAGAAGAAACAGTAGGGGGCCTTGAACTATGCCTTGTGGTACTCCACTCTCTAGCGGCTTCCGAGTGGAAAGTTGAGAATTGATCCTAACTCTTTGTCTCCAACCAACAAGAAAGTCTCTTATCCATGGGAGCAGACTGCCAGTGATTCCGAAACTTCACACTTTCCAGAGCAACCTGGAATGAGGTACTTTGTCGAACGCCTTAATAAAGTTAATGAAAACGATCTCTACAAGTACCCTATCATCTTTTGACTTAACCTAACTTTCCCTAACTGCAAGGAGGCTCGTCAAGCAAGAGAAATTTCTACGAAAACAGTGCTGTGAACGGGACAATGCAGTGTTATTCTCCAGGTGGACTGTGATGACTTTATTGATTACTCTTTCTTGGATTTTCACTACAGTACTAGTCAAACCTACCAGTCTGTAATTTGACGGGAGGTGCCTAGAACCTGCCTTGTGAATGGGTGTTACTATGGCACCCTTCCAGTTATAGGGGATTTATCTTCCCTGAGAGACACAGAGTGCAAGCTCTCTGAGCAGCCTTGGGTGCAACTCATCCGGTCCCGTTGATTTTTCCACGTCGAGATTACTTAATATCCAAAACATATTGAGATCATTATCCACAGAGTTCACTCTGCTGAATGTCAATGCTTCTACGCTGAATAAGTGTCCTTAGAAAATTCCTGTGTGAATGCCTTGTAGGGGTGTGTGTTACAATTCCGTAACGTTTGATCAACCCTACTTAACCAGTACCTTACCTGACGTGTAAGTACTGATAACAAAACACAAATCAAAAGAACTGATACGCAATGTATTTGAAGGAACTATGTATTTAATCAAAGTAAAGGTAGCAATAATGAATTGGCTTGTAAGGCTGAACTAAGGACTCGGAGTACGTGCGTAGTAACCAGCACAATGGAGCACAAAGTGGCGTCCAAGCCTGCTCGGATGCATGCTCGTTGAAACAAAACTTAAAACACCCTGAGTATCCGGAGACAAGCTAGAGATTTATTTAGTTAATTTAATTTAAACTATTTATTTTAGCCCTAGTTATCTTTTGGGGCCAGGAAGGTGCACTACAGGTTATCCCCCTCCTAGAAGTTTGTTGGGATACCAGCAACCTTCGATCCTAGGAGGCGGCTGCGAGGCGGACACGCAACACCTTTCCATATTGGTGATGGAGTAGGTGACTTGTGGGCCTCCGAAGCTAGTGCAACTATACACACCTACGAGGTAAGAGAACTTTGCGTCTAGACGCAACCCTTCTCGCAGTGGTGGAAAATGATCCAAAGCCTCCGTCTACTTTTCCCTATTGATTCTCAATCTACCGGGGATTGTATAAGGGGGAAAATTGGTACAAAGAGAACCAAGGAACGATCCAAGTAGCATCGTCAGCGGCCAACTGTATCCAATTTTCAACGCATTTCCTAGGTTCTGCAAGAAGAAAGAAATAGGACATTAGAGTGCTAAGGAAAGAAAAACCAAACAAATGAGAAGTGAGTCAAGTACAGAAAAAAGATAATGACCAAGCAAAACAACCCTTGTGAAGTTTTAATTGTATTTTCGAGTTGCTTTTTTGTGAAAAAAAATTCGTCGCTTGTCACACTCAAAGACACATACGACACATTCAAGGCAGAAAGAGTAATAGAAGCCGTTAAACAAGAACGCATCCAATGTAGTAAAACTAGTAATACAGAAGCACTAGTGAGACTGATGAAAACCCGGATAAGTAGCTCCAGAAATAGTACCCCTAGTTTAATCATGGACAACGGCATCCTCTACGATAACCCACTACAAATCAGCGAGCTGTTCGGTTACCAGTTTGCTAGCTGCTTTACACAAGAGGACGAAATAAAAGTCATTGGTGCACCGTCAACACCAACTCACTCCATAAGTACAGTGCTCTTCTCTAAACAAAACATTTCTCTAGCTATAGCATCACTTCGAACCTCATACAGTGCGGGGCCTGATGGAATTCCAACCATCTTGTTAAAAAGAGGTGGCGAAGATATACCGCTGATTCTCTTGAAGCTCTTTAATACGTCCCTCTCCAGTGGCAATTACCCTGAGAACTGGAAACTATCATACATATGTCCTAAGCATAAATGTGGACCAACATCTAATATAGAAAACTACCGACCTATAAACATCACGTCAGTAGTATCCAGGACTATGGAAAAGGTGATTGTGAAAGCAGTTGTCGACTATATGACGACTAACCAATTACTCTCACCAGCACAACATGGATTCTTGAAAGGCCGGTCATGCACTACAAGCTATCTTGACTATCTAGACAACGTTACAAGCAAGCGTGACCAAGGCCTATTTGTAACTACCCTTTTCTTAGACTTCAAGCAAGCATTCGATAAGGTGCCTCACAAACGCCTGGTCACTAAGTTGCAATCATATGGTTTCCGAGACCCGTTACTGTCCTGGCTCAGAACATCTTTAGAGGGTCGCTTCCAAGTAGTAAAATTCAGTAATTGCTACTCCACCCCTAGACTTATACAAAGTGGTGTCGTCCAGGGTAGTGTGCTAGGACCGATACTTTTCCTAATCTATGTAAACGATATCTGCAGTGTTATCCGAAATGGCATACCCTACCTTTTCGCTGACGACTTGAAGATAGTCTACAGCTTTTCTCCTGCAGCACTAACACAGGGTTTCTCTCAAATACAAGAAGATCTGAAGAGGATATTCATATGGAGCGAGACCTGGCAGCTCCCTCTAAACCCAAATAAAAGTGGCATCCTCCATTTCAATAAATCCCACCCAGAAGTAACGCTACACTTGGGTGATATTGCACTGCAGGTATACAACACTGTGAAAGACCTCGGAATCACTTACTCCAGAAGTTTGACTTTTACGGAGTATGCAGACTCAGTAGTTTCCAAGGGCAGAAGACTCATCGGTCTTCTACACAGAAACATACTCATACCTGAGGCAAAACTTATACTGTACAAGGCTATGGTTCGCCCAATATTAGAGTACTGCACCGTTATCTATGGTAGCATGAATGTGTCGGACAGAATTCGAGTAGAGAACATTCAACGGAACTTTACTCGGCGCCTACTAATACATAACGAAGGACTTCCTTACGAAGCAAGATGCAAAAAACTAGGACTAGAATCACTCTGGCTGAGACGCCTGAAGCTCAACTTAACACTTCTTTTTCGTCTTTTATTTACAAACCCTAAAACGAAATGTGCTGTCACTTTTAAAACAACACAGGCATATAATCTGCGTAATAGCGAGAACATCATCCCAATAAATAAGTATCGCTCAAAACTTCGATGTAGGTTTTTCATAACGCAATACAGTATGCTGTGGAACAAACTTCCCGCTCCTATACGAGCATGCCGTTCGCTCGGCCAGTTTCAACGACTACTTAGTAAATTCCTCCTATCTAACGAATCTCATCAATTCGTTGACGGCCAAACCACAAACGGTAATGCCATGCACTAAGGTACTACTGGTACCTAGACTCAAGGGAGACTAACAGCAATGACATAAGTATACAATGCCGAAAACTAAACGCAATAGTTAAGTTAAAATCTAATTTCTTAGAAAAAAAATGACCAAGAGTGAACAGGAAGCGGAGTGCGACACGATATGCTACAGTGAACTTATTAGATACTCAAATGTAACCTACTTTTCTTCACAACCTAACCGATCTCACGACTTAACACCTATTTCCTAAAAATCGCCCCTTAAAGTAATCTCTCTACTCCGAAAAGATAAAAGAACTGTCTGTCGGTGCATTTTCATAGCATGCAACTCTTTATTATTTGCCCTTTGTCATCAGTACTTACATCTAAGTACTCTGCACCAACATAGTTTCGGTAGACCCGATATGGTAATGCTCAACAGGCAACACCATGATCATCCCCTCGTGACCAGATAAAGGGTGGTGGTCCTAAGAACAAAAAAAACCACGAATTTCACCTAAATGTTTATAACTTCATCATACGCTTGTACATAGGTATATAACAAGTTAATACCTGGTCAAATATCCTCTAATCTTTCTATTTCGTAGTGATATCTTCAGCTTCAGACTGACTTTCATTACTGTCGTGCGCACCTTCATCTTCTTCCACCTAAGCTTACCTCTAAACAGTTGGTTCTGGACACTTCCTCAAGTAAGTTTAATAGTCAGTACAAACTCACCCAGATGTATCATGGTCGATCTACTCCTGCGTATTTTTGTGCTCCTGTTACAAATTTCGCCTGCTGCTCGCTTTTGTTATTCACTTTTCAGATTTACTTAACCAGTCCTGCATTCAAATGGAATCCTACAAATCGCATTCGTCAGTGGGAAATATTGCCACCGAAACCTGATGACGAACGCGCACACCCAAGGTCATGACTGTGATGCGGCCTCACCTTCAAGAATATTGGATGATTCAAACGATGACCGGATAATCTTCAAATTCGAACTGAGCCTGCTTCAACATGCCTCCTATATGCCATAAATCACAGCATCTAATGTATAGCATAACATTGTACATAATAGTCATCTCTCATTACCAAAGTGATCAAACCTGTAAACTGGTTTGTATTCATGTAACCTTTGTTGCATGAAATATATTATTATTATTATTAACTGTATCCAATTTTCAACGCATTTCCTAGGTTCTGCAAGAAGAAAGAAGTAGGACGTTAGAGTGCTAAGGAAAGAAAACTAAACAAATGAGAAGTGAGGCAAGTACAGGAAAAAGATAATGACCAAGCAAAACAACCCTTGTGAAGTTTTGGTTGTATTTTCGAGTTGCTTTTTTGTGAAAAAATTTTTTTAAGTAATGAACAAAACTTGTGAAAACTTTAGATATGAAAACGCAGTGTTAGTGCATGCAAGGATAAAATAGTTGAAACTCCAAATCTACCAAGTGTGAAGTTGCGCTTGGGCTAGCGAAATCGGTGTATCGTCGGACCAGAGTACACGCCTCCCAGCAGGCGTAGAGGGTACTGGACCAGTGCTACCAGAGGTGGCTCTTTTAGAAGATTCGGGGTTCGCACAGCCGGACGAGTCGATCTAGGAGTCTGGCGGCGACGGAATTTCGAGTTGTGTCGGCGTAGAGGAAGGTGGGTCGTCCTCCTACGGAATCCTGCGTCCGGATCTGTCAGTGACGAAAAGCTTTTCTTTCTTACAGAGAACCTTGAAAGGTCCATCGTATGGTGGCTGTAAGGGTTTACGTACACCGTCACAACGCACAAAGACGTGAGTGCAATCTTGGAGTCTTTTATCCAACTGCACCCGCCACATTGTATCCGTGTAAATGGAGGTTGTAGGCAACCCATGTGTAATTTAAGAGTTTGCGCATAGCCATGTATACTGGCAGGAGTTGGGTCACCACAATCTGAAGCGACCATTTCGCCGGCAAACGTAAGTTACTACGGTAAACCAACTCAGCAGGTGTACACTGTATATCCGTCTTAAGCGTAGAACGAATGCTGAGAAGAACCAACGGCAGAGACTCAGTCCATTTCATATTGTCGACTGCTATTAGTGCGCTCTTAAGGTGTCGGTGGAATCGCTCCACCAAACCATTGGAAGCTGGATGATATGCGGTAGTGCGGATGCGTTTGCATCCCAACAGATTCATCAGCTTCCGGAAGGTAGCGGATTCGAACTGTCGGCCTCTGTCGGTTGTCACGGTGAAACGGCATCCAAACTGTGAAACCCATCCTCCGACGAAGACCCGACTTACTGTTTCGGCAGCAATGTTAGACAATGGGATGGCCAACGGCCAGCGAGTAAACCTATTGACCCATGTCAGTAGGTAACTATATCCATCGGAGGGTGGAAGTGGGCCAACAATGTCTAAATGGACATGAGCGAATCGTGAGTCCGGTTTGGTGAAAGTTCCAAGTGGTGGGACGCTGTGATGACTCACCTTGGAACGTTGGCACCAAATACATGACCGTGTCCAGTTTCGAACATCACGGTTAATACCAGGCCATACAAACCCAGTAGATATCAGTTTGTCAGTAGCATGGATACCAGGATGCGAAAGACTGTGCAAAGCATCAAAAACATGCTCACGCCAGGGTGAAGGAACAACTAGTCTAGGTGTGCCTGTGGAGACGTCGCATAATATTGTCCCTTCGCCGTTCAGGAGCGGTAAACGGATTGTCTTCAGAGAAGCTGTGTGTTGGAGTTTTTCAATCTCCTCGTCTGAATCCTGAAGTTCAGCAACCTTCCATAAGTCAACTGCTCGAGGTAAAGTAGTGGTGCAAACGCGAGACAATGTGTCTGAGGCAGGGTTATTCACACCAGAAATGTGACGGATGTCCGACGTGAATTGCGAAATATAGTCCAGATGACGTAATTCATGCGATGAATATCTGTCGGTGGTGGTGTGTAAGGCGTAAGTCAAAGGTTGATGGTCGGTAAGGATGGTGAAATCACGACCTTGCACAAAGTGACGAAAATTCTTAACGGAGGCATATGTGGCAAGCAATTCCCGGCAAAAGGTGCTGTGCCGCATTTCGCAGGTGGATAGCTTCGAGGAGAAGAATGCAACTGGGATCCAAGTGTGATCCAGAAATTGTTGCAATGCGACTCCATTGGCAGTGTTAGAGACATCAACCGCAATGCTAAGAGGCAGGTTTACGTCCTGATGCAACAACATCGTGGCATCTGCTATTGCTGTTTTGATCTTGCGAAATGCGTCTAGTGCCTCCGGAGTCATGCTGAAAGTTTTGCATTTACTTTTCAGCAGGTTGGTCAGCTCAGTCAAAACGTGAGCACACTGAGAGACAAAACAGCGATAATGGCTCACCAGAAATGCATGCAGAGCTTTGGGTGACATTGGGACTGGAAAGTGTTGGATCGCCTGTACTTTTTCAAGTAGTTGGCGAATGACCTGCTCGTCAATAACATGTCCCAAAAATTTCAGTGATTGAACGCCAATCTGTCATTTAGCCCGGCTGACTGACATCGAATGCTCTGGCAGTCTGGCAAAGGCCTGCTTCAAGTGGTTAAAATGGGTGTCTTCATCTGGACTAGTGATTGGTATGTCGTCTAAATAGGCATAGGCGAAGTCTTATCCACGTAAAACATCGTGAATAAAACGTTGGAAGGTTTGTGCGGTGTTGCGAAGACCAAAGGGCATGCGAAGAACCTCAAAGAGGTCTACCGGTGTAATAACGGCCGTCATCATCAGGATGAACTAGGATCTGATTTGCAAGCGTCAGGTCAAACTTACTGAAGGTAAACGAACCTTTTAAAGATGCAGTCAAGTCGTGTATGTGAGGGGCTGGGTAACGATCTGGAATCGTCTTAGCGTTTAGCCTTCGGTAGTCGCCACAAGGCCTCCAGTCCATACCATTGTTCTTGGGTACCACATGCAAGGGTGAAGACCATGGACTGTTGGATGGTCTGATCATTCTCATTTCGAGCAAGTGTTCAAACTCAGCTTTTACAGCTCACAGTTTCTCCGGGATAATCGCCGTGGTTTCGCAAACGCTGGCGGGCCAGTCGTCGTTATGTGATGAGAAACCTTCGAAGTCACACAAGGTACACAACGACTTGGCTTAAAGGCATCCGGAAATGACTGAATGATGGACGCGTAGGGACTAGAAGCGTCCGTCGTGCAGTACATGGGACTGAGGGGCGGCGTCTTTGTGACTATACCGAAAACAGGGAGTGTTGTGGTAGAATCTATCAACTTATGCTTGCCAGCATCTACCAGCAGCTGGTAGTGCTGTAAGAGATGCATACCAGTAATACCGGTGGTCACATCCGCCGCTATGAAAACCCGACGGAAGGGACGACGCAATCCAAGGTTGAGGTCGAGGAATCTCCTACCATAGGTTGTGATGGGCGAACCGTTGGCGGCACGAAGTTGCAGAGACATTGGCCGCAGACGCTCTTCCTTCGTAGGTGGGATGACGCTAGCTCCCGCCCCAGTGTCAACTAGGAAGCGTATCCCAGAATGTCGATCAGTGACGTATCATGTATCATGCTCACCAGAGACGTTAGTCGCTGCCACGTGCTGGCTCACACGTTTCCCGTCTGGTTAGCCTCGAAGGTGCAAGGTCGAGTGCACCTTTTGGCATTGGCACCATGACGTTTATGATACCAGCACAACCCGGGTTGGGATTGTCACGATTTGGAACGCCTGCTACCAGTACGGGAGGCAGACCTGTCGCGCGAGCGAGGCGTGCGACTTTTGGAAGCACTACCGGACCGCATTTCGTTCCTGATGCTGCACAACTCCTCATACAATTTCGAGATGTGAGGTATAACATCGAAACTTGTTGGCTCACCAGCCGAGGGAGGATCCGTGGGCGAATCCGTGGCAGTAGATAATGCAGCTGAGATACTAGTGTTGGGTTTCGTAGCATCCACAGCTCTGTCAGCCGCTTCCGCCAGCTCTATTAAGGGACACTTATGGGAGGCCGCGAGGATCCCTTGAACCGACTGTGGTAACCTCTGTAACCACAGTTGCTTGAGAAATGCTTCATCAATGTTGAAGTCAGCAATCAGCTGCTTCATCTGACGAAGCAGTTGCGTCGGCTTACGATCACCCAGATGCACATCCCTGAAAAGTTCTTGCACTTTCTGCTGGTCAGTAAGTGCAACACGTTTGATGAGGGCGGTTTTGAGGCGATCGTAAAGATTCGGTGCTGGGTCATCTAGCACATGTGAGACGTCTTCGATCACATTTTCGGGTAAGCTGACGATGACTAAGTTGGACTTGGTTTCTTGTGATTGAATGTGTCTCAAGGCAAACTGAGCTTCCACATGGGAGAACCACGCAGATGGTCTGTGGGCACAGAAGATGGGAAGCTGGGGGGTTACGGCCATCCGCGCGGTCTAGTCGTTATCAGCCACTGATCAGGGAATTAAAGAGGCACGATGGTGATAATAGTAATAATAAATCTCAATGCAAAAATAACCAATGAGGAGTGCAATAAAAAAACGCGAGACTGCCAAAAACAAAAATAGGCCAGATAAATCAACGGAAGAAAAACAAAGGTACTAGACAAAGAAGTGATACTCGGGCTCACCAACTCGTAGGGGTGCGTGTTACAATTCCGTAACGTTTGATCAACCCTACTTAACCAGTACCTTACCTGACGTGTAAGTACTGATAACAAAACACAAATCAAAAGAACTGATACGCAATGTATTTGAAGGAACTATGTATTTAATCAAAGTAAAGGTAGCAATAATGAATTGGCTTGTAAGGCTGAACTAAGGACTCGGAGTACGTGCGTAGTAACCAGCACAATGGAGCACAAAGTGGCGTCCAAGCCTGCTCGGATGCATGCTCGTTGAAACAAAACTTAAAACACCCTGAGTATCCGGAGACAAGCTAGAGATTTATTTAGTTAATTTAATTTAAACTATTTATTTTAGCCCTAGTTATCTTTTGGGGCCAGGAAGGTGCACTACAGCCCCAGCAAAATATCTAGCCTTGGTTTCTGCTTTTCCCTATAATCCTCAGTCAAACAGTCAGTTTCGGTCTTATTGATTAGAGCAAGAAGCACTTACATTTTTATCTCTGCCAAGGTCTTAACTTGATTTTATCTTTTGTTGTTTCATTAATGTTCCTTTTGTTATTATCATCTTCACCTTCCGCTAGAGGAATCCCCGTACTCTTAAATCGTCATCATTACTATTATTAATTTTGCGTCTATCATTTGACTATCTGAGATAGCCGTAGTCTGGCAGACCATCACTTATACTGCAGAGCGATTGAAGGTGAGGCGAAAATATTGACCGCAGCTGGATTCGAACCAGCGACCCGGTGCTTTGCCAACTCACCTGCGAGGTACTGTGTATATCATCCACGACAAAAGAGCAGAGGTGTACAAGCACGACGATATATCAGTACCAGAGTTCGAAAAAGTTCCTTTTATAAGTTCCGTAAGAAGATAATAAGAATGAAGAATGATAATAAAGATTCCATCCAAGTGTCACAGACGCCAATCTCACTACTTAGCGACATAAAAGCTTTGGGACTTTGAACATTTATATTAGGCAATCCACGATAAAAGAAAATAATCCTCCTAGATTTCCGAAATTATAATAGCAAGCTGTAACTTCTTCATTCAACAACATCAGGCTTCACGAATCCTATTGTTTAAAGTCGTTTCCCTTTCAAGCCACAGTTTTGAAAACGATGTCGCGTGACGGAAAGTAAGCACTTTAGTTATTAGTGTAATTCTTTAGAACGGGGGTTCGGCTTATGCGACCTGGTGTCGTCGTGCTTGTATTAGCTGGACGCTATGCAGGGAGGAAAGCAATTGTTATTAAAAGTTACGATGAAGGTTCTGGAGAAAAGCCTTATGGTCATGCTCTTGTTGTTGGCATTGATAGATATCCAAGGCGTATTCTCAGAAGAATGGGAAAAAAAAGGATGGAAAGTCGGTGTAAAATCAAGCCTTTCATTAAAGTTTTGAACTACAATCATCTAATGCCTACAAGACATTCAGTCAACATCATATTCGATACCAAGGTGATAAATAAAAACGCTCTGGTTGATAAATCATTGCGCAAAAAGGCCAGGATGGAAGCTAAGCTGAAATTGCAACAGAGGTAACTGTTCACTTTCCTTATTCAACTTACATCAGGTATAAATCTAATGAAAATCCCTGGTTCTTCCATAAACTTCGTTTCTAACGGACAAATTTTATAATTGTCGTCGTGATTGCAATAAACTGGTAAAGCAGTGCCATTGATTATTGTTTTTCGATAGCTCATGCCTTTGCGCTCTAGAAGTTTGCTTAAGCATTTCGTGGGAACCTGTAGGTCATGATTAGGTAGCTTTGGCTCACTTGTTGAAAAAACGAGTCTCAGTATCAACAAATAGGTCACGGGTTTGAACACCGCTACACCTGCCGAGGTTTATGCAGACAGATAGTATTATTAACCTACTCACACACAGCATGCCTACCTTACGAATGTGCACAGGGTTACGGGCCAGAATGAAATTTCAAAAAATTTTCTGTGGCCCCACTAGTTGTTCGCCCAGTTTTTTGTAGTGGATTCACAGTTGTAACTTGAAAGTAATCCATCCTCCGAGCTTAGCAGTGCATCGCTCGTGTGTCGATAAACTCAGTGTAGTAGCCTGTGATACTTATTCTGAGCAAGAGGCAGCTAAATGTCTTAGACTAAGATCATCACCAAAACTTAGGGAGTCACGCTTGCAAGAAAGGTCTGCAGTTGAATAATACCTCGTGTTTAACTATTACTTTTCCTCTTGTTCACACTGCCAGAGCATGTGCATAAGCTCATGTTGACCTCTATAATAATGTAAATTTGGACTATTTTCCAGTCCACAGGGAGTTTAAATCTTTTTCGTTTATCATCTGGGATAATGAGATAAATTTCTTGATCGTTTGTCTGCTTAGTACGTTGGCAGGTGGTCGATATTTAGTGAATCTCTGAACAAACGAATTCCTTTCTGTCAGTACTGGTGGTTGGATGGACTTCTTGGTGTGGACATTTGTTTTCAAAGTATCATCTAGTATATTAGTTCTTTCGGTCCAGCTCCTCTTTGTGGTCCGTACTTAGTAAGGAATCTGTAATGTTAGTTGTTTCTGGGTCTTCAGTGAACACTTCTTTGCAAACAAGTTCATTAGAGTAGCTGGATTCAAGCACAGAAAAGTGTCATCAGTTTCGCTCGCGTCATGATTTCTAACTATGGCTTACATTTCTAGACTGCATATTAAGGTTCGGATAAAATAACGCCTACCTGTTGAAGGTATCCCGAATGACTTCAATAAAATAACAGCCATATCCATAAGAGTTGCGAAACGCTACTCATTCTTGTATCGAACTGGCAGTGAGTAGGCGTTTGACACCAATTTCATCAGAATATTTGTTTTTGTGAATGCGCATTTAGGTCTGTCTAGCCTTTGTCTTTTCACTGCACTACGTCATATGATTAGTCTTTAATGGCAAACACTCACTTTGTTCATTCTTTGACGTGTTCAGTTCGCAACCGGGGATCTATCTTCAGGATCTCGAGTCAGCTTAGCTAATCCATAGCTGCTCTAAAAATGTCATTTGAAGAGTGATTCACACCAAGTCCGTGCTTTATTTGAGAAGCTGCTTCAGGATTATTCACAGATTTGTTGCTTATGTAGCATCGAATCTCATGAAAGAAGCAGCTTTTCTTTTGTAACTCTAGATTTCTGCTTTCCAGTTCATATGGTTAAAACGCGACATCAGCATTTTTCCTTATTTGAGGAGGAAGGTGATTACACTTCTGCATATCCGTATTGAAACTGCGTGAGACCGAGCTCAAGTATCGTGTTTTAATAAGGCAGTGTACTAAGGGCTGAATTATCGATTTCTACTGTCCAGGTTGACACGGGATTGGTCTAGTTACTACGGGTTTGTTCAATTCTGGATAGTTGTACACTTTTGTCTGAAAGCTCGAATTGTCCAGTTTTTCTCTGCTGGTATGATATTTATGCATGGAATTTTCGTTACATTAATTAACGCTTGCGGAAAGCCAATCTCTTCCTAAAAACGGTCTTTAATATCGTGTTTCCTTAGAATTCAGGTTAGTAGCGATTAGGAATTAAATATTGAGTTGTCTTATTCAGAATGTTGACAGTGATACCTGCGGGCAATTAGATGAAAATAACTGCATGCATGGGATGATTAGGTAAACTCACTGAGTGTTGCTAGAATGTGCCGAGAAAGCTCTACCATTGTCTGTAAATGTATGAAACAAATCATATCGATACAGGTGTTTGTGTACAATTTTTCTATGTAAAGGACTGCGATACGACTGCCTATGTTGAAGTGTACTGAGGGGGTCTAGTTGTTTAAAAGTTGAGCGCCTAACCGTATGAGTCACATCTTGATGGAGGCACATGGATTTAAATAGATGGATATGGTTTCTGTAAACTGGACTGTCCCAATCCTGTCGTAAATAAAAGTGTGGCTTCGAAACGCACCTTCATTTTGTTCATTTGGTAGAGAATGCCTATGACCTGGAAGCGCGATGTAGACAATCCTGAGTGTGTTTATAACAGTTTCATTTATGAAGTATTTCAGCTTCTATATTTGTAACGGAGTTCGAAGATTTTAAATTTGTATTCTGACCTACCGAAATACGGTAGTTTACTATATATCTCCTAATATTCCCCCTCAGTGCTACCGAATCATCGGGAAAGTACATGTGACCAGTAAGTTCTTCAAATTGGCTTATTTCACTATTCTTATTGCACATGAAGTTGTTATTAATTATTGGAATAGATTCAGTAAATCGAGAGCAAAATTGAACTGGTCCAACTTTGAAGTTACGAAACTTGAAATGACTACCAAGATCCAATTCCCCCTGGTGGTGAATACTTCGCTTATATACATGGTTGTGCTGTTTTCATGTAGTCGCTGCAGATAACGTCTTCAGCTGTTTGATAGGTGTTGAGGTATTAAACCCAGTAGGTTCTGGCAACTTCTGGAAGTACATCAATGTTAATTTTTCTCCTATAAGTGCACAATAACTCATTGATTTAAGCAATCAAGTTTGTAATAGCTGGTCACGAGTTTGAGGGTTAACTATTTAGGCAATGTTGACAGCCTTCACACAGTTATGAATAAATGCCTAGTGTATGGACATATATGGTCTTTAAGTTACTTTGAGGACGGCATTATCGGATTACAACCAAAGCATCGGAACCCGGTTTCCCACCAGAAGGTTTTAAGGATAGGAGTAGCAAGGTACTGCATAGTATAATCCTGTTAGATTAGTCTGCATCACCGGTCATTTCAGCTTGTATTGCAAAATAATTCTTGTGACAGCCACGGAGTCATCCCGACTAAAATCCTGTCCAGGACCTTAGGGTCCATAGTTTTCTTACACTTACCTGGGGATGGATAACAAATTCGGGGAAACCGGGCAGTTTTCAGCCCTAGACGAGAGTGCATCGTTCAGATCTTCATCCTTCGGCAGCTTTAGGGAAATCTATACTCATTGGCGTGCGGAAAGTGTTGTCAGTCTGACTGAGTACCGAGCAATTATGTAGTGCTAATCAAGGTTCTGAGGGCGTATTTGAGTTGTCATTTGCAGTAGTGAAGATCAAAGAAGCTCATTGTTACCAGTTTTGTTACAAACATACTTTCGGAATTAACACTAGGTACTTTTGATTTCGCAGGGAATGACACTACATGGTTCGCTTAGAGCTTGCATATAACAGTTCTGTTAGGCGAAGACACTAACAAAATGGAGTCTTCTAAAAGTACTGAGCAGAAAGCTTTGTATGTTTGACATGCGTCCTGCACCTGTCAGATGTAAGATTACTCTTCCAGACAGGTCTGCAGCAACTCCACATTTATGGATTGAGAGGGAAGTGGTGGGATGCGTCGGCCACTCCACTTACTTGAGGAGTTGCATCAACCCGAATGGATAACTTGCTGACGTAATTTCAGCTCCCGACCGATAGCTGCTACCTTGGCGTGGTGGTCGGGCTTGCATATCACAATGACCCAACGAGCTATGCTGGTGGAACGCTTGTTCCCTCGAGGTCCTACCATACCAGAAAGGTCTGTTGGGTAGTGGTTAGACGAAAAGCAGTTACCGTTATAGTGTAAATTGCTACACTATGATGGGGGTCTGAGGGCGAAGTCGTACTGCTGCTAGCTGGATGGGGTGTGACAGCAGTAAGGTGTTTCCCTTGGATGACCAGCAGTGCCATGCTGATGCTGCCTTCTCAGTGGAAGGGGGGTTAGAAAAGGTCGGCCCCAAAAATAACACACTCCACCACGCCCCACGGTCTGCCGGGCCGGCGGTGTTGGTTCACTTGTCGTTTCCTTTCGACTATCCGGCCCCAAAAATACAAAAATTCAAAATAATCATACTCAAAAGGCTGGGTGTGACAGGCCTCAAGCAGATGTCCGATGGGCTCTGCGGTCACACAAATCTCTTTCAGGTACCTTAAGAAGAAATAGCCTTCCACGGTGTGGGCAGCCGGGAAGTGTCAACCGCCCTCACAACTCTGTCAGCACCCAAGTTTCTTCTGACTGCTATCCTCCTCCTCCATCATTACCTTCTAATCTTCCTTCACGTCTCTTAATTAATGATGCTGCATCATCTTCAATTTCTCCTACCTCTGCAGCCTTCGACAACGATCTGAGTCCACAGAACAGCATCCCTGGTCTCCTTAAACCACGCTCCAAATTACATATTGGAGCCTTCAATGTCCGCACCCTCCGTCAAATTGGCCAACAGGCTTCGTTGGCAAAGACTCTAGCAACTCGGGCATGGATGTGTGCTGTGTTTGTGAGACACGCATACAGGACCCAAGTGTGGTTATTCACCTGACCTCTCCTGACCAATCTGGTGAATCTGCAAAATTCACCCTTCGAGTTTCTGGAGATTCGATAGCTAGCTCTCGTGGTCTTGCAGGTGTAGGTATAGCATTAAGCACCAGGGCAGAAAACTCACTACTAGACTGGATCCCAGTTGATAGTCGCCTCTGCGCTATGAGGCTGAACGGCACAGTGAGAACTAAAAGGAATAGTGAGACTCGCCGTTGTCTCTTTGTAATCTCTGCTTACGCACCCACTGACTGTAGTTCGGATGAAGTGAAGGACGAGTTCTACCATAAACTGTCTAACCTCCTCTCGAAAGCCAAACGTTCGGACGTAGTGGTTGTTGCAGGTGACCTCAACGCACAGGTGGGTAGACTGAGTGAGGCAGAAAGGCACTTAGGTGGCACTTTCGGAATCCCAGCTGAACGTACAGATAACGGTGATCGCCTATTACAACTATGCTCAGATAACCGCCTATTTTTAGCCAGCACAAATTTCAGACATAAAGAAAGGCACTGTCTGACCTGGCGTCCACCGAGCTCGACTCAGCGATGGACACAGATAGACCACATTGCTATTAGTCATCGCTGGAGAGGATCGGTGGAAGACTGCCGCTCCTTCTGGAGTACGTGTTTGGACAGCGATCATGCGTTGGTCCGAGCACGTATATGCCTGCGTCTCAATGGACGTAGAAAAAATTTGGCAACAAAACCACTACGAGTTCTGCTGGACAACGAAAACACCAAAGCCGTGTTCAGTGAGAAGTTGGCTAGGCAGTTATCGGAACAAAAGACTGTCACTCATCCAGAAGAAGCTTGGTGCCATCTTCAGTCTACTGTAAAAGCAGCACTGGAGACTGTAGCCGACTCCAAGATAATGGCTAAAAAGAGCCAGTGGATATCAGCAGCTTCTTCCAAACTAATGGATGCACGTGAATGCATCCCTGCAGGCTCTGAGTACAATGAAGAGCGAGCGCAACTTAAAAATGAACTGACGAAAAGTCTGCGCAACGATCGTGAACAGTGGTGGGCAGCAAAGGCTAAAGAGATGGAAAAGGCAGCGGCGATCGGTAACAGTAGACAGTTATTTAGACTTATTAAGGAGACTGGGGGAAATGGTCAACAACAGTTAGTGAGGTTATAGCGGAGAAGGACGGATCTGCGATTCACTCGCAGGGAAGGCGACTGGGACGATGGGCAGAACACTTTGAGGAACAGTTTAACTGGCCTCCAGCCACCATTGCGCTGCCCGCTATCCAGTCGGACCCTGAATGGGACATAGAGACAGGTCCCCCAACACTAGAAGAAGTTGAGAAAGCGGTAGGTAGCCTGAAACGGGAAGGGCAGCAGGACCAGACGGACTACCTGCTGAGGTATACAAGAATGGTGGTAGAGTTCTCTTAGTCAGGCTAACGGAAGTGTTAGCCAGTATATGGGAATCAAATACGATCCCCTCCGACTGGTCTAAGTCACTCATCATCCCAGTCTTCAAGAAAGGCGAGAAGTCCTCTTGTGATAACCACAGAGGAATCAGCCTGACAAACATAGTGTCTAAGATCCTAAGTTCTATAATTCTCCGACGCCTGAGTGGAGCTCGGGAACAGCAAGCCCGAGAAAACCAGGCAGGCTTTAGACCTGGCCGTGGATGTATCGACCAAATATTCACACTGCGCCAGGTCCTGGAACATAGGCATGCTTACAGACGCCCGACAATAGCTGTATTTCTCGACCTGAAGGCGGCATTTGACTCCGTTGATCGAGAAGTCTTATGGCAATGTCTGTCACTGAAAGGCGTGCCTAGTAAGTACATCACCTTATTGAAAGCTCTCTACTCGAACACTTGTGGGCATGTTAGAGCCTATGGCGATAGTAGTAGATGTGAGTAAATTACAATTTTCTGACCAGAGGTGTCTTTGCAGCATTGCTCATGCATGGTGGCATCACTGGGGTGGTTATATCAAAGTTAAGCTATACAGGTATTAGGTAAGGAATACAAGTCAGTCCATGAGGTTATCAACTTTTACCGAACCTACGTAGTGCTACTGCCATCTTAGACGTACAATGTTAGCTGAAGTGGCATTGGGTTGGAAGAAGGCTCAGAGTGACTAGACCAACACACTGTTTGTCTGGGCCATGTAAGTAACCTAGCTGTGATCCTCGAGATAATAGGAATCAATGATTGGAGAACCCTGGTAACTTGCCTTAAAGTCAGCCAGTGGTCCAGATGCCATCTACAAAATCTTGAACATCACGTTATTCCTCTTCTGTATTTTGCTCTCTCCTTTCATACTTAATTGTCTACGTAAATATCATTTTTGCTATTAACTTCTTTCTTGCATGGTTCTGTGAAGTGTAGAAACTGGGATCGATGCATTACTGTGCAAGGTGTGACTTGGACTTGTCTACCTGTCTGACAGATCACTTATGTTGTTAGATTCTTATCTGGCAGCGTGAAATAATTTTTGCCAGTTAGCAATATTTCGTGCATGCTTAGATTTCTTCACTAACAACAAACTCAAATCTTTGTGTGGTTCTATCAGCATAGTATTGTCATCGTTTAGAGTGTTTAGTGCAGCTGTATGGTGAACTTGTCGTAACTACGCAGTTGAGAGTTGCATTACTCAGCTGAACAGCTCTGAGAGGTAACTTGCGCAAACGTCTTATGTATTGTTTTACAGACTTCACGTCAGATAACTAAGAAAACAAGTTTTTAAACTAGGTTTTTTTGTTATAAGAATAAAACTCAGACACTAGTGGAATGTAATTTTAGTTAGTTTGTTAGATGTATCATACAGCAGGATGGTATTACTTACTGGATTAAGCTATCCGAAATTGGTAAATCCTAGTAAAATAAGGGATTTAGAAAAAAGAGCTAATCTACAGGTATGCATGCAATCACACAACCACGCAATAGAATGGGGTAGTGGAAATCCTTAGAACTAATCTAGGGGTGGAGAGAGAGATTCACAACTGAATCTTTGTTTTTCGAATCAACACCCAGTGCTTGCAGCAGGAATGAATAGACACCTGTTCCGGATATATGAAGAGTCTTACTAGCTACATGACAAAGGTGAAAAAACATATCAGTTATGTCTCAAAGTTTTAGAGTTATCTTGATATGACTGAATACAACAAATTGTGCCCGAAACGTAATGCAGTAAATAGTATTGTTCCACTGTGTGACATATAATAAATCAATTAAGTTTTGTTGCATAGTGTAATAGGAAGACGGAAGTTATCTGAGAAATGTGATGTATTCGCTCATTACGTACCGAACAATCTTTGTCTCATTTTAATGCCAAGAGAGGTGTGAAAATGTATAATTCCTCCTTATTGTAGTTTATTTTCCAAATCTTGTATTATCCTTATTTATTTGCTTTGCCGCGCCCTATTTTCATCTTCATGCCTTGGTAAGTAAACTTGTGGTGAGATTATTTGAAATATATTGCACGATTACATTACGTTTCTGAGATAGCATCCGTTTTTTCACATTATGCGAATTCATCAAAAGGATTAAGTGTTTTTAATCCTTGAAAATAAGTTTTTTTTGACTTATGAGACGTATTCAAGCAGCTTGAAATTTAAAACGATGAGATTGTATTTTAGTTGGTTAATTAGGTGTATTACAGTGAAGCAATATTATTTACTGGATTGCGTTTTTGACTCCACTTATTTTCCATAGTCATATCAAGATAACTTCACGACTTTGAGATATGATTTATGTTGTTCTAATTCCCTCAACAGAATGGAAGTAACTTTCATTCTACCTCATTGATCCAGTTTTAATCTTATAATAATAGGCCTTACATTGCTTTTTGTCTAGTAATACAAGAAACTTGCCTGGTGTTTTCAGAAATTGATTCCTATTGTCTTTTAGCGGACTATTTAGTTAGTAACTGGGATTTCTTCCAAATGTATATCTTTATCACAGGTTGATCTAGGTTTTTCCAACAAACAGGTAGTAGGTTGAAATTGGAGTTTTTTTAGGGATATAGTGATTTTTTGTATTCATCATGCGCTGACATCAGTTGGAGGAACATTGGAAAACTGAGAGCATTGGCAACCCGTGAGGACAAATACTCAACGATGGCGTTGGGCGATAGTCACCCTATGTCACGAACTGAGAATATGGCCCACTGGTTTCCAACCCAGTGACTAAATGTTAACGGGCTGGGGTCATAGGTTCTAACTACTGAGAGAAGTCCCGTAATATAAAGAAATAGCTGTCCAGTACTCCTATGTTTCTAATGTTTCTCCACCTGATGTTAGTCCATGATGAGTACCAACTTGAAAACAAGTAGTATATACAAGATGGATAGTGGTTAACAGTGGGATCCAGGGTACGCGTTTCGTCCTATTTAGGATTTGTCAGTACCCACCTCTCACTAAGCGGTGTTGTTCCCACTGGGACAACGACATTCTTACAGAACATAGCTGTGGCGTAGTCGATGTGTACCAGAAGAAAAAACTATAGATATAAGGTCACCAAACACTTTCCAGATATGTGATGTGTACAAGTTAGTTGATGATGGTTCTTAAATGATATCTATTCCCACCGTGTTTATTATTCGACACGTGCGTGTAGACAAGGTTGTGTAATCCATCTACGCAGATAATAGTCTTGAATTATGTGTTTTAGTATTTTCGGGAGTTATGAGTAATGATAGTCAACTAGAGATCTTTCCTACAGTTGGCCTTAAAACAGCCTTTAAATGAATGCATAGAACTTGTAAGTGACTCACCATTTAGTGAATTAAACTTTTGGTCAGTCAGCAAACATTTCATATGACTCTAAAATAAGGGTTGTTAAGGTGAGTAGAATCAAGACAGGTTTTCCTTGACTTGATTACACTTTTGTTTTTTCATCTAGTGCTACTACTACTGGGACTCGTCACATGCATGTAGCTGCCTTCCATTGATGTCTTACTGACTGACAAAATCAACGTGAAACCGCACACAAGTGCATCGGCTCAAGTCACCACACTTTGCAGTAGAACAAAAAGAACAAGTGGGTAAAAAAAGACTGATATCGAAGAAGACCAAGTTGTGTGAGAGCATAAAAAAATCTATAGACGAAGGTTAGTGCAAATATTCAAGCTTTAGATGTCAAGTTGTGAAGACATCTATGCAATTGTGTCCGACTTTCAGCCATACTACCAGGACTCCCTAATCACTAGTTCTGTCGTCTCAGCTACCCCAAGCAGGCAGTCTACGTTTCTCGCTACACAGCTTAGACCAACAGTAAGGGAATTCATCGACTAGTGCCATGTATTGGTCTGGTCACTCTAAACCTTCCAACTTAATCCAATTTACCCTAACATGACACGTTGGCTCGACATATCCACTATATGTCCAAGCCATCTCAGTCGACTAGGGTTCACAACCTCATCAATCGACTTGCCTGTCTTGTCTAGTACCATTCGCCTGACTTCAGCACTGCTCACACAGTGATTCCACCAAACGCGAGCAATACTATGAAGACATCTGCGGTCAAAACCCTACAATCGCTTCATATCCTCTACTTTTAATGGCCATTCCTCACAGCCGTACGACAGGACAGAATGGACTACAGTACGTGAGTGATGTTCCCACTAACGCAGGACTAATCGCTTCGAATTCTAGAGTATTATAGACCTTGGCACACAGTCACGATAGCCACTCCTTACGCGACAGGTATAGTTTAGTAGTTTGATATTATGGCTTGTAAATCTCCGTTGTTGATTTAACCGAAGTGATTGGCCAATTTTAGCATATGGGCCCCTGTGCTGATGCCTCGACATTGCCGATATTTTCACTTTTGATACTAAGGATGAACAGTGTCTATCGTAAATCAGTGGCATAGAGGATTGCGCTCTGGAGTTTGAGGTGATTGGTGTTGGGTTCGAGTCTTAGTGGGAACAGCACCATTCGCTTCATGGCATAATACCCACAGATATACATAATGTATGATACGCAGTAGTAACAAAAAGTTCGAAAGCCTATCAGTTAGTCTTACACATGCTCTTGAAGTATTTTGATCAAAAAGTTGCTGTAAGATTAGTACCGAATTCAGTTGACGAATCGATGCGATCTATATTCGTGGCAACTAGAGGTCTAGAATATCAAAGATTTATGTAAATATATAAAATAGAAGCAAAGGTTATCTGTTGGAGTTTACTTTCATCAAGAAACCTCGATGTGCCGTAAATGGAGTAACCTCTATGGAAGTCTTTTCTTCAAAATATTTTGGTTGAAAAATCCTCTGCATGTACAGAAGGAATTCCGGAGATTATATTCTTAACTTTGATTGAATGTCTTACGGGGATAAAAATTTCTCAACTCAAACAAGATTTTCAAAAGTGAAGAATACAAGTGGCAAATTTATTATATATCAACAACCCATGATGCTTTGCAGTTATGCCATGTAGTGCTTCAATACTGTGAATTTATACCAGAAAATAATTGACCTCCCTATTCATACCAGTGTTACAGTCAGTGATATATGTATGTGTGTAAATATAATTATCGTCTGGTTGCAATTTGAATGAGAAAAACATTCTGCTGTTCGGGTTATCACTAGATGAAAAGATTCTTTGTAGAAGCACTGAAGAGAAAAAAAACAGGCTGTGTAAATAAATAATCAGCCTTTACATACCTGTAGATAAAATGTAGCATCACCATCATTGTATCTGCATAACTTCTCTGACTAACCCGACGATCGTATTCCAAAAGTCCCTATATATTGTAATTGCTAGCTGTATGGGGGTCGAAATTTACAACAATATTGATGTTTGTCTTATATACATTCACAAGGAAGCAGAATCTGACGGGCAGTAAATAAATATGCCGTAGCACTACTGACAAACTTCAATGATCTGGAACTAATTATAATTACCGGTTAAATGTTCTACATCCAGCATTTAAGCCATCAATAAAGTACTGGTTATCACATATTTAATTTGCATTTAATCCCATCGAGGTCATTTGCAAAACTGAGTCATATCATACATACATAATAAAATCTGCGTTTTCTGGCAACTAAAGCTTGCTGGGTATGCTTGATTTATATTCTTTGTAGTCAGTAAAATTATGTGTAAATGGAAAAGCCTAAAAGAACGTCCACTTTGAAAAGACGAATCTATGGTGATTGCTCATCCAAAATCGACTTTTTCATACGCTTTCTAAATTACTTAAACCTGGTGTTTTTGTGTTGATTTTCATTTTGTTATGGAATCAGTTTTAACTGCAATATTGGTTTTTCAAGTTGCTATTTATCGTCAACTGACATCAGTTGGAAGAACATTGGCGACCTGGGGGCACTAGACAGGTTTTTCGCCCTATTATGGGACCCTTCAGCAATGAGCACCCATGACCCCGAGACAGATCGAACTCAGGACCTTCAGGTTCTGTGACCAGCACGTTACCACTGAGCCACTGGTTCGGAATCCAGTGGTTCGTACTCCCAAATTCTGTCACTTCACGACATAGGGCGACCACCACTCAATGTTATCATCGAGTATTTGTCCTCAGGGCCACCAGATTGTTAAATTTTTTTCCTCATTGATAACTACTTACTCATTTTGCTACATACTCTTGGTTTTTTTGACTACAACGCATCACTATTATACCGTAATTATTTATTCATACTGTCAAATACATCTTACGTGACTTTCATTGTAGTATGATTTTCCTGACCTCAAACTATGGAGAATTTCAAATTTTACAGACCTAATAGACGTTCTATTCCATTTAGCTTATATACTAATTTTGATTGAATGCAGCTACTTAGTTTCCTGATAAATGAGATAAAGTGTTTTTCAGTACTATTTAACCTAATGGTTTTTTGTATATTTATTCGTAACTTAAACGTTCATTAACTAAATGCACGAATGCATATTTTATATGCTGAAGTGCATTCTACCTGCTTGACTTTGTTATGTAATTATAATTATCTTTGGTATTCTATTAAGCTGTTTCAGAATGGTCTTGTTCTAGCATTCATGAATGTTAAAGTGTTGTCGGATGTTAACTTTAAAATACAATGAACATAAAAACAAGCCACTTTTCTAATGTTCAGCGCAACTGATGCAAACAGGTGCTTATTCATTGTACTTTGAATACTTTACTTCATTACACTCATTTCAATTAATATCCCGGTAATTTTCAATTCATATGTCGCATGCTGTTAAGTTTTCTAAAAGTGAAGTCTGACTGAGACCAGATGATGACATCCACTTGCAAGTCTTTTGTAGGTTACAGCTCCGTGAACTGAATCTAGTTAGTTACATCTAGTAAATTTCACTCACCTACCTGAAAAGGTTTAAATTTCGTGGATCTTACACACTTAAAGTACTTACATGATTGTCAGGTGCATTGACGTAAAGCGTTACAACAAGATTCATCAATAAGGGTATAGTTAAAAAAATTATTACTATTATTATTATTACCACTCGCAGTTTTGGAAGATCAAATCGAAATCTTGTGCAGGAATAATTTGTGCACATATTTTATATTCTAAGGAGGAAAATCCAATATCAGCTCCTTTCTTTCTTTACAAACTAGTATACCAAATTATCAGGACATACAGAATGCTTGGTCATCACTGAGAATTTCAGCTGTTGATTTCAAATAACCGCTAATTGAAAAAGTATGTTCTACAACTTTAGATAATTTGCCTTCTCTTGTATTGTGCAACTATTTCATTATGGGTTTAGATATCACTCTATCTATTGATGTTATAATAGGTAGATGGTATAAACTATCACATAATTGGTATGGTTTCAAACTTGGTCAACAGATGCGAAGTCATAAATTATCATGTTAATCTAGTTGATGGTTTGCGGTAATTACTTGGTTTCAATCTAGTTTTCACCACAAATTGATGTCAGCTGGGGAGTCTTTGAAAACATAGAAGCACTGGGCAGCTGTTTCATCCTGATTTCCGACTTCTTGTCAGTGTGCACCCGTGTCTCTGAAAGTGATCAAGCTCAGAACTGTTGGGTCTCAACGCAAACACATTCTCATCTAACCACTGCATCGCAGTCCAATGGTTCATTATTTCTTACTTTTGTCCCTACACCCGAGCTGATTTACCTCACAGATCTCAGTTTCTCTTCAGAATTTTATGAAATCGATGTTGAAGCAAATCACTAGTAAACACTGGAGAGTAATTCAGTTGGTCGTTTGTGGAGATTTATTTTTGGTATTATCGACTGGAAATGTAATGATGCTGTAACATGAAACGCAAATTAATAGTACTCAACAAATGTGTTCCTCTTCATAAAATTGGCTGGGATGCAAACTTACGATGCAATATGTAGTGACAATGTCCAACTCGTTCGTCATCAAGTAATGGATCGTGGTCTGAACCCGTGTGATATTGTTTGAGAGTGGTTCCATTTAGATAAGTTATATGCCTGAAGTGATGAAAAAACTCTTAATATCATAAACTGTGATATTACCATGTAAAATTTGGGAAGATTTTCTTTACTATACTTGACGAGTAGTTGTTTTATCTATATCTATCCGCGGACTTCAGGTTAAGTACTGTTTTTAAAAACACTGTAATTTCAGATTGATTTTTCATTTTCATTAACTATTCTAAGGGCTAAAACTCTATAGTCGACGGTAACTGATTTTTTAGTAGGTGACACGTGAACCCATACGATTGGAATCACCTAGGTTACCACAATATCAAGTTTTGTTATCCTTTTGGTAGATATTTCAACAATGTCCCTAAAGTGCGTTGACATTTGGGATGGTGAGTCTTGTCATTGAAGTATTCATCAGTTTTCTTATGAATAGATTTAGGATAGTTAAATTACGTATTTTGAATTAAAAATTTGGCAATAAATATGCAGACCAAAAAAGATTGCTAACAGTATCGAAGCGTCTACGGAAAGAATCAACCGGTAAGTTGACAGAGACTGATTTATTCACTTCCGTTGGTCAACGACGAGGAACGTCAGAAATTTCTTTAATAATACATTCTAGTTTGCTATTTGTTTAGTTGTTTACCAAGTTGATAATAAAATTTCTCCCTGATGTCGGATGGTTTGTATTACTTAAGTGAAAAATCATTTCATGTTCATTTGAACTCATATTGCACAATATATAGACAGTATCGAGGATACATGGTGAAAGATTTGCTTTCACTGAATTTTTGTAATAACTCGATTGGTGGCAATAGATTTAGTGCATGCCTTTTGATGGGCCTTTAGGAATACTGACTGCTTTAAGTGAATGGATTTTTATCTTTCCGTTAATGTCTGATAGAACAGCTAACCAACACTTTTAGTATAGCTCAGAATAAGACTGGCGATTCGGATATTTTATCCTTTTGAAAGAAAAACTGACCCATACGCTTGCATTGAGATTTATCTTATTCACCGAAATGGTTAGAAATAGAAATTTATTACGAAAGAAACATTTGGAGTTTTTTAACAATTCGAATGTTACTGCAGTTTGTTAGTGAACTTTCAACCTACCTGAGGTATGTGAAAGAGAAATTAGATTAGTAATAGAAGTCCATGACCATAAAGCCCGGGGGTAGATTTTAATCTAAGTTTGATATTGTTATGTTAGAACATGAAAAACCCAAACTATCCTCGGTGGGAGACCATAGAATGAGGAGAAGTTTCATATCCCAAAAAAGTTGGAACGTACTTATCAACCAGATGTACGTCCATACAATTAGCGATATGCTACACGCATTGTGTAAGATCTAATGATGCTATCTGGGCAGTGAAATACCAGTTATTGGGTCAAAATCCGCATTTATGATACAGACTAAAAGTTGAACCTCTAGACTAGTGATACTTCTAGGGTCAACCTTTTATAACGCTTCCTTACAATATGAAAGGCATCATCAGTGTGGAATGATGATCATCTACACAAAACCGCTTACATCTGTCATACTTGGTTCAGCCAGCAGTACAGCTTTAACATCAAACCCTAATCGTTGCACAAGCTATTTACACTGAGAGTAACTGGTTTTATTCTTACCTTTCTGGTACATTAAGACCTCCAGAAAACATCGTTCCAGCCAGTACAACCAGATGAGTCGTTGCGATAGGTAAATCTAACCACCACGTTAGGGTAGAAGCTGTCGACCTGGAATTCTTAGTCACACTGATTTTAATCAAATACATAGTGCTTCATCCGAATTTATTTGATACAACCTTGATAACTATTTCAGATATAGACGATTTTCATGCACTAAGGGTAATGTTTTTTAATATCACAAACCAACGAATCTTGCGATATTCTGAAAATATAATTTCTTTCTTTGTTGTTTTGTGTTCTCTGAACTGGGTGGTTTGATCGTGAAACTTTCATAGTCTTTGTAGACATCATCAGCGCTAGCTCGAAAACCAAGTGAGCTGTCAGTATTTCGCCGTGATTGATTCAGGTTGATCCTTCCATAAATAAAGAGCATATCAGGGATCATGTCAAGATTGCTGAAACCATTTTGGACTGATGTGACTCATAAACCAACAAACCCCTCCAAACCATATTATGCAAACGATGCGACGCAACGGCCAAAGAAGAGAAACCAAATATTATTTACAAAATCAGTTGCAACAGTTGCGATGAGCACTACATTGGCGAAAGTAGCCGCACTCCGCCTTCGTTTACATGAAAATCAGTTGGCTTCCAGATGTCATGACATTTTGTCGGCCACATCAATGCACATAAACAATTACGAACATGAATTCTGTTTTTAAAATCAAGAGATCTTGAACAGAAGGGAAAACAAATGTCAGAGAATTCCTGTAAGTTTGACATTCAGGTCAGTCAGGATAAATATACATATAGATACAGACGCAGTCTATTAACTGATAAGAAAAATAAACAGTTACAATGTTAGAGGTCAGGTGGAGCAATAGTCAGTAGGAAAATCTATGCAGTCAGTGACACAGCAATCAAAGGAAACTACTAATAGCAAAAAATCTCCTCAGGGAGAAATACTGATAGCTCACTTCATATTAGAATTATTGCTGGTGACTTTTTCGATAGAGAGAATAGAAGCTTCAAGGTTAAACCGAAATATTCGTACCAGTAAGTTCCACAGTTCATTCCTGTCCACTTTAGCATACCGTTGTACACAAAAGGTGCTTTTAACCCGCAAAGTATGTAAATTCAGTGTATTTCATTTTGGCATACAGTCTGAACTATATGGAGCAACCTCATTCCTCAGTAATTTCGTCGCATTATCTCTCCTGTTATGACCAGTTTTCTAAAAATGCTTTAAAAACAGAGTGCTCAAACTCTACGTGGTAATTCCTACAAGTTTCTTCCTAAAACCGTTTTCCGACCTACCTTTCTTCTCGCTTCTTCATTTTCGTTGCAGTAAACAGTATCATAGACTTTACTTCTTGTATCAATCTTATGGTAGCTTTTGAATTTTTGAACGTAAGCTATAATCTTTCACACTTTTCCTCATACTATCATGTACAAGTTCGTAGTACGCATATTGTCGCCTTTCCTACTCACTCACCTTTGACGGACTCAGTGATCATTTTAGTTTTTTGGAGGGCTACAATTTTCTCTTATCTCGATAGTTCCTAGTTTCTTAAAGATACAAATCCAACACGTATCGTGACTGCTTTCAGCGTTTATTTGGGAAATCTTTTGCTGTTTTTTTCCAGTAAAGCTTTAACACCATTGTTTTGCTCTAACTTAGTGAAATTCATAAGTACACAAATTTAGGACATTAGGAACACAATTTCTGTCACTTACTCAGTTGTTTACAAACAATAACTAAAATCTGAATACACACAGCAACCACATCCATGTTCTGGCAGTAGGCAATGAGCCACATCTACTGTGTGAGGGCTAATGATAATATCCAGAACTCGGTAGGTTGGACTGGGTTCTAACCTGCAACCCATCGGTTTTGTTGACCAAGAAGCCTCAGCTTCACAAACATATAGTGTGAAAACAAGAGACAACACAAACTAATTAACTGGAAACTGTACTAGCAGAAACAATAAGATCAAAGTAGGGAGGAAAGACTATTCATTGCAATGACAATTAAACAAGCATTTTATTATAACGCCATTGTCAAATATATCAAAGGATATAAAACTGTTTGCAATCAAGGTTTTATTGCATTTCTATTGCTAATGAAATGCAGTGGTACCAACAATGATGGCGACCTTGTTAACATATTTTTCTTTGTTGACCTTAAAGAAGGCAAGCCGAGAAGAACAACGACAATTTATTTTATATAAAACCAAAATGGCATCGATTTGTAGTGCTAAACTGGCATGATACAGCCACTTCACCTTTGAAGATAATCACCAACTTATCACTTTTGCCAAATTTTCTTATTGCGGAAGTAACGAATGGAAAGCGTCTTAGTTTCTGCTTCTGTGGTATTAGAAATAGATCTAAAGTATGAATTTTTTAACTGTTTGTCTTACAGAGCTTTGATTTAGATAAGTTTCAGACATGATACCCAAAATACATTACACTCGTCTGGAATGTTGAATCCAAACAGTGAAACTACATTCAAAATATGAAGCAGGTATGTTAGAATAGGTTCAAAGGGTCAAGAATAAAATGGTCAGGAGCTCCTATCGCCTTAATTACCAGGAGCTACTAGATTGTTTTGATCAATTTTCAGTCTTACTGTAGGTTGAAAGGAGACCTCATATTGGCTCACCATGTTCTAAGTAGTGTTTAGAGTATTTATTTATCTTATTCATTTCCCCCCTCTGAAACTAACTACATGAGAGCAAATGACCGGGAAACTATCACTACCTTTTCATGAGAGTATTTACAAAGCTATCATACTCTTACTGTTAAGGAGTGATTGCGAACATATTTAGGGTCCGTTCATATTCATACCGGAAATGACAGTCTCTTAGGGTAAATTTCTGTCCGAATTATAAAAGTAGTATGTTATGGTATGATTCTGGATATGATAATATTATAACCGTGCCCCCTGATACATCTGTATTGAACAAATCGAAAATGTCGTGTAATTAGGAAGACTGAACATAGCTTACGTTTTGACCAAACCGTCTTTTTAATATGATGTCCCTGAACTTGTCTCAAAAGAGCAGTATCTTTTTTGAGGTATGGTGATATAACGACCGAGTTCACTTTCAGATATGACCGGATGTACAAGCTATAAACTATGTTGAACAGTTTTTTTGAGATCCCATTCCACAGACTGTTGAGAACCACTGGAAGAACGTTTTATGCAACTAATCTTTGTCTACCATTTTCTAGTCGACGATTTGTTGCGTATCAAATGAAGAGCAAGATACCTAGTTTCGTCACTTCTATGTGTATTTACCAACTTAACTGCTCTTGTAGATACAGCTTTATTTGGCATACGATTACGCAGCTTGATCGACTCCTTACCAAACACCTTTTTTCGGGGCTGAGAAAGGTACAGGTTAAGTCTATAAGAAGCTCTATTTTGTTGCACCTAGTTGTTAGTGGTCACAGAGTGGAAAAAACAAGAGCTTTCAAAGTGCTTTATCACATTTCACCGAATCTTTCGGATAGTTTGAAACAGCCGTCTACATATATCTGAGACTATGAGAATGCAAATGAATAATCCGAAACTCCGTATTAAGAAGAAATTCGTACAGCCTTTATCCCTGCCTCCACCAGAGAAGACTTAATGAATGATCTTACTTATAAATTTTAAAAATGCTTTGCCACCTTTTTTATCGTATTTTGTCACCTTTTTTACACCACTACTATACTCACATTCAAACTTTATTTATTCATTGCCTTTATCCTCCAGTACCACGAAACCTTATTGTCCTCTTCCAGTCTTTGACCTACTTTGCCTGTCTGGCTGAACACCTGTTTACATAGTCGTGCCATTCTGGAAATTCTAATTATCCTTTGTTCTACCACTAATTTTAATATTCTGCAGTACACAATCCACATCCTTGTTATTATCGATTCATAAATTACCTTTATCGGTTCATATTTTATTTATACGTTGAAATCTATGTATATTAGAGTGAAGCCTGATGAGATCTAATTGGAGACAATGCTGTTGGCTAACATATCTTCTTATGACTTTCAGAATGTGAATTTTTAACCTTTTGAAATATCGAGTAAACAATCTAATTTGGCATTATGCGGTAACACGGTGCCGAAGTTGTATTCTTACGCTAATGCAAATCTCTCTCCTTTGTACACACTTCCGTCTCCCTATTTATGTAACCGAAAATCATTGAAGTTCAACTTTTTATTATTTTGTTCGTCGCAAGTGAGGAATGTATTCCGTCTCAATTCATCAGTAGTTCGTTCTTAAGTTAATGGTGATCAGTGATAATGAGCATGTTGTCAATGCATCAATAATATATAATTAGGTTTTCATGATGTATACCAGTGGTCAATTCTCTGTTTGACTATGAAGAAATCCTTTTGCGGTGTGTATGCGTAGTGGTGTCAGTTTGAAATGCGTTCCAACGTGAATCGAATAACGCTAGCAGACATTACCTGTGTTCGAAGAGAATGTCATAAGCCATATCCTAACCAACTCGCGCCAACCCAGTACACGTCAGCGACAAGCAAAACAAAAGAAAAACAACACAGTATCCGAAAAGACGTAATTAATTGAGTTGTCCGCTGTCCAATGTATATAAAAGAAATTGATTTCAATATCAGTGTGATATCGATACATATGGTTCTTGTAAAGAAATTTGAGTAAAATTACATTTAAGGTATACAACAGTCTAAATGGATCGATTGGGGTCACAATACACTTACCATTCAGACCAATTGTTACATCGTGAATCTAATCGCTTCTTGGCAACTAATAATGTAATAGAAAGTCATACTGCAAAATTTATAACAAGGGAAATGAGCGAACATTGATATTTCAAATTAGAATTACTTCTCAGACGAACAATAAATGTACATATTTTCTTTGACAATCATTAGGAAGTGGATAGAATTACAATGGACTTACCATTCAGCCCAACACATACAGACTTCTCTCTAGTCGAACCAGAGAACAGACCACTGAAATATATTATCGACAAGCTAGTCATATATTTCCGATACGTTGGTGACACATGGATTATGACCAATTCGAATATGGATAAGCATTAACTACTGATGAATTTCGACAAAATACGTCTCGTACTTTTCAGGAGGAGCACGATAACGAGCTGCACTTGGATGTTTGTTCCTTTAGATAGATGAGGAGAAATAGCATATACTCACATCCTTACGTCTTAAAGCTTGAAATCGGTCTACTTCCTTTGCATACATTTACCAAAGCGTGTAAATGGAGGGTTATCTTGGTGTTTTGGAACAACAAAAGACAACTAATACTTGAACTTGTAAAAGTATTTCGTACTACGAATTTACGTATTCAAGTTGATCAGGACATGTTTATAAATAGTTTGTTAATGGATGAAAACATTTTCCTATCTAATATCTTAATAATGAAACAGATGGGTCCGTTTTATGCTTCCGTTTTTGAATGTTTCCTGGTTTTGTAACAATTTCATATGTAAAAAAGAGAGTAATACCGTACTGACATAACACTAAAGGATTATGGTAACAGTAGGAAATTTAGAATGAACTATAGATCATTTCATGAATGAAAATATTATTTATTGTGATGTTACGTTAAGAAAAGGAAAAACGAATGAGCAGCATGTTTTCTGAAGCCACTCTTTCCTCTTTGTATGGACACAGTTTGAGTGATTTGGGTGGCATCCTTTTAGTATAGAAATGTTGACTCAATCCAATTTATGTGTACTAAACATATATATATATATATATATATATATATATATATATATATATATATATATATATATATATATATATATATATATACTGGATTAACGCCCGAAGGGAGTACTAAACAGTCAACAAGTAGCCTTAAGAACATCCATACTGGATCCAAAGTCGGTGTAGTTGTTTCCCACATTTCGACTTATTTAGTAATTTCTTCACTACCTATGACGAAATTATTAGTGAGGTTTTAAAATTACTGCGTGAACAACTCATAATCAACTAAATTACCGGAGTGACTCATTTTATTTATAGGTCAAATATGTACTGCATGTGCAGACAATGACTGATGTTAACATCCTATTTATTTTTGATCGTAAACAAACTCCTGTGGGTTGGCAACAGTGAGGTCATCTTTCGTTTAAGAGTCTTCGAAAATGCACATGCATTGGAATATCTAATCATCGGAAGTACTGCCTAAACTACTGTTTCTATAGTTGTGACCCCAGCTAAAAAGTAGATTGATATCTAAACTTGTACTCCTTTCAAAATCCAGAGGAAACAACACGCCTTTTCAGTGAATTGTGGGGATTCTCTTTGATTGAAATATTAATTCATATATGTGCAAGTATTGAAGAGAAGGCAAGACGTAGGCTCGTTACCAAGACACGGTCAGAAGTTCTTTAACTACATCTCAGTTGACTCGGGATTTTTATCTTCGAGTGTAGAGACTGGCATTTGGCAAGACGCATTCGAAATTAACCACATGAGTTTGTCGAGGTTGTTGAATTAGGAAATGCACCCACTCATATTCCTTCTGATTTTTATTTCTATGAACATCTATTATTCTCTAGCGGTCTACGCTATCTCCCAACAGCCACTTGAAAGTTAGTAAACTCCAAAGTAGTGTTTAAAGGTCAGAATAACTTTTGCAGTCGTCAAATGATATCGAAGACCAGCATGAGCAAGACAATTTTCTTGACTGCCCGTTGTTAGAAGAATTGAGTAGGTGCTACAAGGCGTTTAATCGCGGAAATCGAAGCGATACAAGTTCCGCTCTGCAATTAGAATCCTAGACCGGTAATTTTGAGGATCGGTTTTATCTACGGTCAACCCATGAACTGGCATTTTGCGTCCAAAAATTTCTGAATATTTGTATTCAGAGAAGTTCCCCGAATTTTTCTAAAGATATTTAGCAAACCAATACCAGACGGTTTCATGTTTCACTACTTTGTACAGGACTTTTGTTCGCTGGTTTCAACCGCTGGTTTTCTGACCAGTCCTGCAAAAATCAATGTGCACCAGTTCCAAATAATGAGTACCTTGCCTACTTGTTAATACTGGTAACAGAAAAGAACAAGAAAACTCTTGGATAGTGAAATGCTCTCAGAGGAGCAACCTATTTATTGGTTCGATGCAATGAAGTTATTTTAAGTGAAGACGTTACAACTTCGCTGTAACATGAACTCTGATTATGAGGGGGTTGATCACCACAAAGAAGATCCAAAATGGTGATCGTCAGTGGGTGAATGCCACGTATTAAAGCAAAACATACGAGACTAAAGACACCCACTGACGCCGTATCCGATTGTTCAGTTAATATTGAGACATGTCAATTATTAATTCATTAATTGTAAACATGATAATATTATGATGCCAAGAAGGTGCGCTTTACATGCATGACGTTCGGCACTTGGTGTCAAGTTGTGTTGCTTTTTGCCAATCCTTTAACCTCTCAGCTAAGGCACTTCGGTATATTGGCGCGATCTGATAAATTTATGGTTCACATTGAGCTACTTTACTGTTCTTTCTTGGTCTCACGATCTTGAGTATTTGACAAGTAGGAAGAATTAGTGGTTAGCCCACATATTTGTCTATATCCCATGTTACTGTGCCTTAACTGATGAACATATCCCTTCTTGCACTCCTGTATCTATTTCTCCTGTCTATATTTTTATGAACTCCTACTCTCAATTTTCATGCCAATACGCCGCCAAACTTCCAAATATATTGCCATTAAATCTGGAGCGCACAAAATTCATTTCATGACCTTCTGGCCAAACAATAAAGAAATGTAGTTTCCGTATGAGGAAGCAGATATTCACGGATAAGGCATTAAAGATCCTCCTTGTCATAAGATCACTGTTTCACAGATTCAGAAGGTACATAATAGCACTTATGTGTAACTGACCCATAAGATCTGCTAAAAACCATTGTCTGGAGAATAGCTATCTCACGGATTGTCAACACTCAGATGGATAGCTTCGTAATATCGATTTCTTTAGTAGTTCGGACGGTGAAATGCTGACACGAATGAAAGAAGAAACTGGAAAAATAAAGCTGAATATTCGCGTTTTCAGCGATCTATTTCCATCTAAACTAAAGCAGCCAGTGAAAGTATGCATAGATCGCTCCAATTTATGTTGACTGATGAAATAACAGCTTCAGGTCTACGCGAACCTACTCACTGGATATTGCTTCCAGCTAACATCTCAAAGTCCATCTTTGGCACAGATTTGATAAGTCACCACGAAATACTGAAAGATGCTTGTTGGAAACACAAAACTATCTATTGATGGAACCAGTTGTCACACCTTGAGTTTAGTATTCCCCAGGTTGAAACACTGTTAGTCAATTTTACCAAACCATGTTACGCAGATATGAGGCTGAGAAAATAAATGCACATTCTAACACGTGTAACAAGTAATGCTATGCATCACAGGACAACCATAACCTGTGATTTCCAAAGCCTAGCGCCCGAAAAGTTAAGGGTGGGAACCGACAAATCCGATAATATGCTCAAACTAGGTACCATCCAAATTTTGAATGGTCCATTAGTATCACCGGTGCATATGGTACTGGAAAACATATGGCGAAGATTGGTGTCTGTACGATGATCGATGGTGGCTTTACTCCAAGATACCATACTGTAACAAAGTAGCAAAATTATACGGCCGAACTGCAACTTTGTGCCGAGATAGACTAAGAAAAAGCGTACAATCAGGTATCCATGACGGCAGAAGGTAACCCGCAAACAACAAATATTACACTATTTAGACTCTTTGAATTACCGTAAATGCCTTTTGATCTTCGGAATGTATCATATACATTCAAATGCTTTACGAATGGCACCTTCCACGATTCAGGTTTTTTTACTTAGACATTAGTAACCGTCCCATTGCGATTTCAAACAAGGAACCTCGCTTGGACCTCGTATCCAACAGGTTGTAAGATCATGACATCACAGCCAGCATTCAGGAGTGTCAAAAGGAAGATAAGCCAGTTGAGTCGGTCTTCATCATGGACTGATATCAGTTGGAGGAATATTGAAAACCTAGGAGCACTGAACAGATGTTTCGTTCAATACGACAGTGTTCACCCACGATGTCAATCCATGATGGAAACCAACTTAAAATATCTCAAAGTAGTCACAAACCCCGAAATTCAAATCAATTGAATTCCTGTGACATTCTATTGATTACAAAGGTACACTTAAGTTGACAGGCAAAATGGAAGGCATTCTGGACTTCCCATTTTCAGTAGCCTGGAAATTTGTTACCCAAGGATTGCTCCCAACTGCACCTTATTTATCAGGAAACGTTTACGAGCCAGCATCTAACCCCAACTTTTATAATATGTCCCCAAAATAATTTCACTTTCCTTATTCCCCTAAGCGCTGCTGATCAACCTGTGTCAGACAGTGTGAAAACGGCAGATAACGTGAAGTACAAACTGGAATATTTTACTGATAATAAAACAACAAATTTGAAAACAGCAGAAAGCAGATAGAACGTTCTGTACCATGGACAACTAGATAAAGGTTAAAAAAGAAAAGTATGCTGCATAGTTCCCTCCCTAGAATGCAGATGTAGGGAAGAATGACCGTGTTCAATATAACAATGCGTTATCTCATAAAAGTACATTTGTTTGAATCGTTTCAAAAATATAAAGCCAAGATGAAGAATATTTTTTTATCAGGATCCAAACTTATTGGAATAGTACATATACATGAATGAAGTTAACTACGGTCTAAACACAGAAATAACTTTTACCATACTGACAATATATCGTGAAGTAAAATAATCAAGATCCTAATATCTGGAATGTTATTGAGAACCACTAAGGTGGAAAGAAAAGGTCTGAAAGTCGATGGATCAAATGAAAATATTTTTGTCAGAGTTTGATAAAATCACAAAAGTATGATAGGGGATGCAATCAGTAAAGTAATGAACAGAACAATGTTATCATTACTAATGAATTTAATTCCATCAAAAGTGAATTGGTCGAACATAAAATTGTGTCCAGCCGGCTTTTCTCCTGGACTTTGTGTTTAGGTTACCACTGATAGTTGTGGGCAATTCCGATGCCATTGTTTCAGTTTTGGCGTTAGTTTTTGGTGCTTCTAACTGCTTCGCTGTGAATTAAGACTTCAGATCCAAGGTGACTGGTTTCATAGACTCCGGTTTATCCTGCCAATGATAACCGTTTCTCGTCTGCGATGAGAGTCTTATTGTGATAATTTTTCCGATTTTTTAATTACACTCAAATACCCTCACACGGGAGTTCAAATGTTTTTCGCATGCCTTCATGTCTGGTAGGAAAATGACTGCAGCCCAAGACACTCTGGGATACGTACACTTGGTTGTAGTGGCATCGTGGGGACTAGAGTCGTAGTGTACCCATGTGGCGCCACAGTTGTTGCACATAGCCATTCAAGTACGGTGAAACATCTGTTGCTGAGTCGATCGTAAGGTAGTTGCACAAACTAACTCAGCAGTACGGCAGCCGGTGTCTTGTCAGAAACTAGAAATTATGCCCGGAGGTAACTATTAGTAATTTGTCACTCCATTTGTCATCAGCCTTTACTGTAATCAGCGCTGCTTCTAGTTGTCAATGGAACCTTTCGGCAATACCATTAGATACAGGACTGTACGCAGTCGTATTTATGCACCTTTAGGATTTGTCCTGGTGCGAACTTGACAGACGCAAAGGCCAATCACTAATTACTCGTACTTGTTATATACCCACGAATTCGAGATCAAAGAAGAACACGATGGCGTAGTCGGATGGAATAGTATATTTGGATGGTTGTGTCAAGATACCGATGAGTTCCAACTAACTGGCTAGAGAGTCGAATACGAGCAGTGCAACGTAACATGACAGCGTGCCAAATGGCGAGGATGCTTGACCGGGTGCCTTCAGCTTAGCGAGTCCAGTTAAACTATCAAGGTTAGCATCAATGTCGAAAGTCGTCAAACCCTAGGCTATTGGTTTTGTGGAAGTGTGTGACGCTACAGATCACTCCCCCCCTAGTGGGTTCGTGAGGACCCTAAGACGATACCAGCCAGAAGTAAAAACCCAGTGGTTTCTCTACTGGTAAAACTCTTCCGATGGGCTCACTGCGTGAAGTGGCCCCTGGTTGTCTGAACTTACTCTAGGGTGTCGTAGCAATTAAAAAATAAAATGCAATAAATCGAATTGTACGTCGATCGCGGTCCTAAGTTCCTTTTGACATTTCGTCCAGTGCTCGTTGCACCTGGAATATAAATAAAAGTCTTCAATACCACGAAAACGTTTCGTAAAAATGGGAATTATTTATATATAAACATATAGAAAAATAAAAATTTACGCTTATCTTCACCGTTTTTTTCTAAAAGTTTCATTACATTGTAATAAAAACAAATTGACATAAAAAGGCAAAATGTACGAGGGTTTGCGCATTGCCAGTAAATAAGAAAAATGGCGCCTCGGAAAAAAATTTGTAAGTAAAAAAATGTGGTTGGCACATTTTATTTCACACCGATAAGTTGAATACGACTTTAAATACTCCGGGTTTCTGACGGTTCGACCTGATCGTGTTTTCTATTACGCCGATGGTTGTTGCATCTGTGCATTACCAGGCACATCGTCAAGAATTTCGATAATTGAGTTATCCGTCGGTCGGATGTAGAAAGCTGAAACGTCACTTATAATGGGGTTGCCTTCGTAGGGTAGTTCAAGTGATCGACGAACGGCGTGGCGGCCAACAAACACGTGTGATGTCCTTTGTAAACTGGGGTGAACGAAGACATCAGTCGTTTGCGGTCTAATCAGAGAAGGCCTAACTGAACGCATTGCGTTTGTAAGCCTAGTCACGTACGATGCCCTGTCGGAAACATGTTTGAAAGTTGAAGGGGAAACAAACTCACCTGGTAGGCGAAGAGTGGTCCCATAGACGAGTTCTGCAGGAGTGCATCCAGCATCAACTTTCAACGCGTTACGAATACCTAGTAGGACTAGAGGCAGAGCCTCGGTCCACTGAGGTATGTTTGTAGCTGAAAGGGAAGCTTTCAGCTGTCGATGGAAACGCTCTACCATGCCATTTGCTTGTGGATGGTAGGCTGTCGTTCGGAACCGAGTGCAACCTAAAAGTGCCGTTAGAGCGTGAAATAATCCACACTCAAATTGGCGCCCACGGTCGGTTGTGACGTAAGATGGACATCCGAAGTTCGCGATCCATCTTTCGACGAAAACACGAGCAACTGTTTCGGCAGTAATATCCTTAATGGGTACTGCTTCCGGCCATCGTGTGAAACGATCAACACAGGTGAAAAGGTAGGTACATCCATTAGATTCTGGTAGGGGTCCTACAATATCTATATGGACGTGGTCGAAACGCATGTCTGGGGCTAGAAATGAGCCTAAAGGGCTTTTCGTGTGTCGCGTGACTTTACACTTTTGACAAGCTAAGCACGACTGGGCCCACTCCTTAACGTCTTTGTTCATCCCAGGCCAGCAGAAACGTTGTGCGATAAGCCTAATGGTGGCTCGTACACCTGGATGAGAGAGTTTGTGCAACGTATTGAAGACGTTGCGTCGACAACTCTTCGGAACTATTGGGCGTGGTTGACTAGCAGAGACATCGCACAAAATTGTATCCTTGTCTGATCCAACCGGACAAAGTCGCAGTTTGAGAGTTGTGGACGACAACTCATGATGCAGCTCAAGGTCTTCCTTTTGACGCCGAGCTAGTTCAACGAGATCAATACCCTCGATATAGTTTATCGAAGCTATTCGAGATAGTGCGTCGGCTGCGGAGTTGTTTGCTCCAGAAATGTGGCGGATGTCTGACGTGAACTGGGAAATGTAATCCAGCTGTCGCGACTCACGAGGGGAGTATTTGTCAGACGCCGAGCTGAGGGAAAAGGTTAACGGTTTGTGGTCTGTGAAAATAATGAAATCACGACCTTCCACAGAATGTCGAAAATGGCGTACAGAACAGTACATGGCTAGGAGTTCCCTACCAAATGTACTGTATCTTGTTTCCGCGTCTTGCAGCCGCCTCGAGAAAAAGGCTAACGGTTGCCACTGGTTGTCAGTCAACTGTTGCAAAACTGCTCCAATTGCTGAATCAGATGCATCAACAGCAATACTCAAGGAGCATTGGGGTCATGATGCATAAGCATGGTTGCGTTCGAAATGGCTTCCTTGACTTTAGAGAAAGCAAGTCTAGCCGCGTTGTCCAGAGACACGAACTTCGCAGTTCCTCGAAGTAGATCTGTTAGTGGTCTCATGACAGAGGCACAGTTAGGGATAAACCTTCGGTAATAACTTACCAGGCCATTGAAAGTGCGGAGATGTTTCACAGTGGTCGGCTCTGGATAGTTTGTGATAGCCGCCACTTTATCTCTCAATGGGCGTATACCTTTGTTGTCAATGGTATGCCCAAGGAAGCTGAGTGATTCAACTCCTATTTCACACTTCTGTAAGTTGACTGTGATGCCATGTTTTTTGAGTCTTTCGAATGCGAGGTCCAAATGTTTAAGGTGAGTTTCCTTATCTGGACTCGCAATTAGACAGTCATCGATGTAGACATGAACAAAATTCAACCACGGAAGACATCGTCCATAAAGCGTTGGAATGTTTGTGCTGCATTCCGAAGACCAAATGGCATGCGCAGGAATTCAAACAGGCCAAAAGGAGTAATAATGGCTGTTTTCGCGATATCTTCTGCTGCCATAGGTATCTGGTTGTACGCTTTGACCAAGTCGATTTTGGAGAAAATGTTCATTCCGCATAAGGTTGCGGTCAAGTCGTAAACGTGAGGTATCGGGTAGCAGTCCGGAGTTGTTTTGGCGTTAAGCCTTCGGTAATCACCGGTTGGACGCCAGTCGTTGCTATCCTTTTTGGGAACCATGTGCAATGGCGATGCCCAAGGACTGTTTGACGGTCTGATAATGCCCAGTTCGAGCATGTGGTCGAATTCATTTTTCGCCGTTTGAGCTTATCGGGGGCTAAACGGGCGCTTTGGATGCCACAGGTGGACCTGTGGTTGTGACGTGATGCATAACATTGCTGGTTATGCACGGAAGAGTGTGCTTCGGTTGCTGTAACTCTGGATATTTCTCCAGAACTGCCTGGTAGGACGCGTCGCCTGATTGTTTAGTCCTAACGATGGCTAAACTCGGACCTACATAGGTGGTGCCGCCAATAGATAACTTTGTGTTGTTATCTATCAGTCGTCGACGGCGAGCATCTACGAGTAGATCGTAATGGTTTAGCAAATCTATGCCAATGATGGGCATAGAGACGTCAGCCAGGAGGAAAATCCAGTGATAGGTTTGCGTAAACCTAAGTTGAGGTAGGCATACCGTCTCCCGAATGTCGCGATTGCCTTGCCGTTGGCTGCTTGAAGATTGAAGGATGGGTCAAGATGACGCTCCTTTGTCGTTGCTGGAAGAACGCTAACTTCTGCGCCGGTGTCGACGAGGTAGAGAACTTTCGTTTAAATGTCTGTGACGTGGAGCGAAACGGCTGTTTCCGCCGGCTACGGTTGCCGTGAACATGTACTGGCTTGACCGTTCCCGAGTTTGTGTCCCTGTTAAAGCTGCATGGTTTCTGACATTTTCTGGCTTCATCCTCGGGAGTATTACGTAACCAGCACCATTCGGGGTTTTCCACCCCTTCAGGTTTAGTTTTGGGGCAGCCACGCGAGTTGCTGCGATGAGCTAGGATGCCCTTCTGTGGAGTTCTCAGTCGGTAGAGCATGAGACTCTTAACCTCAGGGTCGTGGGTTCGAGCTCCACGTCGGGCACCAATTTAGGATTTGTCCTGGTGCGAACTTGACAAACGCAAAGGCCAATCACTAATTACTCGTACTTGTTATATACCCACGAATTCGAGATCAAAGAAGAACACGATGGCGTAGTCGGATGGAATAGTATATTTGGATGGTTGTGTCAAGATACCGATGAGTTCCAACTAACTGGCTAGAGAGTCGAATACGAGCAGTGCAACGTAACATGACAGCGTGCCAAATGGCGAGGATGCTTGACCGGGTGCCTTCAGCTTAGCGAGTCCAGTTAAACTATCAAGGTTAGCATCAATGTCGAAAGTCGTCAAACCCTAGGCTATTGGTTTTGTGGAAGTGTGTGATGCTACACGCCTGATCCCGGGGAGATCGGTTAAGTGTTGAAATAAACAAATTCGGAATTGTACACATCTGTCTGCATTGATGACGCTTGGGATTCCGAAGTTAGAAATCCATTATTGAATGATGTTTTTCTTCACTGTTTTGCACGGTATATCATCTAGAAGAAATGCTACTGGCCATCCCGTTAACTTATCTACACATGTTAAAATGTAATTGAAGCTGTTTGATGGTGGTAATGGCCCAATGATGTCAACATTTATGTGGTAGAATGTACTGTCCGGCACGGGGCATCCTCTACGAGGGAAGAGAATATGCTCCCGCACTTTTGATCTGGTGCGCCAAACAAGCTCTGGACCACTGCCAGCTATCTCGGTTCATATTTGATCGGACTTATCGATCAGTAATTAACTTAACCACAGCTGGAGACCAGGATGAGAAATGCCATGCGCCAATCGTCTCACTGATAGGAGCTAAACGGGAATTAGTTTGCTCTCTTACTTATTTAGTAACCTCTTCGGGAAAATCACAGCTTGCGCATCCAAACTTTGTGTTTTGAAGGCATGGTCAACCAAGACGCAATTTTCTAATCGATTAGGACAGAACTGAAGGTCAGCAGACTTAGCAGAAGGCACAGCAAGACTCTTGGTGTCCTCGGACCTCACATTCGAAAACGTACGACTGTGTGAGTTTGAAAACACCAGCACCGGCTCGGCCAAACAGAGCAGTTGCAGAAACCTAAGACAATATGTCCGGGGAAACTACGATAAACACAAAAGTATGTACCGACTACATCGGCTGGAAATATTCCCAGTAAGTATTGGTATTGTGTACAGTTGTTAGCGATCGTAGTTGAGGTATGAAAATAAAACAATAGCAGCCTCCGCCAGTAAAACATTTCAGAGTTTGATCATGTTAAGCTCACCGATTTTGGCGACTTGGTGTTTGACTCCAACTCTCGTATAAGGCTCTTGAAACACCACCGCCTTTCTTATCATCTCTGGTACGGCTTTTTCACCGCTGTCAGGGAGTGTAAACTGCGGGAGGTAACGCGAAGTATGAATTGGGATGTTGTATCAACATATGAGCCAAAAAGAATTGAAAACACCAGCAAAAAGATGGATCGTTCTCTGCTAGGACGATGACAGAAATGTTCAGCCAGAGGAGGAATGTCAAATATGTTAACAAATAAAATATGACAAGCTAAATCCTTAGCAGGTCACCCTGCTTTGTAACGGGAAGTGGTGTAGATTTTGGAGGTTTCGTTTTACCGGTCTCATTTTTACTTTTGTTTGGCAAACCTGTCACTATGGACTCTTGCGTTGCAGCAGTTGCGAATTTTTCTGTTGGTCAAGACTTTCAACCCCCTGCGTGACGAACCCCACTTAAATCAGGTCTGCGTTTTGGTCTGAAGTGTCTTACGTGCTTCGCGCTTTGGCACGAGGTTCTCATTGACGGTCGTTGTTACCTCTTGCAGATAATTGTGATGATAATATTAGTCTCTTTGTTCCGAACAACATATATGATGCACCATGGATTTTCAGCAGGCAATGTTTCAACAACTACTCTCCCCGCGCAATATTTTTAAGAGAAATAATGTTTGCTTTTGGACGGTGCCAAAAATAACCAAGTTAAAGGCACTATTATGAAATGAATCGCAGGTGTCTAGCCCGGATTATGGGTGAATGCAAGATGAAGCTGGTAGCAGTTCAATCAGCCAGAAAGAAAATTGTATTTTTAAGTATCTACATGCCCATCTACATCCGGCTTAAAGGTTTTTTGTTTCGTTTCTAGGTTGGGAAACGAGAGTCTGAAAATATTCCAAAACAGTGCGAGAGTAAGTGGAACGTTTCGAAAAAGATATCTGAGAGACTGAAACAAACAGAAAGCGAATATTGTGATGAAATGTTGTTGGTGACAAATATTTTGTTGGCCACGATTCAAGAGGGCAGGGAGTGACTGATAGTCCCAGTGATTATTTCCCCCACCTATGTCCAGTGCTCATTTATTGTGAGGAGAGTCCAGTTCATAAGCGAAGGTGCATTCAGGATGTGGCCTTTGATGGCCTCATAGTTGACCCTACTGTGGCATGCGAAAGCGTTGCGCATCTCCCTGCACATCTCCCTGGTTGCCATGGCAAAAGTTGTTGCTGTGAGATCACTAAGGCCAAGAAGCGTTGACCACACATGTTCTCAATGAGAAGATCATCGTCCTTCAGAATGTAATCCAGGTGTACATATACAACAACTTCTCTTTTTCTGGCTTCACTGTCCCTGAGGAAGACTTCCACGCCAGTAACACTCGCCTCTGTCAGAAATATTCTACGAGAGCTAGAATTCTGTCACAAATATGGCATCAGTATGCAGGCGTTGCTGGGGCGTCCTCATCTCCTCTGCTTTCCCTCTTAGCCCCTAATGTTGTTGTTAGTACGTGTCAAAGAGTGTCCAATGGTAGGAAAGGACTGGCTGCACACTTGTGTGAAAGGATCACTATCGGGGTTGGGAATAACGCACCCGATCCTCATAAAACTGGCACCGCTAGGTCCGTTGGCTCGTCAGTTTCAGTTTACTGGGAGACCGTAGTGGCAGAAGATTAAATATTAGGTGTACTTGACTCACTGACTTGTACCTGTGTGACAACCTGTGGCCCCAAGGGGTTCTGCTACCGCCGGTTCTCTTCTCGTTTGACGGTTTTTCGATTACAGTCGCGCACGCGTATTAAGCCGCCTATGCATGCATTCGCTTTAACCATGCTTGCTGAACGTCTTTGAAAGAGGCACGTGAGTCATGTTAAGTGGCAAGTGGTCTAGTAGTGGGGGCCAGCATCAGGTATGTTAGTCCCGGGAGTTTCCAGAGGCCAGTGTGTAACGGAAAATTGATCTGAAAATCCCTCCCGATCACCCTTACTTGACTGTATTGACATTTATTTTAACATTTTTACCCTCGTTATGGATGGTGTACCTTTGACCCTCGCCGGTGTAATGTTATTTGCTTGTTTAACTGTCTTATTTGACTTTACACTAGGTATTTGCCTCTGTATGTTTGAGACTTATTATGAATTTTCCACCTTCCTATTATGTGACGCTGGACTGTTGACAAGGTGATGTTGTTTTACTGTGCACGACATTTTGTTTTGGTTCAACTTGTGGTTATGCAGTGATTTGACTGTTTGTCTTTTGACTGTCTACTGGGAACGTTTGTTTGTTGATTTGATTCCTGTAGGCAGAGTTTTGATCCCTTTTGCAGGGACTATCCCTATTGACCGACAGGCACTTAACGGTTGTATTTTTTTAACCAGTTTTTACCGTGTAGTACGTATTTGTACCCGAGAACGTTTTGGACTGTATAGTTACCCAACGGCACTGTTGAGGTATTTTTGTAATTTGACATGACTTATTGTTGCTTTGATAGTACCACAGATTTTGTTATGAATATACTATTGAATTACTACAAACCGTGTTTTGATATTTTGATCCAACCTTTGACTGTGAGTCACTCGCGGAAGTTAGGAAGCTATACAGTAGAACGCAGGAACTAGTCAGATTCACGTCAGTTGGCACCGCCTAGTTATTTCCTGCTTTCAGGCCAAGATTATTGGATTCTGGCCGCTACAAGTGGCCGGTACACCGTCTAGGAAAACTTTATTTGGAAGCCGTTGCCGCCGTCGAACGTCTAGGAGGCACCGGTTGTTAGCAGATCGGTCGCTTGGCGGTGCTGGGGTCATGTGTATAACCATGGCGCTATTTCTGTTTGGATTCGCAATTGTGGGTTTTCTCTCTTCTACTCACGGTGACCACTCTGTGACGGGTTTGGCCCTTGTTTTTCGGGTGCTGACAAAGTCCGCCTGGCATGAGGGTAGAAGGGTATCTTCGGCTTCTTTAGCAGTGTCCAAAGGCCGTAATGTTGGTGGCCTGTCTTGGGGTCCACAGCGACCTCGAGAAAGAAGGTATAGCGTCTTGGGAAAAGGAGGGGGTCCTAGTATCTCACAGGAGTCAAACCATGCTTAACTGTCAAGCTGTTCTATCTTGACCAACAGTAAATCCGCTGAACCATCGAGGCTGAAGAAACGGTCAGGTTGGCTCTTTCGTCACTCCTGTCCGTCATACGCTACCCGCCTGATTTCCCAGTGGGTCTGCCATGTGCTTTTTCCAGCAGTTTCTCGGACATGGTGTCTAGAAAGTTTAGGCTGTTTCACCAGGGTTCTGACAGGCGGTGTCTATTCCTGCGCTTGATGTTCACTGTCACCCGAGAGAAGTAAGAGGAGTCCGACCCATAGTGGTCTCCGTGCGTGGCGGTGTATATAGCTGCCCGCCTCTCTTTGTTTCCGGGTTCCTCAGCTTCTTCTTTGGCCCTGACCCTATGTTGTTCGAGAAGGCTGGTGGCTTCTGTGTACTGCAGAGAGGCCTTTTAAAGCACTTCGTATGCTGTGCGAGGACCTTTCTGAGTTCTTGACAAGCTCACCAGAATCACTGGCGTAGTTGTCTCTTTATGAATTCATGTTGCTGTTGAGGTACCTTGCTGCGAAAGTGGCGACGTAGGTTGCATGCGAATGCCTCGTCGACTACCCATAAGATTTTGATGCAACTTCCGCGGGCATCAAGCACTGTGGTACAACTCACCTTCCTTGGAAATGGTGCTGTTGTTTGCGTTGAACTGGGTTTGGTTACATCATTTCCCCGCCCGCCACTCCATTTCCTCTTTTTAGACAGGATTTGGTCCCAGCCCTGGGTGTATCTAATTTACGAAATAATGGGACTATTCTGCATCAACCGTGGGGCATCTACAGGTAAACCAGAGGCGAAGAGCGACTGCTGCTTTAGGAGAGTGGCATTCTGCCCTACGCCTGTCCTTGAACACGGTTTGGAATGGCTTTTTGAGGGTCACCGTACCTTCCGGTGCACGATCACCTTACCTTAAATCTAGATTTTGGGACCGGTATGAAGGTATTGTAACCTCCCCTGGTTAACTAGTTCACTAGTTACTAGCCGGTACTAAGCCCGGGTAAAGAGAGAAGGTTGGGCATAGGGATAGCAACCCTACCCCGTAAAACAAATCTAACCACTAAACAAACTTCAAAGCACGAACGATATATAAAAAACAATAACAAAATTATTCCTCGCTGGAATCGGAGAGGCGAAATGACGCCAGTTGGTGAAAGCCTGCCTTCGGGAAGCCAATTGGCCGATGTGTCTTCTCTCCCTCGATGAAAGCGAAAGTAAACGTGGGCACATGGAATGTCCGTACGATGTTTGAACCCAGTAAGGCAGCCCAGACTGCAAACGAGATGAGAAGATATCACATCGAAGTGCTTGGGATTTGCGAAAGCAGATGGAATGGAAGTGGAGTCTCCAAACTGTCAACTGGAGAATCAATAATCTACTCCGTTACTGTCACCCAGACGACAACCACGAGCACACTGAGTATCGGAGTGGCTATCATGATGTCCCCAAGAGCATCGAAGGCTCTCATACAGTGGGAACCAATCTCCTCCAGGATCATGACAGCAAGATTCAACTCAAAAGGAAGGAAGGTCACAATCATACAATGCTATGCACCTACAAATAATGCAGATGAAGAGAAAAAGGAGGAATTCTACAGACAACTCCAATCAACACTGGACAAGACACCGCCTCAGTTGGCGATATCAAAATTCTAATGGGAGACATGAATGCCAAACTGGGAGGGGACAACACAGGAAGAGAACTAACCATGGGTCGAGAAGCGCTAGGTGAGGTGATGAACGAGAATGGAGAATTGTTTGCAGAATTCTGCGTATTCAACGATTTGGTGATTGGAGGCAGTGTGTTCAGGCACAAGGATATCCACAAAGCGACATGGATTTCACCAGATGGACACACCAAAAATCAAATCGACTTCATCTCAATCTCAAGAAAATGGAGACGCAGTCAGTCTACTTAACACAAGGTCAAGAAGAGGAGCAGATGTAGGTTCACACCACTCACTATCTAGTGCAAGGAACCTTCCAAATCAAGTTAAAAGCCTTCAAGGAAACTGGTGATAGACCGCAGTTCAAGTACAACACTCGAAACTGAAGGATGAAACTACAGAGGAGATCTTCACGTCAGCCAGACATCAGAACAAAATGGGAGATATCGAGGAACATCCCTGAAGAAACCTGTGTGGTAGAACACTGGAAATCTTTGAAAGCTATGTGGAAAGAAACCTGCACAACAGTATTAGGAAGGAAGAAGAAGAGGCAAGACAAGGAATGGATCTCGACGGATACCTGGAAGCTGATAGATGGGGGAGAGGAGGATGGTGAAACAGAAGATAAACCAGTGCAAGGATGCTCAACGACAAGAGGAACTGAGCACAATGTATGAAACAGTAGTCAAAGAAGTAAAGAAGAGTGCACGCGAAGACAAAAGACACTTCTACGAGACACTGGTAGGTGAAGCAGAACAGGCTGCAGGTAGAAGAGATAGAGACCTGACAACATTGTATCAAATAACCAGGTTGTTATCAGGGAAGAGATCAACACAGATGAAACCAATAAAAGATGAAGAAGGAAATTTAAATATGAAAGAAGAGAAACAAAGGAAACAATGGGCCGACCACTTCAAAAAGCTCTTGAATCGACCACCACCACTACCTGCACTTCGTCCAGAAATACCACCTGCAGCCGCTGAATTACAAATGAACATAAATCCTCCAACGAAAATGGAAGTCCTGAACGCCATAAACCTACTGAAATGCGGGAAAGCAGCAGGACCAGATGGAATCCATCCACAAGCACTGGGAGCAGACGCAGAGACAACAGCGGACATGCTCACACCACTATTGCAGAAGGTGTGGAAGGAAGAGAAGGTACCTGCCCAACGATTGGAAGAAGGGTTATCTTGTCAAACTCACAAAGAAGGGAGACCTCAGTGTTTGCAAGAACTGGTGCGGAATCACTCTCCTGTCCACCCAAACCAAGCAAAATATTAGGCCGCATCATCCTGGAGAGGCTTAAAGATGAACTGGATTCAAAACTACGACCGGAACAGGCTGGCTGGATTCAGGAAGTACAAATCATGTGCAGACCAAATTGCAACCCTTCGCATCATCATGGAGCAGAGCATGGAATGGCAATCAGCTCTCCACCTCAACTTCATCGACTTTGAGAAGGCCTTTGACAGCCTCGACCGACAAGTAATTTGGAAACTGCTTCAATACTACGGAGTGCCGCAAACCTTTATCCGCCTAATTCAACAACTATATGAAGATGCCACATGCCAGCCAAGTAATTCACAATGGGAAGCTCAGTGATGATTTTGAAGTGAAGTGGAGACAGGAGTGAAACAAGGTTGCCTACTATCCCACATGATATTCCTGATTGTGGTCGACTGGACTGGATCATGCAGCAAACAGTGGGCAGCGAGAAGAGGGTGATACGCTGGCTGGACCGCGGAAAAGAACCTAGAAGACTTGGATTTCGCCGATGACTTGTGCCTGATGTCACATAAACTTGAAGATCTGCAGGCAAAAACTAACAAGTTGATAGAAGAGGCAGCGAAGACGGGACTTCAGGTGAATATAGAGAAGACAGAAGTGATGAAGATACCTCACCACCACCATCAACAACAACAACAAACTCCAATCACCGTCAACGGGAGAAACTTAAAGGAAGTAACCTCCTTCACTTATCTAGGAAGCACTGTTTCAACTACAGGCGGGACGGACGAGGACGTCAAAGTCAGAATCGAAAAAGCAAGACAGGTGTTCATTAGCCTGAAACCAGTGTGGAGATCTTCTGCACTCAGCATGCGGAAAAAGATACGGATTTTCAACACCAACGTCAAGTCAGTGCTCTTGTATGGCTCAGAGACTTGGCGCGTCACGAAAGGCATTTCCAATAAACTACAGACATTAATCAACAACTGCTTACGCTGGCTGGTTACTGAAGATCAGATGGCCAGAAAGAATAAGCAACAAGGAACTCTGGGAACGAACCAACCGAGGACCTATCACGCAACAAATATCCACTGGGAGGAAGTGGAGATGGATTGGACTGGGCATACACTGAGAAGGCCGACTGGGGACATCACGCGTCAGGCCAGGTACTCGAGTGGAATCCCCATGGGAAGCGACGAGTTGGGTGTCCGAGGTGAGGGTGACATGGAGGAGGTCGTGCGAGGAGGAAATGAGACCTTGTGGGCTGTTGTGGAGCCAGGTTGAAAAGGTTTCAGAGAACAGAGGTCACTGGAGACGTACTACTGAAGCCCTATGTTCCGTTAGGAACCCAAGGGACTAATAATAAATAATAATAATGAATGATAGCATTGTAAAAATATCTCTTTAATAACGATTAAGATATAAATGATCCAGCAAAGTGGAATGATGGAACGTTTGTAGGGAAACGCTCTACACTGGCTCATCTTCGAACACCTGCCACTTGTTTTTTGCACCCGGCCACCCAGTTCGCCCACTAGCCCCAGAAACATGATGTTTCCTTAGAAATGATATCCGAAGAAAACCAGATGCTAAGGTAGTTAGCCGGTTGAAACAACCGGGAACCCCTGACAAGAGGTAGATCGGTGAGTCCGAAGGAGTGATACTGCGAATGTTTTCTGGTTGTCAGGTTTGTAGGCGACGATGCGGTGGTCAAGCGAATGTGGCTGGTTGCAAAAGTCCGTTTGTAATGCATGGAATATTCGAAGTGAGGGTTTTCTAGTGTACAGAAATCCCAGGTAGGAGAAATGCCAGCAGTTCATATAACTAATCGGATAAACCACTGAAAATCTAGATGTCTTTACTTCTCGTGTCAAACAGATTTACAAACTGTGAAGTAAGTACCATCTTCCCCAATAATTATGTTGTTCTTCATGCGCCTGACTCTGGTCTGCCGGTGAATACTTGGATGTGACCATCCGTCACTAGAGTTTAGTCATCCGTCTAAACCTATTCACAACCGTCGTCGCAAATGTTGCTGGAAGAAGTCAAGCTACTTGCCGCTCGCAGTTGTCGTGCACCACTTCTTCTTTCCCTGTTACTTTGCTCGGGAATAATCGAACGTCTGGACAACAAGATTCGCGTCATATCACTTCCATGGTAAAACAAATCAACCGACTGGTTTTTAACTAATTGCCAATGAGGAAGCAAGTTTAGCTTAGCACTCTTCGGGGTATTGGTCTCTAAACAATCGACCATTAAGACTGTCGTCTTCCTTGTTGCAGTGAGCAGTGGGTTCATTATTGGTAGAAAAATTCAGCTGAAATTTGTCAGTGGTAAGTGGCACTTCTGTGTAGGTTGACAGTACACAGCCAACTCGTACCACAATACCTCTGTGGTCTTGTATTTTCTCAACCCTTCAAAACTGTGTGTTCTTTTCTGCTCGTCATCACCAAAAGGAATTACTAACACATGGGTGACTGTTCAAACTATCGTAATATCCCAACAGGGGCTTTGGGAGAAGGGTTTCTAATTGTGACTGTCTAGGAGTGGCAAATCAGTTTTCGAACATTCTCATCATCTTTTTTAATACAACGTGCAGATACCATACAAGAAAAATATCTCAAGCACCATCTTCTATGGATGCAAAAGAACAAAATAACAGGAAGGCACCTCCGCGTCTCGCGATGACTATCACTTTTGTTTTCTTCTGATCAGGGAGAGTGTGAGGATTCTTCATTTTTCTCTGAAAGATGATAGATTTTGGAATACATTCGCAAGCTTATAAAACCCTCTAATGTGGTGTGAGCAGCGAAAGTGGACAACGGGCTTGGGGATGAAAATTTTGATACCTGGGATGACCTTGACCATGATCTAGCCAGGGTTACCGCTAAGTCACACTTCTCTGGCGACGATAAACAGTACGCATGTTGCCTAAACTCTCCCACACTCCAAGTACAGAACTTATAATAAGACGGGCTGGAATCTATCTTGTTCTTTGGTCAGAAGTAGTGATTGGGGAACATGCCTGTGCCTGCCTCTACGTGCAACGCCGGCAGAAGTTAGATCGGGTTGAAGAAGGCTCAGGGTGTGGTACCATTTCATGAAGTCCTTGACTGTTGGTCTGGACTGTGTAAGGGAGTTGTAGACGGCCTTGTGAGGATTTCCAAGACCATAGGAATCAACTGGCGATGACTTGCAAAAGTGACCCTTATCAGTTGCTATAGCACGGACGCACTCATTATTTGACATTTTTTAGGGCTTGAATGGCTTGACTGGTCCTTGCTGTTAGATCCCCCCCCGTACACCTCAGACCACATCGATACCAGATTTTTATACCCGCCCTTTCTTTGAGTGTTAATGTGAAGTGTGGCAACTTGGACTGAAGCATTTCTACGCGAGGTTGAGCGCTGAGGTCGTCCGTCTCTGTTAGAGGAGGTTGCTGAACAAGTAGGGGAGAAACTAACGAATCCCCACCCAGACACAACTCTTGAAACAAAAAGTGATAAAAGCTACTTCTTTATTTGACCAAAAAGCTGATGATCAAAGAGCTTTGGATATCTGAGTGGTTTCCACGTCATACCTGGCGTGTTAAAGTCACCATATATAAATTTCGCTGGGTGGTAGTGTTGTCACACGAGCGAACACACTTGTCAGCTTCCCGTCGTAGTCGATTGAGGAGAAAGGGGGTCGGTAAATGCATCCTATTAGGAGGGATGTGAAGCGAGTAATTTAGGCGATAATCCGTACGGAGTCGTCAGCCTCGTTTAGCTCAGAGGTTGAGCACTACGTAGCAGTGATGTCGGACTTTATATAGATAATGCACCTTCCCCGTTTACAATACAGTCCGTCCTTCCCGAACAAGGAGTAGTTGTCGATAGAGATCTCTGTGTCACAAGTAACAGAAGTACACCATGCTTCTGTAATCATTATTATGGACGGATCACATATCAGAGATAGCAGTATTATCTCCTTCGTTTTGTTGCATACAGAGCGGGTGTCAATCAGCCAAAACGAGGGCAAATTAAGAATACAGAAGTGTTCGGATATAGCTCGAAAATAGTCAGCACTTCTGTACAATCCCTGTAGGTCCTTTGGGCACGTGGTGCTAGTGGTGTCATGACCTTTTGTACAGAGCGACGGTTCGACACTGCCTACCTCGGAAGGAACGAGGTACTCACCACATCGTGGCTGGCACGGGGACTATTGGTCAAGTTAGAGAGCAGGTGATCCGACAGCATCCAAATGGCTGACATCACTGGTGGATTTGCAGCCATAGGCTGTCTGTAAAGCCCTGTTGATCAGAAGTAACGGAGACTGACAGATTGTATGGCATGCCTATCCGCTGGCTGCCGTATACATTATAATCATAGCTAAATTCACATTCACCGAGTTTTTCCTCAGGAGATCTACTGTAAGTCTGTCCTTGAGTGGCATTTGCTGTATATGTGTGAGACGGAGGGCACAGTCTGCGACTACTATTTGGCTAACTATCCAATGACTGTGACCGTTTAGGGGTCTGGCCGTGGTGTATGTGCCTGCTAGTGACTGCGGAAATGTTAAGAAATGTGGATCGCCTGAACAGTAGTCACTTGGCTTAATCGTCGGATGAACTGGCATTTTCCCTAGTGCGGCTCTGAGGGGGTGCATCGGTCTTTGGGCTATTCTTATTGCTTTTTCGTCTATTGGCTTGGCTGCTTAATCGACTTTTCGGCAATTTGATTAGCCTGGGCGGGTGCATGGTGGGGTTTGAATAAGTGTCTAACACTGTCTGTACTCCTTATCATCTGCCCATTTGGTGCATGTAAGTTATGCATTGGCTGATGTGGAAGTAGATCAGACTGTTTACATGCTAGGCTTCGGGACGGTCCCACGGTAACAGGGTGCCTCTGGCTGGTGCTGGGTACGTTTATGGGCTGAGTAACCCCTGGTGACGATATATTAACGTCTTCAGTATTTTGTTGGATCGATAGCGTAGCACTTGGTTTGGTGGTGACTTGTGTGACGGGGTGAAACAGGGATTGGCTTTTCCCTTCTGTAGGCAGTGAGATCACTTTTGAGAGATCATGTGCCTGTTTTCGAGTGTATTTCGTTGGTTTGTCCAAGCCTACCATCGAGTCATTAGCTCTACTACGTCTGTGTGTGAGTGGGCTATTTTGTAGGCTTTGGTGTTCCCCATTCCACTGTTTTGGTACAATAACCGGTTTACCAATGGATTGTGTTGTTGTTTTGGGTACCACAGCTCGACCAGAGTTTGCAGTTCCGGTATTTTTGTGCAATTACTTCTTTGACAAGGTGTCAGGTCTTGCGAAAGCTTGACACCTTTATATGGTGTGGATACGCTTATAAGTTGATTAGATGATAAGAATTGTCTGGCGTGATAAAAGCCACTAAATGTGAACAACAAGGGGCAGGTATATTTCCCCAACTTCTTGCGTAGACGGATAACTTGGCATTCTGCAGAAGATATGTTACAAGCCCGCAAACATAAGGCTTTTAGTTGCTTGATCGGTCCGTGGTTGGGTATGTGGTGTACCAATAAATTACATGAGGGCATTATTTTTTATTAACCTCTATGAAATCTAGGACACTTTCTGTTTTCAATAGGGTTTCAGTGTTGGCTTCTAGATTAGGCTGACAAAGATGAACAGTGGCAGGATAGCTTCAGGCTCAGCGTTCATGTCTTGCAGTGACTTCTGCAAGGTCATGAAATCTTCCCTGTTTTTAAGCTGTGTTAGATATCTCCGGTATCAAATCGAGTACCTTGACTTCAGGGCCTCTTCTGGAGCTTGATGTCTAACCAATTAGTGAACGTGCTCTTTTAGTTGAGGCGCTAGGATTAGGTTTACGTGTATGTGCAGCACATGTACGTTTTCCTGGCTGCACCATGTGGAGCAGTTGTAGATACACGTTTATTGGGTTCGCTAATACCGAAGGACAAGTAAAATAACCAGCAGTCACAGGAGGCTTAGCGACGACTTATGTATCAAGTATGATAGTTATTAGCAGATGTCTCCTTACAGTTTAAGGAAAGTAGACTGCAAAGCTATTGCGTCTCGAAGTTAACAGCGTTAGTTCTTAACTAAATTAAGTAATGCAGACAAATAACTTTTCTTTAAGTTAGTTCTCGCTTTGGTCCCCCTGTTTTCCCAGCAGTAGTTTCTTATGTCCCCTTGTGTAAATCCGAGTGAGTGTCTCTTGAAGGCGGTATACTGTAACGATACGGAAGGGGGTATGATGCTCAGAAAGTTGAGTTTGAGGGAAAAAGAAGCAATATATGCTCCGAATCTCTCTTCTGTACAGACGTAGAGTCTACTAAACCGCGGAAAGTATCGATATAAAATACCACGATATGCAGGAGCAACGTAGCGTAACGCAACACAACTTTTGGCGTTCAAAAGTACTAAGTCGAACGATTGGTAACGTCAAAGTTATAGTTTAACGGATCACATGTAAATGTAATGCGAGCTACGAACTCACAGCTCGAGGGCCCGACGCGTGATACCGGTACCATATGCACCGGTGATACTAATGGACCATTCAAAATTTGGATGGTACCTAGTTTGAGCATATTATCGGATTTGTCGGTTCCCACCCTTAACTTTTCGGGCGCTAGGCTTTGGAAATCACAGGTTATGGTTGTCCTGTGATGCATAGCATTACTTGTTACACGTGTTAGAATGTGCATTTATTTTCTCAGCCTCATATCTGCGTAACATGGTTTGGTAAAATTGACTAACAGTGTTTCAACCTGGGGAATACTAAACTCAAGGTGTGACAACTGGTTCCATCAATAGATAGTTTTGTGTTTCCAACAAGCATCTTTCAGTATTTCGTGGTGACTTATCAAATCTGTGCCAAAGATGGACTTTGAGATGTTAGCTGGAAGCAATATCCAGTGAGTAGGTTTGCGTGGGCCTAAGTTGTGATGTGCTTGCCTGCTGGCAAAGGTGGACTTACTTTTCTGTTCATTTTAGGAGCAAACTCCAAGACGGTAGGTATCCTGGCGGCTGCCGGCCGACTACACCACTTCCTTAACTTCCAAATGTATTAGAATGCCAGAATGCCGACAAAATCTGGCAGTTCCTTGACAAATAAAACATCATTCACATCCCTTTGCATGGCTCGCTGACCTTGTGAAACAAGTTGACACCTTACCTGGGACAATAATAATAATTATATTTATTCCTGAATATACAAGCACACACCATTTTTACAGGTATGAACAAGTTTTTATATAAATTGCATGTTTCTCCATGGAAGGTAATCTCAATCCCCAACTATTGTCACCAGAAGATATCATTGCTGCATGTTCATATGATGGGACATCCTAGAAGAATGAATATGAAAACAATTACAGGTTGGACAAGTGGAAGTATTGTCCTCGCATTAACAGAATAACCAGGTTTGTATCTCGACACTACATCTATCACCTGGAGAAAAAATATATATATAGCTTGAAGCTAGTACTTCCATTGTAACAGTTTGCACTTTTTGCCTGACAAAATGATGAAGAGTTTACGATAAAATGTATGCAGGAACTGTTTACTTCTTGAACTTCATCGATGATTCCAGAACTGTATAATTCACACATATTAATACCATTCCACATCAGAGTTTCATAATCTTGGTGAATGTTACGATTGGGAGCCAAATACCTTCAATTTTCCAACTCTGGCATCTAGGAGCAATAGACTTGTTTGAATGCGCCGGGTGGACTTCCAAGACATCTTGTCCACCGTTTTCACCGGTCGCAATAGCCTTGCGGTCGGTAAGTGTTGGACCTTCTTGACAACTTTTATGGCTACTAAATCCTAGATTTTGATAGTTATGAAGTTGTAGTCCAGTGAACATTTTTTATTTTGCTTGTTGCAGTTAGGTACTGTGAACGCAGCTGGTTACCCTCCATGAAGGGTAGCTTCAGCCAAGGTCTGTCCCTTAGATACCTAATTCTCTATGATGGCCCGGCCGACATTTAGAACTGAATCGCTTTCCTACCACGAAAGAAAAACAGACAAGACAGCAGGCAGAGAAGGAAGCATGAATTCCAACGAGGAGAGTGTTATCTATGTTTATGTTTTTCCCTACTTAACTTTCCCTGCCATGTCGCTCACTGTATGAGCTGTTTCTATTGCGTGCTTAGGAACATAAATTTTATGCTGTCCTGTAGTGTAGAACTTCTGCTTTTGATCGCTAAAAAATACCAGTGCATGTCTTTTTTCTTGACTTACCTAAATCATTTGATAGAGTCCAGCGCGCAATCCTACCTTACGAGATTGCGCCAGCCGCATAAGTGGGTCTCTATTTTCTTGGTCCAAGGAGTATCTGACGGGGAGATAGCGTCGCTCTTAAACAGATAGAACGCGGTTGGAGTTGAGACCGTCGACATCATGGGTCCCCCAACCAGCGATCCTGGGACCACTTCTTTTTTCCTGTTCGACAACGCTCTGAAACAAAGGTTTCCCACCTATCCCCCCTTTCACTGATCACAGTAAAACTTGGAGGGTGGTGGGCGAAGAAGCCGGCTGCACATCACTCCGAGATGAGCTGCAGCTATTAGAACTTGGGTCTTCAGTAAACGGCTCGGGAATCAATCTAGAAAAGTACAAAGTAAGGCACATCAGTGCCCACAGACCAAGAACGAAAGAATTCCAATACAAGTAGACCAACCACGTTATCACCAACCTATCCACGTAAACGGATATGGGCCTTACTCCCCGGAAAAGCGCTGACCTTAATTACAAATAAAGGGCTAGCGGGACCATCACCACTTTACGATTTATGCGCAGATAGTTCAGCGCTCCCACTCCCAATGGTTTTCAAACCAGATACACGGCAGTAACTGCAAGTCTTCACTACCGTGGCACATCAAAGTTCAAGAGATGCTGTAAGCTCCTAGAGAAAATGCAACAATCTACCAGAAAACCAGTTGTTGGATCACACAGGAAGGTAATATTTAGCAGACTGAGACACCGCAACCTATCCATTCTGTTTTTTGGAAAGAGGAGCAAACTTTTTATGTCCTACAAGATCATGTAAGCAAGATAACCTCACCTACAACATGGCATTCATCGCAAGGAATCAGCATCAGGATAGCACACCAGGGAGCCAAGACCGAGGCCAGGTTTAACCTTTTCCCCTTGAGAGTGTCCACTAAATGGAATGCACCTAAGCAGGGCGTGGCCAGCTTTCTCAGTAGAGTCATTCAAAAGGCAGCTAGACAATGAGTTATTTTGCATGGATTAGCACTGGTGTACTGAGTCTTATCGACTTCACTAGCTCGTCAGTACCTCCTCATTTACAATTCACCACCTCTTCCTTTTTGGCATGCCTGCATTACCGACTAACTTTGCTAGTAACTGGACCTATACCGTCCAGCTGTACCTTTCGGGTACGTTCGGTGCACCCCCCACACTATCTTGCTTTTCCTTTTTGGCACATTTACGAATGGGGATCATGGCAGACTCTTAATCTTTCCGGTGATTTGCAGCTCCCAGAACGTTTCAACCTACAAATTACAACTGCTGATCCTTAAAACACCTCGCCGCAGCCAAAAGCAGGAGAACAGGAAACATTCCGTGGCCCACTGGAGGAGCAAGCCGGGAAATAGGAATGAAGCTACAAGAACCAAACACAAGAGGTCAGGGATCGTCAGTTACCTACGCTTTCACTATTGACGTTGGATTCATTTCAGAAGCTGTACCATCGTTTGCCTTGCTCCCCGTCGAAATGAAGCTATATCATATCCCCCTGCGACCATGCCAGACGTCTCTTAAACTTTGTAAGGCAACTCCTCAATTTTCAGACGTTGCCTGCGTGCGTTGTAGTTACCCGATAAGCTAGCTAATGCTTACGAACCGTAACCTGTTGGGGGCAACCCGTTTCAGACAACAGCATGTAAGACTTCCCAGCATCTGGCATATTGTGGTACCTGACAGACCCTCCTGATCCATCGTTCAGTCACTGAAAACGTCCTTTCTTAGTACTTCAGACACAGATGGCAAGAGTCTGTTGCTTGTTAAGACATAAACATACAACTTGCCCACTGCTGTTTAAGTTGTTCTCCTCAGTTGTACTTACGTTTCCGAATAAGACGCCCATCGATTTCCTTCACATTACCCGTTCCACCAAACTTTGGATTCAGTCTGCCAGTTTTTTCAAAGCAAATATCTCCGCAGTGCCGGTGACCGTACACTGAATGAGCTTCACTAACGTCTGTACGGACTCCGGCTGATGTTGCAGATATTCCAGCAGGCCAAATTAGTAGTAGAATCACTATTCATACGGCGGCAAGATGAGATTCTCTAAGAAATACCCCGTTATCAACGATTTCTTCTCGTAAAATATGGGATAACGAGGGGTGTGAATTGCACAACCCATTGTCAGCAGCTCCGTTGCTCCTCCGACAAAAGAAGCAATAATTTGCAGAAAGACTCCTTCAGATAGACAATCCACCTCCAAAGCTATAAGCATCGAAAGCATAACAACTTCTGTGACCACAGAAGGAGTATCATCCAACAAAAGAAACTAAGCCAGGGGACCCAGAAGAGCCTCAAAGCTGCGAGTTTTCCCTGTTCGCACTACTGATGTTGAATCTAAGCTGCAGCACTAATCTTAGTGGACATGTGCAGAAACTAAGCCTGAATGTAGCAGGCCAGGTATCAGACACAACTGCTACTCCCTAAGAGTTCCTAAACCCTGGAATATCCTTCCTGCGGGCGTGATTCGGGCTACTTCGTCCGAGTACTTTAACCACCGACTTTATACTTATTTGATATGTGGCTGGGATCTCCCCTGAACTAATTGAGTTTCTACGCTTCAACCTCTACTTTATCTTTACTCTTTGCTTGTACACAGACTAACAACCACTTGAAGTGAAAATTCACGGATTTTATATGCGAAAGTCAGCAGAGCGAAGGCTCCAAACTTCAAGCTCCGTGCAGTATAATTCATGAACGATAGTTCCTTGGGTTCCACCCCTGTTTAATTGGAGCAGGTTCTGAGTTTTGAATGGTCACAACTACCTTCCTGGTTCCGAAAAGCCTGGAAGGTTAGAGGTAATCGATTACCAATTGATCTGGTCTGTCTCCTGCTCTTTTCTTCATGGGTGACTCCCCAGATCGCGTTTTCGGTTAAGGCCTAGAAACGTTCTGTTAGGATGAAGAGGAATATGGGCGAGTGGTACATCGCCATCCCATCCCCTCTGATCCTCCAGAATTGTACTGGATGCAGTTTAGGGGTATGGTTTGTGCGGTAACCCGATCACTTTCTTTGTAGCTCTTTGTACTCCCCTTATAATGGCTGCCCTTCTTCCAGTTTGGGGACATCATAGGCGAATCTTTCTCTAGATGGGGATGAATGTACAGAGCATACATTATGATGAAAAGAGAACGACTGAGGCCCCCTAAAGCTAGCTACGTAAACCTCAAGGCTCCCTGGGCCTTGTTGGCTGCGTGGCAGTGGACTGAAGCTCCTAGTATGTCGCTTGACGTAACTCCTGGATTTTGTTCCGTGTTACAGTGACTGATATTGAATTCACACAGAGAGTAAAAACTGGGACTGCTACAATATTTGTCGACTACCATTATCGGACATTTCTTCAAACTGAGGGGAAACAGGTTTCCTGTGATCCAATTGGGGACTTTCGTAAGGTCTCTCTGGAAGACCAAAATATCCGTTGGCACCTGTATTTCCCTCCAAATCTTCAGATCGTCAGCATACAATAGTGAATGCGAACTGAGGGCTCCTGGTAAGCCACTGATAAAAGCAAGAAACAGTAATGGGCCCAGAATAGGACTTTGAGGCACACCACTTAACACCGGAAGCCAGTTAGACAGAGGGGAGCCAACTCCAACTGACTGCAACCCGGTGTGAAGATAGACCCTAACCAGTCCGTAACTTCCCGTTTGCGCCCGCAAGCTGATGTTTCTTACATAGGGCACCACGATTTATCCTGTCAAAGGCCTTGAAAAAGTCAAGATAACCAATGTGAACGCGCTTTTTCTGCTCAATAGAGAGAGCCTAGCTATTCCAAGCTATCAACAAGTTGGTATTACATGACCTTCCGGGTAAAAAACCGTGTCAAAAGTCGCTTAAGATCGATTTCTTGTGCAAGGGCTCACTAAATGAGTCACTTATTACTCCACATATAACCTCTGCAACCGAAGCTATCAGGGAGATGGGTATATAGTTAGAGGCAAGTAGTTTGTTTCCACCTTTATATGCCGTGGCGACAGCCACCCGTTTCCAATCAAAGGCCGACCTGCCTTGTAGAACAGAGCATCCGAAGAGGTTCGCTAGTGGAGCACTAAAAAATTCAGCACACTCTTTAAGTACTCTTGGGTGAATACCATCAATTCCTGAAGACTTATTGGGGTTCAAATTCTTTAATACTTCCATAAATGTAGAGGGTTCAAGTCCTATACGGTTTAGGTCCTCTGTAATATGGGTATCCGACAGATGTGTGGTTGTCCCTCCCAAATGACAGAAGTTCTCTTTGGACTAACGAGTTTGCTACCTAGGAGTTAGAGTGGAGAATCTCTAAACTACCAGGGTCCTGCATATTAGGTGAACTGTTACTCTTCTGCCTCATCAGGTATCATAGTATTCTATAGTTCGTCTCCAGGGTTCTACATAGTTGTGTCTGATAGTTTATTCTGTCATTCCCGCGCATCCGTTAAGGATGTCTTTGTAATTTAGTCAGTCGATAGAGCTGCTAGTGACCCTCCATTGATTCCAAGGTGACCATTTGGGCTGTATAAGTTTGCACGTGCTTGGCTTAAGCCACAAGGGGTAGAACGTGTTGGTTCTTCTTGGAATCAGAGGGGTTGTGTTATTTATCAACTGAAGAATCGTGTCTTTCGACAGATTCCACCTGGCATCCAGACCCAGTGGGTCATCATAATTCGAGTCAGGGAACCTTCTGGATCTTGCCGGACCCTCTCAAAATCAGTCCCCCTCAGATTCCTGACCAGTTGCTGATCAGGGGCAGATGGCTTTGATGTAGAAATATTGAAGGAAACAACCGCACGGCCAGTCGACCTGAGGGGGCCAAGAAAAATCTAGTTGGTTACCCCAATGAACTGATTTGTGACCATATAATCTAGTCAGGATGCGTGACCGTCAAACCTCCAGTGAGTGCACCGAGAGATATGTTCAGTCGAGGAGTTTCGCAGTAATAATTCCCGAAAGTCTTTTAAAGCAGTAGATGGGCTTTTAGTGGTAAGGAGTTGAAGAAAATTGAAATCTCACACAATGAGGACCTGTGGAGGGTTCACTTCCAAAGCCTCTCTAGCGGATCATATCAAAATTTTATTTAACGCCGTAGCGGCTCCAGGAGGGCGGTATAATACTCCAACCGAACACGGAGTTCCACATCACCTAGTGTTACAACAGAGAACATCTTTATTGACAATTCCTTGGAATTGCGTCTAACACGGGCAAAAATACCAATCTCCACTAAATGGGCTATTAAGCAGTCCCTCATGATAACTGGACGGCTGTCTGGGATCGCAGGAACAGTGAGTCCATTGAGAGCAAGGCTCACAACCCATCGCCCGAGCCGAGCAGCTGACATTACTGCGAAAAATCACGCCGACATCCTTCGAAGCCATCATTAAACTGAATGACAGATAGATAAATGTTTGTTTAGGGAGTTCCGAGCCGCAACACAATGAATATAACAAATTAATCAAAATTTGTCAAACCCACAGTGTCCTTTTTCAAAACGCGCGCTTGGGTAGATTCTTCTATTCCCCTAGGAATCATTTGGTTGGAAAGCCAAATTCATAGTTTAGAATTCTCGCAAGAGGTCCAGCTGTTCGCGAGTAACCAGCAACAGGATCGTCGTCAGTCTTTGCAACGTCAACTATTTGGTTTACGGACATGAGGAATGACCTTGGGTAACTTTTGAAGTTTATCAACGTGATGAGTCGTCCTCAAGGTTCTCATCACTAAAGTTCCACCGATTTAAATATTGCAAAAACGGTGTTATGCGCATTTGATCCACTACTTAACTTGAGCAACTAAACCGCTAAGTTTCAGGCAACTGACGTTCATTTGTGATCCTGTAGCGTCACACACCTCCAGAATCAATAGCCTGGGGTTAGATGAGATTCAACATTGGTGCTGACCTACATGGTTTAACTGGACTCTGTAAGCTGAAGGCACTCGGTCAGGCATCTACACCATTTGGCAAGCTGTCATGTTACGTTGCATCGTTCGTAATCGACTATATCTAGCCAGTTGGCTGGAATGCATCGGTATCTTGGCCCGACCTCACAAATATACTATTCCATCCGCCTACGCAATTGTGTTCTTTCTTGGCCTCGTATTCGTGGGTATATAACAAGTACGAATACTTAGTGATGGCCTCTGTGTCTGTCATGTTCGCACCAGGATAAATCCTAAATTGATGAACCCGACAAAGAAGAATTCTTAAATTGGCCAGCCCGTTTCATCTTATACTTGTTTATCGTTTTCATTTTGATGACCTTTATAAATCCGTATACAGCTGCTCTCCATGTGCGACTAGGCAGTGAAGTGAATGCCGGTTTAAATAGTCGTTTGGTCAAAAGCGTCGAACTGCCAAAACGAGGGCAAATTAAGAATACAGAAGTGTTCGGATATAGCTCGAAAATAGTCAGCACTTCTGTACAATCCCTGTAGGTCCTTTGGGCACGTGGTGCTAGTGGTGTCATGACCTTTTGTACAGAGCGACGGTTCGACACTGCCTACCTCGGAAGGAACGAGGTACTCACCACATCGTGGCTGGCACGGGGACTATTGGTCAAGTTAGAGAGCAGGTGATCCGACAGCATCCAAATGGCTGACATCACTGGTGGATTTGCAGCCATAGGCTGTCTGTAAAGCCCTGTTGATCAGAAGTAACGGAGACTGACAGATTGTATGGCATGCCTATCCGCTGGCTGCCGTATACATTATAATCATAGCTAAATTCACATTCACCGAGTTTTTCCTCAGGAGATCTACTGTAAGTCTGTCCTTGAGTGGCATTTGCTGTATATGTGTGAGACGGAGGGCACAGTCTGCGACTACTATTTGGCTAACTATCCAATGACTGTGACCGTTTAGGGGTCTGGCCGTGGTGTATGTGCCTGCTAGTGACTGCGGAAATGTTAAGAAATGTGGATCGCCTGAACAGTAGTCACTTGGCTTAATCGTCGGATGAACTGGCATTTTCCCTAGTGCGGCTCTGAGGGGGTGCATCGGTCTTTGGGCTATTCTTATTGCTTTTTCGTCTATTGGCTTGGCTGCTTAATCGACTTTTCGGCAATTTGATTAGCCTGGGCGGGTGCATGGTGGGGTTTGAATAAGTGTCTAACACTGTCTGTACTCCTTATCATCTGCCCATTTGGTGCATGTAAGTTATGCATTGGCTGATGTGGAAGTTGATCAGACTGTTTACATGCTAGGCTTCGGGACGGTCCCACGGTAACAGGGTGCCTCTGGCTGGTGCTGGGTACGTTTATGGGCTGAGTAACCCCTGGTGACGATATATTAACGTCTTCAGTATTTTGTTGGATCGATAGCGTAGCACTTGGTTTGGTGGTGACTTGTGTGACGGGGTGAAACAGGGATTGGCTTTTCCCTTCTGTAGGCAGTGAGATCACTTTTGAGAGATCATGTGCCTGTTTTCGAGTGTATTTCGTTGGTTTGTCCAAGCCTACCATCGAGTCATTAGCTCTACTACGTCTGTGTGTGAGTGGGCTATTTTGTAGGCTTTGGTGTTCCCCATTCCACTGTTTTGGTACAATAACCGGTTTACCAATGGATTGTGTTGTTGTTTTGGGTACCACAGCTCGACCAGAGTTTGCAGTTCCGGTATTTTTGTGCAATTACTTCTTTGACAAGGTGTCAGGTCTTGCGAAAGCTTGACACCTTTATATGGTGTGGATACGCTTATAAGTTGATTAGATGATAAGAATTGTCTGGCGTGATAAAAGCCACTAAATGTGAACAACAAGGGGCAGGTATATTTCCCCAACTTCTTGCGTAGACGGATAACTTGGCATTCTGCAGAAGATATGTTACAAGCCCGCAAACATAAGGCTTTTAGTTGCTTGATCGGTCCGTGGTTGGGTATGTGGTGTACCAATAAATTACATGAGGGCATTATTTTTTATTAACCTCTATGAAATCTAGGACACTTTCTGTTTTCAATAGGGTTTCAGTGTTGGCTTCTAGATTAGGCTGACAAAGATGAACAGTGGCAGGATAGCTTCAGGCTCAGCGTTCATGTCTTGCAGTGACTTCTGCAAGGTCATGAAATCTTCCCTGTTTTTAAGCTGTGTTAGATATCTCCGGTATCAAATCGAGTACCTTGACTTCAGGGCCTCTTCTGGAGCTTGATGTCTAACCAATTAGTGAACGTGCTCTTTTAGTTGAGGCGCTAGGATTAGGTTTACGTGTATGTGCAGCACATGTACGTTTTCCTGGCTGCACCATGTGGAGCAGTTGTAGATACACGTTTATTGGGTTCGCTAATACCGAAGGACAAGTAAAATAACCAGCAGTCACAGGAGGCTTAGCGACGACTTATGTATCAAGTATGATAGTTATTAGCAGATGTCTCCTTACAGTTTAAGGAAAGTAGACTGCAAAGCTATTGCGTTTCGAAGTTAACAGCGTTAGTTCTTAACTAAATTAAGTAATGCAGACAAATAACTTTTCTTTAAGTTAGTTCTCGCTTTGGTCCCCCTGTTTTCCCAGCAGTAGTTTCTTATGTCCCCTTGTGTAAATCCGAGTGAGTGTCTCTTGAAGGCGGTATACTGTAACGATACGGAAGGGGGTATGATGCTCAGAAAGTTGAGTTTGAGGGAAAAAGAAGCAATATATGCTCCGAATCTCTCTTCTGTACAGACGTAGAGTCTACTAAACCGCGGAAAGTATCGATATAAAATACCACGATATGCAGGAGCAACGTAGCGTAACGCAACACAACTTTTGGCGTTCAAAAGTACTAAGTCGAACGATTGGTAACGTCAAAGTTATAGTTTAACGGATCACATGTAAATGTAATGCGAGCTACGAACTCACAGCTCGAGGGCCCGACGCGTGATACCGGTACCATATGCACCGGTGATACTAATGGACCATTCAAAATTTGGATGGTACCTAGTTTGAGCATATTATCGGATTTGTCGGTTCCCACCCTTAACTTTTCGGGCGCTAGGCTTTGGAAATCACAGGTTATGGTTGTCCTGTGATGCATAGCATTACTTGTTACACGTGTTAGAATGTGCATTTATTTTCTCAGCCTCATATCTGCGTAACATGGTTTGGTAAAATTGACTAACAGTGTTTCAACCTGGGGAATACTAAACTCAAGGTGTGACAACTGGTTCCATCAATAGATAGTTTTGTGTTTCCAACAAGCATCTTTCAGTATTTCGTGGTGACTTATCAAATCTGTGCCAAAGATGGACTTTGAGATGTTAGCTGGAAGCAATATCCAGTGAGTAGGTTTGCGTGGGCCTAAGTTGTGATGTGCTTGCCTGCTGGCAAAGGTGGACTTACTTTTCTGTTCATTTTAGGAGCAAACTCCAAGACGGTAGGTATCCTGGCGGCTGCCGGCCGACTACACCACTTCCTTAACTTCCAAATGTATTAGAATGCCAGAATGCCGACAAAATCTGGCAGTTCCTTGACAAATAAAACATCATTCACATCCCTTTGCATGGCTCGCTGACCTTGTGAAACAAGTTGACACCTTACCTGGGACAATAATAATAATTATATTTATTCCTGAATATACAAGCACACACCATTTTTACAGGTATGAACAAGTTTTTATATAAATTGCATGTTTCTCCATGGAAGGTAATCTCAATCCCCAACTATTGTCACCAGAAGATATCATTGCTGCATGTTCATATGATGGGACATCCTAGAAGAATGAATATGAAAACAATTACAGGTTGGACAAGTGGAAGTATTGTCCTCGCATTAACAGAATAACCAGGTTTGTATCTCGACACTACATCTATCACCTGGAGAAAAAATATATATATAGCTTGAAGCTAGTACTTCCATTGTAACAGTTTGCACTTTTTGCCTGACAAAATGATGAAGAGTTTACGATAAAATGTATGCAGGAACTGTTTACTTCTTGAACTTCATCGATGATTCCAGAACTGTATAATTCACACATATTAATACCATTCCACATCAGAGTTTCATAATCTTGGTGAATGTTACGATTGGGAGCCAAATACCTTCAATTTTCCAACTCTGGCATCTAGGAGCAATAGACTTGTTTGAATGCGCCGGGTGGACTTCCAAGACATCTTGTCCACCGTTTTCACCGGTCGCAATAGCCTTGCGGTCGGTAAGTGTTGGACCTTCTTGACAACTTTTATGGCTACTAAATCCTAGATTTTGATAGTTATGAAGTTGTAGTCCAGTGAACATTTTTTATTTTGCTTGTTGCAGTTAGGTACTGTGAACGCAGCTGGTTACCCTCCATGAAGGGTAGCTTCAGCCAAGGTCTGTCCCTTAGATACCTAATTCTCTATGATGGCCCGGCCGACATTTAGAACTGAATCGCTTTCCTACCACGAAAGAAAAACAGACAAGACAGCAGGCAGAGAAGGAAGCATGAATTCCAACGAGGAGAGTGTTATCTATGTTTATGTTTTTCCCTACTTAACTTTCCCTGCCATGTCGCTCACTGTATGAGCTGTTTCTATTGCGTGCTTAGGAACATAAATTTTATGCTGTCCTGTAGTGTAGAACTTCTGCTTTTGATCGCTAAAAAATACCAGTGCATGTCTTTTTTCTTGACTTACCTAAATCATTTGATAGAGTCCAGCGCGCAATCCTACCTTACGAGATTGCGCCAGCCGCATAAGTGGGTCTCTATTTTCTTGGTCCAAGGAGTATCTGACGGGGAGATAGCGTCGCTCTTAAACAGATAGAACGCGGTTGGAGTTGAGACCGTCGACATCATGGGTCCCCCAACCAGCGATCCTGGGACCACTTCTTTTTTCCTGTTCGACAACGCTCTGAAACAAAGGTTTCCCACCTATCCCCCCTTTCACTGATCACAGTAAAACTTGGAGGGTGGTGGGCGAAGAAGCCGGCTGCACATCACTCCGAGATGAGCTGCAGCTATTAGAACTTGGGTCTTCAGTAAACGGCTCGGGAATCAATCTAGAAAAGTACAAAGTAAGGCACATCAGTGCCCACAGACCAAGAACGAAAGAATTCCAATACAAGTAGACCAACCACGTTATCACCAACCTATCCACGTAAACGGATATGGGCCTTACTCCCCGGAAAAGCGCTGACCTTAATTACAAATAAAGGGCTAGCGGGACCATCACCACTTTACGATTTATGCGCAGATAGTTCAGCGCTCCCACTCCCAATGGTTTTCAAACCAGATACACGGCAGTAACTGCAAGTCTTCACTACCGTGGCACATCAAAGTTCAAGAGATGCTGTAAGCTCCTAGAGAAAATGCAACAATCTACCAGAAAACCAGTTGTTGGATCACACAGGAAGGTAATATTTAGCAGACTGAGACACCGCAACCTATCCATTCTGTTTTTTGGAAAGAGGAGCAAACTTTTTATGTCCTACAAGATCATGTAAGCAAGATAACCTCACCTACAACATGACATTCATCGCAAGGAATCAGCATCAGGATAGCACACCAGGGAGCCAAGACCGAGGCCAGGTTTAACCTTTTCCCCTTGAGAGTGTCCACTAAATGGAATGCACCTAAGCAGGGCGTGGCCAGCTTTCTCAGTAGAGTCATTCAAAAGGCAGCTAGACAATGAGTTATTTTGCATGGATTAGCACTGGTGTACTGAGTCTTATCGACTTCACTAGCTCGTCAGTACCTCCTCATTTACAATTCACCACCTCTTCCTTTTTGGCATGCCTGCATTACCGACTAACTTTGCTAGTAACTGGACCTATACCGTCCAGCTGTACCTTTCGGGTACGTTCGGTGCACCCCCCACACTATCTTGCTTTTCCTTTTTGGCACATTTACGAATGGGGATCATGGCAGACTCTTAATCTTTCCGGTGATTTGCAGCTCCCAGAACGTTTCAACCTACAAATTACAACTGCTGATCCTTAAAACACCTCGCCGCAGCCAAAAGCAGGAGAACAGGAAACATTCCGTGGCCCACTGGAGGAGCAAGCCGGGAAATAGGAATGAAGCTACAAGAACCAAACACAAGAGGTCAGGGATCGTCAGTTACCTACGCTTTCACTATTGACGTTGGATTCATTTCAGAAGCTGTACCATCGTTTGCCTTGCTCCCCGTCGAAATGAAGCTATATCATATCCCCCTGCGACCATGCCAGACGTCTCTTAAACTTTGTAAGGCAACTCCTCAATTTTCAGACGTTGCCTGCGTGCGTTGTAGTTACCCGATAAGCTAGCTAATGCTTACGAACCGTAACCTGTTGGGGGCAACCCGTTTCAGACAACAGCATGTAAGACTTCCCAGCATCTGGCATATTGTGGTACCTGACAGACCCTCCTGATCCATCGTTCAGTCACTGAAAACGTCCTTTCTTAGTACTTCAGACACAGATGGCAAGAGTCTGTTGCTTGTTAAGACATAAACATACAACTTGCCCACTGCTGTTTAAGTTGTTCTCCTCAGTTGTACTTACGTTTCCGAATAAGACGCCCATCGATTTCCTTCACATTACCCGTTCCACCAAACTTTGGATTCAGTCTGCCAGTTTTTTCAAAGCAAATATCTCCGCAGTGCCGGTGACCGTACACTGAATGAGCTTCACTAACGTCTGTACGGACTCCGGCTGATGTTGCAGATATTCCAGCAGGCCAAATTAGTAGTAGAATCACTATTCATACGGCGGCAAGATGAGATTCTCTAAGAAATACCCCGTTATCAACGATTTCTTCTCGTAAAATATGGGATAACGAGGGGTGTGAATTGCACAACCCATTGTCAGCAGCTCCGTTGCTCCTCCGACAAAAGAAGCAATAATTTGCAGAAAGACTCCTTCAGATAGACAATCCACCTCCAAAGCTATAAGCATCGAAAGCATAACAACTTCTGTGACCACAGAAGGAGTATCATCCAACAAAAGAAACTAAGCCAGGGGACCCAGAAGAGCCTCAAAGCTGCGAGTTTTCCCTGTTCGCACTACTGATGTTGAATCTAAGCTGCAGCACTAATCTTAGTGGACATGTGCAGAAACTAAGCCTGAATGTAGCAGGCCAGGTATCAGACACAACTGCTACTCCCTAAGAGTTCCTAAACCCTGGAATATCCTTCCTGCGGGCGTGATTCGGGCTACTTCGTCCGAGTACTTTAACCACCGACTTTATACTTATTTGATATGTGGCTGGGATCTCCCCTGAACTAATTGAGTTTCTACGCTTCAACCTCTACTTTATCTTTACTCTTTGCTTGTACACAGACTAACAACCACTTGAAGTGAAAATTCACGGATTTTATATGCGAAAGTCAGCAGAGCGAAGGCTCCAAACTTCAAGCTCCGTGCAGTATAATTCATGAACGATAGTTCCTTGGGTTCCACCCCTGTTTAATTGGAGCAGGTTCTGAGTTTTGAATGGTCACAACTACCTTCCTGGTTCCGAAAAGCCTGGAAGGTTAGAGGTAATCGATTACCAATTGATCTGGTCTGTCTCCTGCTCTTTTCTTCATGGGTGACTCCCCAGATCGCGTTTTCGGTTAAGGCCTAGAAACGTTCTGTTAGGATGAAGAGGAATATGGGCGAGTGGTACATCGCCATCCCATCCCCTCTGATCCTCCAGAATTGTACTGGATGCAGTTTAGGGGTATGGTTTGTGCGGTAACCCGATCACTTTCTTTGTAGCTCTTTGTACTCCCCTTATAATGGCTGCCCTTCTTCCAGTTTGGGGACATCATAGGCGAATCTTTCTCTAGATGGGGATGAATGTACAGAGCATACATTATGATGAAAAGAGAACGACTGAGGCCCCCTAAAGCTAGCTACGTAAACCTCAAGGCTCCCTGGGCCTTGTTGGCTGCGTGGCAGTGGACTGAAGCTCCTAGTATGTCGCTTGACGTAACTCCTGGATTTTGTTCCGTGTTACAGTGACTGATATTGAATTCACACAGAGAGTAAAAACTGGGACTGCTACAATATTTGTCGACTACCATTATCGGACATTTCTTCAAACTGAGGGGAAACAGGTTTCCTGTGATCCAATTGGGGACTTTCGTAAGGTCTCTCTGGAAGACCAAAATATCCGTTGGCACCTGTATTTCCCTCCAAATCTTCAGATCGTCAGCATACAATAGTGAATGCGAACTGAGGGCTCCTGGTAAGCCACTGATAAAAGCAAGAAACAGTAATGGGCCCAGAATAGGACTTTGAGGCACACCACTTAACACCGGAAGCCAGTTAGACAGAGGGGAGCCAACTCCAACTGACTGCAACCCGGTGTGAAGATAGACCCTAACCAGTCCGTAACTTCCCGTTTGCGCCCGCAAGCTGATGTTTCTTACATAGGGCACCACGATTTATCCTGTCAAAGGCCTTGAAAAAGTCAAGATAACCAATGTGAACGCGCTTTTTCTGCTCAATAGAGAGAGCCTAGCTATTCCAAGCTATCAACAAGTTGGTATTACATGACCTTCCGGGTAAAAAACCGTGTCAAAAGTCGCTTAAGATCGATTTCTTGTGCAAGGGCTCACTAAATGAGTCACTTATTACTCCACATATAACCTCTGCAACCGAAGCTATCAGGGAGATGGGTATATAGTTAGAGGCAAGTAGTTTGTTTCCACCTTTATATGCCGTGGCGACAGCCACCCGTTTCCAATCAAAGGCCGACCTGCCTTGTAGAACAGAGCATCCGAAGAGGTTCGCTAGTGGAGCACTAAAAAATTCAGCACACTCTTTAAGTACTCTTGGGTGAATACCATCAATTCCTGAAGACTTATTGGGGTTCAAATTCTTTAATACTTCCATAAATGTAGAGGGTTCAAGTCCTATACGGTTTAGGTCCTCTGTAATATGGGTATCCGACAGATGTGTGGTTGTCCCTCCCAAATGACAGAAGTTCTCTTTGGACTAACGAGTTTGCTACCTAGGAGTTAGAGTGGAGAATCTCTAAACTACCAGGGTCCTGCATATTAGGTGAACTGTTACTCTTCTGCCTCATCAGGTATCATAGTATTCTATAGTTCGTCTCCAGGGTTCTACATAGTTGTGTCTGATAGTTTATTCTGTCATTCCCGCGCATCCGTTAAGGATGTCTTTGTAATTTAGTCAGTCGATAGAGCTGCTAGTGACCCTCCATTGGTTCCAAGGTGACCATTTGGGCTGTATAAGTTTGCACGTGCTTGGCTTAAGCCACAAGGGGTAGAACGTGTTGGTTCTTCTTGGAATCAGAGGGGTTGTGTTATTTATCAACTGAAGAATCGTGTCTTTCGACAGATTCCACCTGGCATCCAGACCCAGTGGGTCATCATAATTCGAGTCAGGGAACCTTCTGGATCTTGCCGGACCCTCTCAAAATCAGTCCCCCTCAGATTCCTGACCAGTTGCTGATCAGGGGCAGATGGCTTTGATGTAGAAATATTGAAGGAAACAACCGCACGGCCAGTCGACCTGAGGGGGCCAAGAAAAATCTAGTTGGTTACCCCAATGAACTGATTTGTGACCATATAATCTAGTCAGGATGCGTGACCGTCAAACCTCCAGTGAGTGCACCGAGAGATATGTTCAGTCGAGGAGTTTCGCAGTAATAATTCCCGAAAGTCTTTTAAAGCAGTAGATGGGCTTTTAGTGGTAAGGAGTTGAAGAAAATTGAAATCTCACACAATGAGGACCTGTGGAGGGTTCACTTCCAAAGCCTCTCTAGCGGATCATATCAAAATTTTATTTAACGCCGTAGCGGCTCCAGGAGGGCGGTATAATACTCCAACCGAACACGGAGTTCCACATCACCTAGTGTTACAACAGAGAACATCTTTATTGACAATTCCTTGGAATTGCGTCTAACACGGGCAAAAATACCAATCTCCACTAAATGGGCTATTAAGCAGTCCCTCATGATAACTGGACGGCTGTCTGGGATCGCAGGAACAGTGAGTCCATTGAGAGCAAGGCTCACAACCCATCGCCCGAGCCGAGCAGCTGACATTACTGCGAAAAATCACGCCGACATCCTTCGAAGCCATCATTAAACTGAATGACAGATAGATAAATGTTTGTTTAGGGAGTTCCGAGCCGCAACACAATGAATATAACAAATTAATCAAAATTTGTCAAACCCACAGTGTCCTTTTTCAAAACGCGCGCTTGGGTAGATTCTTCTATTCCCCTAGGAATCATTTGGTTGGAAAGCCAAATTCATAGTTTAGAATTCTCGCAAGAGGTCCAGCTGTTCGCGAGTAACCAGCAACAGGATCGTCGTCAGTCTTTGCAACGTCAACTATTTGGTTTACGGACATGAGGAATGACCTTGGGTAACTTTTGAAGTTTATCAACGTGATGAGTCGTCCTCAAGGTTCTCATCACTAAAGTTCCACCGATTTAAATATTGCAAAAACGGTGTTATGCGCATTTGATCCACTACTTAACTTGAGCAACTAAACCGCTAAGTTTCAGGCAACTGACGTTCATTTGTGATCCTGTAGCGTCACACACCTCCAGAATCAATAGCCTGGGGTTAGATGAGATTCAACATTGGTGCTGACCTACATGGTTTAACTGGACTCTGTAAGCTGAAGGCACTCGGTCAGGCATCTACACCATTTGGCAAGCTGTCATGTTACGTTGCATCGTTCGTAATCGACTATATCTAGCCAGTTGGCTGGAATGCATCGGTATCTTGGCCCGACCTCACAAATATACTATTCCATCCGCCTACGCAATTGTGTTCTTTCTTGGCCTCGTATTCGTGGGTATATAACAAGTACGAATACTTAGTGATGGCCTCTGTGTCTGTCATGTTCGCACCAGGATAAATCCTAAATTGATGAACCCGACAAAGAAGAATTCTTAAATTGGCCAGCCCGTTTCATCTTATACTTGTTTATCGTTTTCATTTTGATGACCTTTATAAATCCGTATACAGCTGCTCTCCATGTGCGACTAGGCAGTGAAGTGAATGCCGGTTTAAATAGTCGTTTGGTCAAAAGCATCGAACTGCAGGAAATGTTTTTAAAGTTGAATCACAGACTGCATTTCAGATTAAAATTTGATTTCAGTTTGGAGTTTTAGTGTAGAAGGCTCTGAGTCTGTGCTAATCATTTTATTGTGGACTTCTTTATGTCTATGCCGCTTGGGTGGGTCAGGCGGTGATGCAGACACTGCTTCCAGGAGTCTGTGCCAAGCGTTTATTACTCAGTGCTAAGACCACTTTCCCGCGTCAACAACTTCCATCTTTGGCATTTGTACTCTCCTGTCCAGTCTGAGGTGTTTCGACATATTGGGAAGGAAAAAGCAAATTTGGTTCGGTTCAGTGTCACCTTTTGGAGTTCTGTACATGATGAATAAATCTCTTTGTTTGCTATACAGTATACCGTATCGCTATAGAGAGAAGAGGTTTAGTATGTGAAGTCTTTTCTTATAGGTCAGAGTAGCTATTGAAGGAATCATTTGAGTCCCCGTCTTCTGAACTCTTTCCAGATCTGATTCACCTTTCAAACAAGGGTTTTCCACTTCTGCACAGTTTTATGTATTAGGTCTGGCTGTGTATGAAGTGGTAAACATATCTCCATTGATACTCGTAAAAGCTGTGTATTGCTCAGCATGTCTTGAAACTCAGAGCTTCAGCTAGTTGGTGGTATTCGTTCTCCAAATCATGACTTACTATAACTCCTAGGTTATTTTGGGTCAGTGTTAACAGTAGAAGAATCTCACCAATTCCGTAGGTACTGAAGTCCACCCATCCTAGGTATGTAGTCACACACTGGCATTGATAGGCACCAACTATTTCTCTGGTCAGACTAACAAGTTGTTTAAGTCTGTCTGAAGTTCGTATACATAACTCACCTATTGATTATCACCAAATTTTTTTGTCATCTTCCTGGAGAATCGTGGATGACTTTATGGTGTCCATTATTTCATTTATGTATAGGAGAAATAGTAGGGGACCGGAAATCGCTTCCCGGCGCTTCACTCTTCACTGAACTCCAAGAAGAGAGTTCTGAGTCGATCCTTACTCTCTACCTCCTACCAGCAAATTATTCTTTGGTCCATTCAAGTAAATTGGCAATCATTGTAAAACTTTCTTAAGCAACCTAGGGTGAGGTGTCGTATCAAACGCGTCGCTGAATTCTATGAAGATACCATTTATCGGATATCTATCATCCAGCCTTCTCTGACTGAGAATGTTTGTCTAACGTAAGACACTTCTTCGACAGCCATGTTGCGAACTCATCAGTAAAGTGTTATCCGAATAAGCTGTAATGGTTTTCTTGATTACCTTTTCTAGGACCTAACTACAATGCTAGTCAGGCTTATCGGTATGTAGTTTGATGGGTGCTGCCTAGAATCCTTTTTGTATGTGACTACGTCGTCCTTCCAGTCATATGAGAATAAGCCTTGACGAAGTGAAAGTCTAAATGCAGTAGTCAACCTGTCAGCTGCATAGTATTAGTACATAGATGACCTGGAGTTTGTTTAGGCCTTTCGTTTCAGGACGCTGGTTATTATAGCCAAGCTAGGTGGGATGGTTTTGTATCAGATAATATCAGCCGGGCAGAATCCCCACTGATCTTATTACCGTGGATGCATATCAACAATGATGCATAGGCTTCTTAAATTAGTGAGTGGAACGGAGTTCTACATTGAACGACCTGATGGTCTGACCAAGCGAGTTTCCATCGCACCAGAGCAAGTTGAGGACTCTTGGTGACATGGCTGAAAGTCAGACACAATGGTGCGGGTGCATTCACTCCTTGATTCCTTCTAAAGCTTGACTATTTGCACTTAAGGCTGTTTATTCTCTCACACAACTTTGTCTACTTTGAAATCAGTCTTTTCTTGTCCACTGTGAAGTGTGGTAACTTGAACCGATATACCTGTATACGAGGTTCTGCGCTGATTTTGTCAGTCAGTCATCGAAGCAAGTACAAGTGGGCCGGTTCAGTTTTGTACTAGTTTGCTTCAAAAACTTTGTACGACCATTTACTGCGATAAAGGTAAACACCAATTCGATTGGTGAAAGCAACTGAACGTTTACAGGGAGCCTGAAATTTTCGGAAAGCATTCTCATAGAGTTAATTCGGCTTTTATTACCTGGCTTCGGTTCTTCATGGGATGACTTATTCGTTTGGCTGCGTCATTCTAGAGCATAATGAAGTTTCAAAAATTTCCTAACAAAGAATATATATCATCACTTTGTTACACCATAATATACTGATCTTGAGAGCAATAGGGCTTAGCAGTTGTAGGCTTGTTTACTAGGTTATGCTCAAAACTTGGTAAACGGTAAGTGTGCCTCGAACCAAGCCTGAACTTAGAGCATTGGCAGATGTGTTTAGAGGTTATGGCTTCTTTTGACATCACAGAAATCGATATACGTTTTGAAGATCGTCTCTTTGAAGTAAAAAGATGCCATAAACGTGATAAAATGTAAAGTCGTCTTGTTAATTTAAATAGCTACATGGGAACGACACGACTGCATTTAGTACTTGCAGCTCATGACCTTGTGCCTCAAAATCGTGTGGTATGGTTAGTTGCGTCAACCACTTTACCTTGGAAGATGAATGCAAAGGTTAAATGCAAAGGGTTAAAATTTCAGTCATTTTTGCAAGTCATCACCCGTTGATTCCTATGGTCTCGAGGACCCTAACAAAGTAGTCTACAACTCCCTACACAATCCAGACCAACAGTCAAGGACTTCATGAACTGGTGCCATACCCTGAGCCTTCTTCCAACCCGATTTAACTTCTGTCGAGGTTGGCGTTGGCACGGTGTGATACTGTCTGTTTTGAAAACAGCGGCAAACAAAGTTGGTATCCCATTATCGGAGGTCAGCAAAGGTAATTGGACTTCCTCATCGTCATCCGAACTGATTGGTGCGAGAAGACTGATTCCGACTGGCTCTCATCACATTGAAAAGCGAATCTACATAAAAGTAAATTTACCCAGAGTCTTTGCAATGATTGCGAGAAGTAGTGGGTGGCAAAAGAGAGAGATGAAGGCATCAGCGGTGAATAATACCTAGCAAATATTTGGGCTTAATAAAGATACTAGCAAGAAAACGATAGTTGAACCATCACCGAAAAGGATGGTACCCGGATAACCTCTTTGGATAGAGGGCTAAAACATTGAGCAGAGTACTGAAGCACAGTTAGACTGACCCACAGCATTACCTTGGCATCCAGTCGGACTTTGGATGGTACGTAGATTTCGGTCCTCCAACTTGAGTAGGGTATATCAAACCCGAAGCGATGCAAAGCAGCAGGGCGTAACAGTTTGCCACCCGAAGTTTTCAAGGATGGACATGGGAAATTGCTAATTAAATTGGTCGAGGTACTAGGTAGTGTATGGGAATCTGAGATAATGCCATCAGAATGACCATCTCTGATCATCTTAGTTTACAAGAAGAAGAAATCTTCCTATGACAACTATAAGGGAATAAGTTTGACTATTATTGTTTCCAAGATCCTAGGGTCCATAGTTATGTGACGCCTAACCGGAGCTGGAGAACAGCAAACTAAAAAAAACCAGGTAGGATGCGTACCTGAATGAGGGTGCATCAACCAGATTTTCACCCTTCGACAGGTTCTGGAACACAGACATACCTACCGGCCAGTGGCCGAGACTTGCCATATTTCTTGACCTCAAGGTGCCATTTGACTCTGTCGACCATAAGGTGTTGTGGGAGTGTCTGACTCTGAATGGGGTACCAAGCAAGTGTGTAATGCTTATCTAAGCTCTCTACTCGAACTCATGCAGCCGTATAAGGGCTTATGGGGGGAGAGTTTTCATGTGAATTGACGACAACTAGGGGTGTTCACTAGTGATGCCCACTCTCACCCTTCCTATCTGGTTTCCTTATGGATGTACTGATAGACATAACCTTAGGCAGTTCTGACTTCGCAGCGATTTGTCTACTTTCTAGAGGTTATCTAGTTAATTTGCAGTACCCATACGATATTGTCCTGCTAGGTAAAGACGCTGAAAAAATGCAGTGTCTTCTAGATGCGTTAAGCAGAAATCTAAGTATGTTTAGCAGGGTCTTGCTTCCTGTCAAATGTAAAATAATGCTTCAGAACTGGTCTGCAATCACTACCAGTTTAATGATGGAGAGTGAAGTGGTCTAATGTGCCGACCACTTCATTTACTTGGGGAGTTGCATCAGCCCGAATGCGGTGGTCGCTAACTAAATATTGGCTCGAATACAGAAGGCTCGTTTGGCGTCCGCCAACTCGCGTTACCTGTGTCGCCGACAAGATATTCGAGTATCTATCAAAGAACGACTATCCTGCTCTGCAGTCCACTCTGTCTTGTTTTACTGCTGTGAGACATGGCCGTTAAAAGTAGAAGAGGCGAAGCAATTACAGGGTTTCAATCATAGGTGTCTTCGTAGCATGCTCGCGTTTGGTGGAATCATCGTATAAGCAATGTCAGGTAAGATAAACAAGTCAATTGATGAGTTTATGAAACTTAGTTGACTGAGATGGCTTAGACATATACTGTCCATGCCGAGCCACCGCCTACCTCGAAGTGGCATGATAGCTAGAAGAAATTGAATTAGGATGGAAAAGAGTTCAGGGTGGCCAAACCAATAAGTAGCACCAGTCGATGAAGTTCCTGGATGTTGGTGTGATCCTTGTGAGGAGATATAAACTGTCTGGCTGCGGTCCCTGAGACGAAAAGAATGAGTGATTGTTGACTCTTAGTGACGGCTGAAAACCGGTCACAGTGGTGCAGGTGTATGTTCACTCTGACGTCCTTTAAAGCTTGGATATTCACACTAACCTTTATCTGCAGATTGTTTATTCTATCACGCAATTTTGTTCACTTCGGTATCACTCTTATTCTATCCATCTCCATATACTAGTGTAAAATGTGGCAACCTGTCTGTCTGTGTATAATATTTGAAAACTGTGGTAGAATGTAATTTTTTATTAGATTTGTTTATTTGATATAGCACATTGATACAGTATTTGTAAGTCCTATCATCTCGTATTACTGAGATGAAAAGACTAGGAAAATAAGATGTGGAAAGCTGTGTGATTACTTTGAAATGATTATAAGCAATAATGTATGCTCGAATGTTCAGCGAGTAAATAATACTGCGCCATTGTGTTCTATATCAAATAAACAAATTTAATATGGAAATTTGGTGTGTCAACCACTGGTAAGTATGCGTAAGTTCCAGAAACTATCAAAGGGCGAAAATCTGGTCGATGCACCCTCACCCAAGTCTGAATCCTACCTGGTCTTCTCGAGCTCCAGCTAGGCGTCTGACTACTATGGACCGTAGGGTCTTAGAAAAAAATTAGTCAAACTAATACCCTTATGGCTGTTATAAGAATACTTCTGTCTTTACTTCAGGACTGGGATGATCAGTGAAGTAAATGTCTGACGAGACTACCGTTGATTCCCATATACTACGTAGTGCCTCCGTTACTCTACTCAGTAATTGCGTACCTGAGAGGTTATTAGGATGCCATCTTTGTCGGTGATGGCTTTACTAACCATCTTCTTCTTGCTGTTATTCTTAATAGGCCTAAAACATTGTCAGCTATTACTTACTGCTGATGCCCGCTTCATCTTTCTTGCTTTCACTGCTCGCTATCATTGTGAAGATTATTTATCAGTTAGCATCTAGGTTGCTTTCGCTGCTCACTGTGGTCAGAGCCAGCTGAAATCAGTCTTTTCGGATGAGATCGAGGGAATTCACAGACGTTTCCTGACCTTTCGATTTAAGTTACCAACTGTCTTTACCAGTGTTTCTACAGCACATTGAATATTATGCCGGGTTTCCTCAGGATAAAGACTGCTGTCACGTCCAGACAAATTCTTAGTTATCCCCTCCCTAAATACGTAACTGACGTCCTCGTCTTTCATTCGATCACAGAGAGGGTTTACTATAGCCTGTATCCTGCGACCAATAAGACGCAGACATACACGGGCCCGTACTAACGGATGAGTCCAAAGAAGCACTCCAAAAAGTGGCAGTCTTCCCCCGATATCCTCCAACAAGAGCTCACAGCAGCATGGTGTATCTGTGTTCATCGTTGGTTTGAAGTCTGCAGTGGCTGAGACAGTGCTTTTCCCTACGCTTAAAGTCAGTACTGGCTAGACATGAATGACTGTCAGAAAAAAACTGCAATAGACGTTCACCGTTGTCGGTTCTTTGGCATAGGATTCCGCAGATACCTACAGCACGTCTCTGATTGGCTCGACTTTCTTATTTGAACATTGAAGTCACCTGTTATAGTGACTAAATGATACAAACAAAATTCACAGCTTCTGATACAATTCATCCTTTGCACCATCCGAACTGCAGCCGGCGTGTGTGTAGGCGATCACAAATAGGCATTGGCTAGTCTCCTGGTCTTTCCTAGTTCTTACACATTCAGTCGAATAGCACATAGACGGCTGCTGACTGGTATCCAGTCGAAAAGCGCACTTCCTGCTTTGCAGCTGAGTGTTATGCCTATACCAGCGAGTCCACGAGAACTAGCCACTGAATCTCCGTATACTTGTAAGGTGAATTTCGAAGATTTGCCGCACTGGACAGATGAGGTCAAATAAATAATTACACCTGAGCTATTCGTGTCTTAGAGACAGCATACATCCATCTCTCGAGATCGCAGTCTATGCGAGCCATACTTGATGTTCGTTTTGGCATGGAGTTTGGACGTTAAAAGCTGTAATATAAAATCGACAGCAGGGTCTTAGAAAACTAGGAATGATGTTTCGATGGCTTTGATCGTTCGCAATGGTCGCTAAATAAGAGGTTGAGAAAGTTACGAGATGCTTAAAAATATTAATGTCAGGAGGTGAAGGCAGAGTATGAGACAGATAATGGGGGTAGGTTATATTTGACCGGATTTCGTATACTACTGGAAGCGTGCAGGCTGTTGATACTTCCTGGCTGCCCACACCATAGAAGTTGTTTCTACAACGTACCTGAAACAGGAAAAAAGAAAGATTTGTGCTACTGCAAAGTCCATAGGATATCTGATTGAGACTGGTCACATGCAGTCTCTTACGGGTTGTTATTTTGAGATTTGGTGGTCTTAGCTCCGGATAGGAAAGCCCACCCCACTGGCACTAGAAGACCCACCTACCTTTCCATAGGGAAGGTAATATCAACATGGGTCTACGGGTTATTCACCTAAACACCTTACTGCTGTAACCCTCGTCCAGCCAGCAGTACAACTTCACCATAGGACCCCCATCATAACGTAGCGATTTACACTATTATGGTAACTGCTTATTGTCTAACTATCCAACAGACCTTCATGGTATGGTAGGACGTCGAGAGAACAAGCATACCAGTCACTGTAGCTCGTCAGTTCATTGTGATATACACTCCCGACTACCACGTCAAGGTAGCAGCTATCAGTCAGGGTAAAGTCAAAAGAAAAGAGGGCGACCTTCATGGTCACGTCTGTGATGAAGTTACATGAGGATTGAGATAGTGGACATCCTTGACAGGTACCACTCAACGTGCATACAACTCATCTGATAACTCACATGGTGATGGGTTTTCGAATACAGAGTCTTCAACAGAGTAATATACTGACTCAGGACACCTTCTATTGAGACACACTACCGCTAGACTTCTCGATCGACGGAGTCGAATCCTACCATCAGGTCGAAAAATGCAACTAATGTCGGGTATCGGTAAGTATGCTTGTGTTCAAGGACCTGGTGAGGGTGAATACCGTGTCTGTGCACTCACGGCTAGGTTTCAAGTCTGCCTAGTTTTATGAGGTTTTCTAGTCATGAGCACCCAGACATCTGATATTTATAGAACGTAGAATCTTCGACACTATATTCATCAGGCTGATCCCTCGTGGTTGTCACAAGAGGGCTTCTCACCTTTCTTGAAGACTATGACTGTCAGTAATTGATACCAATCAAAGGGACTTATATCTGACTCTCATAAGCTAACCGACAATTCAGTTAGTTTGATTAATAATCCCCTACCACTATCCTTTAATACCTCGGGTACTGGTACCCTTTCCCTTTTTCAGACTACTTTATAGCTTTTTTGACTTCTGTAATTGTTGGGGTCCTATTTCAATGTTTCGTTCAGCATCTGACTGGTTAGAGGGTAGTGGAATAGTAGCTGGAGCCCATTTGAACTGTTTCTCGAAGTGTTCCAGTCGTCTCCTCGGCGAGTGAATCACAGGCCCAGCCTTCTTGGCTATAGTCCGACCAACCGTAGACCTTTTCGCTTGAGTTTCCATGATAATTATCAATAAGTACCTATTGTTACCTATCGCGTCTACTTTTTCCATCTTTTTAACCTTCGCTACCCACCACTGTTCGCGGTCATTGTGTAGACCTTTTTCAGTTTACACTTAAGTTACTTCCACTCCTCATTGTGCTCAGAGCCTGCAGGATGATGTTTGCGTACCTCCATTAATTCGAAAAATCTGCTGAGTCCCACTGGCCTTTTTCAACCACTCTCTGATAGTCGGCTACGGTCTTCTGGGGCTTTTTTCCCGGTGAACTGGAGGTTGCACCAGCATTTTTCTATATGAGTGATATTTTTTTGTTCCGATGAGTGTCTAGCAAGCTTCTCATTTCAAACATCCTTAGTGCCCTCATTGTGGAGCTGTACTCACGGTTGTCTTGTCGCTAAAGATTTTCTGCATCCATTTAGTTGCAAACATACCCGTGCTCGAATCAACCTGCGGTCACTGTCGAAACACGTGTTCCAGAAGGGGCGGGAATCTTCTACCTACCCTCTCGAGGGATGTGATAACAATATGGTCTATGTGTGTCAACCGCTTAGTTGAAGTCGGTGGACACTACATCAGACAGTGTTTCTCTTTATGTCTGAAGTTTCTGATAACTAGAAATAGATGGTTTTCTGGGCGCAGCTGTAGCAGGTCACCGTTATCTGTCCGTTTGCCTGGGATTCCGAAAGTGCCACCTCAGTACTTTTCATCCTGACTTAACCTACATTTTTGTGCATTGGGATCACTTGCAGCGACAACCATATCTGAACGTTTGGCTTTCATTAGGAGGCTAGACAGTTTTCAATAGGACTGGAGTCAATGGGTGCGCAAGTAGATATTGCAAAGAGACAACACTGAGTTTCACTACTATTTCTAGTCCTCACTGAAAAGCGCATAGGTTACTGTCAACTGGGATCCAGTCAAACACAGCACTTTCTAGCACTTAAATCTATGCATACATCTGCAAGACCGCAAGAATCAGCCATCGAATTTCCAAGAAGTCGATGGCTGGATTTTGAGGATTCACCATATTAACAGGTTAAGTGATTAACCGCACTTGAGCCCTGTATACGTGTCTCGCAAACACAGTATTTATTCGTTTCCCGAGATATCAGAGTCTTGGCTAGCATTGCTTGTTGGCTGATTTGACGGAGGGTGCGGATATTGAAAGTTCCAATGTGTTGTGTAGAGCACGATTTCAAGAGACCAGGGATGCTGTTCCAGGAATTTGGGTTGTTTTCAAAAGCTACAGAGCGGGAACATAGTAAAGGAAAATAGCAAGATGCAGTTTATATGCATTCTTCTGTGTTAAACTGGATATTTCTCAGCATTGCATCATTTTATGTTCAAGCACTTACTTAAAAACTCCTACCTGTATGAATTATTTATTTATATCGCGTATTTTGTCTTTGCCACTAATTTGTGCGCAATTAACTGAAGTGTCTTCATTTTCAGAAGCCATTTAGCCATACCATTTGATGCACCAAATTTCGTTGGCGTGTGACTGATGAATTCCCATGGATTGGTCTGCTATCAAGTGTGTATGCTTAGACGTAGACTCTACAGTGTGTATTGACGAAGGGTTAGATGAACTGGCCAATTACCTTGGAGTTAGTGATAAGATTAAAGAGATGTAAGCGATAATTTCACTATAATTGCATTCGGATAGCACTAGAATGGCTATGAGTGGGAAATTGGATTTTACTGAAGCTTTAAAAACCCGTTTATCAATAATGAACTTGAATAAGAAGACGTTAAGTGAATTTATGGATAACTATCCAGTTAAACTGACACCAGGAATTGAGTAAGTCTATGTTATTTTACCAAAGGTTCAATTTAAAATAATGATACAAATTTTGTCGTGTCATATTTCTCATACATTTTGTTATTTGAAGTAAGTTATAACTTAAAACGCAGAATTCTTGGCTTACTTATACCACCCGATCATCTCCTCCGTCTCCCTTTGAGTGAAACTGAATGCATCTTGCATTGCCACCAGATGCATATCAAGAAAAGGCTGGCACAAGAATAAGTTCTCTGCGGTGCTATGTGTGCCAACCTGTCCGACTACGTCTGGAAGATTTTGAGACGTACGCAGTTTATCAACGGTTCCATATGTGCTGCCAACTTGGGAAAGTTTTTTTGCATTTCATAAGGTAGGTTTAAGTTTATAATTAATGACCTGATAAATCAGACTAAGAAAGCTTGGTAGTGCGAGTTGAAAGCGTCTTGGGAGTTGATTCGTTCCCCAAACATAGCAGATGTATGTTCCACGATCTAAAATGCTGCTGTGCCGAGCACTAACTTGGACTTAATGCTTTCATACTCTGTTTCTGTCAGACAGCTCATCCAAGAGCTGTTATCGTAAGCTATCAGATCCAACTCGTAATTGTAAGTCAGAGACCCCTGTAAAACCACTTTACAACCTTCAATATATTTCGCGTAGGTATACTCTGATTGAGCTGATCAATTTATTGATAAGATGGTTCCGTTTTTCTACTAAGTACTGTGTTAGATTTTGTGTTGCCCTTCCTGGAAGTGAGACATTTGGTCGAAGAAATACATCTGCTTTGTGAATCTTCGGTTTTCGAGAGAATCTTAGAAGTATGGGTTCGTTGGGTCTTATTTTCCACTTATCTACTTTGTTGATTTATCCTTCTTTGAAAAGTCTGTCCAGTGTATGCCTCATTTTATAGTCAAGCTCTTTGCTCGTATGTTGTTTCTTCTTGGAGTAATTCTGTTGCCTTTCGGATATATTCCGTTTTGTCTAGTACAGTTGTTGTACTGAACCAATGTAAGTGGGGTGATCTTCATCATTTCATTTAAAGAAAAAGTATGAACCAATCACAACGAAGCGATCTCAACGCACTGCAAGCATACAAAAGAAATTAACCAAATTGCATACTTGTATACTCCTCTGAGAAAACTAGAGGTAGGAAGTCAACCAATCAGGTTCAACGTAGCCCGCGCATTTTCCCAGTGACTAATCAAATAACACTCAGATTGAGTAGCAAAACCAATTACTTTGCTTTCTAATGAACCTCTGATGCACTGATGATCCTGTCTAGGATGACGTTAGAATGTTTGCAAACTAAAACTCCAACTCAGAACAATTCACGCTGAACGAAATTAAAAATGCCAACCACTTAAAATGCACAGTGTCTCATCGACTGAATTTTATGAAATAAGTTATTCATCTTCTTAGGTCTGCACATGAAGGAATTAAAATGTGAGATGATTTTATAAACTGAAAACTATTTCAAAACCATGTGAAAAATCACAAGATTGCCTTAAGCTAAAGCAAAAAGGTGTGCATCGTTGATTTGTGTTGCTTTTTTAAGAACCTACAAATTCAAACTGCAAATCTTCCAATCCGGCTATCATCAAGGTGAATATCCACCGACGTTTAATATCCGTGTATAAGATCACTAAATTAGTTTCAGTATACCTTGTTGCGTTCGACTAAAATCAAATCTTTCAACGATCGAGGTTCTCATTTTAACCCTCATTCTAATGCATTGAAACTAATCTATAAAGCAAGGCTATCTCAGATAATCTATTGTCCCCACTTTCTATTTCATATGGATTTAGATAAGACTGAGAAAACCTGACTTGAAAGCTAATACAGTGATGGGTATAAAACAGTTACCTATCACTTGTTCACACGAAAGTTGGATAAAATTTGTCGTTGATTAAGATGGAATTGAGACATTGTTGACGGTCAATTCCCTTAACTCAGTCGATGGAGTATCGAACTGGTTATTTGAAGACCACTTCTTCGAATCATGCCATCCTTGAAGTTTTCATCTCAACTCAAATCTTTGTGATTCTTACACATTAACTACTGTAATAACTCTTTGTGACTAATATTAGTGATGAATCGGTAATGTACCTAGTAATTTTTTGTTATTTTTACACAGAAAACTTATCCAACAATTTAAGGAGAATGGAATTCACATTTATTTAGCAAGTGGGGGTTTGTATCCACTGGTCAATCGTGTGGCCAAGCTATTAAGTATTCCTGAAGAAAATATTTTTGCAAACAAGCTGGTTTTTACTAAGGAAGGTAATGTTTACTGTTGAAGGTTTCTACTAAGATGGTATAATTAAATATATGCACACAATTCAGCTCATTAACCTTTGATGTAAGTAAATTTTCTTCTTTCCTAACTATGGTATGGAATCCAAATTCTTTATATCAGGAAATGGATATATAATTTATCCTCCAACAAATTTACAACTACCACTGTACGTGGAAAGAGTAGCCCCAATGATTCATCAATTACAAGGTTATTTACTTAATTTTATGGGTGATGAGAACGACAATGATAGCTACAGTGTAGGATTGTTTATCAAACAAATCACATTCAGTACGGATAAGTTATTGCAACCTTACATGAATGTTATCGTTGCGAAAATCATTCATGTTCATCTTGTAGCTGTGTTTTCCTTCAGGCTTTTGACATTGCTAACCAATCTACTGTTTTTCTTCCAAGAACATTCATCAGTCGGTCGTTTTCTATTTATAGCTTTCGTAAAAGACGCCTTGCCGTATAATACTTTAATCCATTCTTACTACAAGTGTAAATCACATGCGTGGTGCCTTTTTCCGTTTTAAAATGTGTACGTGCACGTTTTAACGTGAATAATTTCCTATTTCTGGCAGCTGCAGGCTAAAGTTGCTAAAAACATAGCAGTCAACTTCAACCGTATAGAATCACAAACTGACCTTGACTTCATGTACATTACCAGTACGCCAAGATAAAGACTTTTATTTTTCACACAGTACAAACATAAAGGCATTAGATATGTTTAAATGATCAGCAGAAACTGACTGTAAACAAAAGCTGGATCATCCAGCCAGGCAAACAAGTTACGAGTGTTTCAATAGCTGATGAGAAAATATTTTACTGGATATGAGTCTTGAACTCATCCATAATAGTTGATCCTCGCTACTGTTTGTTAATTTGTAACTTCCACGGCTCTTTACAGCTGTTGGGAGAGTTGTACCTCGTTTGTAAAATTTACACATCATTACTCACTACCCGTTAGAGTAATTTTCGTTGTGTATATCTGGGTGAAGATCATTGTTAAATTTAACCTTTGTATTGAAGATCAGTTCAGCGGTTGATTTGATTGCTTTTGAGTGTTAGATTAGCTGTCCATATGTATAATCTCAGTAGGTACCAAAGTGTCTTGGTCAACTCTTTTTGATTGTAAATTAATTTCGATTTCACCATCTAGCTGATTATGAGTGAAGTATCTCCTTTGACATTCAAAATTACACTTTCCATGCGAGTTAGAAACGGGTTAATTAAACGGATTTTTAAGAATAACATTACTTTTAACATCTTACTGTTTTAGATAGGATAAGGTAAATAGAGGGGAAGTATAATTATATTAAAACTTGTTGATCATGTACTTGGAGCTTCACAATGTCCGTTTTATTTTCAGCACAGGGAGAGATGGAGAAAATTATCAAGTCTCTCGGACTTTTTTCTCCAAAAAGCTGTTGCCTTTGGAGTTTGTAGGGTCCACAATATAAAGAAAGCAATTAAAATCAAGTAACAGCATTGTGATCTTGTTGAACTATATAGTTTGATTTGCGATTGCTTACCAACTGCAGTCCATCGACGTTATCACACTACTAATTCCTTCTTGACAGCGTCAAACAAGTTTAGTAAAACTCGTTTCGGGGGCGTCTTATTACATACCTCCTATTTTGACTTCTGCACAGTGGCTGTCATTAAAATCATATTAATTCGAATGTACGTGTCACATATGCAGTCGGTGGATTGCGATGTTTTGAAAGTTACCTATCTTTAAAAACTATTACTTGGTTTAAAACTAAAAAGAAATCATATAAATTACAACTATATATATATATATATATATATATATATATATACATATATATAGTGTAATATAATATAGTATATATAATATATACTATTTTCAACTAGATCCTTTTCAAGCTTTACTCCTACATAAATAGCTAAATATATCGAGAAATTAAGCCAATCATGTAGATTTGTCGGTCAATGTGATGTATATTACCAGAACAACCGTGCTAATAATAGACAATAACGTTGCCCAAAGCAGTTGTAATCTACGTGATGATGATAAGAACCAAGAAAACAGCTTGGTAATGTAGACACACCGATAATCAAAGTGTATCAAAAGTCATGTGAATACTGTAACGAAATAGAGAATAACAAATATGTAGTGTTACGTCACGTTTGGAAATGACTATCGGTTGTAGTATGAATAAAAAAGGGCGTAAAACTAATAACGTGAGAAAATAGATGTTTATCAATGTAGTGACAATATAGAAGAAAGGGATGGGAGGTTAAAATGTACAATTTGTGATGGGAAAGGTCATAAAGAATGTGTCGACCCTGATGTGGGCCAAGGTTAACAAAGTGAATGTACACATAGGTTCGGTTTTCTTGCCTTGATCCCTATGGCTTCGGCTATGGATAAGAAGCGAAGTCCTGCACCTTTAGGGAGATTTCGAGGGACACAGTTTATTACAGAAAAGGCGTGACCTAAATCTGATGTCCGGTATCTACTAGATGTGAGAGGATTGCACTGTTGATGCTCTTTGTCATTCCTTTCCCTAACCAAAATGGCACATGTTCACGAACGCGTGGATAGAGCCTTTCGAGTACGGTCTATGTAACTAGCTGCGCAGGGGTAGTTGAACTCATAAATGCACATTGAAGTAGCAATCATAGGTAACCTATCCTTGGTTCGCTGTGTCAGTAATGGTTTGGTTGAGAGGCTAACAAAAAGTTTCGCTGCATTGAATTTCCTTTCAACTGATCTACTCAATCGATGCGTTAAGATATCAGAGGCAATATCACCTTCCAAACTTAGTCTGAGATATATAGGCATCTTAGCAACCTTGTCACGGGAAGTTCTTTAGGTCCCCTCCTAGCTGACATTTATGTCGAGATGTTAATAGATCAAGTCCATCTGTATCGTTGATATATTGACGATATCCTGATTATCTGCGAAAACTCAAGTCAGTCTACTTTAATTCTAAACCGATTGAACAAAGTACAAAACAGCATATCTTTAACATGTGTAGGAGAGGAAGATGACTGCTTGCCATTCTTGGATATATTAATTAGTCGGAAGCAGGATGAATTCATAAAACGATCTATCTACAGAAAACCTAAATGGACAGGGCAGTGTTTGAACTATCATAACATTTGTCCAGTTCAGTACAAGCGAGCGTTAGGTGCTTATTCAACGAATATGTACGGATGATACTTTGGAAGACGAAAGAGGAACACTGCCAGATATTCTGTTGGAAAATAACTATCCATCAAAATTTATTAGGCAGTACAAAACAGTCAGAGCGCCAAAACCAGATCTTCAGTTTATCCCAAAGAAGGATGTCGTTATCAGTCTTCCGTACAAAGGTGACTCTCATAGTGCAATCCTTAAAGAAACTTAGCACTGCTTTTAGAAGGTTCGATTATTAGAAACCGCCAAGCCTATATATTCCCCCAAACCTCCACAGCATGTGAACAAGTATCACATCCCATCGCATATAGGAATTCAAATATACGTTTGGTGACACATACATAGGGGGGACTCATAGATCCATGCAAGTAAGGGCCTTAGAACATATTCCAAAGTGGCTTCACAAGCAAATTAAATCACCTGAACCCATAAACGTTGATAGCAGATGTCCAAGTTCTTGGATCGCGAAACATATTCGTTGAGACAGGTCACAGAATTGACGTGGCTACTTCCTCAGCAAGACGTATTGGGGACGGGTCCGTAAATTTGTTGAGGCCTTAGCTATTAGGATGTTCAAACCACCTTTGTGTGTTCATAAACAAATTGTTGTCACATAAAATCTTCCTTGGTGAATTCAACTGTGAAAACCAAGTTCGATGTGCTATTACTTTCGCTCTATTGATTTTCATTGTAAGTCAGCCTTCCTACTTAACCTCTTTTCATTTCCTCACCCCTTATCTTCATAAATTTTCATAAAAATACCCATGACAAGTACGTGTGTGATCAGATAGTTCGAAATGTGTTTTACTTCCTGTATATATATTTTTCTTTGTCATCATTTTTGAGACTAGAGATATTTTTATACCTGTTGTGTAGCCTCAGAAACCTAAAAGCTAGTTATCATAACTAACACAGTTAGCGTGAGAACATCTCGGAATAAGGGTTGTTTATGAGAAAGCTAGGGGTTGCCAGATAACGACAAAACCAATCTTTGAAGTTTATTACATTCGTGTAATCCGTGTAGATGAGTCCAGACTCTCTACACTAGGTCCGTGAGGTAATAGTAATCATTACTTGAAACAAGACAGCTGGAAATCTATCACAGTTTTGTGTATGCATTCGGTTATTATAATCTCCAAGATTTTGAACAGTTTTACTGATCTATCGTATATTGTACCTATTTTAATACCATTGCCCTTGTGTTCACCTCATCTTTTTGTCGTTTTGTTAATTGAGACAACTTTGACAAATGCATTTCTTTGCTAATATCTCCTTTGGTCTTTGTACTTACTTCTATCAAACGATACCAGCTCCAAAGCAGAATGATAGCAATTGCAAATGTAACTTTTGTGGTTGTTTGAAAACGTGTTTTTCATCTGATTATCTGAGCTTTGGAGTATATGAAAGGTTTTATTACATTTTTGCTTTTCTCATGACTTACTATTATTATGGTTACATACAGCGACTACTTGTTTTGTTCACCTTCAGGTGAACTAGAGAAAAAAAGTAGGCAGCTGCCAAGCATATATGTTTCCACATTCTGCTTGCTAGTACTTTATGTTTTTATCATTTTCGTCCATTCCTTTTACAGGCAGCATCTTGCATAATGTGAAATATTCTTGCAATCTCCACTAAAGCAGGGCTAACTGACTGTGATATGGAAACTTTCAGTTTTCCCAGCTCGATTTCATCTTGTTAAAAGATATCAAAAATATATTCTCTAACCGTTTGTTCATTTTTCTTCTGAATTGAAACTTTCGTAAAAAACATTTAACCTTGTTCAACATGAAAAATTCTGTTGGTTGTCTTAATTTTGATTCAGTTTCCTTAAATTTTATAGGTGCTTATAGTGGTTTTGATACCAGAGAACTTACAAGTCGATCAGATGGTAAAGCCTTAATTGTTGCTGAATTGATGGATAGACTGCATACATCGGTTATGATTATAGGTGATGGAATAACAGACGCAAACGCCTGTCCACCAGCTGAAGTGTTTATTGGTTTTGGTGTAAATATAATCCGCCCTGAAGTTCAAAGTGTATCAACATATTTTTGTACATCTATGGATGAATTACTTGAATTGTTAAGAAGTAATAAAATGTTGAAATAAAACTCTCTTCTCATAGTTCGTTTAATAAATTATACTTTGTGGAAGCATATGTTTAGATACTTATTTTTGGCTTGATAGTTTTGAGTTGCTTTTAAATGAATAGTCGCTAATACCAAGCTGAATGACATTACTGAAGATCTGGCAGTTATTCTGATTGTGTAACATATTATCAAGAGATGACAACTTTGCTTTTTATAGAATGGTAAAAATTCAGACCATGATATATGCATATAAACTGCAGTAATCTAAATTGACTTGGAGATTTGCAGATAGCAGACGGTTTGTAGGTTATGTCTAATTAAAATAAAAATTACTATTATTTTAAATGTAATTCGTCTCAATTTTTTAAATTTTATACACAGTTTGTTCAATAGGGAAATCTGTCTGTCACGGTTCGCGATTCGCAGTGGATCTTTGACTATGAAAGCTCTGTTGGATCTTCCTGTGATGGATGCGAATAAAATCCAACATAGTCTTTTGTTTAGCATATCGTGGTTAAAAGGAATAATGTATTTTCATAATGAGCTAGCATATATATCCCGGGGTAACAGTTTAGGAAATGAAGCTTCTTGACCTCAGGCTCGTCCTTGTATCATAGGCTACACAAACGAAGGTTGGCTTCAGTGAGAATCTAATCACAGTAAAGTGTACAAAGTATTAGTTATTAGCAGTTTTACAATACTCCATAAAAGTTGTGAATCGAACGAATGTAACCTTTCATAGTCTTGCTGTCACTTTAAATTTAGTGAGAAAAAAATTGGATAGCATGGGAATCCCTTAAAAGCTGTTATCAATAGGATAAATTGCAGTTGTCCGTAACCAATACCACCTCTGAGTGTCTACTAGTTTTTTGTTTTTTCCTTGCGTTGTTGATACTGGTTGTATTTTATAAATCGTCAGTTTAGGGAGAAATCTAAAATCAGAGATATTGTTAAGGTTCATTAAAGCACTTTGAGCAAGTACTTCATTAGTGAAGCATGTAATTAAGTTAAACCATTTTTCTTTCCCGTTTATTTTAATCATAATGATCACATCATACAAATCAATAATTGAGTGACTTCGAAAATTTGGACTATTTCAGTCCTTCTTCGATTATCTTGACTTAACTGGATGATTATTTAAGAGCATCATATTGTATCATAGAGGATGATCGACCTTTCACCAACCAGTATAAATGCTTCAAAGAACCAGCATTACTTTCATTTGCAGTTATCATCACCTAAGTAATCTTTTTAAGCCGTGTAACTTATCCACTTAATTGAACTCTACTTTAGTGTTGATGAGGTAACCTAATGACGAACTAAATGCAATAGAAACTTATCATTTGCGATAAAAGTTCGTGTATAAAGTCTAGGTGAACTGAATTTTTATTTCTAGATATTAGTATCTATTAAATGTAAAGAATAACACAATTGATCGAACCAAGTTTTTTTACTGCAAATGAAGGTGACCAAAAGACAGAATTGAGAATCACTGACCTAATCACTTGGTTTTCGCCCAATGGGTCTCCGGTTTAAACCCGTTTTCACCCACTCACATCGACTTGCACAACCAGGTGGAATACCATATGCCTGCGCACACAAGTGTGAATTTGAACGCACTAGGTTTCAAAGTTTTCTAATGAAGAGGAATGAAAATAAAAAAAGTTCATATTTATATTTTTTTCTCTTCATTACTTAGTAGCTGTCAAACAAACTCCAAATCCGGCCTGTTTGTTCCATTCAAACCATTAAGGTAAGACTATATGTGTATGGCCTTAGTAGACAGTGTTCTTTTGTTCACAGGGAAATCTTGAATAACTTTAATTTTGACGAAGTCGATGATAATTCTTATGATTGTTGTTAATGTGTTTTGTTTATCATGGTGTCAAAAACTTGTTGAATTATAGTATTTGTATTCCTTAACTGTCAAATTTACTTTTTTGGACATTCTATCGACACTAGCTAAAAGAGATTTGTTTTAGATATGCATTTTTTTCGTCTTTCTTCAGCACCAGAACCCAACTTTCATAATAATTGAATCTCTTATGCTATTTACACAGAAGTTATGTTCTCATATCATAGTCATATTTGTTTTGAGATCTGATATAATGTGGGATTAAAAGTTATTTCAACTCTTCGAAGTTTATTTTAGTCTAAACGCACAAGCTACACATTATATATAGTTACTTTTTCAAAGAACTTGAATCGATTCAATAAAAGTTAACACTAAGATGTAGATAATTTTTTTCTGAAAACCATCATATTTGGATACGTACGCGTACTGTCAGTTGCTAAAATCTTTCATCAATTGTTATGCAATCGTAGAGTTTACGATAGAAAAAGAGCCATAAGTAGATGCTTTTCGTACACAGTGCAGTAACTGATTCGTGTAATGATTTATCTATACAAAATCTCCGTCAATATGTTTCTCTGTCTGCGTGAATATCTATCGATAGAATCGCATATACTCTTCATACCGTCAAAATACGAAATATTTAAGGAACAAACAGTTTCGACGAACTTTATTTCTTTAGAGATACGCTTACTGAGAATGGTTGGCCCTGTTCGCAGAACTTCGAGATTGGTCATGAGTTTCGCGAATGAAAAGATCGATTACATGAACTTAATGTTGAAAGATGATCTCGGGGAACCGTCTGTTAAGAGGTAGGTTTTTGGATTTAAAATTGAAGCTGATTTTTTTTTATCCACAAACATCTATACATATGTGGAAGGTAATGCCGCTTTTTGTATGCACCTCTATGGGAATCTAACAATTCACCTAGTGGTATGCAGTATATTATCGTAGCCTGTGCATACTTTCAATATTCATATAAGTTAATATTTCGGTGAGGTTTTGAAAACAAGAAATTAAAGGCATTTTGAAGTTTTATTCTTAATTACTTTACTTCAATCCTTGAAGTAGGTCGTAATCATTTCTCTAGGTTTTTATAAAACCTATTTGATTCCCATAAGAGACCTTCGTTTTCGCTTTGTACCTACCACAGAAACTGTGGCTGCTCATGAACTGTTGTATACGATTACAACATTTTCATTTGTAAATTCTTTAGACTATTTCTTGCATTCTTTTTAATTTTTAGACTTAACCACTTCACTTAAGCTTTCCATTATCTTCAATTTGATTGAGAGAACCTCGATTATTTCATCTTAGAAAACTAGATTTATTCAAACTGAATATTTCATTGATACTGGGTGATGATGGAAGGTGAAATGAAAATTTAGGCCACGGCAGGATTCCAACGAGCGACCATCAGGTTTCCAGCTCGGTGCTTTACCAGCCGAACTACATAATTCCTTGTGAAGCGTATCTATGTGCATTTCAAAGACGTTATTCTTTATCCAAAATTTAATTAGTTTAATGTTCCAGTTAAAATAGTCGTGTTACGTGTAATTAAGTTTATGATTATTATGATAGGCGATAGGACATTAAGTACGCAATGATGGACTTCTTTTTGGTTATGTTGTGTTCTCTGGGCTGGGTTGTTTAATCGTGGACTTCTTTGAATTTAAAGTGATAAGTTCCGCAAACAAGTAGTTCACATCTATGTGTACGCCGTCGAAACTTAAGTGGACATGACTATTATGACTGGCTGTATACGAGGTTGTAACTAGTGAAGAAAACCATAAAATATTAGGCCTATATTAACGCAACTGAGAATGACTCAACTGATGAGGTAATTTGTTAAAGTCGCTTTGTTTATTGAATATCCATTCGGTTGTACAATAAGTTGTCAGTCATTTTTTAAATCTTAATTTGTTTCCTGTAAGTGAAGCTGTTACTATCTCAATCTGTGTAACCAACCGATGAGTGTATATTTTAATTGTAGTTCAGTCTTATAAGAATTTAACGAAGGTGAATATTTACTGAGTGATTTAGTCGCATTGTTATGATGAGTGAATCCTATAAACTTGTGTGTACTTCTTCAATTCTTCTTCACTATCAAATATTTTAGTCCTCTAACTAAAACCATTTTAATGAGACGGTTCAATTACCTGAGATTTAAGTTTCATTTCCCTCCCCCATCAGAAGTCAGCATTGGAAACGCCAGAGCGTTATTCACTAGAACACCGAGTCACGATAGCCACTCCTTGTGCAACGAGTATAGTTTTTATGCTGGTATTAATATAAGAGTAAAACTTGTGCACTGTGGTAGAATGTAGTTCCATTTTTATTGATTTATTCGATTTATCACACTGTGTAACAGTATTATTTACTGGATTACTACACAACTTTGAGATGTCCTTTGTATAATCTTAATTTCTTCGAGGAAATTAGGACCATATAAAGGATAGCTGAAAGTTGTGTAGTTATCTTGATATGACTGTGGACAATAAATTATGTCCGAAACGTAGTCCAGTAAACAATACTGTTACACAGTGTGATAAATCTAATAAATCAAAGGAAATGGTTTGTTGTTGCACTGTAATATCAAAGCTATACCTGCCGCATAAAAAGACGCTCTCGTAATTCGGTGGTCTAGTAGATAATGCTCTGGCGTTTGAAGTGATCGGTCCCGTTTTCGAGTCTTAGTTGGGGCAACATTGCTCACTGGGAGGTAGGTACATCAAACCGACGAGTCCTAAATAGAACGAAACGTGCGTCCTGGATTCCACTGCTACCCACTTTCCATCATTACGATAAAATCGAAGTGACAAGCAATATCGAGTCACCCGCGCAGGAGCCCATATGCCGAAAGAGACAAATCAATTCCTACCAAATCAACGGGATAATACAAGCAACAGCGTAAGAACTAATTTTGTTAGGACAACGAATGGTCTTTATGTCCATCAAAACTAGCTAGTCAGTCTATTTCATTAAGATATTGTCCTTTCTTGATGAAAACATTTGTTATTAAGTTAATTCTATGATTGGTTATAGTAGAATGCAGAAAATTTGTTTATCACGTTTTTAAAAGAAGTTTTCAATATGAGATCTTGATCAGTACTTATCACCAACGCGCACTATCATTTCCATATTTTCATAGATTGTTAGGGATTGAAAAAAGTATACTACCTTGCTCGAAATTGCAACAGTTCGAAACGTAAAAGCAAATATGAATAAAGAAATGAAATGATGAAAGGTACTCAACAGATAACTTGAAGAGATATCCAGTAATTAGTTATAAACTAATGAGATTCTCAGCATTCCAAAAAGATAAATAATGCAGGTATCTTCAATATTTCCTTTGAGAGTTGACTGCATCTCTGTGAACTTTTATAAGCTGTAATAACGAAGAGCCATAACCAAGATGCTTAGATCTCAGTACCCATCTCAGACCGGGATATAGCGACTTCATGAACTGAAGCGGAGTTGGATAACCTGTTAAAAATTGTTTAGCTAAACACTTAGGCAGCACAGCGAAAAACTTACTACCAACATAGGAAATTTATGACTGTATATGTGATAAGTAGACGAAGCGTTAGTGGTAAATAATTGCCTTTTTAAATTTGTTCGTATTAAAAGCTGCATGAGAAATAACATCAGTAATAGCCATAAAGATACCAATAGTTGAGAAAAAAATCAACAAGAAGGCGGTTCAAAACCTTCCCATTGTTAGTCTAAGTCGTACGGATGTTCAAAATTCCAGTCCAGTAAATAAGTAATTTTCGACGAAACGGCCCAGCATAATGGTTTAGGTTATAAATTTGATAGTAGCTAGATTGAAATTCAGAAAGTGCATTCTATCCTCCTTGGTGTTCATTAGCCTAGTGCATATGTGTAGCAGTGAGTGTTGATGCTTTCACTCAGGCTCTAATCCAGCGCTCTTATATTATCAACTAGGCTACGAAGTTACATTAGCTAATGCCTTCTTCAATGGGTACTTGCTTGGAATGAGCATTTTTCAACCTTTCTTATTTTAGATATACAAACTAGATTGACCAATCTTCGTTGGTATATAGGCTGTTTGTATGGATGCTTCGATACTGCCTGTAATCACATTGAGCGTGTATACCTGCTAAGGGCCAATTATGAGAGCCAGGACTCTAGTTTCACTTTACTCAGGACTCGTCGGTTGGATTTACAAATGGCGACTAAGCAGTATAGTATATCAGATACAGGGAAGGTTTCAAACTTAAATCATGCGATAGAATTATTTCCTCCGTTGATTATTGAGAAGATAGTCGAATCGGTTGAATGACGAGAAATGAGAAATTTTTCGTGTCAAACTTTTCAAAAATATGCTCAAAATAGTGGATAAGTACCCAACTTTCAAATTTTGTAATTCAGTTGATTTGACAAGCACATGTAAATTTATAGGCTAAGTCGTAAGTGAATTAAAAGAAATACTTAAATTCTTCCGACTGAGAAAAAGTAAACATGTACACGTTAATGTGCTTAGTGGCCAAAAAACTTTGATTTACAGTGATTATCAATTTTTCATCCACTTACTCTTAAGAACCATCTTTTGTGAAAATTAAAAGTGGGTTTTATCTAAACGATGACATTATCATCCATATTTACTGGTGAACTTTCCTGGATATGCATAAATATATAAAGAGGAAGTATGTCGTCATAAAGTTTACATCAATTAAAAAATCTGAACCATATACCCGGTCATGTTTCAGTGTAGAACTGCTGTTCTAATGTATATAACTGGTGATTTCAAATAATTCTCAGTTTTGTTATATTTTTTTAGAAAAACATGAGCAGGTCAACTAAAAGTAAAAAGTAGTATCATCAGTTACTTGCCTCCCACTTGTCTCTAGATTCGATCTACATGTATCAGTACCACGAGCTGCAAGTTGACTCCTTATGGTTAGTCCATCAGTTTATATTTGAATCGACTGGAGGAGAAAATCGTTGTTACAAATCACTCAAGCTTTCTTATATTTTACTTAGGCAAGGGATACTAGTCAAATCAGCAAATGTTTCTGATATCTCATCGCTTATGAAGTCAGTGAAAAAAGAACATATCAAATAGTGTCAAAAGTCCTAGAAACATTTATACCCTATTATTTCAGAAAAGCAGGCAGAATCCTCCACTCTTTGTATGCCTAATGTCTTCGTAATCAGTCGTGCATTCGTTACGTGACTGGGGTCCTTGAAACGATAGGTTGAGGACTCTTGGTGAAATGGATGAGAATCAGTCACGGCATAGATGTATTCACTCTTTGATATCTTCTAATCTATAGATGTTTTGAATAACCTTAATTTTGGCATTTCCTCTCTTCTCATACACCTTTGTTTACTTTGATATCGGCCTTTCCTATCCACTTGTTCTTTGTATACTACTTTGAATTTTGACAACTTGAACCGATTCACTTGTGTGCGAAGTTCTACGTTGATTTTGTCTGTCTGTTTGTCAATACAAATTCCCTCATTGACAATATCAGCTTCAGTAGGATGTCTTTTGCATTTTTGATAAACTATTCGCGAAGGTTAAGATCAACACTTTAAGTTATGAACTCTCATAATTTGAATTATTAATCAACTTATTCGTTAGTAGATCTTTCAGTTTTACTTTAGTTATTCATAGCACGCTTTACCATTTAGATATTGAACATAATATGAGCCTGAGCTGAAGTGTTCCATGATCACTAAAATAACTGGTTGCGGACTTCAGTTGAACTGCTTCTAATCAATTAAAATGGCTTTCATACGCCTGATCTAACTAGGCCTTTTAGGTGGATTATATACACTTAAATGTTACTGAGAATCTAGTCAAATGACTTGATTTCAGATCTAGCTTTAAGGGAAACACTTAAACCAGAAGGATGGAACATCAATACCTATAATAAAATTGTGTAGTTAATTATCGAAAGTGCATTATTAAGTAATTACAAACTAGGCAAAAAAAACTTTCCTATGTTTCTTAAAGTTTTAGGAATTGTCCTTGTGCGAACTTAACAGACACAAAGGCCAATCACTAATTATTCGTACTTGTTATATACCCACGAATACGAGACCGAGGAAGAACACAACAGCCCAGTCGGATGGAATATTATATCTTCGAGGTCATGTCGAAATACCAATGGGTTCCAATTATCTGGTTAAAGGGTCGATTACGAGCAGTGCAACGTAACACGATAGCGTGCCAAATGGCGTGGGTGCTTGACCGGCTGCCTTCAGCTTAGTGAGTCTAGTTAAACTATGAAGGTCAGCATCAATGCTGAATCTCATCGAACTCTAGGCTATTGATTCTGGAGAAGTGTGTGACGCTACAAAATAATAAATGCTTCTATTAAGCTAATGCGATAACGTTGGCCAGATATAGTGACGTTAGCGCAGGAAAATGAGGGTTTAAGTTAACATAAACCCTGAATCGATGTAGGATTCGAAAAGGCATCTTATAGGTTATCAGTATTACAAATGTCCAAGTTTAACGACCCAGTAGTTTTGTCTCGAATCTCACTTGGTAGAGCTCTTATTAGATAGCTTGGAAATCACTGTAATGAACGAAGATCGCTTTCAACTTTAATCATCCTCATCTTATATATTCATTCAACAGATTATTTACGTATGATGAATTTGGAGGGCATTCTAACCAACAATTAGTGATATGCAGCGAGATAAGGTTTCCTGTTGCTCTAATAAGTCATGACCTCCGAAGTTAACCAAGTTGAACTCACCAGTGGCATTTGGCGACTGTCATGGATTGGCAGAAGTGGACAAAATATGAACCATTGGATTCCAATCCAGTGATGAATAGTAACGTGTTCGTCACCAGAGATCCTGTATTCGATCCGTGGTGGGGTTTGAGCGTGGACTGCTAGAAAGTCGCATGCTAAGACAAAACAGCTATCCAGTGCTCCCAGGTTTTCGATAGTTCTCCAACTGATATCAGTCCATGGTGAATACCACAAAGTTAAAATCCTCACTAACCTCAAAATACATTACTGTATAGTGCTCATTATTAACATGCTCCCACATGGATATCCCGAAGTTCTAATGAGAAGCCATGACCAGTGGAGACAACTAGTTAGAAGTGAAATGGATGCCCACTGAGAACAATGGCTGATAGTTGCACTGTATCGCGAATTGTCCAAAGTTGGAGACTGAACGTTTGTGCTGCGATTCAATAGCTAAATGATTAGTGCGTTCGCCGTGAAACCTGAGGGTCCTTAGTTTGGTCCCCAGCCAAGTTGTGGGTGCGCGCTACTGAGGAACCTCATTCTAGGAAGAAGCAGCTGTCCACAGCTCCCAGGTTTTCAATGGTTCCTCAACTGATATCAGTCCTTGATGAATATTATCTTAAACATTTAGGATTTTATCTTCAACTGCTTAAATCGTTGATCATATAAATAAATTCCAATGTAACAGTTATTATTGACTGGCAATTAATGGGAAATGATAGATATATGGATGAATTATCTTATATACTATCACCATAACTTATGTCTATTTAATAATATTCAATACTTCCATATCTCCTACGCTCATGGATACAGTATTACATAAAAACTAAATAATGAAGATAGTAGGCATATTATCAAGTTTATGTATGTTTTAAATCGTAAGTCACACAAGAATACGTTCATATGACTAATGTATACTATGTTTGGGTATACACTGTATGACCATTTCTCATAAATGAAAAGTTTATTTACTTACATACTTGATTTTTATTCAACTCTGAGATAAAACATACTTAATATGGCCTTAGAATTCAGTGAAATGTTTCATGTTAACTATTCGTTAACAATAACATGGAATGATGAACATATAGTTACATATAGTTAACAATTTGTATACACATCTGAAGTGTATCACATACTAATCTTTACTGAAACGGATCACGTAATCGACTATATTAATCAAACCATTTTCAACATGCATGTTTACATAAGTAGACAGATATGAAAATGAAATTAATTATGATAGTTTTTCTAACTAACCCACATATTTTTAACAGTAGTTACTGTGTGAGTCTAAGGAGAACATGGTGACGCAATGTAGTATTATTCATCCATCTTGCGTTTATTATACAGGTAGTGACTGGTAGTTATCACAGATGTATGCATGGGTTGCTTTAAGAAGTGAATCTAATTCTACATTCACTATTATATGAAGTAGCTGAAGAAGTATCATAATCAAACATGACTTTATTTCAATATCACTGACAGCTTAAATAGGTTTGCTTTGCTGCCTTAGTTTTATCATTGGTAGTGAGGACTAATCCTGAGATAACTGTATCATCTGGCCAATGTTCAAATAACTTGAGTTATACATGTTAAGCAGGATACCGTCAAAGTATGATCAATTTACCTGTAGATAGCATTAAGTTTGGAAATTATAGAGAAGATAGTTCTTGATGACTTTCAACAATCCACTTCAAAGAAGATTACTTTAAGGGTTTGTTAAAAGAAAAGTAACACGAGACAGTATCTAATCATACCCTCAAAACAAAAGAGTAGGTGCTAATAACACTGATGTAGACAGCTAATTCACCCATTTTTTTTTGAAATCCTGTCATAGACTTCGTAGGAAATACACATCTTGGTAACTTAAACAAGATGCATGAGCTTCTAATGAACCAATTAGTTCGCATAGGTTATCCATACAGTTGAGTAAAATTAGCGCAACTGTCTAGATACAGTTTAAACTTTTCACTGTAAACGCTTACGGAGTCTCAGCAGTATCCGGTGTATTCTGTGAATCTTCGAATGTGTGTCTCGGGAACCGGTTTAATTGTGATCAACTGGTGAAAAGGACTCCCTCCAGATCTCAGTTTTTCAATGATAGGCAATCCAAAAAGAGAACAGCTGGTTCAGATTTACTGATATGAGAGGGGGAACTTTGGTAGCGTATAACTCCAGGTCAGTTTGCTTGTTTAATATTTCGCATGGTGAAAACAATCTGAATATATCTGATATAAAAACTAGTCTCCAAAAAACCTATGTTCCTGACTACTGTTTCGGGGTGACATTATCAGCGAGACTGTGATACAACACCCAAAGAAAGTTATCCAGAGATAATTTAATGCAGCAAGGTTATGGTGGTGTTCTACGATCGACCGATGATGATTTCGCGAATCAAAGACAAATTACCTGACTTCACCTCTCCTATGTACAGTTACCAGTTCAACTGGTTCTGTTAGGCTAAATACATTGGGATAACATTTAGACACGGCTGTCGTCAAACATCACCCATCATATTAAGTAAAGAGCAAATAAGGTCGATACACCGCTCAATTCTCTGTCATGTGATCGACACTGGCCATCTATTTAATATTCGCAACGCCTTTAAGGTCACTTACCACATTCCTTCCGATCTCATCCATGCTCTACGAGTCCGTCTTTTACCTGCAGTAGAAGCCATTGCAATCCATCTGAACAGGTTGAGTCTTAGTGTTCAAAAGATATTCGTACAGCCGCTTTCTTTACTTTGATCATCTGTATAACTTATCTGTAAAATACATCACCCTCCTATTCATCTACACCTCAAACGTTTGTAACTATCTTTATTATGATCACTATTATTACAGTTTTAACCATTCTGCTGTTTCCCCTCTTGTCTCTAATAAGTGTCAACAACTGGCTACCGGACATAATAATCCGCTTCCTCTTCTCTCCCTGTTAGTTACCACTGTGCAAACTGTCGATTATGCAACAATCGGTTTAAAACTTCACAAATTTTACCATCTAATTATTACGTACCTCGGTTACAGTTTTAATTACGTTGATTAATAATCACCTTCCTGTTACTTTGAGACTTATAACCTATTATGAAGCAATTATCACCACTAGACTAGTAGGTAGTTATATATTTTCAGGATGCCATAGAGCCTTTGATGAAGAGCGGACTGGAAAGAAATATTTCTTCGCATACATTCTTTATTCAATCAAACACGATTGATGTTAGATAGTGGTTGTCAATCGGTAGGAAACCCTGTATCAAGGTTTCGTGCTTATTGACACCTACCAGAAATCCATATTCACAGTCATTTTCGAACTTATTTTCATTTGATGAACTGAACTTGAGTCCCGGGTTTGAAGTCAGAACCCCAAACATCAAGGTATAAAGAACCTAGGTGACCCCTTTCAAGACTGGATTATATAAACAAGTTAGTAACCAGTGGGTTCAATGTAGCTATCTAAACCTTATCGCTTAGTAGTGACCGAAGTATATTAATAAAGATAGTAAACCTTACTAACTGTCATAGACAGTAGAATCAATGACATGCATGTGTCAATGAACTGGTAAGTGACAGCGGTGCACACATCCAATCGCATATTAAATAGAATCAAGGACCATCATTAATTGCAGCCATTAAATAAACGTTTTAGTTACCGAGATGGAAATTATTGAATAAAGCTGGTCATCTACCACTTGAGCTCAATACAATTTGGAGCCATTTGATAATATGTTTCACCTATAAGTGGAATAGGTATTTCACATCTCATGTCATGAGTCAGTCTGACGATAGTACATAAATAACATCCCAATTATACTTTCTGTTTCCGTTCCCACATATATAACTCCTTCTGCTTCTAAAAAATTACTCAAGTCAAGTGCCATACAAGGACTTGTTTATCTGAATCTATCTAACTGTCTATCACATCTAGGGAAATCCATTCATAAAAGGAAGAGATGAAGTCTCCTACTTCGAAGTACCTTGTTATTTAAAAAGTATCAAAGAATTAACTCGGAAGTATCAGTTGTTCAAAAAATTTCTTTCATGCTAACCATACTTATTGTTTCTGTGATCTGTTTCAAAACATCATAGACATGTAGTGCACCTTCCTGGCACCTAATTGCAGCTAGGAATAAAATAAGTAGGTTAAATTAAATTAATTAAATAAACCTCTAGTTCGCCTACGGATCCTTAAGGTGTTTTAAGCTTTGTTTTAACGAGGATGCATCTGAGCAGGCTCCGAAGCCATTCTGCGCTCCCTTTGTGCTAGCTAGCACGCACATACTCAGAGTCCCTAGCTCAGCCACACTGGCCAGATAAGATGAATGAACTTTTTCCCAAATCATTACTATTACATTTATTCTAATAAAACACATTACTTTTTCGAAAATATTCCTGAAACTAGTTCTTTTAACTTTTGTTTCGCTATCAGTACTTACACGTTAGGTAGGGAACTGCTTAAGCAGGTAATAGGGCATATCAAGTTGAGTGGGGTTGATCAAACGTTAAGGAATAATAACACAACCAGCAGCACACTTCCTAAAGATGCCTCAAACCTTGCATCAGACTGCATTACTGAAGATATCAAAATGAGTGTTGAACTGATGTGTGGTATCAGTCAGTTTAATTTGTAAGTTAGTTTTAGCATGCCCATGACAGTTAGTAACAGATGATGACATAGCCCAGATTCAGTTGCATTGGTGCAGATGTATTAATACGTCATCTCCAGCTTGACAGTTTTATCTAATTTCGTTATTCACTTGAGCTCTCTCCTTTTCTCCTTATGGAGTTTCTGGACCTCAAATGATATTTTCACATTTGTCTCTCATCTTGTTGGTAAGCATCTGAATGTAATATGTGGCAGTCTGAACTCATTTTCAGTCACCCGAATCCTGTGTTGAAATTGACTCAGTGAACAACTAAATTTCTTGTCAATAATGATTTCAGGTGAGTTTTTCAGTTTGTTACTAGTTCTAGGTAGCGTACATTAAAAAAAATAATTACATCCTAGGACGTCTAAATTAGTTTTGACAGCACTTGAAGTTTCAATACGAGCTGCTGATATAAAAGTAGTTTAATGAGTTGGACATTTTTACTACAGCTGAAAAACGTCCACCAGCATATGAAAATAAAACCGATCCCACCACAGACAATGAATTAATCCCGTTGAAAGTAAACTGATGAGCCTATACGGCAGCTCAATCACTGCTCAGTTGAGAGGGATTCCAATTCAAGACTGATTGGTCAACAGTAGTTTGTTTGATTCAATAGACTACAGAAGTGGTAAATTTAAGGTGTCGGTGTGGCATCAGTTAGTGTATTTACGTATATCTGCTGATGATATTATCCTGGCTAGTAGTTATTATCAAAAAGCAATAACTGGAACAAAGAATATTCTTTTCAGTAAATTCTCATCAGGTTCTGCGAATACAAAACACATTGGTACAGCGTGAAATCAATGCCAGTTAGGGGCAGGTACATTTTCGAAATGGAGTGAGATTCAAGGACTCTAGAGAAGTTGATTTTTATCTTTTAAATTTGTCAATATTGGGATGACATATATTTAAATGAATGATGTGATGGTGAACAGGTGAGGAGGATAAGGAATAAAGGAGACAGGATTGGCCTTTAGTTTTCTGAAGGTCAGGGAATGAATAACGCTATGAAATGTTACTTCTGAATGCTCAGTTCAGGTTTGATGAGCCTTATTGCCACAGCCTCACCCATGTTGAGCACGCGTCCGCGTACTGCACATGTTACTGTTTTTGGAATATGATGAATGACATTGAAGGAGTTATTAGCATCTCTGTGATGTCACGTGTCTACTAGGTGGGTTAGGACTGAACTTTTCACCACTTTCACTTAACCTCTTCTAAAGCAAGCTGGTAAATGCTCTCTCATCCGAAGACGCCTCTGCCTTAAAGTTTGCCTTATGTAACTAGTTCCACTGTCATGAGCACCACTTCGGATTTTGATGATTATAGTAGCTTTCACTACTGAATGACACACCATGAAGTCAAGTTGCACTGAAAGTATATTCTATCATCACAGTAATCTGACTAAAAGTACGCACCAATAGCCTTCTTACCCATTTGATTTGGTATACAAAATTCAGATGGATGTATCGGTCTTTCATTCAGCTTCTGAATGTGTGTGAATGTGTATTTAACCTTAATCAAATGCCACACCAAAAACCTAACCTTCAGTTTGCTGAATGGCAATTTCTAAATATTGAACAAATCATTCATGATCAGGTTAGCTTTCAACATGCATACACATCAGTCGGTGATCCAGTAAAACTCTGAAAATACTGAAAGTCGTTCCTTTATGGTATTGAATTGCTCAACTGCACTCACGCACAATCCACAAACAGTTGACCGTATGACTGCTGGGTCTGGCAGTGGTCGGGTTACCAATCAACCAGTGAATTGGAATCTAATAGTTCCCCTGTTCAACTGCTAATAATTCAGGTAATAACATGACCGCTATGTCATTCATCTCTTAGAATCATTCCCCTTAAAACTTTTCTATATTCACAAAACCAGCTTCATTATGAAAAATGACTGGATATTGTCTAACGCACGTTAGCATTACTCACCTAAGAATATGATAAAATGCAAATGCACCAGATAAGAACTGCATTAACGCAATTCGCTTCTAAAGTTGAATAAGTGAAATCGTTTGGAATTGTACGAACATGTTCAGTGTGCATGACACTGATGGTATTCTGTGGTTTCAGTAACAAAATAATCATTCAGCTTAGTTGTCATAAGTCATAAACGAATAAACATTGGTCAGAGTAGCGAATCTCAATGATAATATTGTAACACGTAGATTCCTCATGTTGATTAGACTGAGTTGATTGGTAATTTGAAGGCAGATATATTTAGTTAAAGAGTTCTAAATAGAAGGAAAAGCATGTCCTGCATTCCCTGCTAGCTACCATCCATTATTTGCATCACCGTATAGACAGTTTGGTGGAAATTGGATAAAGATGATCAAATGAAGTTGTTCAGGAGAACGGGTTGCGTAACATGACAAAGTAATGATTCAATAAACTTCTACCTAGGGACCACAGCGACAATCAAGAGATGGTATTAAGTTGAATGTGAAAAGATTGTCTTTGCATACCACCTAAGTCACTGTTGAAACGACCACTGTGTTCTTTTATTTCTCAAAAAAATCATCCTTCGAATCAAAACAAACAAAATCTGATAGGTTTGCAATGTTGAAGATATGAAAGAAGAAGAAATCAAAGAAGTGGCTTTTAGGTGCAAAGCTTTGATTCCCTTTATGAACAGCTGAAAATGAAAGATGCAACTTTCAAGAATACGTGTGTGAATTTTCTCCTAAAGACAATGAAAAGGAGGAAACATTCATAGAAGTCAGGGTTGTATACTCGGGTAATGAAATCATCAATACAGCCGTGTAGAAGTCAAAAGCTTATCTTTCATGACAATCTGTTCATCAGTGCAAAACAAAGTAGGCGAATACCTAGAGAAGCAGCTATCAACTCACATACAAATATAAAAGCTGGCACATAAAAAGAGTAGAATAACTGGTACCTAGATACTTCACGGAAAATGTTGTGAGATATTAGAGCATAAAAGAACCGAGTGGTATCAATAATTAAACAGCAAGTTATTCGTGTAACTCATAGCCTGAAATGAGTATTGAGAAGGCATTCACGATGCAGTTCTACCCAATGTTTCATCCTGGGATCCATCTCGTGCAGTTCATCGAAGTTTGATCCTACATACAGGAAGAGTCAGTGGTTAATCTTCGAGTGTTTCAGTATCAATGACGACAAACCTACTCCTCTTTTAATTTTTGTACAATATGATTACAATTCACTGAATTTGGCTGAATATTTATCTCTTTTCTGTCAATTTGATACTCGCATTCATTACTTCGGGATGCTAAACAAAATTATTTCAACAGTTCACTCCACTCAATCTCAAAACATGCCTTAAATATCTCTACAACTATTCTCTATGACAATACAGATTTCCAAATAATCATGATGCTAATGTACAATCACCTAATTTACAGTGGTTCATGAGTGAGTGCTTTAATGGAAATCTCGTGCAGATTGACGTTCAGCGTTAAACCCGCTGAAAATTATACGTTCCACATAGCGATCAAACCAACGGAACACCTACAACCTGAGGAGAAAGTCTCACAACCCCATTAACATGAAGCATTTTAAAGCCTACATCTTTGAATACACACATTTTGTATGTTTCTTCATCCATATTATTGTCACATGTTAATGCATCGTCCATGCAGTAGACAAAGTGACCAACTAAGTCGTCGAAGATATTCAAAGTATCACTCAATTGGTCCTAGGAATACTATGAACAAACAAATGACATCGAAATCTGATAAAGGCTTGATCACTGTGAGGACGTCGAGGGAAGTTAAATGATTCCAGTTGACAAGATGTCAACAGACTTTCTGAGATTGATATGACTGGAATTGAGTAGTCAGCGATTTACTGGATCATCCGATCAACAGTGAATAATCAGCTATCCTAGCATAATGACCGAGTAGTATTTATCCATCTCTGACTAGTCCTGTCCAAATTAGCATAGAAGCTTAGACAGGTCGTCTCAGTTTCGGAAATATACGTACATATGGGGTCTTAAGATGTTCCTGGAGTGGTCTGTGGTGAAGTATTGGTATGTGTTATGACGTATGAAATGTGTGCACCACAGGAACAAGAAGATATTAGTTTCAATTTCTGTAAGCTTGTTTAACAAATGTTCTGAAATAGGTGGTGGAATACTGAAGCTGTTGAGAGGTATGATATGTTACAAGATATTCTGTTCGGAAAATTATCATGTCATTTAGTGATTGGAGTAAGATTATCATGATATCAACTGTTGTATGAAGTTATATGAATGGAGTCGAATTAGGGAGATGAAGATGAATTTCCGAATAACAATGAGTAACTTACGAATTGTCCTTGTAATAATTTTGTTCGAGTCTATTATACATTAAGTACAGAAAGGTCATTAAACTACCAAGATGTGCTTGCGAACATCTACCGCCATAATAATTGAAAACCCAACATACAGACAGTTTTATTTTGAAACATATTGTTTTGTGACATAACGCAGCGTTTGTACGTAGCTCATTCGGTGCGATATATAATGTGAGAAGAGTTCGTTTAAGTAGGATTTATGTTGCATCTGCTTTGTGAAGCAGAAGCTCGGGTTATACAAAAAAGGGATCTTGCACTCTGTATACATATACGTTTGGTTTAGTTCTTTTTGCTACCATTGCCTTAATTTCACAACCCGTTGATGTTTGCCTCATAATTTTCCCTCCAACTGACTTTCATTCCTTTTGTTACATATGGACTGACTTTACTGACTGAAATCCTTCTTATATTTTTATGTGTACTTTTCCTGTTTCTCTCCCTAATTTTATTTGAAAACGATAAGCGATTCTGAGCTCTGATGGTGGTTTGGTGTTCACTGAGCTTCGCTTCTTCCTTCCGGAATCAGAGTAGCACAGAGACCAAAGAAGTCATTACATGACATGTTGTACAAACCAAAAGATCCATTACCAAAAGAAGATAGTACCATTATAATCTACAAAGTCAACTGCAAAACTGTTGACAGTATTATGTTGGCCAGTCTAGCTGTCAGACTACTCGAAGAATTCATGAACACCAAATAGCAGTAAGCCTACATGACGCGAGCACTTTGGTTTCAATGCATGCAGGCAATCATGGTCACATACTCGACTGAGGAAATGTGGAAATTCCTCAAAGAGCAGGTTCCAAAGATACAAGAACATTTTCGAAGACACGACATTCCAGAGAAATGTCAGCCAACAGAGATGTAGATATAAACTCTGCCGAAGAATAAAACAGTCATCCATCAAAAATAATAAAGGTGTACAGTGTGACAACAACAGACAGCATAATTTCGCTCCAAAACAGAACACCTAAGGACATGACTGAAGGAGATTTAAGGTCAAAGAGATCAAGGTGTAACATAAAGAATTTTTCTCCAACTTATAATTCGACATCTAAGATCAATAAAAAGGCTATCTAAACATTTATGAAGTTAGTGCTGAAGATGTCTCTAAGTCTAGTGAAGAAACGTTAATGACAAATTATCAAAGCTCAGAGAACACCAGACCACCATCATCATCATCCTCAGCTACAAATCTCTTCCATCATTTCAAACTTCTGAGCTTTATTCACTTTCTTTGTATATGCATATTTTTGTTACTTAAGGTTGACTTACTATCTCTTACATAATACTATTCGTATCTTTAGACTCACAGTTCAATACGCTTTGTTACCAAATAACAATAACGTTTCACCTTGACTGACATTATTCATGATATACCCAAGATACTAACTACATAACTGTACAGCTGTTATAAGGATTTACGAAAAGAGTTCTCTTCATTGTTCAATGTCTTTTTTTAATTTAAACAACATGGGTATCTTTCATACAATTAGGAAGCATTATTTAGACCGTTTTTTAAATTTACTGGTTATAAATTTGTAGATATATTACTTACCTATGCAACTTTGAGCTGGATTTAGTCAAAACTGTTCATGCTTTGCATTCTTTTGAATCCCGAACTGTCGAACAACTTATCAAGCAGCCGTTCAGTACAGTAAGTATGCAAATCTGAACTATCTCTAGACGTCTTCCCTATAAGCTATGGTTTGTTGATCTATGTGAATACATCATTTGTTACTGCCTTGTATACTGTGAACGGGGAGATTCTTCATTTACTGCCCTGAGTTAGTAAGTTATACATCAAATCTGATACATTATTATAATGAATTACTAAAAACAATTTAACTAACAGAATACAGGTCAAAAGAAGAATATTTCATTTATTTGTAATTAGCAATGTATTGGATATTTAGGTGAGTCATTAGTATTTACTAGTAAAATTGTCAATAATTAAAAATATAGGTGTAATGAATTTCATTACTTGTAAAATGGGAAACTATCATATGCTGTATACCATGTTCCACGGGTTGGTTTGCGGTGTGATCTTCTTGAATGACGATAATAATCATTTCTTCCAAACCATGGGAAAATTGGATAGTAGTCATAATCCTCTACTGAAATATCATTTTCATTACCACGGTGATTTGAATCCACTTGACTTTCGTCATCATCAGAGTTATGTATTGTGTAAGTGAATATTGCTCCTCCACCACTACATGGTGTTTCATCATCTAACTCCTCTAATTCTATATCATTCCTCTCTCTTTCTGACTCTGTTGTGGTTGTTGTCAACATCGGTGGCGTTGTCTTAGAGGGTTGTTTATTATCAACTGAACCTTCTTCAAAAAGTCTTTTTATCTCATCATATCCTGTTAGCTGATCATCATTATCATCAAGGATATATACATTATCATCCTTTTCATCAGAAGCATACCTTTTTCCACGGAATGGCTTAGCGTCTATTGTTGTCCATCTTGCACAGATGATGAAAATAATAAGTGTTGAACAGATAATTGTGTTCATTTAGATCACTTTGGTTGTAATCTGTTGTATACCAAGTCTCAATTCAGACTGGAAGTTGTTAGAATATGGTCAGAGATGTCATGGTTAGTATTTATATATGAGTGTACAACCGAATGAAATTTAACTAAAACTGAATTGAAGTTTGTATTTACTTAAATAGGAAGTTCATACGAACTTGTATGTGTATACATGTAAACAGATATATTTATTCCACTGTTATCGCATGTCACTCTCATTTAGTATATATACCATTTAAGGAATAATAATGTCTATCATTTGTCTATAGAAACTATTAACAGTGAATATAAACTATCACATGTAGAACCTATGTGACTGATATTATTAACGGAACTTAACCCCGTACTGCTAAATGTACTAAATTATGAGGCACACTTAATGTGTGAGCGCTTATAACAGTACCCAGTCGACCAGACCATATCATTTAGGGTAGGATTTAACTTCGAAATGCTACTGCTGTAACCAATGAGCTACATCTCCATGACTACACTAAAACCTTCTGTGTAGAAAAGTAATTAGGAATGCAGTTTATCGGTCTGCATACTTGACTTCATGCCAGAAGTCTAGGATTCAAAATTCAAACCACTTACTCATGCATGTGTAATCAAATCATATCGCCGAAATCCACTCAGTAAATGTGGGTTATAATCCCATTGGATTAACTCGTACATTTTTGACGATTGGTATCTGTGTCCAAGATTACCACATTTATTACTATAACTAGTCCCTTATTTTTTTATGAACCATGTAAACAAAGAGAATGCGTCACTGTCGAAGCAGTTCAAGAGACTACTTTCTTATCGCTTTGGCAAAAGCCTATGAATCAACAAATTTAAATGGCAATGAATTTCTGACTGCTTGTAGCGTAATGTTTATTAGTGTCATAGTATGAAGTCTTGTTACATAGAAATCAGTTATTTTCTCGTTCTATTCTAAATGCACGTCGTTAAGTCCTAATTTCAATTCTTGAAAATTGACTGATCTTAAATACTAAAGGCTTCTAGTAGAACATAATATCGATCCATTCGCAACAGAAACTCTGTATAGAGTTATCAACAAGGCTGGAATTAAGGTGATATTGAAACCAACAAATCCACTGAGAAATAAACATTGTCGGCTTAGAGATCTGACTGACTCAGTTAAGCGAAATAGTGTGGTATATCAAATACTATACTGTGAGGCCAAACATAAATGTCAGTGTAGCCGATCGGGTTCGTTAGATTATCGGCGCATATGAATTTATCGTGATGTAAAATGATGAACCCTACTAGGATCAGTAACCCAGCTATTGTAGCGGATGGATTACTACAAACATATGAGAGGGTGGGATTAGATACCTCATTTAAATCCAATATGGTTTCGTGAAGAGAGAGGTTGTGATTACCGAATTTTGTTCATTTAAGCAACACCCAACTCATTTAGTAAGAATGACGCATCACCTATATTTCCACTAAAATCAAAGAATACAAGGTGATAAGGCTATAGAAATGAGATGTTGAAAGTTTTGTGATTACGTTTATGAGCAGTAAAGTGTTCTCCAAACTTCACCAAGTAAATAATACTCTATAAATGTGTGCTATACCAAATAAGGAAATTAAATAAGGAAAATTTTACCATTCTGTACAACCCTAATCCATGACTAATTTTGGCTGATAACAATAGAAAATGACTGATATTTGATTTTTTTCGCAGCCCCTGTTTCCAAACATGAAGTCACATTTAATTTGCTTTGTAGTGGTTAGCGATGGAATCCAAGACATGAATTTCGTTCCATTTTGGACTCGGGCCTCTAACCATCTAAGCAATTGTGTTCTCTCTTGGGCTAGAACCCCATATCAAGTATCAACAAGTAATATATATTGTCACATTTCATATCTCAAGTCTAAGATTTCAGTAACTGTAGTACATTTCGTGTGCTGAACTTTAAGTACAATATTATTTTGTAGCAAATGGCTCAATGAATTATATTTTATCTTTTTCTAATGTAATCATAGGTGATTCGCAGAAGGGAAATTCTATGCTAATTCAATACTTGAGGATAGCAGAATTAATTAAACGCTTTTTGTGTTAGTATGCAATGTCTTTGTGAGAATAAAATGAGTTTGCCGACTGTGAGAATCAAAATTTTTACCAAAGGCGGAATTTCCCCTTACTAATTGATAGTTGCTTGACGTTTGGTGATCATGTGGTTATCCCCCAAATAATGAGAAATGCAGTATTCCATCACCTCCACGCCTCTCATCAAGATATTAGTAGAATGAGGGCAGTTGCTCAGAGTTGTATCTACTTACCGGATTTATACAGTGAGTTGGAGAAAGTGGTTTGCGATTGCGGCAAATATGCGGAAGTCGATAAGTATCCATTCAGAGCAGAATTAAGGTCATAACCTATTCCACCAGAATGAAAATAGTCCGGAGTTCACGTTGATTTTGCTGGTTTATTCTCAGGAAGACATTTTCCAGTTGTGATGATTAATGCATTTTCAAAATGATCATCATGGAGAACATTTTTGCCAGGGTTACAATCAGAAATCTGGATTACCCATTATTATTGTTAAGGATATTGGAACACAGTTCAGATTAAGTCATTTTCGTCATTTCTGTTAGGAAAATTTCAGTCTCCTACTGTCAGTCTTCATCACATCATCCTTTGTCAAATATTTAAGCGGGAGGAATTATTAACGAATCTGAAAGAAACATTCTGGCGGGAAAGGAATATGGGAGTGATACAAGAAGCTTTCAAAATTTTTTTTGAATTACCGACCAACTCCGAATTCATCAGTAAAAATTGGTCTATCATCTACCGGAACATTTTTGGACGTACAATTCTTATTATTAGTAGTCCAGCCTCGTAGCTCAGTTGGTAGAGCACCGGGTCGGTAACCCGGTGGTCTCTGGTTCGAATGTGACCACGGTCCAAATTTTTGTCTCACTTTCATCATCAACTAGTATAAAAAAAATACTAGTCTGTCAAACTACGGCTATCTCAGATAGTCATCTGCTTCCAAAGTCTAAAAATGTACTGCCAAGAAAAAAAGAGATAGAAAATGATCACAACGAATGCCATAGGGTGATACTTAGACACCTTTCAGTAAGAGAATCAATATTGGTGTATAATTTCCGAGCCACTCAATCAAAATGGATAGGTGTAGCCATAAAACAAAGCTAAGAAGAGTAATATACATAGTGCAAAGAGATGAATTCTTCAGCTGAGACATGTAGATTGCATCAAAAATCTTTGTTATGTGCTGAATAAGATTCTATGCATACGCCTAAGCATAATGTGTTCCCGTTGCTGCCATCCTGCAGAGTAGGATTTCAAATTCCATTGAGATAAAAATCTCAGCGTCAGTTTCAGGAACAACATTCTTCTAAAATTCTTTATCACCTTTTAACAACCTCATGACTCTTTAACAAGTGCAATCCTGCCTGCCTAAAAAATGGCAATCGATAAAGTTCATTGAAACGTTCCGTCCAACAGGGACATACGAAGTTATCTATTAAATGAGAAAAATTGTGCTTAAAGCTGCATTTCTTTGCAATGCAGAATCCAGTCACAATAAATCCCGTTGCAAATAAAAAAGAAAGTTATTCTGCTATTTTTTCATCATCATCACCGCCTCAAATCCTATTTTCGTAAATCAATCTTCTTTCATTCTGCTAACGTCTGACTAAATACTCATCCCTTTGTGATCATCACATTCGAATAGCAAGAAATCCATTCAATCATTATTTATAGTAAATTACTGATGGTAAAAGTGACTAACAGAAATCACTTGGCACAGGATACTACATAAAATGAGAATAATCATTTTTTTTAGTGATTAGTAGTGTTTTTAATTGGTTTTCTCTGCATAGTATGCATAGATTTTCGGGTCTGTATCACCATGGTTGACAATGTATCGCTACTACAATGCATACTGCATAGGTATACTCGCTAATATGTGATGACGGTTTTTTAGATTTTACCGCTGACGAGACTATTATCTTAAAAATGGAAATTATGTTAACTAACTAAAAATCACTACCAATATCATCACTTGTATGACAGCGTTTGTCTTTCATAGTTTCTATGGTATATTTGAACAAGCTCTAACTGAGACAGAAATATATGTAAGTGTAACAAATACATTTTCTGGCAGGCCATTCATATTACTGTTCCAAAATACTACAACTTACTCAGATAATAGTGTCAACATAATCTAATATCACGGATGCCTCAGAATATAAACTGGCGTGGTACCAGTGGAAAAAATACATGGAAAAACTAACCTATGATCTAAAAATTAACAAAATGAGTAGTGTTTCAAACAATAAACCAAGAGTTACATTCTTAGCATTATTTCACAAAGGCTATGTCTTATATGTGTACGATAGTTTAGTTGCGCAAATAAGAAGTAATGCTATCAGAAGAGTAACTACATAATTCTAACCACTATTTAGAAAAATGTTTAACGAAATGCTTCATCAGATTATAAATAAGATATTCTTTAAAATCATAATACTTCCTCTGGGTTCCTAGTGAAACATAGGGCTTCAGTAACACGTCACCATTTCACTCTCTTCGACCTGGCTCCACCACTGCCCATTACCTTTCATTTCTTACTCACACCATCTCCTCCATGTCACCCTCGCCTCGCAAGCCCGACTCGTAGTTTCCAATTCGGCTTCCACTCGACGGCCTGGACTGGCGCGTGATGTCCCCAATCGGTCTTCTCAGTGTATCCACAGTCCAATCCATCTCCACTTTCTTCCAGTGCATATTTGTTGGGCAATGGGTTCTTGGTTTGTTGGTTGTCAGCCAACCAGCCAGAGTTCTTTGTTGCCTATTCTTTCTGGCCACCTGATTTGATCTTCAGCATCGAGTGAGAATAGGCGGCAACTGTTGATGAATGTCTGCAGTTTGTTGGAAACGCTTTTCGTGACGCGCCAAGTTTCTGAACCACCGTGTAGAAGCACTGACTTGACCGACTTAGTGTTGACGTCCTCATCTGTGCCTGTGCCGCCTCTAGTTAAAACTATGCTGCCTATTTAGGTAGGTAGGTGAAAGAGACAACTTCCTCTAGATTTCTCCCGTTCATGGCGATTGGTGCTTGTTGTTGTTGTTGTTGTCGGTTGGGTGCCTTCATCACCTCTGTCTTCTCTACATTCACTTGAAATCCCGTCTTCACTGCCCTGCCTCTTCTGTCAACTTGTTGGTTTTTGCCTAAAGATCTCCGAGTTTGTATCACAAGACATTGGACATAAATCATCATCGTTGGCGAAATCCAAATCTTCTTCTGTGGTCTTTTCATCAGTCCAGCCAGAGTATGCCAGTCTTCTCGCTCCTCACAGTTTTCTGTTGCATGATCCAGTCCAGTCGACCACAATCAGGAAAGAAGATCATCGGTGATAGTAGGCGGCAACCTTGTCTTGCTCCTGTCTTCACTTGAAAAGCATCACTGAGCTTCCCACTGTGAATCACTCGGCATGTGGTGTCATCATATAGTATATGGCTGTTGAATGAGGTTGATAAAGGTTTGTGGTACTCCGGAGTGTTGAAGCAACTGCCAAATTACTTCTCGGTTAAGGCCTTTCCAAAATCGACGAAGTTGAGGTAGAGATCCAGTTGACTGCCATTCTACGCTGTGTTCTGTCATGATGCGTAGTGTAGTGTTGAAATTTGATCTGTACATGATTTGTTCTTCCTGAAGCCAGCCAGCCAGTTCCGGTCGTAGTTTTGAATCAAGAGCATTTCCTAGTCTCTCTCTCCAGGATGATGCAGCTTAGTATTTGGCTTGCTTGGAGTGGACACGAGTGGAGCATAACACCGCCTCAAATCTTGCAGAGACTTAGGTCACCCTTCTTTGAGAGTTTGACAGGGTAACCCTTTCTCTAATCGGCAGGTGTGAACCTATATCTGCTCCCCTTCTTGATCTGATCTTGTGTCAAGTAGACTGCTCCTCCATTTTCTTCACATTGAAATAAAGTTGGTCTGATTTTTAGTGTGTCCATCTGGTGAAATCCATGTTGCTTTATGAATATCCTTGTGTTTTTACACGCTGTCTCCAATCACCAAATCGTTGAATGCGCAGAAATCTCCAAACAGTTCCACATTCTCATTCATTTCACCAAGTGCTTCTCGACCCATGATTGCTTCTCTTCCTGTGTTGTCCCCTCCCAGTTTGGCATTCATTCATGTCACCCGTTAGAAGTTTGATATCACCAACTGGAGTCTTGTCCATCACTAATTCCAGTTGTCTGTAGAACTCCTCCTTCTTCTCTTCATCTGCATTATTTGTCGGTGAATGGCGTAACATTGAATGATTGTGACTCCCCTTCCTTTTGAATTGAATCCATCTTGCTGTTATGATCCTGCAAGAGGAGATTGATTCCCACTGTATGAGAGCCTTCGATGCCCTTCGAGGGGACATCATGATAGACACTCGAAAACTCAGTGTGCTCATGGTTGTCGTCTGGGTGACAATATCGGAGTAGATCATTGACTCCTCTCCAGTTGACAGTTTGGAGAGTCCACTTGCATTCCATCTGCAGATCCCTTGCAGATTCCTAGCCCAGCACTTCTATGCTATATCGTTTCATCTCCTTTACAATCTGGGCAGCCTTGCCAGCTGGTTTCATACATGGTGCGGACATTCCATGTCCCCATCCTTACTTTCGCTTTCATCGAGGGAGAGAAGACACATCGGCCAATTGGCTTCCCTAAGGCTTTCACCAACCGGCGTCCTTTCGCCTCTCCGATTCCAGCGTGGATTAATTTTGTTTTAATGTTTTATATTTTCTTTGTGCTTTGAAGTTTGTTTAGTGATTGGATTGATTTTATGGGTTAGGGTTGCTAGCCCTATGCCCAACCTCCTCTGTTTATCCGGTCTTAGGGCCGGCTAGTAACTAGTGAATTAGTTAAGCTGCGAGGTTCGTTTTTGATCAGGTGATTTAAAATACGATTCATGGAGAATTTCTTGACTGAAAAAATGCATTTCCTACTTACTGGTGCAGATTTTTTTTAAACAAATCCGTCTCTTCTTAGACCTTGAACTTCAGACCTGTGCATCCATCGCAGACTAAGTGACTGGCTGAACGTCTACTGATTGCCTTATTTATATTACTGTAACTTCGTAACACGTAGTTTTATTTATATGATCCTCAAAATTAACACAACACTGCAACACAATATATGAAGAAGAGAGCTGAAATATGAAATAATATATTGTATTGTGAAACATTGACCGCCTGTATAAGGAAAACCTCATTAACTAGACCATGAGAAACTTTAAACAGCTAAAAGTGATTCCGAACAAATGTTAAAACCCCCCATAATCTGTCTATCTAATGGCTTTCAATCATCACCACTCTTTATGATACCGAAAGAAATTCGAAAGCGATGTAACCATGTGGAGATAATATAGCTTTGAAACAGCAAGCAGTTATGGATATATATCCGATACCACATATCTACGGTTTCTTGCAGAAAGTGTTTGGAGCACACATACTTTAAAAAATTCACCTGATATTCCAGTCGGACAAAGCGACATTCAAAAAACGGCAGTCACTACTTTCTATGGGTTAACTTGGTTCCTGCACCTACCACTCGACCCATTAAATCTTCCACACACTTTTTAATATTTAGTGATCAAGTAATACATGGTTTGACATGGTTTCGACATATGACACATCTGGTGGTGAAATACGCCTATTGGCTCCCTAATGTATGATGTGCATCACCTTACAGAAATTGAGCAATATGTCACGTCCGGATACCAGAGTTATTGTCAGGTTGGCTTCCGATGCTTTTGTTCGGCCTAACTTGAACCAACACATAATACAGTGGTCGAAATGCTGCATACATTACCAAAGAGCGGATGTTCACAGACAGAAGCTCGCCCCATTAGCCAACCTTCCAATACATGATGCTAGATCTGTTCATGATAATGTTGATTTATATACGCCATCACCTCCCTCAGAAGGAGTTACATATACCCTTATATGCACAGATCGTTGGTAGTCAGTCATCATCCCGTTGATAGACATGTTTGCTGAAACCCTTGCTAAAAATGCATTAAACACGAGAATTTTAAATTCATAGTGCCTTATACTACCACAAGGGAAAGGGGCTTGCCATTCAAAAGTCAATTATTTCAACAGTTGACAAGAATCTGGGTTATCAAACAAATATCTACCAAGGCACGTCACCCGAATTCAAGCGGTGTAATACAAAGATTGCCATCGCAACTTAAAGCCTGTCCCTGAGCCCATCAAAGTTGATACCACTTTATCGGAAACATTAACCACTGTCCTTTTCAGAATGCAAGTTGCAATCAAAGAAGAAACTGGTTACTGTGCCATGGAGTTAGTTTACGGAACCACACTGGGTTTTCCAGGAGAATACTTCAACAATACATTTCAAGTTCAACTGAGTAAAACTAGCCATTTGTTGCAGCTCAAACGTTACATGAATGACCTGAGATCTACATCGTTAATAGTGTGGAAATGTAAAGTTCGTATAACTAGTGAAGTTTATGAGTTTACGCATGTTTGTAAACCACTCCAACCAACTTATGATGGCCCATTTAAAATTCTAAGCAGAAAGGACAGTATTCACCACAGAGAAGTTCAGAGAACTAGAACATGTTACTGTGAACAGAATAAAACTAGGATTTTTGAACGAGGGACCAGAAAATAAAAGGGAATTTCTGGTTACCTTGCCACCCAATGAATGTATCAGCTTGACTGAATCAAAAATGAAAATAATGTAATGACCATATGATTCTAAAAAGAACCACTCGGGACATTATTTATACATTTATTAACTATTTATTCTGGTTTTACGCGTAGTAAATACATCACAGTTCATTCTCTTGTCATTTATTAACAGTTCTGTAAACCTGCTCTGCATCATATGTGTAGGTAAAAATGAATTTAAGAATCACTTGTGAATAAAAGATGAAGAGTGAAATTTGTTTTTCGTGCACTAACTTAAGTTTGCGAATTCTCGTTAGTAGCTACTACTGAATTCATAATTTTATTTCGAAAGCAGTACTGATTTCAGCTAATTGTGTTTACCTTATTGGTTAGGAAACTAAGTTATACAACAAGTAGCCATTTTTGGTAGCCTTCTAGTTGGTGTCAGTTTATGTGCTTATTTGCCCAGTAATCTCAATGTTAGTGAACTATTCATCCACTTTTTATATCGTAAAGGAGGTAGTCAATGAATTTAAATATCACCTTAATGACAAATTTTATGCAATTTTCACTATTTTTCTAGCAGAAAATCAGTTTCAAAAAGATTTAATAGCCGAATTCCATACCTTTAGTCTCTAGACTCTCAATTATAGAGTATAATAATTTGACTCAGTTGGTTGCTTCATGGGGAACTGATTAACTTGAAGAAAATCTTCATCACTAATTGACATCACTTAAACATCTATTGAAGGTAAGGAAGAATTCAATAGCTGTTTCTTCAAAGTTTTGAAATACTGCAGAATCTGAATCACTGTAATTCAAGAATTTCATATCTGCATACAGGCCCGTTACGTCCCATCTAGTAAGCTAGATAGCACTTCTGGGCATCATAACAAATTCAGTCAAATCTTAGATGAAAAAAATTTTAGTCTAATGTAAGATTTGACATTCCATGCACTTATTGATATTCAAAAAAAAGTGAATATAATACAGTGACTTTAAAAGCCATCATAACCTAACTTTCAAGTCAGAATGCCGAAACCTTATTAGTCACTTAAGTAGCCATTAGGGTGGCCTTAAAGTTACTGTAAAAAACGATAAAAAAGACTTGATAGGTAGGAGAAATAAAGCTTTTAAATTTAGAAATAAATGGAAACTCCAACGCCTACATTAAAATATAATGATCTACGACAATCAAAAGAAGTGTAGTTGATCAAAGCACTTGAATGACAGGCTGATTAAATCTTTCTTCGACTCAGTTTTTCATTTCACATATTGCATCAAATTTCCTCATCCAAGAATATTTTTTAACTATTTTATTACTTCCTCTGGTAATATTACATACAAAAGCACATCTTTTACAAGTCTAAAGCAAAGTCAGTTGCTTTAAACCGCGCCTGGTTAACTAATTCACTAGTTACTAGCCGGCCCTAAGACCGGATAAACAGAGGAGATTGGGCATAGGGCTAGCAACCCTAACCCATAAAATCAATCCAATCACTAAACAAACTTCAAAGCACAAAGAAAATATAAAACATTAAAACAAAATTAATCCACGCTGGAATCGGAGAGGCGAAAGGACGCCGGTTGGTGAAAGCCTTAGGGAAGCCAATTGGCCGATGTGTCTTCTCTCCCTCGATGAAAGCGAAAGTAAGGATGGGGACATGGAATGTCCGCACCATGTATGAAACCAGCTGGCAAGGCTGCCCAGATTGTAAAGGAGATGAAACGATATAGCATAGAAGTGCTGGGCTAGGAATCTGCAAGGGATCTGCAGATGGAATGCAAGTGGACTCTCCAAACTGTCAACTGGAGAGGAGTCAATGATCTACTCCGATATTGTCACCCAGACGACAACCATGAGCACACTGAGTTTTCGAGTGTCTATCATGATGTCCCCTCGAAGGGCATCGAAGGCTCTCATACAGTGGGAATCAATCTCCTCTTGCAGGATCATAACAGCAAGATGGATTCAATTCAAAAGGAAGGGGAGTCACAATCATTCAATGTTACGCCATTCACCGACAAATAATGCAGATGAAGAGAAGAAGGAGGAGTTCTACAGACAACTGGAATTAGTGATGGACAAGACTCCAGTTGGTGATATCAAACTTCTAACGGGTGACATGAATGAATGCCAAACTGGGAGGGGACAACACAGGAAGAGAAGCAATCATGGGTCGAGAAGCACTTGGTGAAATGAATGAGAATGTGGAACTGTTTGGAGATTTCTGCGCATTCAACGATTTGGTGATTGGAGACAGCGTGTAAAAACACAAGGATATTCATAAAGCAACATGGATTTCACCAGATGGACACACTAAAAATCAGACCAACTTTATTTCAATGTGAAGAAAATGGAGGAGCAGTCTACTTGACACAAGATCAGATCAAGAAGGGGAGCAGATATAGGTTCACACCTGCCGATTAGAGAAAGGGTTACCCTGTCAAACTCTCAAAGAAGGGTGACCTAAGTCTCTGCAAGATTTGAGGCGGTGTTATGCTCCACTCGTGTCCACTCCAAGCAAGCCAAATACTAAGCTGCATCATCCTGGAGAGAGAGACTAGGAAATGCTCTTGATTCAAAACTACGACCGGAACTGGCTGGCTGGCTTCAGGAAGAACAAATCATGTACAGATCAAATTTCAACACTACACTACGCATCATGACAGAACACAGCGTAGAATGGCAGTCAACTGGATCTCTACCTCAACTTCGTCGATTTTGGAAAGGCCTTAACCGAGAAGTAATTTGGCAGTTGCTTCAACACTCCGGAGTACCACAAACCTTTATCAACCTCATTCAACAGCCATATACTATATGATGACACCACATGCCGAGTGATTCACAGTGGGAAGCTCAGTGATGCTTTTCAAGTGAAGACAGGAGCAAGACAAGGTTGCCGCCTACTATCACCGATGATCTTCTTTCCTGATTGTGGTCGACTGGACTGGATCATGCAACAGAAAACTGTGAGGAGCGAGAAGACTGGCATACTCTGGCTGGACTGATGAAAAGACCACAGAAGAAGATTTGGATTTCGCCAACGATGATGATTTATGTCCAATGTCTTGTGATACAAACTCGGAGATCTTTAGGCAAAAACCAACAAGTTGACAGAAGAGGCAGGGCAGTGAAGACGGGATTTCAAGTGAATGTAGAGAAGACAGAGGTGATGAAGGCACCCAACCGACAACAACAACAACAACAAGCACCAATCGCCATGAACGGGAGAAATCTAGAGGAAGTTGTCTCTTTCACCTACCTACCTAAATAGGCAGCATAGTTTTAACTAGAGGCGGCACAGGCACAGATGAGGACGTCAACACTAAGTCGGTCAAGTCAGTGCTTCTACACGGTGGTTCAGAAACTTGGCGCGTCACGAAAAGCGTTTCCAACAAACTGCAGACATTCATCAACAGTTGCCGCCTATTCTCACTCGATGCTGAAGATCAAATCAGGTGGCCAGAAAGAATAGGCAACAAAGAACTCTGGCTGGTTGGCTGACAACCAACAAACCAAGAACCCATTGCCCAACAAATATGCACTGGAAGAAAGTGGAGATGGATTGGACTGTGGATACACTGAGAAGACCGATTGGGGACATCACGCGCCAGTCCAGGCCGTCGAGTGGAAGCCGAATTGGAAACTACGAGTCGGGCTTGCGAGGCGAGGGTGACATGGAGGAGATGGTGTGAGTAAGAAATGAAAGGTAATGGGCAGTGGTGGAGCCAGGTCGAAGAGAGTGAAATGGTGACGTGTTACTGAAGCCCTATGTTTCACTAGGAACCCTGGAGACAAATAATACTAATCATAATCCAACAATACTTCGAATAATCCGTAAACATGTTAGCTGCATTCGTGTATTGCTTGCTGACCTAAATGTGAAAAAATTATAGTCTTCCTGCAGAGATCGTTGGAATTACACTGATTTCTGCTTCACTATCCGTCACACTGTCAGCAGACGAGTGTTAGGTTGATAATTGGCGTTTTTAACTGACAGCTAGTAGTTTTCATTTCCTAGATATTACACCTTAGTTAAGTTGCGTGGCGGTAAACTACATCAAGGCTTATCAAGTAATTTGAAATGACTACAGTATACTGTTGAATACTGCTGTTGTTTTTGACATCATCGAGATCTGGAAGATGTATTTCTTGGAAAGCTTTAATATCGTTGACGTTTTCTCCAAGTCAATATTTGCCCACATGGACCTTTATTTTCTGAACAGATGCAGTAATTTTACCAGTATGAAGAGTATGTGTTACTTCCGACTTCAAAGCGTGTCTTGTCTTTTCGTAAATCAGTATGTGATAGGTGGTAGCCTGCTTGTGTCAAGGTCATCTCAAAAAGCCCTGGTTGATAAAAGAACCTACTGTCTGCTGTTCAATAATCTGGTCTATTATCCACAAGGAAATTACATTTCTGATTTAATTGCTGTATATATGTTTTCTATAAGTTTAAACCATATTATCGGTGCAGGACAAAATATTTCAAGGGTTGTCCTTCCTTAACTATCCATAAACACCCCAGCGATGATAAGAGATATTAGCAATCTCAGCGCAAATCTTTCAGTTTGCCCATCGATTTTACTTTGAAATTTAAAAACTGTAGACGTCAAGTAAAACATTACTCCTAGTATGATTTTTCGATTGGTATCTTTTATCGATGTGTAAGTCTGTAGTCGTTATTGAGTTTATTTTTAACTGCCCTCAGGATCATGTCGAGAGGTGTAAAGTTTCCATGAAAAAATTCCACTTGAAAATTCACTTTACAATAAACAACACAACTGCCTCTCGTCTAGAACTGTTTGATAACTTGACAGTTTTTTGACTAAACCGAGAGAATTATTGCAATTTCTCATCATCTTACTGACCACCAATCAAAGGTATACCAAGGATTTTATCAGCCTGTTTTCAAGTAATCACCTGATTATTTATTCAACTTGACTTCATCTAATGTGTTTTCTGTTGTCTTAGTCTTGAAATCATCTAACGAAATTTTTATTTATCTTGCAGTATTTGTTGCAAGATACCGTCTAAAATAGATTTCATTAGTAGATATGCTATATTAATTCTACAACTCAGTGGTATCTGCCAGCATGACGATGAATTTTTGCGTATAATATGTGAATCATTTTGAATTAGGCGATTTGAACAATCAGCTCAGTGTGAACAGCTGTTTTTGGTCCTGTGTTTTAAGCTATTTTAGTGGTGAATTTGTAATGAAACAACATTCGAGGGGCCGGGTTGGTTGGTTGAATGGTGGGTAAATGTAATACAATATGGTTTGGCCTGGTGATACAAACTTGTGGGATGAAATTATTGTTGATTTCACTGGAGTTATGACTATTTTTAAAGTCTAAACTAAATGATAATCAAAATGGCTGATAATTTTATCATATAGCACATTATATCATTTAATTGAATAATAAACGTTAGAGTGGTCAGCCCATTTTAATTTTCTCTCTTCTATCTTGAAGACACCTATGACTACTGTATGCGTGATCTTTCGAAAGTTATTTTCAGCTAGTTAGTTTATCGTACAGGTGGCTCGTTTAGTTGTTCATCAATTCTTTATTTTCATGAAGATATTTGTGTTTACCCCAGGTTTGATACATGCTTTACATTTCTTTTCATAATATTAGAGAGTGTTGAATTTGAAGTCATGACCATTGCTTCAAAGATTTACGACTCATGTCATATTGGTTGCATAACTGTTTTACTTTCACGCTACGGATGCTGCCGTCATTCAGTTTTATTTTTATGCCCATATATTTCATCAATTTTAATTCGAAGTTCTAATACTGGGGCTTTACAGCAGTCTTTTGCGAGTGGGAAGCCACTTGATACCAAGTTAATGTGAGTTGTTGTGTTTATTTCCAGTCAAGAAGGATAAATCACTAGCTGTATCCCGTGTATATCTACGAAATGTGATAAGTCTTCATTTAAATCACTACACATCCTTGTTTCTCTTCCACTGCCCCTACAGAGTCCATGGTCACCATGATACTATATCTTAGCCAATTCTTTGATGATGCAATGTAAGCATATTAGTACAATATTAAGGTTCATACAAATAAGGTGCATTAACAGCTATAGCATATATATATATATATATATATATATATATATATATATAACGCCTTTGAAAAGGCATGGATTCACTCCCCAGTTTCAATTTCTAGACTGCCTTGTCTCCTAGTTGTGAATTATTTCCATTCATTGACTGTCCTTTATTTCTAACCTTAACGGCATTCCCTGAGCTTGGTAAGTCGCTAGCTCACGTATCTTCCTTCTTTTTTCTTCTGCAGATTATTGCTCTAACTGAATGGATAGTCACCAAAAACCCACTCTAACTCATCTGCACAGAATCCTGGAATATAGTACTTACAGGCTACAGGTAAACCTAATAATAACAGTTGACTAAATATATATATATATATATATATATATATATATATATATATACATTGAGAAGTAGTGTTATGCCTTCAAATTCTTTTTACTGAAACCTAAATTAGTTGAGAAGTAGCTTACATTCTTGTTGCATACCATTATATCAGTTGAGGGTGATTCGATGATCTGAAAGTCTTAGTGTAGTAGTTGAATACTTTCAACAATTTTACACGTCGAAAATGAAAACTCATCAGTTCATCAAGGTAGCAGCATAACTTTCTGTTTCTTTTTCCAAGAAAATGCAAATATTTACATATATCTTAGTAAAGAAAGCTGAATGTAAGAAAAAATAGATAAAGTTAAATTCGACCGATTTATAGGATATTCCTTTGTTTCAAAATATACAAGTCTTTAGATACATGACATTTTTATCATATCTTAGAATCTTTACATAGAAAACAGAAAACCTAAGATTTTCCTTGGCATACATATTCTTATTCTCTAAGGATAAATACATGTATGCAACAGGGAGGATAACTTTCTGTTAACCAAACAAAACATTCCTCCAGTTTGAATGCCAACAAACTGAGGAAGATAAGTGTACAAGCGAATTATATATATATATATATATATGCATCCAACAAGAAAGACAAAAGAGGTCAAATACATGACAATAAACGGAAATTCATTCATAATGAATTCGAAAGACAAGGGTTATGATATTGTCGAATTACGAAATATATACACATTGTATACATATATGTACACTTCATAGATATTCTGTTTTCTATTCCCAGGGAATAAAATATTTTATCGAAATTATTTTACTTTTTGTCGGCAGCAGTTTGTGCGATATACGAAGCTTTAAGGTCAGTTTAAGTAAACAATGAACAATGAGTTATAACTGCAAAGATTTAATTTTTATTTACTTTCCCATTAGGAATACTTATCATTTAGCATAATATTGGGACCAATGAATACAAAAGTATTGATTGGTCACTGGAGTGCAACGAATTTCATGTTGTCTAGTCCTGAGTGCAGGCCGAATCCTATCGATCATATTTGCAATGTGTCAACCAAGCCAGGAAGCTCAGCATCGCGGTGCACATTAGTAGATGTTAGTTAGCAGTTAGCAGTCTAGAAATTGAAACTGGGGAGTGAATCCATGCCTTTTCAAAGGCGTTATATATATATATATATATATATATATATATATATATATGCTATAGCTGTTAATGCACCTTATTTGTATGAATCTTAATATTGTACTAATATGCTTACATTGCATCATCAAAGAATTGGCTAAGATCTAGTATCATGGCTTCCTGCCGATTGCCTTCAACGAACGAACAAGAAGCTGTTTTCTTGCAAAGATTACGATCAACTATGTCACTTCCTGTTTGTTCTCATCTTTCTTAATTTTAAGCCCTTATTGTGTTAATTGTTGTATTTGTCCCCCCCCAGTCCTCGGTTTAATATGTATTGACATGACAAGTAAATGTGTGATCAGATCGTTTGAAATGTATTGCGCAAATGAATTACATTGTTTAGATAAACTTTGTCTTCTAATTACGCTACGAACAACAATATTATTTTTATTATCATTATTTTCCTACATGAAATTCACTATTATCCAGACTCAGTTAACCTATCCCCAACCCATTCGATTTTGAACATCCACTTCTATTATTATTAATATTATTGTTATTGTTATTATTGTAAAGATGGATAGTGGCTAGCAGTGGAGTCCAGGATGCTCATTTCGTCGTATTTGGGACTCGTCAACCGGATGTACCTGCTTCCCAGTGAGTGGTGTTCTTCCCGCATGATTCGGACTCGGAAGCGATCACTTCAAACGCCAGAAAGTTATTCACTACATCACCGAGCCACGATAGCCACTTCTTGTGCAACGGGTGTAGTTTCAGTGTTATTGCTTGTATTATACCGTCGTTGACGGGATCGGTCTCTATTGGCATATGCGCTCCTATGCCTTGACATACTGACGGTATGATACAAGCAATAACATTATTATTATTATTATTTGATTTCAAACACATTGTGACCTACACGAATACAATCGATATCCAGTGTCAACCTTTGACTCAGAGTCCAATATTTGCCATACTATCCGGTTGAATCTGAATCATACTTTATATAAATCTATTTCTACCCTTTGTAGTACCACTTTACCTGTAAAAACTGTTCATTCCTATGTTATTACACATAAATATCTGCCTACGTTATATATGTATTATATGTATTTATGTTCTTTTTCATTGTTTAACGGTATGTATAATCAAGTATGTACAGCATCCAGCTGACGAATGCTAGTGAAATTTATGAATTCATTAAATCCTGCTTTTTTCCACATTCGTTGCTTGTTTTAAATTTGTATCTGGAAGTAAATATTTTCGAGTTCATATAAACCTAACTCTTTTCTGAAATTGTCTTAGTTTTAGACTCATTAAGGACAGCAAAACTCTTTTTATAAACAGATAACCGAACGAGATAAACTGGAATAAATTTATATCAAAAGAATTTAGGAAAAGTGACAATTCATTTGATCTCATTAGCAGTCATTATCTGAATATATGTCGATGTTGTATTTAAGATGTTAAAACATTCGATCAGTGTTTTCCGGTCATGAGGTTTACATGCATCAAATGTTGCAGAAGAAGGAAAATTCACCATATATTTGAGGATTTCATGAGGCAAAACGTGTAATTAACTTCTTACTACTGGTCATGCTGTTTAAAAGAAGTATCGACGGCGATTTCAATGTATTAATCAAAAAGAGTACTAACTGGTGAGGTCAGCTGTAGTGTACTTTCAGCACCTCATTTATAACTGACTGGAACGAAATTATTACAAGGACAATTCGTAAGTTAATCATTATTATTCGGAAATTCATCTTCATCTCCCTAATTCGACTCCATTCATATAACTTCATACAACAGCTGATATCATGATAATCTTACTCCAATCACTAAATGACATGATAATTTTCCGAACAGGTAAGTACAGAATATCTTGTAACATATCATACCTCTCAACAGCTTCAGTATTCCACCACCTATTTCAGAACATTTGTTAAACAAGCTTACAGAAATTGAAACTAATATCTTCTTGTTCCTGTGGTGCACACATTTCATACGTCATAACACATACCAATACTTCACCACAGACCACTCCAGGAACATCTTAAGACCCCATATGTACGTATATTTTCGAAACTGAGACGACCTGTCAAAGCTTCTATGCAGTTGATAAGAGCTAATTTGGACAGGACTAGTCAGAGATGGATAAATACTACTCGGTCATTATGCTAGGATAGCTGATTATTCACTGTTGATCGGATGATCCAGTAAATCGCTGACTACTCAATTCCAGTCATATCAATCTCAGAAAGTCTGTTGACATCTTGTCAACTGGAATCATTTAACTTCCCTCGACGTCCTCACAGTGATCAAGCCTTTATCAGATTTCGATGTCATTTGTTTGTTCATAGTATTCCTAGGACCAATTGAGTGATACTTTGAATATCTTCGACGACTTAGTTGGTCACTTTGTCTACTGCATGGACGATGCATTAACATGTGACAATAATATGGATGAAGAAACATACAAAATGTGTGTATTCAAAGATGTAGGCTTTAAAATGCTTCATGTTAATGGGGTTGTGAGACTTTCTCCTCAGGTTGTAGGTGTTCCGTTGGTTTGATCGCTATGTGGAACGTATAATTTTCAGCGGGTTTAACGCTGAACGTCAATCTGCACGAGATTTCCATTAAAGCACTCACTCATGAACCACTGTAAATTAGGTGATTGTACATTAGCATCATGATTATTTGGAAATCTGTGTTGTCATAGAGAATAGTTGTAGAGATATTTAAGGCATGTTTTGAGATTGAGTGGAGTGAACTGTTGAAATAATTTTGTTTAGCATCCCGAAGTAATGAATGCGAGTATCAAATTGACAGAAAAGAGATAAATATTCAGCCAAATTCAGTGAATTGTAATCATATTGTACAAAAATTAAAAGAGGAGTAGGTTTGTCGTCATTGATACTGAAACACTCGAAGATTAACCACTGACTCTTCCTGTATGTAGAGATCAAACTTCGATGAACTGCACGAGATGGATCCCAGGATGAAACATTGGGTAGAACTGCATCGTGAATGCCTTTCCAATGCTCATTTCAGGCTATGAGTTACACGAATAACTTGCTGTTTAATTATTGATACCACTCGGTTCTTTTATGCTCTAATATCTCACAACATTTTCCGTGAAGTATCTAGGTACCAGTTATTCTACTCTTTTTATGTGCCAGCTTTTATATTTGTATGTGAGTTGATAGCTGCTTCTCTAGGTATTCGCCTACTTTGTTTTGCACTGATGAACAGATTGTCATGAAAGATAAGCTTTTGACTTCTACACGGCTGTATTGATGATTTCATTACCCGAGTATACAACCCTGACTTCTATGAATGTTTCCTCCTTTTCATTGTCTTTAGGAGAAAATTCACACACGTATTCTTGAAAGTTGCATCTTTCATTTTCAGCTGTTCATAAAGGGAATCAAAGCTTTGCACCTAAAAGCCACTTCTTTGATTTCTTCTTCTTTCATATCTTCAACATTGCAAACCTATCAGATTTTGTTTGTTTTGATTCGAAGGATGATTTTTTTGAGAAATAAAAGAACACAGTGGTCGTTTCAACAGTGACTTAGGTGGTATGCAAAGACAATCTTTTCACATTCAACTTAATACCATCTCTTGATTGTCGCTGTGGTCCCTAGGTAGAAGTTTATTGAATCATTACTTTGTCATGTTACGCAACCCGTTCTCCTGAACAACTTCATTTGATCATCTTTATCCAATTTCCACCAAACTGTCTATACAGTGGTACGAATAATGGATGGTAGCTAGCAGGGAATGCAGGACATGCTTTTCCTTCTATTTAGAACTCTTTAACTAAATATATCTGCCTTCAAATTACCAATCAACTCAGTCTAATCAACATGAGGAATCTACGTGTTACAATATTATCATTGAGATTCGCTACTCTGACCAATGTTTATTCGTTTATGACCTATGACAACTAAGCTGAATGATTATTTTGTTACTGAAACCACAGAATACCATCAGTGTCATGCACACTGAACATGTTCGTACAATTCCAAACGATTTCACTTATTCAACTTTAGAAGCGAATTGCGTTAATGCAGTTCTTATCTGGTGCATTTGCATTTTATCATATTCTTAGGTGAGTAATGCTAACGTGCGTTAGACAATATCCAGTCATTTTTCATAATGAAGCTGGTTTTGTGAATATAGAAAAGTTTTAAGGGGAATGATTCTAAGAGATGAATGACATAGCGGTCATGTTATTACCTGAATTATTAGCAGTTGAACAGGGGAACTATTAGATTCCAATTCACTGGTTGATTGGTAACCCGACCACTTCCAGACCCAGCAGTCATACGGTCAACTGTTTGTGGATTGTGCGTGAGTGCAGTTGAGCAATTCAATACCATAAAGGAACGACTTTTCAGTATTTTCAGAGTTTTACTGGATCACCGACTGATGTGTATGCATGTTGAAAGCTAACCTGATCATGAATGATTTGTTCAATATTTAGAAATTGCCATTCAGCAAACTGAAGGTTAGGTTTTTGGTGTGGCATTTGATTAAGGTTAAATACACATTCACACACATTCAGAAGCTGAATGAAAGACCGATACATCCATCTGAATTTTGTATACCAAATCAAATGGGTAAGAAGGCTATTGGTGCGTACTTTTAGTCAGATTACTGTGATGATAGAATATACTTTCAGTGCAACTTGACTTCATGGTGTGTCATTCAGTAGTGAAAGCTACTATAATCATCAAAATCCGAAGTGGTGCTCATGACAGTGGAACTAGTTACATAAGGCAAACTTTAAGGCAGAGGCGTCTTCGGATGAGAGAGCATTTACCAGCTTGCTTTAGAAGAGGTTAAGTGAAAGTGGTGAAAAGTTCAGTCCTAACCCACCTAGTAGACACGTGACATCACAGAGATGCTAATAACTCCTTCAATGTCATTCATCATATTCCAAAAACAGTAACATGTGTAGCACGCGGACGCGTGCTCAACATGGGTGAGGCTGTGGCAATAAGGCTCATCAAACCTGAACTGAGCATTCAGAAGTAACATTTCATAGCGTTATTCATTCCCTGACCTTCAGAAAACTAAAGGCCAATCCTGTCTCCTTTATTCCTTATCCTCCTCACCTGTTCACCATCACATCATTCATTTAAATATATGTCATCCCAATATTGACAAATTTAAAAGATAAAAATCAACTTCTCTAGAGTCCTTGAATCTCACTCCATTTCGAAAATGTACCTGCCCCTAACTGGCATTGATTTCACGCTGTACCAATGTGTTTTGTATTCGCAGAACCTGATGAGAATTTACTGAAAAGAATATTCTTTGTTCCAGTTATTGCTTTTTGATAATAACTACTAGCCAGGATAATATCATCAGCAGATATACGTAAATACACTAACTGATGCCACACCGACACCTTAAATTTACCACTTCTGTAGTCTATTGAATCAAACAAACTACTGTTGACCAATCAGTCTTGAATTGGAATCCCTCTCAACTGAGCAGTGATTGAGCTGCCGTATAGGCTCATCAGTTTACTTTCAACGGGATTAATTCATTGTCTGTGGTGGGATCGGTTTTATTTTCATATGCTGGTGGACGTTTTTCAGCTGTAGTAAAAATTTCAACTCATTAAACTACTTTTATATCAGCAGCTCGTATTGAAACTTCAAGTGCTGTCAAAACTAATTTAGACGTCCTAGGATGTAATTATTTTTTTAATGTACGCTACCTAGAACTAGTAACAAACTGAAAAATTCACCTGAAATCATTATTGACAAGAAATTTAGTTGTTCACTGAGTCAATTTCAACACAGGATTCGGGTGACTGAAAATGAGTTCAGACTGCCACATATTACATTCAGATGCTTACCAACAAGATGAGAGACAAATGTGAAAATATCATTTGAGGTCCAGAAACTCCATAAGGAGAAAAGGAGAGAGCTCAAGTGAATAACGAAATTAGATAAAACTGTCAAGCTGGAGATGACGTATTAATACATCTGCACCAATGCAACTGAATCTGGGCTATGTCATCATCTGTTACTAACTGTCATGGGCATGCTAAAACTAACTTACAAATTAAACTGACTGATACCACACATCAGTTCAACACTCATTTTGATATCTTCAGTAATGCAGTCTGATGCAAGTTTGAGGCATCTTTAGGAAGTGTGCTGCTGGTTGTGTTATTATTCCTTAACGTTTGATCAACCCCACTCAACTTGATATGCCCTATTACCTGCTTAAGCAGTTCCCTACCTAACGTGTAAGTACTGATAGCGAAACAAAAGTTAAAAGAACTAGTTTCAGGAATATTTTCGAAAAAGTAATGTGTTTTATTAGAATAAATGTAATAGTAATGATTTGGGAAAAAGTTCATTCATCTTATCTGGCCAGTGTGGCTGAGCTAGGGACTCTGAGTATGTGCGTGCTAGCTAGCACAAAGGGAGCGCAGAATGGCTTCAAAGCCTGCTCAGATGCATCCTCGTTAAAACAAAACTTAAAACACCTTAAGGATCCGTAGGCGAACTAGAGGTTTATTCAATTAATTTAACCTACTTATTTTATTCCTAGCTGCAATTAGGTGCCAGGAAGGTGCACTACATGTCTATGATGTTTTGAAACAGATCACAGAAACAATAAGTATGGTTAGCATGAAAGAAATTTTTTGAACAACTGATACTTCCGAGTTAATTCTTTGATACTTTTTAAATAACAAGGTACTTCGAAGTAGGAGACTTCATCTCTTCCTTTTATGAATGGATTTCCCTAGATGTGATAGACAGTTAGATAGATTCAGATAAACAAGTCCTTGTATGGCACTTGACTTGAGTAATTTTTTAGAAGCAGAAGGAGTTATATATGTGGGAACGGAAACAGAAAGTATGATTGGGATGTTATTTATGTACTATCGTCAGACTGACTCATGACATGAGATGTGAAATACCTATTCCACTTATAGGTGAAACATATTATCAAATGGCTCCAAATTGTATTGAGCTCAAGTGGTAGATGAGCATCTCGGTAACTAAAACGTTAATTTAATTCATCTAAAATTATTAAATAGCTCTCTTCAAAATTGGCTGGAAACTCAAAAGACGGGTATTCTTGATTCAATGTTTCATTACAGTCATCTATAGGTTTAATTTAATACTTCGAAAGATAAGCTAAAAGTTTTGAACTAATCTCTTAATTGTCAATTAAAAGTAGTCACTTTTATTTGTAGTAAGGGATACAAAAATTCAAGTATTTCTGCACGCTACATACCTGACAGAAATTCTTACGGCATATTACTAGCTGAAATTAAATATGAATGAAAGAACATCTCATCGAAGTAAATGTTTCTCTTAAATTTATTTAAAATAGAGGCACTTTCATCAGTCACTCACTACACAGTGGAAATTGTCTACGGCTTGAAAAAGTAGACAACTATTTTCCATGTCTCTAACTAAAATGTTAATTTAATGGCTGTAATTAATGAAGATCCTTGGTTCGGTTTTATATGTGATGGAGAATATGCACTGCTATGAATTACCAGTTCCATGACATACGAATCTCTGAAACAATTATTCCCCTTAATAAAGCTCGATGACATTATTAGAAGACAAAGATTATCTGCAAAATGTGATGTATTCGCACAATGTATTTCGAACATTTTGATCATATGTTTACTTGTCAAGTCAGTCTATATATGAAAATGAAAAAAACTAAAAGAAGGGCCAACTGTAGTGAATATGAAAAGGTTGTGACACTAATCTTGGTGATATAATCGGATAAGGATTAATATGGTGAATTAAGTGAAACAACAAATTGTTTCTGTACATAACGGGGGATTAAGTTTACGAATAACTAACTCTTCAGGAAATCTCAGCATGCACCCCTGACTCCAATATAATATCTCACACTAATATTATGATTAATCTCGACAATATGTTTTGGTACGGGTTGAGATGAATGCGTGTCACCTGCACTGATCGGAGTTTGTTTGCTAAATTGTTTTTCAAGCCATTCAGGTATATAAGATGTGACATAATCATTTATGCAAGGTTGATGATTCAGGCGAAGCAGGTGTTTTGTTGTCTTAGCAATGATAAGCTGAGCTGCATAGTATTTTTTACAGATAACAGATTTCAATCTCTGTTTCAATATCATACTAATCGCCTACCCTCTGTATGGTACATTAATAAATATATCCTTCCCCGGGGCCAAATAAAATTATAGGCTTTGGGGTTACATATGTTATTGCTTCTATTATACCGTCGTTGATCAGAACAAACTGATCGGTTTCTTTCGGCATATGGGCTCCCGCGTGGGTCCCTCGATATTGCCCGTGTTTTCAATTATATAGTAATGATAGATAGTGGCTATCACTGAATTTCAAGATGCACATTTCGTCCTATTTGGGACTTATCAGCTGAAGGTACTTGCCTCTCAGAATGATTTTGTTCTCTCCAGGATTCGAACTCTGGACCGATCGCTCCAAACGCCAGAGTTGTCCACTAGACCATCGAGGGGACGTCCTACCCATCGGGCAGCAGGTACATGCAGCTGGCGAGTCCTAAATTGGACGAAATGTGCATCCTGGATCCCACTGCTAGCCACTATCCATTATTATAATGTTCAGGGTTACCTGTTACCGACAACGGTTCAGAAACTGTAATGGCAATCACTTTTCCATATGTGTATCTGTCAGAAATTGGCTCTCATCATCCATTTTATGAGATGTTCAAATACATTGGGTCCTAATAAATATGCATATTGCTAATCCTCTCCTACATTTCACTGTACATAAGCTGTAGAACCTTAACAACCGCCCCATCCGAAAAGGCTTTCTTTAAATTGGTCGCCTGATAGAACTGTCTTTACTGTGACACAACAGCATATCAAGAAATGCAAGTTGGTGGTTATTTTCTTCCTCACATGTCAGTCTGATAAAACGTTGTACAGTTTTAAGTCTTTCCAACAAACCTAGGGCATTTTTATCTGCGTCACACACACTACAATGTCATCAACATACCTTATATAGAATGTGACATTACTGATTAAATCTTAAGCCTTCAGTTCACTATGTAACCTATTGACATCTGCTAATAATGGCCCTAATGGACCCCCTATAACAACTCAATCGATTTACCAAAGGCATTCACCTACATCAGTGAAATGAATTACGTCAGAAAGTAGCCCTATCAGATGAATTAGAGAAATAGGGAAAGAAAGACAAATAGAGGACATATAGTCCTATAGAATAATATATGTCCTGGTTGTATTGTGTTCTCTGAGCTGAGTTGTTTAATCGTGAAGCTTTCATCGCCTTGCTAGACGACATCATCAGCACTAACTTCAGTATGAAGTGAGCTGTCAATATCTCTCCGTGAGTGATTTAGTAGCTTGCTCTGACGATGTGGTCTGTGATTGGTTGTTTCCTTCGATTGTTGTGTCATTGATTGTATAGACTTTCCTGTTGGCTGTTCCTCTGCTTCACCTCTGACCTTTCTATCATTTATCATTTTTCTTATTGGTTGGTAGATCGGGTCTATGTCTATACATCTATTGATTGCTGACTGACCTGAATGCCAAGCTTCTAGGAATTCTCTGATCTTCATTGTGTTTCCTCTGTCCAAAATTTCTACATTGTCGAAATTGAATTCATGTCCATAATTATCCACGTGCATTGAAATGAGTGATGAAATGTCGTATGTGACGTTTAATAGCCAATTAGTGTTCATGTAGACGAAGGTGAAGAGGGCGGCCGCTTTGTCCGATGCAGTGCTGACTACAGCTATTGCAGTTGATTTTGTAAATGATATTCGGTTTGTCTTCTTTGCTTGTTGCATCCTTTGGTCTGCATAATGGTGTTTGGAGGGAATTTGTTGGTTTATGAGCCACACCAATTCCAGGTGGTCTCAGCGATCTTGTTGTGATTTCTGATATATTCTTTATGTATGGTAGGACGATGCGTTTGTTGATTTCTGTCGATGACTTTGTAGTTGGTGATGCACGGGATAGGCATCTTCTGATAGAGTTTCGTGGGTAGCCGTTCTTCTTTAGGGTAGACATCAGGTAATTTTCTTCGTTTCTCCGTGAAGTTTTTGTGCTGCAGTGTGTTCTCGCTCTTTTGAATAGAGTCTGCACGCAACTGATTTTGTGTGTTGTTGGGTTGTTGCTATTGTAGTTGCTGATTTGGTCAGTGTGTGTTGGCTTCCTGTACACTTGGGTTTCCAGCTTTCCGTCATTTTCCCTGCTGACTATAACATCCAGGATTGGTAGTTGGTTTTTTGACTCCTTCTCCATTGTGAATTTGATGTCATTGAGAAGGTTGTTGATCAAACTGTGGGTGTTTTCTATATCATCCTTTTTAATGATGACAAAAGTGTCGTCTACATAACGAATCCAAATTTTTGGTTGGATCACAGGTGGAATAATGGCTTCCAGTCTCTGCATCACTGCTTCTGCTACAAATATTCTCCATCATTTCAAGATCATTCGAGCGTGACAGCCATACTCTGTTCGAAGATGGGAAGACGTTTTCAAACGGCAAGTTTCCACGAAAGAACAACTATTCTTTCTCCATGAGTGCCTACGTCAGCATGTTCCGCCGAAGAGTGTTAGATATAAACCACCGATTAACTGCCCAATGAGACGGAAAATAGCTGAACAAAAAGGAAGGCGAATAGTACAATTAATGATCACAGATGCACACCACCGGATCCGAAAATACCAATCAGTGATTAACAATCAGAAAAGAAAACTAGAAAGCATACTCACGATGCAACATGTGACAACATTGACAACTGCAATTGAAAAATCAAGTAGACGATACAAAGAACAACGAAGAAAAGTCTTCAGAAAAAGGCTACTAAAAATCTCAGAAGCACCTACAACCGAAGAAGCATATGACTGCGTTATCAACTTATCAAAACAACCACTAACGGAAATGGAAGAACTTCTCCTTCAAAAAGGATTGAATTACAATACAAGAGATGCCTCAAAACCAGAATTCTTTGCGGCATTAGAATCCTCACTTAAAATATCAGGATTAAATGAGGTCACTCAGCAAGAAATACGGCAAACAATCGTACCCTTACCAGGCAGAAGAGACATCATGCTTAAATGAATACTCAAGAACAGAAAATAATAAAAAGACTGAAAAATAGGAAATATATCGTTATAGTTCCAGCAGACAAAGGACGCACTACAGTAGTCATGGACAAAGAAGACTATATCAAGAAGGCAGAGGAATTACTCGAGACGAAAATGTGTATCAACCACTTGAAACCAACCCAATCCAAAAGTTCGACAACCAGATCAATAAAACCTTGAACAAACTCTTCAAAGCAGAAGAGATAACAAAGTAAGACAAATGGCGTATGAAATCAAATGGACGTATCCTTCCTCGATTTTACGGCAAACCAAAACCACACGAACCCGATATCCCTCTACGACCAATAGTCTCACTTCCGGGAACCCCAACACACAACATATCAAGAGAAATTTCGAGAAAACTCAAACACCTCGTTCAATCATGTGGACATTCCATCAAGTCACCAACAGAATTCTTAGAAAAGATCCAAAATATTACCATAGAAAACGATGAATTAATGATATTCTTCTATGTTACAGCACTAAACACACCAATCGAAAATAAATTGGCCAAGGAAACGATATCCCTCCTGATCAATGAAGACAAAAACATTTCAGAACGCATAAAACTCAAATGTTCAAGTCTGATGGAACTCATCGACCTTTGCATGACAACATACTTCCAGTTCAAAAATGAGGTATATACAAACAGATGAAAGGAACTCCAATAGGATTACCGATATCCCGATTAATAGCAGAAGCAGTGATGCAGAGACTGGAAGCCATTATTCCACCTGTGATCCAACCAAAAATTTGGATTCGTTATGTAGACGACACTTTTGTCATCATTAAAAAGGATGATATAGAAAACACCCACAGTTTGATCAACAACCTTCTCAATGACATCAAATTCACAATGGAGAAGGAGTCAAAAAACCAACTACCAATCCTGGATGTTATAGTCAGCAGGGAAAATGACGGAAAGCTGGAAACCCAAGTGTACAGGAAGCCAACACACACTGACCAAATCAGCAACTACAATAGCAACAACCCAACAACACACAAAATCAGTTGCGTGCAGACTCTATTCAAAAGAGCGAGAACACACTGCAGCACAAAAACTTCACGGAGAAACGAAGAAAATTACCTGATGTCTACCCTAAAGAAGAACGGCTACCCACGAAACTCTATCAGAAGATGCCTATCCCGTGCATCACCAACTACAAAGTCATCGACAGAAATCAACAAACGCATCGTCCTACCATACATAAAGAATATATCAGAAATCACAACAAGATCGCTGAGACCACCTGGAATTGGTGTGGCTCATAAACCAACAAATTCCCTCCAAACACCATTATGCAGACCAAAGGATGCAACAAGCAAAGAAGACAAACCGAATATCATTTACAAAATCAACTGCAATAGCTGTAGTCAGCACTGCATCGGACAAAGCGGCCGCCCTCTTCACCTTCGTCTACATGAACACTAATTGGCTATTAAACGTCACATACGACATTTCATCACTCATTTCAATGCACGTGGATAATTATGGACATGAATTCAATTTCGACAATGTAGAAATTTTGGACAGAGGAAACACAATGAAGATCAGAGAATTCCTAGAAGCTTGGCATTCAGGTCAGTCAGCAATCAATAGATGTATAGACATAGACCCGATCTACCAACCAATAAGAAAAATGATAAATGATAGAAAGGTCAGAGGTGAAGCAGAGGAACAGCCAACAGGAAAGTCTATACAATCAATGACACAACAATCGAAGGAAACAACCAATCACAGACCACATCGTCAGAGCAAGCTACTAAATCACTCACGGAGAGATATTGACAGCTCACTTCATACTGAAGTTAGTGCTGATGATGTCGTCTAGCAAGGCGATGAAAGCTTCACGATTAAACAACTCAGCTCAGAGAACACAATACAACCAGGACATATATTATTCTATAGGACTATATGTCCTCTATTTGTCTTTCTTTCCCTATTTCTCTAATTCATCTGATAGGGCTACTTTCTGACGTAATTCATTTCACTGATGTAGGTGAATGCCTTTGGTAAATCGATTGAGTTGTTATAGGGGGTCCATTAGGGCCATTATTAGCAGATGTCAATAGGTTACATAGTGAACTGAAGGCTTAAGATTTAATCAGTAATGTCACATTCTATATAAGGTATGTTGATGACATTGTAGTGTGTGTGACGCAGATAAAAATGCCCTAGGTTTGTTGGAAAGACTTAAAACTGTACAACGTTTTATCAGACTGACATGTGAGGAAGAAAATAACCACCAACTTGCATTTCTTGATATGCTGTTGTGTCACAGTAAAGACAGTTCTATCAGGCGACCAATTTAAAGAAAGCCTTTTCGGATGGGGCGGTTGTTAAGGTTCTACAGCTTATGTACAGTGAAATGTAGGAGAGGATTAGCAATATGCATATTTATTAGGACCCAATGTATTTGAACATCTCATAAAATGGATGATGAGAGCCAATTTCTGACAGATACACATATGGAAAAGTGATTGCCATTACAGTTTCTGAACCGTTGTCGGTAACAGGTAACCCTGAACATTATAATAATGGATAGTGGCTAGCAGTGGGATCCAGGATGCACATTTCGTCCAATTTAGGACTCGCCAGCTGCATGTACCTGCTGCCTGATGGGTAGGACGTCCCCTCGATGGTCTAGTGGACAACTCTGGCGTTTGGAGCGATCGGTCCAGAGTTCGAATCCTGGAGAGAACAAAATCATTCTGAGAGGCAAGTACCTTCAGCTGATAAGTCCCAAATAGGACGAAATGTGCATCTTGAAATTCAGTGATAGCCACTATTTATCATTACTATATAATTGAAAACACGGGCAATATCGAGGGACCCACGCGGGAGCCCATATGCCGAAAGAAACCGATCAGTTTGTTCTGATCAACGACGGTATAATAGAAGCAATAACATATGTAACCCCAAAGCCTATAATTTTATTTGGCCCCGGGGAAGGATATATTTATTAATGTACCATACAGAGGGTAGGCGATTAGTATGATATTGAAACAGAGATTGAAATCTGTTATCTGTAAAAAATACTATGCAGCTCAGCTTATCATTGCTAAGACAACAAAACACCTGCTTCGCCTGAATCATCAACCTTGCATAAATGATTATGTCACATCTTATATACCTGAATGGCTTGAAAAACAATTTAGCAAACAAACTCCGATCAGTGCAGGTGACACGCATTCATCTCAACCCGTACCAAAACATATTGTCAAGATTAATCATAATATTAGTGTGAGATATTTAAGATATTATATTGGAGTCAGGGGTGCATGCTGAGATTTCCTGAAGAGTTAGTTATTCGTAAACTTAATTCCCCGTTATGTACAGAAACAATTTGTTGTTTCACTTAATTCACCATATTAATCCTTATCCGATTATATCACCAAGACTAGTGTCACAACCTTTTCATATTCACTATAGTTGACCCTTCTTTTAGTTTTTTCATTTTCATATATAGACTGGCTTGATAAGTAAACATGTCATCAAAGTGTTCGAAACACATTGTGCGAATACATCACATTTTGCAGATAATCTTTGTCTTCTAATAATATTATTGAAACACATAAACCTTACTGGTTCGACAGTCTATGGCATTTCGTTAGGTGCACTATTTTTTGATGCGTTTTGTTAATAGACTTTGGCCATTGCTGAGCTATAAGCACCAGATAGCTACATTAGACTGACTGGTTGCCAACCCAGTTATACAATCCAGTCTTCAGAGAGGCACTTGTGGTCTGTAAACCTTGATTTTTAGGTTTTTAATTTCAAAACCATGACGCGAGTTCAATTCATCAAATGAATATGAGTTTCCAAAAGACTGTGGATGTACATCGCTGATGAGGTCCGGAAAGCATGAAACACTGGTGCGGGGCTTCCTACCGATTTATTTGCAACATCTAACCCGAAGTGTCTTTAACTGAATAAAGAATATGTGCGAAGAAATATTTCTTTCCAATCAGTTTCTCACAGATAGCTCTACACAAATTTATAACATTCTGAAATTACATAACTCCATAGCAGTCTAGTGGCGATATTTGCTTCATAATAAGTTATCAGTCTCAAAGTATCAAGGAAGTTATAATTAATTATGTGATGAAAAGTGTGGCTAAAGTATAGAATAACCATATGGCAAAATGTGTGAAGTTTTAAACAGATTGTTGAGTAGTCGGTAGTTTGTACAATAACTGCTAACACGAAGAGAAGACACAGCGTATTATTACACCAACCAGCCCCTTGTTGACGATAATTAGAGACAAGAAGGTGAAGAGCAAGGTGATTAAAACTGTAGTAATAATAATAATGACTAAATAAATTACCATAGTAAATATCCAGGCAATATGAAGGTATTCAATTAGAAGCCCATGTGGTAACGGACGTCAAACAATTCGATCCTGTATGAAAAAGGAGAGTTGCAAGTCCTTCAAAAAATAGTTATGATAATAATTGCTAGCGTTTTAGGATTAATGAGTGGGAGGATGATGCATTTTACAGATAAGTTATACAGATGCCCAAGTTCAGACTTGTTGGAATTTCGTCGAAAGACGCACATTCGGCTTGTTCGAGTGGATTCTGATGACTTTTGCTCCATATAAAAGACGAACACGTAGAAGGTGGGTGAGAGTAGAAAAAAAGGTGTCAACTTTTAAGGCTTTGTGAATATTAACTCAGTGATCACTGTCAACCAGATGAGGAAATATTGAGCGCCGTACTGAACTTGTTTGCCCCTTACTTTATCAGACGGATGATGTTTGATAATTTGACAACAAACTCAACTGTACACCCAAAATAAGTAGCTTCAAAGAAGCAGTTAAACTAGAAAATGTACATAGAGAGGGAATTAAGGTATTCTGTCTTTGGTTCACGAAGTATTCTTCGACTGACTGTAGAGTGCACAGCATACCTTAGCTGCATAAAAAGGTCTCCTTATGGTTTTCCTTAATTTCTGTGTCACAATTCCCTTGGTGATTTCACCCTAAAACTGTTGTTATAAGAATGGAGGTTTCTTGGAAGCTGGAGGTACTCTGGTTTTCAAATCATATTTGTCAATATTTTTAACTAGAAACGTTTCTGGATATTGACTGCTACAGGGTAGGCCACAGAAAATTTGAAGTTATTCGTGTGAATAGATAAGTCTTGTTCAATGGACGAAACATGTGACTAAATTTTGTTTATGAAACTCAAAAAATGAGTGTATTGACCGGTTTACACTGGTTTCCGACATACACTGCTTTTTATAATTCCGTGCATCTTCCTTGCCAACCGGATTTCCAAGAAGGTGATGCTATCGTCACTATCTCTCTCATTCGTGTAGGTTATCACTGGATGTACGCTATTAAATTTATCCCGTATAATGCTCGTATCATCCTTCTTCTCCAGAATCAGAAATGTACCACTTTAGTGACGATAGTAAAATTTTCACTTTCTTATCATGCTCTCCAAAGGGTTTTTTTCAACTTTACTAGTAGAAAATCCGTTAAAATTGGGCCTAGTGGTGACCCTATAGCAGCCTGTAGAATTCTTTATTGAAGAGGAAGTATACATTCATTGTACATCTTAAGACAAGTTCTTTCAAGTTAGATGTCATTTAAATGAATAAATTACAAGAAAGTTATTTTTTAACCAGCTGGAATAACAGAACAACTGATTTCTTTTGGTCGTTAAAGTCCTGAAGCCAATATATCTTCAAAAACTCCCAATAAAATTACATCTCGTTGCACACTAGTGACTTTACTTCAAGACACTTGTCCCCAAGTTCAGTTGAGAAGGCGTGACGTGTGAAGTCAAACAAGTTTGAAATAAGGTGGATAATCACCGATGACACTGAATGATGGTTTCTCCACATCCCAGACTGACAGAAGTAAGGAAAAGTGAACTATCAGATTCTAACCAAATGGCTGAATGGCGAAGAGCTCGCTATGAGACCTGATGGTGGTAGGCTTGATCCAACTTGGGATCATGAATGAAAACTCCTGAGAAGTCCAGTACAAGGACAAAATATTTTGAAACTTTAAGTTTCATTTTTTCTATTTCAATACCATTCACATACAACAGAATTTAGAACATTTGGCATCTACTATGAGGCTTATTCCATACTTTCATTCACAAATCAGATTAAGCTGTGAAAAAATTTAGTTTTATCTGTCAAACTCGACTTGATGTAAAGAAATTTGTTGATAAATGTGTAAATCCTGACTGCCACACTTTTTTCAGTGAACAGCTGTCATCATGAACATTTCGTTTCTTCAAGTTCAGTTAGTTTAACTGTTCGGGACCACCGGGTGGTCACTGGTTCGAATCCGGTAGCGGTACAGATTTTCGTCCCACCTTCTGTCATCACCCAGTATAATAGAAGTGATGTCAAATTCTGGTGGTCAGAACAATTTAGCAAACTAATCTGATTTTGCTCAGACCCCTTAAGCTTACGTTTAACCTAGTATGTATTAAATAACCGCTTGGTGTTTATTTTACGCTTTACAGTTACTGAGACCGATGGGTCAGAGTGCTGGTTTTCTAATTATTCACTTTTTCGAGTAGTATATTTCACCAGTCTTTCAAAATTTTGCTTAAAATACGCAGTGTTAAATAAATGATCTCTAATGGAAACCTTAGCTTAATCGTAGCTTGGTATTGGAAGTACGAAAATATCGCTCTAATGTTACTTCCTCATCTTAAATGGTATTTTACCAAATAATAAAATTTGCAGTGGGACCTCCTATTAGTATGATGCTGCAGTTTTAAAACTTAGAAGTTAGAGTATCGTTCAAACACGACAGATGCTGAGTTAACTTAATGGTGTTCTTTATAAAGCTGCTTATCCCGAGATCTTAGTTGTGTCTGACACTAAGAAATCTATGCCGAAAGTTTAGTTTAACGTCAATTTCCTCCAGGTAATCAAACTGTGTTTCCTTTATGAAGGCGGAACCATTTCTTAGCACACTAGTTGTTACTACTTCAACTGAAGTCGGCGAGCATACAATCAGTAAAAAGTTTCAAGAGGGTTCTGATAAATAGACGAATAATTCACATATAAATTTGGTGGTTGAAAACTATTAAAGATGGAAGGGGGGTAAGGACCTAGATTTCATCTTCTTATGAAGTCTTAAGAAAAGTATATCGACAGATTTTTAGGAAATTGACTCTGTCTCCGAGATCTAAATTCAGTTCACTGTGTTACAATTGTAAATGTCTCCATGGCAGTATTCAAGAGGTTACTAAATTCTTATAAAACTAAAGAGAAAACACAGTAAAAACATTTCTCTTAGATTAGTGAACATTGTTCAGACTTGATTTACAGAATAAGATTAGTACTTAGAACTGGATGAAGTAGTTTTTATTATTTTTCACTGACCAATCATCTTAGACTAAGAACTCAACTGTTTCCTCTGGTGGTCACAAAGCAGCATATCTAAAGTATTTGTTCTAAGCTTGTTTTCAACAGATAAGGATTGTGCGATTCCGAAAACTGTTCTAAAACTTACAGTAAAGTAAGTCTCACAGGACGGAGTGGAATGATAACTGATACCAACAGTGGTAATCGTTCTTTCCTTTTAAAAGGAGCACAATAATAAGGAATGTGTTCATCTTTCGTGCTCCAAAATGACAAGGAAAATCATTTACTGAAAATAAAAATGCTCACTAATCATTTAATAAAACATCAGAGTGAAAGGGGCGTATTAAGTTAGTTGACCTTATAGAATCAGAAATTACCAAAAATGGTGTAAAGATGTATATTATTCCAGCATTTTTATCATTAATTTGGTAATCAACAATAATTTTGCAACTTGTGTTTAGTTCAGAAAACTCTTCACTATTTCTTATTATCAATAATCAATAGCAAGACAAATTACCTATATAAATTTTATTAATTGACAAAAATTTCTTTTCTCCATTCTTCGATAATCTCAGTGACCCAGTTTACAAAGGAAGTGGATTGAATGTGAAGGCTCATGTTCTCTTCAGGTGGTTTCAGTGTTTCCTGAGATTTCTGAATTTCTTAGACATTATTAAAAGTATAATGTTCACCAGATTTGAAAAGAACAACTTTTCTGAGGGTAACAGGCAATCAACGTTTAAAATTTTGATGTATATTCTATTTGACTCCTAAGAAAACGATCAAAGTTTTTGTTGTTTCAATGATCATAATACATATTGTCAAAATGAATCCATGTTATATGTACATTACCGGAAATTCAACAAAATACACATTCTAAACTCAAGTTAATAGAATTTATCATCTCAGTAGATCTGTGGCTGATCATACTCACTCACACACATGAAAACATATGCACTTACTTGGAGTCAGATGTTTCACAATGTGAGTAAAGAACGAATCAAATTTCAGGTGACTCAATGTTTTTCACAGTTTTTCAATATACTTTGCATATATATATATATATATATATATATATATAAAGAGAAAAATAGTCAGAGTTCATCCTAACAAAGTTCTTACATTATATACTGCAACAGTTTAAATAAAGACGAAAGGACTGATGATTTAGTTTTAATTAACTGACTTCTTCAAGTGCATTTAGTTTTATCAAATCATGGATATTCCATTCGAAAATATTTTACTTCTTCTATTCGCAAAAGCACTCCAGTGAACATTTTTCATGTAAAAATGACTGATACAGTTTACATAACCATCCCGTCTACACTTGATAAAATTATACAAAATGAACCAAATGAGAACACTATGAGTTGTATTATTAACAAAAGGAATGATGACAATGATATTATAAACAAATTTCATACTACTGTTGACCAGATAATAAGAAGTGATACTAGTAAAAAGGAAGAACTACCTCAACTACCAACAGTGATTAAAACAAAGAAGAAAAAGTTTAGCATACTCCGTTTTAAACAATTGAAACTTAAAAGTGATCTCATTGGTGTACATCTTAACGGACGAAGTCGACAGATTAGTGAAAAAGATGGAGAAATTAATGACAAGAATACTACTACAGAAAAAGCACGCGATAAGTGGAATAAGAAAATAGACTTTTTGTTATCTGTAATTGGATTTGCTGTTGACCTAGCAAATGTATGGCGTTTTCCATATTTATGTTATAAAAATGGTGGAGGTAAGCAGTCAGTTTTATGATGTTTCTCATCTGCTTATTTCGGTGCTATTATATGATCCTCACATTGTGATATTATTCTTTCCTGTTGCTTTCCTACGAGTAATTGGGAAACTTGTTGAGTATGGTGCATAATCCTCCATTCGGATGTTTAAAGGATATTACTTTGCGCTTATATTCAAGCGAAATATCCTGACGGTTTTATTTACAGTCAGTCGAGTTTTGTACTTAACACATCTAATGAAATTGCAAAAATTGGCCTAGTAATAACTTTTAGTTTTAACTACATTAACAACATTTAGATATTCAGTGGAGATTTGACCCTTCCTAGGATATACTCTAAGATATCCTATTCAAATAGGAAAACGTGCGTCTTATCACTTGTGCCAAGGGTACCAGATAGATCTTTCTCGACCAGTATTTTCAACGTCAAGTAATCAGTTACATACGGTTAGTTGACCTGTAATGTAGTGCTAACAAGTGTCCAAAGAGTGTGCTTAGGCAGATTTAAAGCACACATTAACATTGAAGTAAAGCTTGAGCTCTGTGGTAGATTGTAATTCCCTTCTAGTCTGATTATTAGACATGTCACTACAGGAAACAGTGAAACCTGATATGATTATAGACAATAAATTATGACTGGAAGGTTATCTGGTAAATAATAGTGTTTCATTTTGTAACACTTCTAATGAACAAAGTCAAATGGCAGAGAAGTACTTCTTTTGGACAAGGCTGGAGGTGCTAGATTTGTAAAATAAAACATTATCACTCATTTCACAGATACACACTGGCCAAACTAACCTAAAATTTCAATGACTGAAAAGAAATCACATATAAACGCACTTTAATCATAAAATATTGACCGGTGGCATAACATGTACTGTAAATAAAGTGACTCCAAAGTTTCTAAACAAAAACCACCATAAGCTGTATATCTGTCACAGATGTTTTATTATTATTATTATTAGTTTTCCCTTGGGTTCCTAGTGGAACATGGTGCTTCAGTAGGACGCCTCTAGCATTCTTTTGAACCTGGCTCCACGACAGCCCACAAGCTCTCATTTCTTCCTCACGCCATCTCCTCCATGTCACCCTCGACTCAGACGCCCAACTTGCCGCTTCCCATCTGGATTCCACTTGAGTATCTGGTGCGTGATGTCCCCGAATGGTCTTCTCAGTGCATGCCCAATCCATCTCCACTTCCTTCTGCAAATTTGTTGAGCGATAGGTTCTTGGTTGGTTCGTTGCCAATCAGGCCAGAGTTCCTTTTTGCTTATTCTTTCTGGCCATCTGAGCTTCAGTATCGAGCCAGCGTAGGCAGTTGTTGATGAATGTCTGTAGTTTGTTGGAAATGCTTTTCGTGACACGCCAAGTTTCTGAACCATCACATAGAAGCACTGACTTGACTGAACTGGCGTTGAAAATCCGGATCTGGTTCACGCTTTATGCTGAGTGTAATGCAGTAGATTTCCACACTGGTTTCAAATTAATGCAGGAAGGCTTGTCTTGTCGTCTTTCGGATCCTGGCTTTGACGTCTTCGTCTGTGGCGCCGCCTGTAGTCGAAACGATGCTACCCTGCCTAGATAGGTGAAAGAGGCTACTTCCTTTAATTTTCTGCCGTTGATGGTGATTGGAGCTTGTTGTTGGTGTTGGTTGGGTATCATCTTCACCTCTATCTTCTCTACGTTCACTTAAAGTCCTGTCTTCGCTGCCTCAGCTGTCAACTTGTTAGTTTTTGCCTGTAGATCCTCGAGTTTGTGCAACATTAGACACAAGTTATCGGTAGTTGGATTGATTTTACGGGGTAGAATTGATAGACCTATGCCCAACCTTCCCTCTTTACCCGGGCTTAGAACCGGCTAGTAACTAATGAACTTTTTAACCAGGTGAGGTTCACTGATGTTTTGTATATCACTAAATAGACGGTTGAGAAATCATACAGTAGGATGAGAATAATAAGAAAGGGAACAACTAATACTAGCTAGTACATTATGTAGCATGCAAAGAAGTGACAGCCATAAGAATGAGATCAGTTTAGTGAATCTAAATAAGTAGGTGAGTAAGAATTAAACTGTACGACTAAAATGAAAAAAAAATATTAGAATGTACTGACCACGATAGGAAGAGACGGATGATGCTCTCTTTGTTAACTTGTAGATTGAGTTGAAATTGCTTGTAATAATTTCTTTTATAAAGCGTAGTAGTCAAGGTATTTTTTTGCACATTTAGTATTTTAAGAGCACTAGAAGTATCAAAGTGGTATTCTGTGTTTACAAGATGTCTAATAATCGCACAGGTCGGAAACCTACTTCTCCTAAGCACAATGTTTCCGAGTTATGATCGGGCAAACAAACAGAAACTTTCCTTGCACTTCTCACAATGTTTCTGTATGTAAATTGATGGAAGCAATAGGGGGTGATGGTGTGGACAGAATGCTTACACAGTCTTGTCAGGTTGAGTTAGCAAACAGTATCATATACTGAAACAAGTTTGGATTCAGACAAACCACTTACTACAAATCTAGTCCTTCTCACTACTTTTGGTTCATTGAATGAGCCGAATGTATGAAATATTACTTTTCCATAGATTTTAAGCCCACTCTTTGCAAAAAACTGAGTGCTGTGCTGGTAATTACTAGATAACAATTAAAAATAAACTAGAAGACGTATTCGGATCTCTACAATGTTTTATAGCTGCATAACTACTATTGGCTAGTAGTAATAATCAGTTAAGAATTCAATGAACGCGTCACTAATCATATAGGTAACGAATAAAGCTTCATATGTCATGTAATTTTCAAAGCAGTTAAAAATTATTATATTTGAATCTAGCAATAATAATCCTATATCAGACTGTTTATTTGATATTACGCATGGTGATACAGTATTTTTTACTGGATGACATTTTCAGCAGAATTTATTGCTTATACTAATTTCAAAGTAATCATTAGACTTTCAAACTTCCTTTATATAATCCGATAGTTCTTCTTTCGTTTGCTTTTAGTTTGGTTATTAGAAACTTCACACAGTGAAACAGTATCATTTACTGGATAACGTTTCGGAAATAATTTATTTTCAGCATTCATATCAGGTACCCCCCCCATCCCTGCAAACATATTCATAGATAGTCGTGAACGGATGAACCTTCAAATATTTAGTCCTACTCCAAAATATGGTTCCGTTATGTAGATGATACGTTTACAGTGCTAAAATCGGGACATATCAATCATATCAATAAATTCAGTAGCGAATGCAGTCTAATTTACCTGTGACTTAGAAAGTGATGAAGGTGAGCTAACATTGCTCGATTGCAAGATTAAAAGAACACAAGATGGAAGTTTAGAGACTAGTGTCTAAAGGAAACCTACCCATTTGAATAGCTACTAGACTTCATATCATCTCACTCCATCTCACTTGAAATAGACTTAGTTAAATGTCTATGTGACAGGGCGGAAAAGCTTGATAGTAGACCAGAAAATCTACAGATTCAGATTTCAGATTTGTTGTTTGAGGAATAGGTGGCTGGGAGCCTCTAGTAGATTTTTGTACTTGTCCAATCCCCTTTTGAACAAGCCAGTTGATGATGTGGACACCGCTTCTTCTAGAAGTTGGTTCCAGGCGTTGATTACTCGACGCGAGAACCAGTACTCTGCGGAGACCATGTTTGTTCTTTGCTTTTGTAGTCTCCTACTATTTCCTCTGAGGTGTTCCGACCTAGTGTGAAGGAAAAGAGGAGATAGATCAGGCCCGAAGTCATTTTTTTAGAATCCTGTATAGCATGATTAGGCTCCCCTCTGTCTACGATAGGACAAAGTGAAGAGGTTCAGCTCCTTAAGTCGGCCTTCATAGGTGAGGCCAGCCATCGTAAAGATCATACGAGTAGCTGCCTTCTGAATCCTCTCTAGAATGTCCGCGTCACTTTTCAGACAAGGACTAACACCCTGTTCAGTTTTATAATTTAGACCTAACTAAGGATGTTTATAAGATGGTGAATATGCCACCACTTATTTTCGTAATCGTTCTACATAATTCCCAGAGAGTCCTAAAACTCCGAGCTACTACCGATTGACAGTGAGCCGTGGTTTTCAAGTTATAACTCACCATGACTCCTAGGTTATTGTGGACCAGTACCGACGGTAAAGGAGTCTCATCAATATCGCGGGTATTGCTGCTCATGTGTGCCCCAACTGCATGCTCACACATTTACCTGCGTTGATAGGCCTCAGACACTTCTCTGACGGGGTAAACAAGCTGTTCAGGTCTGCCTAAAGCGCCCGCATATCCTCATGGTTCCCAATTCCCCGCCAGAATTTTACATCATCAGCGTGGAGAACCATAGGGGATTCCGCGATATTTGGCAGCTCATTTATGTATAGAAGAAACAGTAGGGGGCCTAGGACTGTGCCTTGTGGTACTCCACTCTCTAGCGACTTCTAAGTGGAAAGTTGAGAATTGATCCTAACTCTTTGTCTCCAACCAACAAGAAAGTCTCTTATCCATGGGAGCAGACTGCCAGTGATTCCGAAACTTCACACTTTCCAGAGCAACCTGGAATGAGGTACTTTGTCGAACGCCTTACTAAAGTTAATGAAAATGACATCTAAAGGTGTCTTATCATCTTTTGACTTAACCCAACTTTCCCTAAGTGTAAGGAGGTTCATCAAGCAAGAGAAATTTCTACTAAAACTGCTGTGAACGAGACAATACAGTGTTACTCCCTAGGTGGACTGTGATGACTTTCTTGATTACTCTTTCTAGGATTTTCACTACAGTACTAGTCAAACTTATCGGTCTGTAATTTGGTGGGAGCTGCCTAGAATCTGCAGCTCATCCGGTCCCGTTGATTCTTCTACATTCAGAGTACTTAATTTCCGAAATATATCATTGCGATCGACATCCGCATAGTTTATTCTGTTGGATATCAATGCATCTACTGTTGGATAAGTGTCCACAGAAGATTCCTGTGTGAAGGCCTCAGCAAAATATCCAGCCATTGCTTCTGCTTTTCCCCTTTCATCCCCAATCAAACAGTCATTTTCTTTCCCATTGATTAACGTGGGTATACAACGACACGTCTTATTTCTACAACTCATATAGGATAATAACCTCTTCGGATGTTGCAATGAAGCCTGGGCACACGTGTTTCAAAGCATATTCAAGACCGGTGGATAGTAACGATACATTTATTGCGGGCTTTTTGTAATGCTTCACCACTTCGGATTTACCGAGGTATGTGGCAAGACTCCAACACTTCTTCTTACGTCGTTGCAAGATTCGGATTTCGTGGTTTGTCCAGAGAGGACGGTGTTTCCGCCCCCTCAGGACAGTCCACGGAATGAACGGTTGGGTCACTCGTGCATATAACAGTTTGAAAGAGCACCACGCACCTTCAACTGAGGCTTCTGGATTGACTGTCCAGTCCTCCGAAGAGACTGCCAGGCTAATAGCTCCCATATTTGCTTTCCATATGTTGGGTCTAGTTGGAGCATTGGCCTGGTACAAGACGTCTGTTGTGAATCTGAAGATGAGTACAGCGTGATCACTTTCATCAAGAAGTGCTAGGTGCCGGATGAAGCATACATCATCTGTATGTGAGAATACTAAGTCTAGAACTGATGGAGAATGCTGACGATCATATCTGGTTGGTGTCCTAATGTGCTGTATGAGGGCTAAGGAAATTGATGTTTCCACTAACCGCTGGTCAAACGAATTACGTGGTGCTTTTGTTGTTAGTCTATCCCAGTCAACTGATGGTGCGCTGAAGTCTCCTACAACTAGACGTCGGCATACATTTGTCTAGAGAGTCAGCTTACTCAGAAGGAAGTCTGCTACTCACAATCAGGGCTTCGATGTATTACGATTACGTTAACATCTTGCCCCTTGCATTTTAGTCGGCAGCGCAGCATTTCACATGTCCCACTTTCATGTGCAACTGTTTCTACGGCTTTTACAGTTAAGTTATTCTTAACGTAAAGTATGACACAACCACCTTCGCGTGCTAACCTATTTCTTCTAAAAGGAATGAATCGTCGTGTGTTTCAAAGTCACTGATCCAAGAAGAGAACCAAGTTTCTGAGATAGCAATGATGTCTGGGCTTTCGTTGCTTATTACACTACTAAGCTCACTCCACTTGTTTAAAAGACTACGTGCATTTGTGTACAAGACAACGAAACTACTTAAATGAGTTTCTGTCCTATCCATAGAGGCTTCGGCATCATTTACTGCCGAAACCTCACTACACAAAAACCCACTACTTTCAGATCTCGCTCTCAAGCTGCTAATCCGGGTTTTAGTTCTGCTTCTGCTTCTCGTTTTTGATTCGATCAGCAAGAGCCAGATCCTTTCGCACGAACACTGTAGGTACCTGAAGTCTGTGAGCATTCTTCAGAATCTGGTTCCTCTCATCTGCTGACTTGAACACGACTTTAAGTAGCCCAAAATTATTTTCAGTAATGACTGCCTCCTGTTTTCCTACTCTATATATCTTGAGTAGAGTGCCCGATGGCATGTTTTCTGTTAGAAGCTGGCTTATCAAACTTTGCACCTTCCCAAGATAATGTTCGAAACGTTTACGTGGTTCTGGGTCTCTACTTTCTTCCACTCTGTGTAAAATCACGGACCTCTCAAGGATCTCTACTTTGTCTTTGTTATGTGGAGTGATGATAGCTGGCTCGGTTACGCTATTAGCTTCTTAGCATGCCGTTTAGGCTTGGTTACTTACCGTTTTTGAAAACCGGGTATGCAAGGTTTACTAAAGCTCAGTCCAGTGACCTTGACACTGAGAGTCTCAGAAAGGACTTGCTTCCCATTCTGTGTGACTTTCGTTAATGACTGGGTCGCCGAACTGGGTATGACCTGCTGTCTGCATGGTCCTGTCGTTGGAACTGAGAACTCTTCACTCCTGTTTCTTTCATCTGAAGTAGACCTAGTCTTACGGTCAGCAGTTTTCAGACTGGATCTGCCAGCTCTGAGGATGCGAGATCCAGAAGATATTTGCTTCACCCTGCTTGGTGTATTTACTTCCAGGTTGCTGTCAGCAAACCTAGTAGGTAGTCTACTTGCCCGACTTACAGCTTGTAGAAGCATTACGAAGAACTCTCAATAAGGCTGAGATTAAAGTAGCATTCGAATCAAGAAACTCCGTTAGAAACAAGCCTTGTAGGTTAAAAAATCTCACTAATACAATTACTGAAAATAATCTGGTTCACCAAATCCCTTGCAATAGTTGCAAGGTCGAATACATAGGTCAAAGCAGTCGACCAGGGTCGATTAGAATAACAGAGCATAAAAGCTTAGTCAAATCAAGATTAGTAGATCCTAATAAGATAAGAAATTCAGAGAAAAGCTTGGCAATAGCTATGCACGCAATTACACATCACACAGTAGGGTGGGATAGGGCGACAGTGTTGAAAACTAACTTAGTTGGGTGGAGAGAGAGGTTAATAACCGAATCTTTGTTAATCGGATCAACACCAACTACATCCAATCGAAATGATTCTGCACCTGTCCCAGATATATGGGAAATGCTACCACCCTTGTCATCACAGAGAAGGTGAGAAAATTAGGAATATGTAAACTGTGTTTCTAAGTTGTGGAGCTACCTGGTATGAAAATGGACAACAAATTGTGTCCGAAACGTGATCCAGTAAATGCTACTGTTTCACTGTGTGACATTTCTAATACACGGACTAAAATGGAATTACAATCGAACACAGTCCCCAAGGTTTACTCCTATGTCTTCCTTCGTTTATTTTAATGGTAATTACAATTTTCTAAATATCTGAAGTGTATTCTACCCCACAGTATGCTTATGAGTCAGTGTATACAGAGCGTTGACCGTGTTATTTTACAAATTATTGTTCTTAGTACGGTCTTCCATCCCACTTTTCGCTACATTTTTCTAATCAACAATCCTCACTGTCCCCAATCGGCTGATTTGATCTATATACTTGACTTCAAAATCATTACATGGTTTTTAATAGATTAGGTTATTTTTGCTGAAATATCTCTACTGAATCTTTAAACCTACAAATTTGCTCTGAGTTTATGGGTTTAAAAACCACTGTAATCACAAGACTGTCAAGAATTCTATGTAAAATTTCCAGGCTGCTTTCTTCATATGGCAACATTACAGAGGAGACGAATTTCCTCTTAGGTATATGGCAATTGTCATTAATATTATTCCTCTTTCTTTTGGAAGGGCTTATAAACTTTTAATAAATTCCTTTGGGTACTTATCAAGTGGTAGTATCTTTTTATTGTGTTTCAATTCGTTATTCAGGTTTCTGATGTGTTGATCACACTCCTAATCGGTTACATAGACATTTCATGAAGTTTATCTTGAAAGATATGAGATAAGATTTTCTGGAAACCAAGTATTTCTTTGAATGTACTGATTTCCTATAAGCATTGATATCTAAGTTTTCACACACACGTCCTTCCCCTTTTTCATTTTCTAATTCATAAGTGGATTAAAATGTATCTACTAACAAGTTATTGTGTGTAAAGAAACACTAGATATGTTCCTATTTCGATACCACAAATGTGCCATCTCTTTATCTGCACCATAACTGTGGGGTGGGGCGAGATATTCCTAATGTCTTTTTACCCAGCTGTGTGCGAAATGTCTGCTACGATCGACTACATTGGAGATCCCATCGCTACTCCTTCTGTTTGTTTGTAGATTTTATCAGCACAAGTAATTTGTTTGATGTAGCATTACTATCTAGCTGGTCACACAAGAGACTCATACTTATTTTACAAAATTTTGTTTTCAAATGAGCCTGATTCAGGGCAAATGAAAGTGTTGGTTTTGGCATTTTAACCGACTCCATCCTTAAGAAATTAAATTACTTTTTGAATTCACGCAAATGATAATGCAATATTAATATTTTTCAGTATAAACAACCCAATGGAAAATTATACATCGACGTTTTGAAAACAAAATATTATTAATCTCCTAAAAATTACCTACTGTTTCACAAAAATGAGTTTGGATACACTGTATTGTTGAGACTCAAGCTTTATCCGTTTTTCTTCACGAGCTTTTTATTACTATGTGTGTTTTAATTCCCAATGTTATGAAAACACATTTCGAAGACTGAAAATTTGGTTGATACAAATGTGTGTTGATATGTGGAAATATAGTTTTCGTGGACTTATATAATTACAAGGAATATTAAGTAAAAAGAATTGTGAATAGCTGTTTCTCTTCTAAACTCCTTGATCGTTTACAGTTTTTAAATCTTCCTGTAACAGAGTCATGGTTTTATTTGTAACGAGAATCACAGACTTTGATCACTAAACGAAACGAATATTTTCTAGTAATATTAAAAGACATTGATGTCAAATCATACAGTAGGCATAATAGTTATTAGCTATAGTGCTTATTAAATGATAGATTAATAGGTTTAAGTTGGATGGTGACAGTCGCCAGGAATCCCTAGACCTAAGTTTCGTGCTTGTTAGCACTCGTTAGTAAAGTGTATCTCCAGCCTCTACGAAACTCATTTCCCTCCAAATATTCAAACTTGCATCACCCAGTGCTACAGTTGGAGACGCTGCCACTGAACTATTTGCGCCGCAATTAACCTGCTATAGGACTGCATTGTGTTTAGCGATGTTGCCTATTGCTCAGTGCTGATCGAATTCTATCGATAATATTATGCAGTGTTGACACCAAGCTAGAAGACTCATCATCACGGTGGGCTAGTAGATTAATATATTCTTAGATGATCGAAGTTAAAGAGCATTTAAATTAAAGCTAAACAGTCAAACTGTGCTGCTGGTTTACTGTTTCATTCACTTGAAACACAAAGATAACGAAGTGTATTTAAGTACGGCGTAAGGTGAAAAGTGAATGGTTAGACATTTTATTCACTAATACTACTTCTAAAAAAGCACGAGACAGATGAAATTAGAGTTCAACATATTTAGTTGTCACAAATTGTTTTAAGCATTACTAACTAAATAAGCCAGGGGTAATTGAATTCGATATGATTACAACCTTAGGCTTGCACTTTATTCAAAATCTGTTCTGGCATGGTCTATTAATGATTGCTATGAGGTGTTAAAGAAAGATGAACTTACTGTTTCTTAAGTAGACTACTTGAGGCAGATTTAGTGGACAAACTGTTGTTTTTATATGCAACAGTAAGGGCAGAAAATTGAAACAGTCTTGGTCATAGCAGCATTCTAACCAGTAACTTGTAAGTTAGTGATTCAACTCTCTGTGGACTAAGTGACAAGATTTAAAATATAACTGACTTTTCATTTCACTCATATGGTTTTTCACTAAGTAAAACGAAACATGGAGACTGTGGAAAATATAATACGATGGGTTATTAGACCAATAGGTCAGAACCTGCTGGTTCAGAGTTTACGTGACCAATCACATGGCCAGTCAATTTATCTAATCCAGTTCTACAGGAGGTCTTTAGCTGCTCGAATATCTCAATAATAACGTTGCTGGCTGCAACACTGGGCAACGCGGCTTCGAAACGCAGACAAGGCATCAGTTTCATCCAGTTTGCAGACACACCTTGCTGACGAGTGCCCAAAAAGCACGAAACCTAGGTCCGAGACTTCCTGCCGATTGGCTGAATCCAACTCACATAACATAAGGTTTCTTTCAACTTCCACAGATAAACCATCATTTAACAATCACTGTCTTCAAAGGAAAGTCTATTCACAAATAAGTGGCCTATCGTAGGTAATAAAAGAGTTATCATAACTAGCCGCATATTAACTATTAATTGTTTGTTTCTTGTTTTTAAGTTTTCAAGGCTACCAAAAACAATATTTAATCCACTCAGTTAAGAGAAAAGGAAAGCATCAATGAATATTTGATTTTTTTGTCTGTATGAACACTCAATCTACAACATATCAAACTCGAAAATTCACATTTTCATCGATAAATATGCATACTGGTCAGAATATTGTGATTTCAGTTATATTTATATACGAAATGCGAAACTGTACACTTTATAAAAACTTACAGTTTGAAAACATCAGCTAGTATTTCTAAGAAAACATTCAGTTTTTAGATAAGTTGCACTTAAAATATCGAAAATACAGTCAAGTACAGTATTTGATATTTGTAATCCAGTTTCACCGTTTGTTACCCATACTTTATTAAAATAATAAAAGTGATATGCTGTCCACAGAGATGTCAGTTTAGTTATTAAGTACGAAGGTCAATTATTTCGCTATTTTTTTAGCATAACAACTGAAGGTGAAGTGTTAAAAAGGAGGTCATGATATGGTTTGAACTCATGAATTTTTCTATGACGTATCCATCGATCTACCGACTAATCCATAAAAACCATTTACTGCTAGTGTTTCATCTCGTTCACTTTTCACTGCGATCACCTCCAGTTTTATCTAGCTGCTAAAAGAATGCGTTATACCATACTATCTGTTCATCATCAATGCACAAGCCGCCTAGTCTGATCTTCTTGATGGAATTGAAGTCGAACTAAATTAGATAGGTCGTGCAAAGGATAGATTGTTGATGTGACTGTCCGAAATAATCATAGTTTAGCAGACTGGTATTTCTGATACGAGATGATTGAAAGTAAAATGAAAACCTGGGCTGTAGTAGAATTCGAAAAGCTTACGCGCAGTAAGAATGACAGAAAGATGAATTTAGATGTGATGCCTATCGCCCGCGGTAAAAGCAAGTTCATTGATATGAAGAATGATGTTTTTGATAAATCACAGTGGTTGAACCTGAGGACATCTGTACAATATATAGTTTCTATGAAGTGTAGTTACTTCAAGTGGCACCTTATGCTTACTTACATAGAGATCATACTTCGGGACAGATATAAACAAATAGCATCGAAATCCCTTAGGGTGCTTATGATCCCTTGATCTAAAGACAGCTGCTGAACATTTGCTTTCCTCTATGAATCTTAAGAAAAAAACTTCAACAAAATATGATGAATTCACTGTAGCTTTCTCGGTCAGTCGTCAAAAATGACAATCGACCCTAGTGTATTTTGTAACTTTGAGAAATTCAGATTGATGTCACTAGAAAATTAACCGTGCGCATCCCAGGTAGTATGCCGTAGTCTGTAGATACGTCCAATAAACGTCCAGTTTCACCTAAGTAAAGTTAGGTAAACGAATGCAGTGATCAAAGTCTTATCAATATATGTGATAAATTAGGGCGTTAAGGTTCTCAAAAATTCTCCGACATGCCATTTTTTGCTGTAATCAACTCATACCTATATCCCATCGTAGTTTCTGACATCATGCAGGTTTTTTCAATTATTTCATAAGCAGAAATCAATTGTCTGGATGTCGTGAATCAGAGTGAATCAGAGTTAAACCTACTGATAGCATTTCCCATTAGTTTCATGAAGGTGTAAGGTTTTGACTATTGAGATGTGTTTCTTTCCATAGTTCTGTTCTCTTCACTTGTAACTCCAATAAAGGCATAACCGTATTCAGACATTGGAAGGTTCAAAAGTTTAAAAAAAGCCAACTTGAACAAGTATAGTCTCAGGTTAATTTTTTCCAAGTTCTGCATTTATAAACTAGGTAATTGGTAGCAAAAGCAGATTTTAAGAAAATTTTATATTTGTAGTTTTTGTACTAAAGTACCTGAAGATAAGGTGCTGTGAAAAGAATAGTTCACCTACGTTGAAATCAACTTTGAATCCACGAATAATTCGTTTTATTATATAACACCGGCTTCTTTGAGTAAAATGAGCTTGTTCCTTATGTCTTTTTTATTATTGATTGTCGGGTAATCTGTTGGCTGACATTCATAATTTATGTTAATCTGATTTTGACTGGCTTATAATTAAGGCTCCACTTAAAGAATAACTGTACCTCAATATCGAATATATGAATAACCAGAAAAGCTTAAGTATTAGGAATACTTCTCTTTGTAACGACATAACACATAGCAAATATTTAGAAAACGGATGAAGGAATTTAACGTGGAAGATTAAAAACCAAAGACACTTCTCGGTTATTTTCGTTATTCTCTGTCTTTCATTGTAAAGATCAAAAGGAGCTTCAGTATGTGAAATATCAAGCTGTGCATGTTATGTTATATTTCTCGTAGGAAGTAGATTTGTGGGGGTAATTAAAAGTTTGAGTTCCACTTATGCTACTTAGTTCCTACTTGAAAATAGTCTGACTTCCTCGAACGCGGCTGCCTGACAATAAATTCAGCAAACATGGTATTTTGGTATCCAGATGATATCACAACGTTAGAGTATTCTACTTACGCGTAGTACTAAGCAATATCAGTAAGTTACACTATTTATTACATCCCTCATGTGACCTTAGATTTTAAAGAATAACTATCCTCTTGATGATGCTTTTCATCCACTTCCAAATTCATGAATAACTAAATGAACGGTTATTGATATCATTCTTTCTAGTTCTTCTGATTTTATCAAGACCCTAAAATACTTCTGCTAGCTCAAAGTCTAATAATTTTGCCTAGTCGTACAGCAGTCATATTTTGTACCGAACTTCAGCTGGAACAGTTTTTAAGGGTATTAGTTTCAAAAACTGGTATAAATGAACATGTATGAAATTGTGAAACATTTTAGTAGTACCGGGATATCTTACAAAAAGATTGATATGTAGTTCTATACATGTTCTTCTTAAAAGTTAAAAATGAGTAGGAATTATATGAAACTTTTCGACGACTCAGTATGGATTCACTTAACTTTACAGTGAGTTACTTCGATGCTAAGCAACCAAGCCTATTGTAACCGATACGGGGCAATAAATAAGAGAATTAAAATTTTCTTTTAACAGCCATACAATAAATTCTTATCAAAACTCAGGGGAATATGTTGACCTTACTTACTATCAGGAAAGAGAGCATTATAGATCGTAGTCTTAGACAATTATTTCCCTATGTTTGTATAAAATAGATAACTAGTTTGCTCTGTGTATTTCCAAAAATATAATTGTAGATTAACTGATCCCATTGTTTGATACATAAGGATAATTAAATAACACCGTGCAAAGTAATTATGATGATACAGAATTTAGGAATGGAGATAACCTAATAAGAAGACTTAGATTATCTGAAAAATGTGATGCATTTGCGCAATATATTTCGAACCATCGGATTACACATTTATTGTTAAGGCATTTCATATAAAAACTTGGGTGGGGGAAGGACAAATATGATATAAAAGAAACTAATAATGAGAAAAATAATGAAGGGAGAATGATAAAGTTTGAAGACAACTTTTGCGATACGATAATATAAGCATTACCAGGGTACGTTTAGCCTAAGGATAAACTGTTTTTAAATTTACAATAGGAGCTCAACTTTTTGAATAGCTAGCACTTCAAAAAAAGTGAGTATACGTCCCTGGTGGATTCTATACAAAATTATAAAGGTTGTTTTGATATCAGTCTAGTAACTCTTACTGATAATGTTTTCGCTGTAGACGATGATGGTTGTCTGCCAGAAGCAGTAGACGAAGAACAGCTTGCTTTGATGTTCTTCTTGCTGTTTAAATATGAAAAATAATATCTACGTAAATTGAGTATTAAGTGAACCATTTTTGAAAAAATAGGAGTCAGCGTATAAAGTTAAGGTTTGTGCTTAAAAAAATATGAATTCACAAGTACCTTTAAAACAGTTAATTTCTTGAATTATCAAAAGTTATTTAATCATCAAAAATTGACTCAATATACGGGATAATAAATCTTGATATCACTCGATAAAGGAATCTTTTGTGACACGTACAATAACTACATTACACCAAGAATCTTATTCCACTTACAATGAGTAAGGTTACTTCAGGAAAAAGTTCCCTGTAAAGGAAAGACAAATCCTAAGGTATGTGCTCAACACTAATTTGGTTTCATACATTATTCTTTGAAATGTTTAATAATGAATCTTAAAACTCTGCTTTTAACTGAACACATCCTTTCTTTAGGTAAGTTTATTTTTCCACACAAATAAAAATACAGCGGATCATAGATTGATTTCAGATATAAGTGAAGTTACCGCTTAAGATCATGGAAAAGGAAAAAGAAATCATACTCACTTTAAGTGTTACTTTGCTAGAGTATCAAGCATCTAAGAGAATGCGATGATAAGATAAACAGAAACAAGAAAAGCATGACGTGGTTACATTATGGTTCATTCAACAAGTTTCATAATTACTACCGTATGTGTTATGTGAATTTTCCCCATTTTCTGGTAAATCCTCCTTCCAGATTTCAGTTATCCATATGAACACTGATATTTTATTGTACTATTTGAATTGTTACTGAATGTATCTACTTTTGATGTCAGGTTGCTATTCATCATGGACTGACTTCAGTTGGAGAAATACTGCAAACCTGGGGGCGCTGAACAGCTGTTTTACCCCAATATTGGACTCCATGAAAGTGCTCACCCATGACCTCATGAGCTCACAAGCGATCGAGTGCAGGATCAGGACCCAGACCAGCACGTTTCCATTGAGTCAGTGGGTCAAAATTCAGTGGTTCATATTTTCTGCTTCTGTCAGTCCTCAATATAGCACGACCTGCATTCAATGATGTCGTTTAGTAACTGTCCTCATGTTCGACTTGGTTGGCCCCACCATTCACGAACAGTTTCAACGGAAGATGATGAAATGCCAACGAACCTACTTAAAAAATCTTTCTACGGACAGGAATCCTGGAATTCAGGCATACACTTTGAAACTTGAATTAATGGACTATTAGGTAGTCCATTTCTGACCTTAGTTAAGCAAAATATATTCAGACAGAGTCGTTTCTAGTAATGTTATTTACTTTCAAGAGGTTTCATTAATTAAGATAACCTCTTTATCTGGTGAAGGAAGTGAGAAGTTGTAAAACAATAACAAATCAGTGGAATTCATAAACTATGCCATCTTATGTACGATGTTTACCATGGTCAACATTTTATGTTTTTGTAAATACAATACGTTCTATCGACAAACTCCTTACATTTTACATCTAACTCTTTATTCCTCATAAAAGGCGCTTTTCTGATTCCTTACGGCCTTATGCTTCTCTTCGGTGGTATTCCTTTGTTCTACATGGAATTGGCACTGGGACAGTTCATTCGTAAAGGTGCGATTACGTCATGGGGGAGAATATGTCCACTTCTTAAAGGTTAGTTCATTTTGATTATGTAACAGTAATGAAGATTTTTAAAAATCAGAAATTGACTTTTACTATTTTCTCCACTATTTAAGTCAGTAAATCAGTATATACTATATCATTTGATTTCAAGATAAATCCAAATGTGTGATTAGGGTTAAACTTTACTTCAGCACTAAGTTGGTATTTCACCAATGGTTTTACTACGATACAAACTTTACAATAAGGCACATCAAGAAGTTAGTCTAAATCAGAATATGAAATTCCATTAAACTTCATGTTCATTGGTTTAAGTAGCAATAACTAACTGCCGTGGTGATAACATGTACATATTGCAGTGCTTAACAATGCAAGTCTAAGTAACTATGATTTGCGCCAAAAATAATTGACTAATAATGTAGATAGTATGGAATGAGAAAGTGGTCAACGCTTCAAACTTATGTGATGAGTGAGACACTGAACAAAACTTAGAGGCATTAGATGGAGGTCGCGCTATATCGTGAACTGACAAAGGTAAGAAATGTAGACCATTGAATTCCGACCCAGTAACTCAATGGTAACGTGCTAGCCGCGGAGCCTATAGGTTCTGGGTTCGATCACTTGTAGGGTTATGGGTGCACACTGCTGAGGAGTCCCATATTCAGACAAAGCACCTGTGCAGTGCTCTCAGGTTTGCAGTGTTTCTCCAACTGATTTCAATCCATGATGAACACCAACCTGGAAATTATAAGCTACTTATCACAAAACAGTATTCCATGTTCTATAAAAAAAGTGAATCTAGATATTTTTATTGCGGTTAGAATCTCGAAGCTTTGTGAAAAAGATTTCAAGAACACGAAAAACGTATTCTGAAGACATATTTCATTCACTGATTCTTCCAATGCATCATGTTTGTTTCAGTCTGATAATTTATTTTGTTCTGTATAAATGATGAACCTTCCCTTTCGTCATAAATCATTACTTCATGCCTTTAAATAGTGAAATGTTTGCTCGAATCATTTATCTCTATGTTATATATGATCCTTTAGTTTGAAATGATTGAAAAAATTTGTAGCTTAGGATAAGGAAGATGTTTTTTGGTGTCCTTAGAGCTTTGATGTTTTGTTTTCCACTACAAACAGTAGTTTTATTACCTCAGACACCTTCAGTTAATCTGTCGAAAGAATTATACAGAAAAATAAAGTATCTTGTTGATGGAAGTGAAGAAAGCCAGTTCAGTAACCAAGATTTTGGACAAAATAAAAGATTTAAAGATATACGGTGTTGAAGGGATAGTATATTTTGATGTCACTTCACTCTTTACCAAAGGAAGCGATGGGTATTCTTCTGGAGAACGACCAAAATAGTTCAGATTATGCGAAACTCACTGTTCTATATCTACACAGTGTTCAAAGTCAATGAATATCTACTAAGCCTTATCGAAAAAATTTTATCAGCACAACAGAAGAGAATGCGATTACCTCAAATCGATAAAAGTGTTTTTTTTATCCCTCCATTAAAAATGTCTCAGAAACTGCCAACTTATCGCTTCATCCGTTAGGAGTTCGAGTGGCCCATAAAACAACATGTTATGCATGCTGAAAGATGTTTTGTCCAGGTAACATAAGACAAATGTAATCTATAAAATCAATTTCAAAGAATGTTCACAACACTATATTGGTCAATTCACTCGACGTATTGCTCTAGGAGTTCATGAACGTCAATCAGCAGTGAAGCAGTATTACACAGAGAAAATCAGGATTGCAAATTCTACTGGGAGAATGTAAAAATCCTCCAAAGAGCTGGTTCGAAAGCCACAAGAGGATTTCTTTAAGTATGACATTCCAACAAAATGCCAATCGACAGACGTGAATATACATCCAACCTACAATCTAATTGGGAAGAAAACAGCTATTCGTCAACCAAATGTGAATTACCCCAAAAAAACTCAACAATACAGCACAGCTTAACTGTAACAAAGATTCTCTAGTAGCGTGATTGACTGAAACTTAAGATCAAAAAGGTCCCGAATTTACAGCTGGACAGCACTTTTGGCTAACAAAAACACCATCTAAACAGTCATGTAGCATTGAAAAATGCTTCACTTCCTTATGAAGTTAGTGCTGACAATATCACCAAGCCTGGCGATGAAATGTCAACGAAAAAATACCAAAGCTCAGAGAACACGGAGCTACCATGGTCCTCTGGATGTATAGACTAAGTATTTCAGTGGATGTGAATACAACGGGTATAAACATTATTTGTCCGCAATCTAAATGTCCAAACTTCTAACACAGTCATCTTATAACTGTTTTAAAAAAGTTAAATAAAGACTATAGTGGAAGAGATGTGTAAAATCATTGTGATTAGCAGTTTTTAAACTGTATGGAATTACGGAAGGCTGAATTACTGTAACAGTAAGCATAGTCAATCGTACAGTTTGACAGTGGTAGTGAGATCTATGGGGTATATTTTATCCGATTCGTAACTGTTTAACTGAACACACCTTCATGAAATGGAGTTCTGTTGTTTCCCTCTTCTGGAATCAACCTTCATTTAGAAATACCTGTAGTCTCTATAACTTCTGATTAGTGGTTCGAAAAAATACCAATGCGGAAGCAAACTAGCAAAAATAGGCAAGAAGCAATTTTTGCCACTAATCCCTTCGAATTACATTTTTCAGTTAGAAGTTTTTCTCGTGATTGAATAGCTTTTGAGATAGATGAAAACAAGATTTGTTTCGTAATTAAAGAAAAAAGTTGCGTTTAGTTTCCCACTTAATTATTGACTACTCATTATCTTTTCTGCGAATTTCGCAGTCTTCCTTTGCCTATGAAGTTGGGTAAAATGGATACTACTCAACACCGACATTCACACATAGAATCATGCAAAAATACCTAACTGAATGTTTCCATACTCTGTGAAAAAACTAGTTGACGTACCTGACAAAATGCGAAGGAATCTTCCAGAAACTCAGAATAAAAACATTTTAAATACTAAATATCTTTTTCAAATTAAGTAGAAACTAATCATCACTTTCTAACCCATCTTATTTATTAACATTTTTAGTGGATTACAATTTTTATGTACGCCATTCCACTAGCCCTAAACTTCTTTCTTTCTTACATCACACATCGCTACTTTTAATGTTGATAGAATCCAGTAAGCTCTATAAAGTACAGTATGAGTCGACAACTCGGTGTGATGAATCTCTAAACAAAACTATTTGTTACTTAAATGAATCTCTACCATCCTTTCTTATTTATACAATAGGTGGTGTAGGTTTATTATTGTGATGCAGCGTCCATTCAGTTGAATCTGAAATAAGACCCCATGATATTTGTCAAAAGTACTATTCTTGGGCTTAGTATCGTTACCTTCAATCACTTAAACCTACTAAAGTACAAGTTTTCAAACCATATGTCGGAGAAATATTTGAGTGACGGCCACTACCTTGAGTTGCATTTCGCAATGATCTAACTGAAGCCAACTCCACATTAAAGCTTTCAACATTCTAACTGTACACCGAATTGTGTAGCAAGCATAGCTCCCCATAACTCTGAAATCAGGAAACATGGATATATGCTGAGACATGTTTACAGGATCTGAGTGTGATTATTAAGCTGACCTCACCTGGCCATAGTAGTGAAGCTTCAAAATTCATAATACCAGAATTCGGAGATTTAGTGGCTAGCTGTCCCTGACTCACTTGTGCAAGCATGACGTTAAGCCGTTCAGCAGAAATTGCACTTTCGGACTGGATATCAGTCAACACCCGTTTATGTGTTGTTTGATTGAGTGGATCCGTGTGAACTAGGAAGGATTGTGACACTGGGCGACGCCTGTTCGTGACCTCCGTTGACACACCAGAAGACTGCTGTTTGGGTGAAACAAAGGATGAATTCTACGAAAAGCTGTCACTAGTTAAATGAAGCAGAACGTCTACATTACATAACCAAAATAGCAAGGGGACTTCAACTCTCAAGTGATAAAGCTGAGTCAGTCAAAAATACATGTAAGAGGTATCCACGGAATCCTATGTTAACGAACCGATAACGATGATCATCTCTTGCAACTTTGTTCTAACAGTCATTTGTTTTTGACTAGCACTAACTTTAGGGATTAGGAGAGACATTCTCTCCCCTGGCTTCTGCCGGCATCAGAATGAAGATGGATATAGATAGATCATATTGTTATAAGCCATCGTCGGAGAGCATCGCTGGCGGATTGGCACTCTTTCTGGAGTACCTGTTTGGACTCCGATCATGAGCTAGTACGCCGCATGTACGTTTGGGGCTTATAAGTCACAGGAAACAGACGGCAATTAGAATTGTCTGTGCTCTATTAGATGGGAATGTCATTAGTGCCTCCAGAGAAGACATAGTCAAACATCCAGCTGAACATGGTAGCACTTCCTTATCCTGAGGAATTCTAACCTAGTATTTAGTGTACTGTAGAAACATTGGTCAAGATATCCTAATGCTTCAATCCAGATACATTCATTTTTTGACGTCACCTAAAGTAAACGTCAATGGATTCCTTCAACCTCATCCGAAGTGACTGATAAAAGAGGACCCATTCCTGACACTAGAATTCAGTCTATTCAGATAGTGGCGCATACAAAAATGATAAAATAAATAGCATTCTTTGCATTTAAGTCCTTTTTTAAAATGGAACTGTGTTCTGAGACACCTCATTTAAACTAAGGTTTGTGTAGTGAATTTGGTATCAAAAACGATCAGAATGCTGTAGCATGTATGTATGAATAAGTATAGGTATATCTAAAACTGTATGAAGAGAAAGCCCAGGTTTGTGAACTCTACCCAGATTGTATGAATGTGTTATGTATCATGCTTTGGGCTTAAGCGAGACGTACATAACTAATGAGATTCCTCCTTTTTTTCAACTTCTCAAAGTTGTTTGTTAGTTGTTTCTCCATACTCTTATTGGAACCTGTTAAGTTGAATAGTTCTTGGAACCTGATTTGTTTATTCGAAAGAGAGTTCATCTTTTTCAAATACTACTTCTGTTTGGTAAATTTTATGAGAGAATGAAAGAACATAGGATAAGGAATGCACTACTCGATGCAATCATGATTAAGACGAAAGTAACGCCTGAATGCAGTTAAGCCTAATGGTGACTTTTTACTAGCTTGATTGGCATAGACTCAACTATATAGAGAGGGTGCGATTTATCTCTGCCTAAAATCATCTTTGAACATTTGCGTTTAATAAACCCTTGTTAAAAAAGTAATTTTAAAGTGTACTCATAAGAAGCTTGCCTTATTTTCTCAACTTCTTACATATAGGTGTCGGCTACAGTGTTGTACTGGTTGCATTCTACACTGACTGGTTTTATAATATGATAATCGCTTGGTCGCTTTACTATCTAGGTGTATCGTTTACACCGAATCTGCCATGGATGTCATGTGGTAACTCATGGAATACAGAAACGTGCATAGATATTCATTTGACAGCTAATGATTCAGTCAACATATGGGAAAACTTGTCTATTCGAAGCAGTAGTAACAACACTTTTCCTGTTGAAGAATTTTTCAGGTTAGTTCCTTTTTTTCAAGCATATTCCTCCCATAATTCTACTATTCTGGAGCTTTCATGAGTGTATTTACAGTCATCTTCCGACTAACTATTAAATTAAATGATAAATGTGACTAATTAAAATCTGTTGGTTGGAAGATAGTAGTTGTAATATTGTAGAGAAATTTTTACAAGAGCCTAATTTTAAGGAATTGCTGAGCATCCTTCTTGATAGTGGTTTAGTGTTCTCTGGGCTTGGATATTTTGTTATGAACATATCATCACCAGGCTTGGTGATACCTTCAGTACTAAATTATTCAAAAAACGTTGAAGATGCTACCAAGCCCGGTAATGTGTTCACGACAAAATATCAGAGCTCAGAGAACATCAAACCGCCATCATCCTTATCCTGAGCTACAATTTTTTTTCCATTACTTCAATATCCTTCTTGATATAAGGATTTTACCGGTATGTCTTGGTGTACCATATTTATATGTCATCAGCATGAGAATGGATTTACAACTCATCCATTTCCTATAGAGAAGTACGTCGATGATCTCAGCTTGCTTTATATATTTGTATATATATTGGGATATCTGGTAGTGACGCCTCCACAGGTTAACCTACAGAAACCTTGCTACTACTTTTACTTCTTCCAGGTAGTTAAATTAGGTCATCTTCTTGGTGTCACTCTAGCCCAGAGCCACATTGACAACAAGAATGCAAGGACTTCACGTAGCCATTTAATCGGTAGTAGTGGTGGGTGTTATATACAAAGGACATGGGAGTAATCAGCCCAAGCTTATGACTTGTACTTACTAGAAATTTCTCGTTCACTGGGAACAATTATAAGCCCAGATCGCAGTAGCGTCGGCGATGAAAGGGTTTATCCAACCCTTTCGTGTCAAGTTTCCAGACTTACTGGCACCGTCACTGTTTTGTATTTGCGGCTCCAGACATCTAAGGGCATCACAGACCTGTTATTGTTTATCAGTATTTTTTTACAATAATGGCATCTTCAAATCAAAGTAAACATGAAATTATCCCCACATTCATAATTTCTGAAATAATTTGACCTCAGTTGTACCACATTTATCTGCTGCATGTCTGATGACCATTCACTTTTGTTTTTGGTTCAATACATTTGAAAAAAAGCTGAGGAAGTGTAATGGAAATGCTCTTCTAAGTCTTTTAGGATTATTTGATCAGACAAGTCCGTGCTTATTTGTCAGTTAAGTTGAAGTCTGTGTTGATAGGTATTTATCTACTTCAGGTCACAGAACGATCTATTCATTCTTCCTCCGATTCTTTTTTTTCTTTATATCCTATTGGTGTCTTGACTTTGTAAAATGAGAAAGTAAGTCAGCGAAATGCTCAAAGATGGCGATAAATGTTGGGAGTCTACTGAAAATTTAGGAGAACAGTGTAATCTTTTACTTCAATAAAACATGGTTCAAAATTAGGTAGTTAACCCAGTTGGTATTACCTTTAGTTAAAATTGGTAAACTGAGGGTTTTGGAAGGAAAAAATCAAAGTTCCTACTGCTTCTACTTACGGTATGATGCAAAGCGTATCACGAAGTCTGTATTAATTTACTTATACCAGTTGTGGCTTCCCATCATTTATTACATCTTCTCTACAGGTAGAGTAATAATCAGTAAGAACAAAGTAATTTAAAGTCTAAAAGACATTTTGCCTCAAAATGTATCATAGGAAATAGAAAGTAATTTTCACTATTTCTTGCTAGTCACACTACAACTAGGCAGAAAGTAATCATAAAAACAGATTTCGAAACAATCCAAGTGTGGTAGACATCCATCACATGTCCTTTTATGCCAAACCACATTTGGGTTCATGTTCTTGGTTAGGAATGATTTCAGTGCTAAACAATTTTCATCCACAGTGTACTTGTTGTCAACTTGTCTGCAGAAAATACAAGTAAAACACAGTAAGTGATAGTGTTTATGGTTTATAGTTATTGCCTTCAAAGATCATCACTTTAATTTAGAAGCAGACGGAGAATATTTCATGCAGTTTACATACTTTATATTTATTTTGTCTTTATTGTTTCTGTAAAATATGGCAGTATCATATTTTTCGGTGTAAGTCTAATTTAAATGGATGGCTAACAGTTACACTTTCACCCACTAAGTTTGTGGTGATCACTCAGCTTTCTATATTAGGGAATTTTAAGCAATGGTTGTTAACAAAGAAATTGTTCGGTACTCTGGTCACTGTCTTAAATGTATTATCAGTGAAGAAAGCAACAATACACGAAAGCAACAAGGATAAAATCAATGACGTATAATAGGATACAGTTGTAGGCTATAGGGGTCGAAACAATACTTCACCTTCTACTGGAATAGGTCTTTACGATATGAATACCTCAGTAGTATTGTCTTTGACTGTAATGCTTGGTGATAAGGATTGAAAATATCCCCATTGAATGAGTATCGATAACAGAAATCCAAACCTTGTTCAGTTAAGACTACAACACTACATTTAGTGCTCCGATACATAAAATCACTTAGCTTGTGGAATACATCACAAACCAGATTCACAGAGTTCGACCACCATCAAGAACTAAATAGCATGACATCAGCTGCTACTTTCGGGAGGTTGGTTTACCAAAAACTGCTTTCCTGCAGACATGAAGTTACACTTCTCCCTCCGAACACAAACTTGCAAATCTGATAGACCGACTGATAAATGAATTATGACTTCCCATCTTTTCACTGTTTATATGAGATAAGTGACAGCTCTTCCTGAAGTAAAGGCAGAACGTTTACCACTTAGAACACATTTCCCAACGCATTTAATGAATAATAGGCAACTATGAACCAAGTGAATGTACAAGTTACACATGTTGTAATTAAAAATACTTTTATTGAAGGGTTGTACGGTTTTAAAAAAAATGCAGTACAATTACTACTGGTTACTTACGTCTGATCATGGGAGGAAAAGCTTATTTTGAGAATGCGTACAGTAACAACCAGCAACCAGAAAATATAGTTTCATTTTGTATCCGACCATTCATTTTAAAATGCCTTATAATTTACTTGATAATAAGTAATAAATTCTTCCCAAGTACCTATTTTTGTAAAGCAATCAAGTTTTAGGTCGCACAAAAGATACAAATGTGGAAAATCTTGGAAAACTTCAGTGGCAAGTACTTTTATGTTTCATAGCTGTTATGGTTATTTGTTACTTCAGTCTGTGGAAAGGGATACACACTTCCGGTAAAGTAAGTCATCGTAAATCAGGTAAATTCATGAATTTAAGAACATTTAATGCATCACTTGTTTTCGTCTGGAAATCATAAATTGAATTAAGAGAGTTTATATTCAGTGAATGACTTGGTTATACTTGTCTTATTGTAGATAATAATTTAACAACCTTGGGACACTGACTATGACTTAGTAGGAAGCTGAATTCGTTTATATTTTCTTTTCTTTGTTCATGCCTGAAGTACCTGGTACCTGAAAAATAGCCTAGCAAGTATACGGTCCAACGTTCTATGCTTAGTGAAATGAAATTTCATCTTTTCTAAAAATAAACATTCTGACGTCGAATATCGGTACCACAATTATACTATGCGTCATATGAAAAAAATCACTGATAAGTGATTTCTTGTGATACTTAAATGACGCTCCCCGAAGATTTCTGAATGTAAATTTGGCATTGCGAAATTCGCTTATGACTTGCATATAGATACGTGTCTTCTGTTCATAAGTCACCCTTCACTTCAGCTAGTGATTTGAAAAAGTTTCAACAAAACTAAATACGGTAGAATTATATGATTTTACCGTCCTTTATTGACTACCAAAGTACTTTGAAGTGACCAATCAATTTGAAGGTGACTGATTGGTTATTCTGAGACTGGGTTATTCCGTATTTTAATGATGGTATTTGTACTGGATTGCAAAGAACCTTTTCCCCATAAAACCTTCTAAGGGATTTTTCATGTGCTTGTATTTACCAACAAGAATAAAACAACAGGCAAGACGTTCACACTAGAGTGCACATTAAGCCTAAGTTGTGCATCCCAAGACCTGATTACAACATTTATTTTAACTTCTTAAAATTTGTCACTGAATTCTGAATAAATTAACAGAATCTACTAAGTCATCCAGCAGCTAACAAACATAGATTATGTCTACTTTTTCGAGTTTTGTACTTCAAAATCAAAATTATATCCAACGTCATGAACCTCATGTTGTCTTAAATTCATGAACTATAATTTATAAATCCTTATACAGGGGATCATGCAAATAATTTGCAGGTGACCGCTTGACAAGCTATTTTAATCCATCTCGCACTTCAGGTGGTTCATTTCAATGTAATCTCGTGGGCGAATATACTTATCGTACGCACTTTTATTTTGCACTGAATAAAGCAGTGAACGACTTAAATAAGTTCCTGAACATCGTTAAAAAACAATATCAACTGTAATTTCCCTGTTATCTCTGTACTGAAAAATATAAAAAACTACTGCTTCTTCATTGGTATGTTCAGGGTCATTTGATAGTCTCTAAAGGACGGTGAAATTCCTTAGTTCCATGTCAAATACTATTCTCCGTTAGCCTCACTAGATCACTGAATAATTGCAATGCGGTGGTTAATACAATATAAACATGCATAAACAGACTTTTAACTACTCCTCACTTCACATGAAAACTTTTTATAAGCATACACTATATGTCATGAGAATGAATGAATCTTAGCTGCACTATTTATCTCACACTGCTCATAACCACAAACGAAATGCTGTTAAAACCCAAAGTGGTTGGAGAATCTGATATCTAACGAAATGGAATAAACTAAAAATGTCACAAATAATAACAGATCGTCTAGCACGTTTTGCTTCATATAGTCCTTGGAAAATCAAAATACAACTCATGTTGAGACGAAAAAATAATTTCTTTATTAAGAAGTTGCCGACAGATATGCACGTCTGAGTGTATATTAGTATATGTACTGTCTGCTACGCTTTTCAGGTCCCTGTCTTGTCATAACTTATCCAGATCTCATTTTATGCCCAACAGGTGACGTGTAACAAAAACCAAAGAATAGTTACCAAGATCGAATGGTCTTAAACTAAAAAGTGTTCACCCAATAAGCCTGATAGTATAGGTTTTTTTCGGTGACTTTGTAGAGAACTTAACCTAAAGCTGATCTAACCAATCCGACTATGATTTGATGAAAATCTAACTTTCCGGCCGAAATAAATAAGTTTAATTGGGTACTTCAATCGTTTTTAGGGTAACTTCTAAAGTCACTCTTTGTTTTGGTTACAGTGGTTTGAATAGTACCATGACTCTTAAGTTCACCTTAGCAACGGCTGTAATAACTGACTGTATCTTTTTATTTCGGTTGAGCAGATATTTTTTGAAAAATTAAGACATCCAACTGGTTGTTTTCGTAGTTGCTGGAATGACTTTTAGAGTCACTCCAAATTTTCATGGAATCACTCGTCTGAATACTGCTTACAGCTCTGAATCGTTAAAAGAAACAGCAAAGCCTCACTAGGAAACTAATTGAACAGTTGGGTTTTAATAGCACAAAAAATGAGTGATCTGTTCAATAGATTTTTTCAAGCTATATAACATGTGGGGAAAGATAATTTCGAGTGACCTTAAAGCCCGCTTTAGCAACTACTGAAAGAACCAATCAGATTTCTGAATTTCACTTAGAAAGGTAGTTTCTCATAGAATAGATAAAAGTAATTGGTTATCTCAGAAATTTTTAGGGTGACCTCCAAAGTCAGTGGAACTTTAAAGGCCACTATAGTAATTGGTCAAATAATCAATTAGGGTTCTGCATTTTTTGCAAAAATGTCACCCAGCCGAAACTAAAACGCCCGATTGATTAGATTGTTGGTTGTCAGGGTATCCTCTAGTCACCCATGATATAATAACAATAATAAAGTTGGCAACATCCTGAAATGATTCTCATTCGAGTTAGTAAGCGAAATAATTTTGAATAGTTGACTGCCGCGTCATTCTGATGTGACTTCAAAGGCAGCCCTAACAACCGCTGATATAATGAATAATGTATCTGTCTTGGTTAGAACTGTAGTTTTTTCGTAAAATACAGAAAGGTAATTGCCTTTTTCAGTGGTTTTCAGAATAGCTTTTGAAGGCACTCGTCAACGAGTGACCTCTAAAAGACATCCTAGCGACGACTGAAACTATCGATTAGGTTTCTTTATTTTGGCAGAAAGCCAGATTCTCATAAAATAACTGAGTTTAATTGATTATTTTAGTTGTTGTCAGGATGATTTTTAGAGTCTCTCTTCGATTCAAGAGAGAATCTGAGTTACTTCAGTGGCCACCCTAGTAACCATTTAAACAACCAAGCAGGAAGGTATTTTTATAAAATAAAGAATCCTAATTGGTTATTTTAGTTGTTACTACGGTGACCTTTAAAGTCACATTTGATTCAACCCGTGAATCAAAATATGGAAACATCGAAGGCAAAAACTCATATAATTAGAGAGTGAGGCGCAACAGAAGTCATGTTCACATGACAGCGTAAGACTTGGAATAATAGTTATCAGTTAAATCCATGATACAAATCATAGAAATTCAATTGTCGCCATAACGGGATTTAGTGTTGAAAAAGACCACTACACACAACTCATCTATCTCGTCCAGGGGAAGTTTCATACTGTGAAGAGTTCCTCTTTATAATGCCCCTGTTTAATGTTACGATCAAAATATCATACATCTGTGACTGGAACTTCATATAAAATTCTACTTTCTTTACCAGGTTGTCTGGTTCACTGCAATATTCCCTTATGTTGTACTGACAATATTTTTATTTCGTGGATTGACGCTGCCGGGATCCATAGATGGTATATACCATTACATTTGGCCAGATATAGGAAAACTTAAGTATGCAGAACCATGGGTAGATGCTGCAACACAAGTGTTCTTTTCGCTTGGGCCTGGATTCGGTGTACTTATGGCCTATGCATCCTATAACGACTTTCACAATAATGTATATAAGTAAGTCTAGTTCCTATACTCTTCACACTTTTTGTTAACTGTAGAGTTCTGAATTTACTAGCTACCATTTTCTATTCATTTAAACTTCATGAATGGATTTCAGTGACGTATTCAATAATAGTCTTACAATTATGAATATTAGAGGAATATATAGCTGACAATCGAATATGGGTTAGTTAAATTCGTAGAGGTCTGTAGAACAATATATTATTCATTACTTTCATAACCGTAGAAATAGCTGTTACAAATGAAGAGAAGTCACTTAAACTATGAGATTTAGCGCGATGTTTTACTCTTTAATAGTGGGTTCGATATATGTAACTGCAATTGTAATAATAAATGGCATGGTATAAGGAATCAGGATTCCTAAATAATAAGGGTGATTATATATATATATATATATATATATATATATATATATATATATATATATATCGTGAAAGCAGGGCTACCTGAGTAATAATAACTGAAGGTAGGTAAGTATTTCAGCACATAAAGTAAGCGATGAATCTTATTATAAAATGATACCTGTATTTTTTTGCAGGACTTCACTGAAAACTATCATCAGTCGATCTATTAGGTCATGAGTATGATGAATGAGCTGATTTTCATAAATTAAGACTCGGTGGGTGAAATGAAATCTTTTACCGTACACAGACACTCATATTAAGGTTGTATCACTCGGTGGCGGTTACACAGAAAATAAAGTCATTCGAAACAGCAATCAAAGGTGGGTTCATGACGTTGTAGGGGGTGTGTGTTACTATTCCGTAAGGTTTGATCAACCCTACTTAACTTAATGTGCTCTAGTTCCTGCTTAACCAGTACCTTACCTAACGTGTAAGTACTGATAACGAAACACAAACCAGAAGAACTGGTTCGGGAATATATTTGAAGAAGTAATGTATTTAATTAGAGTAAATGTAATAATAGTGAATGGGGGAAAAGTTTATTCAACTTATCTGGCTAGTATGGCTGAGCTAGGTAGGGACTCTGAGTATGTGCGTGCTAAACAGCACTATGGAAGCGCAAAATGGTGTCAAAACCTGCTCGGATGCATCCTCGTTAAAACAAAACTTGAAACACCCTAAGCATCCGGAGGCGAGCTAGAGGTTTATTTAGTTAATTTAATTTAATCTATTTATTTTAGCTCTCCAAGCTCCTCCAGGATCATAACAGCAAGGTTCAACTCAAAAGGAAGAAAGGTCACAATCATACAACGCTATGCACCTACAAATAATGCAGAGCAAGAGAAAAAGGAGGAATTCTACAGACAACTTCAATCAACACTGGACAAGACCCACCCAAAGTTGGCGACATCAAAATTCTAATGGGCGACATGAATACCAAAATGGGAGCGAACAACACAGGAAGAGAACTAACCATGGGTCGAGAAGTACTCGGTGAGGTGATGAACGAGAATGGAGAATTGTTTGCAGACTTCTGCGCGTTCGACGATTTGGTAATTGGAGGCACTGTGTTGAAGCACAAAGATATCCACAAAGCGACATGGATTTCACCAGATGGACACACTAAAAATCAAATCGACTTTATCTCAATCTCAAGAAAATGGAGACGCAGTCTACTTGACACAAGGTCAAGAAGAGGAGCAGATGTAGGTTCACACCACTCACCATCTAGTGCAAGGAACCTTCAAAATCAAGTTGAAAGCCTTCAGGGAGGTTGCTGATAGATCACAGTTCAAGTTCAACATCTGGAAACTAAAGGACGAAACTACAAGGGACATCTTCACGTCAGCAATCAAGACAAAATGGGAGATATCGAGCAACATCCCTGAACAAACCTGTGTGGATGAACGCTGTAACTCTTTGAAAGCTATGTGGAAAGAAACCTACATAGCCGTATTGAGAATGAGGAAGAAAGAAGATAAGGAATGGAATGGATCTCGAAGGACACATGGAAGTTGATAGATGAGGGAGAGGAGAATGGTGAAGCAGAAGATAAAGCAGTGCAAGGATGCTCAACGACAAGAGGAACTGAGTACAATGCATAAAACACTGGACAAAGAAGTGAAGGAGAGTGTGTGGAAAGACAAGAGATACTTCTATGAAACACTGGCAAGTGAAGCAGAGCAGGCTGCGGGTAGGAGTGATCTGACAACATTATATCAAATGACCAGCTTACTATCTGGGATCGAAGAGATCAACGCAGATGAAACCAATAAAAGATGTTGACGGAAATTTAATTACGAAAGAAGAGAAACAAAGGAAACGATGGGCTGACCACTTCAAAAAGCTGTTGAATCGATCACCACCACCACCACCTGCACTTCGTCCAGAAACACCACATGCAGCTCAGCCACAGAACTACAAGTGAACACAAATTCTACAACAAAAGTCGAAGTCCTCAACACCATAAACCTACTGAAATGCGGGAAAGCAGCAGGACCAGATGGAATCCATCCACAAACACTGAGAACAGACGCAGAGACAACAGTGGACATGCTTACACCACTACTGCAGAAGGTCTGGAAGGAATGGAAGGTACCAGCCCAACGATTGGAAGGAGGGTTAACTAGTCAAACTGCCGAAGAAGGGCAACCTAAGTCTTTGCAAGAACTGGTGCGGAATCACCCTCCTGTCCACCCAGAACAAGCAAAATATTAAGCCGCATCATCCTGGAGAGACTGAAGGATGCACTGCATTCAAAACTACTATCGGAACTGGATGGCTGGCTGGCTGGTTTCAGGAAGTACAAATCATGTGCAGACCAAATTCCAACACTTCACATCATCATAGAACAGAGTATAGAATGGCAGTCAACTCTCTACCTCAAATTCATCGATTTTGAAAAGGCCTTCGACAGCGTCGACACACAAGTAATTTGGCAGTTGCTTCAACACTACGGTTTTAGTGCCACAAACCTTTATCAATCTCATTCAACAACTATATGCCATATGATGCTACATGCCAAGTGATTCATAATCGGAAGCTCAGTGATGCTTTTCAAGTGAGGATAGGAAGGAGTGAAACAAGGCTGTCTACCATCACCCATGATATTCCTGATGGTGGTCGACTGGACTGGATCATGCAACAAACAGTGAGCAGTGAGAAGAGGGGGATACTCTGGACTGCCAAAAGAATCTAGAAGACTTGGATTTCGCCAAAGATGACTTGTGTCTGATGTCGCACAAACTCGAAGATGTACAGACGAAAACTAACAAGTTGACAGAAGAGGGGAGGCAGAGAAGACGGGACTTGCTTCAGGTGAATGTAGAGAAGACAGTGGTGATTAAGATACCCAACCACCACCACCACCAACAACAACAAGCTCCAATCACCACCGATGGAGAAACTTAAGGGAAGTAGTCTCTTTTATCTATCATGGCAGCACTGTTTCAACTACAGGCAGCGGCACAGACGAGGATGTCAAAGCCAGCCAGGATCGGAAAGCCAGCAAGACAGGCGTTCATTAACCTTCTGCACTCAGCATAAAGAACAAGATGTGGATTTTCAACACCAACGTCAAGTCAGTGCTCCTGTATGGCTCAGAGACTTAGCGCCTTACGAAAGGGATTTCCAACAAGGTACGGTTATTCATCAACAACTGCCTACACTGGCTCGTTACTAAAGATCAGATGACCAGAATAACAAGAATAAGCAACATGGAACTCTGGCTAGCTGACAATGAACCAACCAAGAACCTATCGATCAATAAATATGCAGAAGGAAGCGGAGATGGATTGGGCATACACTGAGAAGGCCGGCTGGGGACAGCACGCTCTAGGCCAGGCCGTCGAGTGGAACCCAGACGGGAACCCAAGGGACGAATAATAATATAAAATATTTTAGCCCTAGTTGTATTTTGTGCCATGAAGGTGCATTACAGGTTATCCCCCTCCTAGAAGCTTGTTGGGATACCAGCAACCTTCAATTCTAGGAGGAGACTGCGAGGCGGACACGCAACACCTTTCTATATTGGTGATGGAGTAGGTGACTTGTGAGCCTCCGAAGCTAGTGCAACCACACACACCTAAGAGGTAAGAGAACTTTGCGTCTAGACGCAACCCTTCTCGCAGTGGTGGAAAATGATCCAAAGCCTCCGTCTACTTTTCCCTATTGATTCTCAATCTACCGGGGATTGTATAAGGGGGAAAATTGGTACAAAGAGAACCTAGGAACGATCCAAGTAGCATCGTCAGCGGCCAATTGTATCCAATTTTCAACGCATTTCCTAGGTTCTGCAAGAAGAAAGAAATAGGACATTAGAGTGCTAAGGAAAGAAAAACCAAACAAATGAGAAGTGAGTCAAGTACAGAAAAAAGATAATGACCAAGCAAAACAACCCTTGTGAAGTTTTAATTGTATTTTTGAGTTGCTTTTTTTGTGAAAAAAATTTTTTAAGTAATGAACAAAACTTGTGAAAACTTTAGATATGAAAACGCAGTGTTAGTGCGTGTAAGGATAAAATAGTTGAAACTCCGAATTAACCAAGTGTAAAGTTGCTGTGGGGCTAATTAGTGAAATCGGCGTATCGTGTGGGCCAATGTACGTGTGGAAGGTACTGGATCGGTGATAATAGGGGTAGCTTCTTTAGAAGATTCACGGTATTCACGACTAGACAAGTCTTTCTGATGGTCTGGCGGCAAGGGTTTTTGTAGTTGTGTCGGTGTAGAGTAAAGTGGGTCGACAACGTCTAAATGGACATAGGCGAATCGTGAATCCGGTTCGGCAAAAGTTCCAAGTGGTGGGACGCTGTGAACGTTGGCACGGAATACACGACCGTGTCCAGTTTCGAACATCACGGTTAATACCAGGCCATACAAACCCAGTAGATATCTGTTTGTCAGTAGCATGGATACCAGGATGCGAAAGACTGTGCAAAGCATCAAAAACATGCTCACGCCAGGGTGAAGGAACAACTAGTCTAGGTGTGCCTGTGGAGATGTCGCATAATATTGTCCCTTCGCCGTTCAGGAGCGGTAAACAGAGTGTCTTCAGAGAGGCTGTGTGTTGAAGTTTTTCAATCTCCTCGTCTGAATCCTGAAGTTCAGCAATCTTCCGTAAGTCAACTGCTTGAGGTAAAGTAGTGGTGCAAATGCGAGACAATGTGTCTGAGGCAGGGTTTTTCACACCAGAAATGTGACGGATGTCCGACGTGAATTGCGAAATATAGTCTAGATGACGTAATTCACGCGATGAATATCTGTCGGTGGCGGTATGTAAGGCGTAAGTCAAAGGACTGTGGTCGGTAAAGATGATGAAATCACGACCTTCCACAAAGTGACGAAAATGCTTAACGGAGGCATATGTGGCAAGCAATTCCCGGCAAAAGGTGCTGTGCCGCATTTCGCAGGTGGATAGCGTCCAGGAGAAGAATGCAACTGGGATCCAAGTGTGATCCAGAAATTGTTGCAACGCGGCTCCATTGGCAGTGTTAGAGACATCAACCGCAATGCTAAGAGGCAGGTTTACGTCCTGATGCAACAACATCGTGGCATCTGCTATTGCGGTTTTGATCTTGCGAAATGCGCCTCGTGCCTCCGGAGTCATGCTGAAAGTTTTGCATTTACTTTTCAGCAGGTTGGTCAGCTCAGTCAAAATGTGAGCACACTGAGAGACAAAACAGCGATAATGGCTCACCATCCCCAGAAATGCACGCAGAGCTTTGAGTGACATTGGGACTGGAAAGTGTTGGATCGCCTCTACTTTTTCAGGTAGTGGGCGAATGACTTGCTCGTCAATAACATGTCCCAAAAATTTCAGTGATTGAACGCCAATCTGTCATTTAGCCAGGTTGACTGACATCGAATGCTCTGATAGTCTGGCAAAGGCCTGCTTCAAGTGGTTAAAATGAGTGTCTTCATCTGGACTAACGATTGGTATGTCGTCTAAATAGGCATAGGCGAAGTCTTATCCACGTAAAACATCGTGAATAAAACGTTGGAAAGTTTGTGCGGTGTTGCGAAGACCAAAGGGCATGCGAAGAACCTCAAAGAGACCTAATGATGTAATGACGGCTGTCTTGGGAACATCATCAGGATGAACCGGGATCTGATGATATGCAAGCGTCAAGTTTACTGAAGATAAACGAGCCTTTTCAAGATGCGGTCAAGTCGTGTATGTGAGGGGCTGGGTAACGATCTGGAATCGTCTTAGCGTTGAGCCTTAGGTAGTCACCACAAGGCCTCCAGTCCATACCATTGTTCTTGGGTACCACATGCAAGGGTGAAGACCATGGACTGTTGGATGGTCTGATCATTCTCATTTCGAGCAAGTGTTCAAACTCAGCTTTTACAGCTCACAGTTTCTCCGGGGATAATCGCCATGGTTTAGCAAACACTGGCGGGCCAGTCGTCGTTATGTGATGAGAAACCTTCGAAGTCACACAAGGTACACAACGACTTGGCTTAAAGACATCCGGAAAGGACTGAATAATAGACGCATAGGGACTAGAAGCGTCCGTCATGCAGTACACGGGACTGAGGGGTGGTGTCTTTGTGACAATACCGGAGACAGAAAATCTTGTGGTAGAATCTATCAACTTATGCTTACCAGCATCTACCAGCAGTTGATAGTGCTGTGAGAGATGCATACCAATAATACCGGTGGTCACATCAGCCATTATGAAAGCCCAACGGAAGGAACGACGCAGTTCAAGGTTGGGGTCGATGGGCGAACCATTGGCGGTGCGAAGTTGCAGAGACATTGGCCGCAGACGCTCTTCACTCGTAGGTGGGATGACGCTAGCTTCCGCCCCAGTGTCAACCAGCAAGCGTATCCCAGAGTGTTAATCCGTGATGAAGAATAGGCGACATGGAAATGGTTAGCCAGCGACGTTAGTCGGCATTACATGCTGGCTCACACGTTTCCCGTCTGGTTAGCCTCGAAGGTGCAAGGTCGAGTGCACCTTTTGGCATTGGCACCATAACGTTTAAGGTACCAGCACAACCTTGGTTGGGATTGTCGCTATTTGGAACGCCTGCTACCAGTACGGGAGTCAGATCTATTGCACGAGCGAGACGTGCGATCGTTGGAAGAAGTACTAGACTGCATTTCTTTCCTGATACTGCACAATTCTTCATACAGTTTCGAGATCTGAGCTATAGCGTTGAAACTTGCCGGCTCACTTACTGAGGGAGGTTATGAGTTTTTGGACAATTCAATGGCAGTAGACAATGCAGCTGAGATACTGGTGTTGGGCTTCGTAGCGTCCACAGATCTGTCAGCCGCTTCCACCAGTTCTATTAAGAGGAACTTATGAAAAGGTGCTAGGATTCCTTGCACTGTCTGTCGTAACCTCTGTAATCACAGTTGCTTGAGAAATGCTTCGTCAATATTAAAGTCTGCAACCAATCGCTTTATCTGAGAAAGCAGTCTCATGGGCTTACGATCACTAAGATGCACCTTCCTGGAAAGTTCTTGCATTTTCTGCTGCTCAGTAAGTGCAACGCGTTTGATGAGGGCGGTTTTGAGGCGATCGTACAGGTTTGGTGCTTGGTCGTCTAGCACGTCTGAGATATCTTCGATCACATTTTTCGATAAGCTGACGATAACTAAGTTGGACTTAGTTTCTTGTGAGTGAATATGTCTCAAGGCAAATTGAGCTTCCACGTAGGAGAACCAGGCGGATGATCTATGGGCTCAGAAGGTTGGAAGCTGAAGGGTGATGGCCATCTGCGCAGCCGAGTTGTTGTCAGCCATTGATAAGGGGTTTAACAAGGTACGATACTGATCATAAAAAAGTTACAGTGTAAAAATAACCAACGAGGAATACAACAAAAGAACAGAAAACCGTTACAATAACAAAAGTAGGCCGAATAAATCAACGCAGGATGAGAAAAAAGTACTAGGCAAAGTAAGAAGTGATACTCGGGCTCATCAATTGTAGGAGGTGTGTGTTACTATTCCGTAAGGTTTGATCAACCCTACTTAACTTAATGTGCTCTAGTTCCTGCTTAACCAGTACCTTACCTAACGTGTAAGTACTGATAACGAAACACAAACCAGAAGAACTGGTTCGGGAATATATTTGAAGAAGTAATGTATTTAATTAGAGTAAATGTAATAATAGTGAATGGGGGAAAAGTTTATTCAACTTATCTGGCTAGTATGGCTGAGCCTGCTCGGATGCATCCTCGTTAAAACAAAACTTGAAACACCCTAAGCATCCGGAGGCGAGCTAGAGGTTTATTTAGTTAATTTAATTTAATCTATTTATTTCAGCCCTAGTTGTATTTTGGTACCAGGAAGGTGTACTACAATGACTTACTAATGTCCTTTTGATTATTTCCGTCTTCCTTAGATTTAAGCAATAGAATGGGCACTTATTTCCATTTTGATTGATTTCTTCGATGCATCACACAGTGGGATAGTATAAGTTACTGGAGTACATTTGGAACATAATTTATTGTCCACAGTCATCTCAAGGTGAAACGTAACCAAGCATATAACACTTTTTCTGGGCGAAACATCTAAGAAATTGACGAAAATGGAATTACATTCTACTTCAGTGCCCAAGTTCTACACCAGTGGTAAAGAATTGACTAGCGATATCGGAAAATCCTGTTTTAAGCAACCTTTTAATTCCACCCAGTACTTTGCATGATTATGGTGAATATTTTATACTATATCAAAAGTTCATTCGAAGATGTTACTTTAAGTTATTTACTGAGCTTACTCCACCATATTTTTTTCGGAGTTCGACTTCATTTCAACAATGTAACTTTCAAAAATGAAAAACGTTTCGATACATCCATTTCCACTAACCTCTCCATATTGTTGGTGTATATATACTTCCTCTTTTCATATGCACATAATATAGGCCATATGAATCGCGAAAAACGTCGCAGAAACGTCATCTGTTATGAAAGCACTCACTCTACACATACTCTTCTAATACTATCTTTAAAGAACTTCGGAAATCCACCAAAGACTTCGGGTGTTTCATTAATTATGAAAGTAATACCAGTGGAAATAGCCATAAAATTTATGTTGGAGGCTACAAACTTGTAAAGAAAGAGATCCTCAATATTTGTCTTTTAGGTTCCATTGAGGCTAACGAGATCAAGAAAACTGTCTGCAAACTTCTGTTGGTCCACTACAGCAAAGAAAAAACACTTAACATCTCCATCTCCATTGAGAGAGAAGGATGCTAGTCTACTGGGATCAATTTATGCTCCTGTAAAGTATATTTCACCAACCGGTAAAATTACACTCAGCGAAGAGGTGATGACATATACTTAACACATCTTGATTATTCAACCACTTGTGTACGTAAACCAGATTAAGAGCGTTAACTGCAGCCGTGTCAGATACCATTAACGGGCCTTGTGTTTTCCATTTCACCGCCCATCAAATTTCTAGTCCAGTGGCTGTTACCATAAACCGGTGAGCTAATGGCTGTGAATCAACAGCCCCCAAGTTACTGCCCTAAAACCGTCGACAAATGAAGGTTTCTTTCTTATCAGTGCGCCTTCCACTGATCGACATTGATTAGCATCCCAACATACAAACTTTACGTCGTCAGTCATCTTGAAAATAGTGTAGTGTTTGCAGGTTTGTTTCTTATACTGATTTTAATGAAGAAATTGGAACGAGCTAAGACACCCTCCATAAACATGAATTAGTTTTCACTTACATTCTTTTTGAATGGTGCTGCTGCTCACGATTGAAGTTAGATATTCTTTTATCGATGTATGCTGTTATACATAGTTTTTCAATTTTACTCTATCAGTCAGGTGGCCTGATTCTTCATCGATTTTGCCTGGTTCATAAATTAGATGGGTATTAAGAGTGAGGGTTTAGGAAAAACCCGTAAAGCATTTTATTCCTACACCTATTGAATTAGGCTGCCCTGTTAGAGACGTAAATCAACATTTTAACGAAATTATAATATTCACCTACCTTTTTTAGCTAAAGCTTAAAAGTGATTGGAGGAATCAGAACACAGAAAAACACTTTGATTTTACCAATTCAGTACTACAGAATAGTTGATTAATTCAGTAGTCAGAAAAATTGAAGTGTTAAAATGGTTAAATGCATTTTGATCAGAAAATGCACTATACGTTACTATTTTTGTAAAAAGTCCCCTACTTTTTGTTTCTATCGAAAAGGGATGCATTAGTTGTGGCAGCGATTAATTCGTTAACAAGTTTATTATCTGGATTTGTGGTATTCACATTACTCGGTTACATGGCATATAAACGCAAAGCACGTGTGTTAGATGTGATACAAGATGGTGAGTTTATTTCTTTTTCCCTTGTCCTCAGCCATAACTTCTAATTTACGCTATATTTCATGGCTTATACTTATTTATGTCTGTGTGCATAAAACACCGTCTGTTGACAAATTTATTGTATATCTGCTAAGTTGATTCGAGGCTAAGCAGGGATTATATACTGTCAAATTACCTGCACTTTATTTGAACCATGAAGTTGTCATCATTTAACTTTTTTCAAAGCCATATTAAGATTATTAATACCAACCAAGTGTTAGGAGTCAGGTAAATTGGAGTCAATTCACATCCCTTCACTTTCATATCTTTGTGTCACATGCATAGAGTGTTCACTGCTGACCATGAACAATTAATTAAAAACCTAAATACTTCTTGATTACCAGTGCAGGTTTATTGACGGACATTAAAAAGTCTCTCCTATTTAGATTGCTTGTTGGCACAAATAAACAAATTGTTATTCCAAAAAGTTTTCAAAATTTGAAGTTACACTGGTTTGTGCCCCAGTTATAACCCTGCTACTAAGATCCTGGAAGACTAAGTTAATAACAGCCTATTGCCAAGTGTCAATCACTGTTTTCTGATTACTAATACTATTCTAACATTCGGTTCGCTAAGTGGTATTTGACTCAAATTCTGGCTCAAAACCACTTGTAGCTTAACGTGAAACTGTTACCTTTCTGGGTTATGGTGTATTTTTTGGTTACGTAATTCGTTATCTTCAAAACTGTATCCGTTCATAAAATAATGGGAAATGATTTTCATTCTGACTAATAATTTACCTAACTTATATCTGCTAAAAACAGGTCAAGAAGGTAGAATTTATTTAGTGTTTCTCTCGAAATTGTTTGATGAGGCATTTAATGCAATTCTGTAGAAAATCGTCTATAATACCCTGAAAAAGTGGACTGAGAGATATCCAGAAAGAATATGCCGATTTGCCCCCACTGATCTTCTTTTTCAAGTTTGTGATTTCATTATCATATATGTAATACAGCGGGAAGTATGCCAAACATAAAGCTACATTTGAGGTTCTTCACACTCTGAGATAAACGTTTTTCTGAATTTATTACAATAATCTTATTGGAAATATCCAGAAGAACCGAAAAGTTGTTTCTTTATAGCAACAGAATCAAATAATCACAGGTTGGACTTGATCTTGTGATGTCAGTAGGCCATATGTGTATGTCAACTCAGTGAAGCAAATAAAATAGGCTTGAAGCGTTAGTCAATCAACGTGGTCTATTTGACTAATACTTTAAGAACTTAAAACGTACGTAGTGGTTACCTGATGTCATCGTAGTGCGCAACAATTTTGTATTTAAAATCTAATACAGTTACTTCCTTGGATAAATTTGAACAAAACTAGAACAAAGATATTTGTAGAGTAAAATGCGTACATTTTATTTCATGGCTTCTCATCATCTGCAAATCAAAGTAGTGATCATAATCAGCAAATGAATAATAGTCGTTAAAACTATCTGAGATAGCCTTGGTTTAGTGGACTTATGTTATTGGTGTTGAGTAATGGTATAAGCTGAAATAAAAACCTGGGTTGTGGTAAGATTCAAAATAAATCACCACCCCACATGAACATATATATATATAGCACGTCAAACGGTTTTCGACAAAGGTTACGTTCAAAACTCACGGTTCACCAACAGACGAAGAAAATACAGAAACAAAAAAGCAGTAAAATAAGCAAAATGAAGGTATGTATGCAAATATCACATGAAATGATTTTCACTCATTGGTTAGAATTCATTCTTAATTTTCTGATATATTAGTTTGTTACGTATCTTCTTTCTTTCTTCTTGATCGTTGCACGTTTTATCATGTAATACGCTTATATAAATAATCACTTTGGCTAGTTATTTCACTGCCATCTTGTCCACGTATTTCCTTGATCTGTTGGCGCATCGAGAATTTAGGGTTTGATCTTTGCCCAAAGCAGTTAAATATTTACTTGTTGGTTGAAGATAATTTTTATTATTTCAGACTGTCCGCAACTGATGAGAAGTCGTGAAGTATATTGCATGCATTTTATTCTGCAAGTATCTTTTTTTCTTTGTTCAAAATTATAATAGTATCTGTTCCGTTGCGTCTCCTTCAAGTTCAATATTCATATACCTTGAATGCTTATAGGGCTGTCTTCTCTATCGACAAAACCTTATTCCATGATATCTAGCACTAGATATCACTTACTTTGCTCAACTGTGGTTTTTTCATCAATGACTTGTAATACACTCTGAGAGCTATGCTTTCAGCTTTCTAAATGGTGAAGAACGCTTAGTGCATACTCAGGTGTCATTTCTTAGGTTATCAAAGTGAAACTTATAAGGTAGCTGGATGCAGAAGTAGCCAATTTTAGATCTACGTCTCATATTTGTTGGTAGTCGTCAGAGAAGTGTGTCTGCACTTTTATAAGAAAGGAAATGCCCTCAGATCTTAGGTTATGTCCGAACTCTACCGATAAGAACTTATAAAAAGGTTAGTCTTCCATGAGAATTACTGCATATGAGTGAGTCCTACAGAAGGATATGATGTTGAAGTCTGTTACTGTAACACTGGAGAACTAGAGCTCTAATTTCTCAGCGGTCATCATTTTTGTCGAGATTGCAGAGGCGTCCTGCTGACAAGTACCAACAAGCATGAAACTTAAATACAGGACTTCCGTCCGACTGACTTTTGCCACTCAACATCCATCATTCAAGTTGCTCTGTGACCGAATTTCAAAATGATCGACATAATTCTTTCAACTGACATGAAATTGGTTATTTTTCAAAGACCATTTTGTGTAAAATGAATACTGAAATGAAGTAGTAATTTGTCTAAAATATTTGACCTACTTGTGAGTAGCATAAATTGTAGCGCCAAATTCCACAACAAAAGCTATCAGAAATTGGTCTCCAAGAAAAAGTTAAAAGTAAACATTTCTGCAAACTGTCATAAATTTAACTCACTAGCCACAGCTCTCATTATCGTCCGTTGGTGTTAGTATGTATACAGGTTATCTAGAAGAGTAATTGCAGTTATGTATTTTCTCACATGTGAGATATATTATCGGACAGTTTTTTTTTTTACCTGAGTGGCTTAACAACAGATTGCAATTTATATATACTATTGATTCAGTTATTTATGAATACATTGATCTTCAACGCAATGTGTAAAATACCTATCTGCTTTCATTATTTGTTCTTTAGATCCAGTGTTAGTATTCAGTGTCTATCCAGAAGCATTGTCTACTTTACCTGGTTCAACATTTCTGTCGATCTGCTTCTTCCTGATGTTACTGACCTTGGGATTAGACAGTTCAGTACGTTTGTGATGGATTTAACTCAAATCATTTGCTTGATTCTCTTATAATGAATGGAGTTTTTAACGATATGAAACGTATGAAATATTCAGCTATTCAGAAGCTTAAATTGTTTGAAAATAGTTTTTATTTCAAACTGAAATCAATGATAAAATCAGTGAGGATAGAGGAGGAGTGAATAACCGTCCAGTCCTAATGATTGTCTCTAGATTCAGACCGAACGCATTCACTTTTCTCATGAAACAAGTGAATCATATTTTGACCCTATTTACAGCAGAAATTTGACTTTACGCTGTTTGAGATATAGTGAAGTCTTCTTATGAGACAGTAGGTGAATATTCTTGCACAGTAAAGAAACAGTTAGCTAGCTAAAAATGTTTATTCGCCATGGTAAACTGAATGAGGACTTCTAGTCTAAAGCAACCAGCTTGTTACAAGTATCGAAATTGTGTTCGAAGGACTCTAACTAGTTATACGCACACTGCATAGCCTACAGAATTACTACTCATACTTTCATGTAACAAAGTGCTTCCTGATGAATGGGAAAGTGACTTGTAGGTTTTTAATATTAGATACCTTTTATATCACCTATTCTGCTATCAAAACAATTTTGTACATTGGAATAATCACTTGTATGTTGCACTGTTATGAAAAACGAACATAATTTTTCGGTTGAATACTATTTTCAGCTATACTTTCACTCTATAGTTGATATTGTTTATCCGAAACAACTAACAAAAAGGAATGTATTGTTGTCAGTGCAATATATATGTGAATAGCTTTAGTCTTTTTAATGAAGAAAGAAATCATATGATGATTGATTGTTGTAACTAAATGAACCAGGAATAACAAAACTTATCGCGAAAAGAAGTGAGCATAAACAACATAAAAAATACCACAAACTGTTAAACAAACTTGATCGGTTTTCAGTTAAATATTCAAAAAAGGTCATTATTTTTTACTCACTGGACAATTTCAGTACTTTTCTTTGAAAACTAAGCACTTAAACAAAATAGGTTTGTAGATGAAATGGGAGTTATGATTGTTTTATGCTGCCTACTCTGTCATATTCAATTGTGGATGTAATAAAATTAGGTTTATGGGATTGATACGCATAAGCTTCATGAAGAGGTGAAGTATGTCAAAAATAGATGAATATCCATCTAATAGAGGAATAGCGTTTAATTATAACAGATTTTTAGACGAAGTTTAAGTTCCTACTATCCCGCAGCAACCGTATCCAAACTCACCTTTGAAAAAACTATTAGGCCGATTCAAACTAAACATTCAGTTAGACATCTGCTTTGCACTACTTTTATTTTTCATGAAAATTAGTGCAGCATAAAATAGCACTAGCTTATACTTTTAAATACCAAAATATACCAGCCCACTGATAAGTAATTTACCTTGGAGTTATCGAGACATCGCTTTGTATTTCGAGCACTAGATATCTCCCAATTCTTCTTCGGAAACCCGCACATATCCGAGTATAACTGCACTTTAAGACAAAGACAAGATTCTAGGGGCTCACAACCATTGCGTCAATACATCCTATAGTGAACCGCAAAGTTCATAACATCTTCAAAACTGTCTTACTCTACATAAATTGAGATATATATCACTTTGATGAACTCTTTTGGTGATTTCATTCAGTTCGGTGGTTCTGAAGCCGTTATCACAGCGTTGGGTGATGAATATCCTATACTTGCAAATCACAGAGAATTATTTGTGCTTGGTTTATTTACATTCTATATTGGAATTGGAGCTCTGGAGTCAACTCAAGTAAGTTATGCTTTACATAGTCTACGTTTAATTTGTAAATTTTATCCCTTATGTTTTAGGCTAGACGGCAGAAAGTTGCATCTTTGCTACTTCCAAAGTGAAATACTTTTCGAGCTCTCGTTGTGAATTTCTGTCAGTGTTTAATTAATAGTTGATGCTTTCGATTTTATGCATTTTCACTCATTTAATAATGAATCTTGGAGCCGTATCTGTGATAAGTTTTTGGCAAGGAATCTCATCAAAAGATTCGAGTTTGCGTTAGCTGATGTCTTGACCATAGAAGTGAAACATAACTAGAGTGCTGCAATGGCTACTATCTTACTTATCAACTTGTATACATACGAATCCACAGAGAAATCCTTTAGGCGATTTCAGCTATAATTTCTTCTTTTTGATTTTGACACTGCTCGATGCAGATATCACAGTGCACACAATTCAGGAGGCAATTGGATAACACAAGTTTAGACAGACATCTAGACACTTAATGTCAAATGGTAGGAGTTATGAATTTACCGGCTGACATTAAACGTATGACTTCAAAAAAGTGTACAGCAGTATCGTGTCACCAAGTGTAATATTCATAGAATATTAATTAGGTGATCAACTTTGTTGAAAACCTATAACTCAAGTATATATTATTTTACCACAAAGAGAAAAATTAGTGAATAGGAGTTCCACAGGGTGGGACTGAAATGCTCAACAAACCTCGATGTAAAAACATCTATCTAGCATTATTCCATTTATCCACTCCGTGATTATTTTCTTTCATACCAATCCACACCTCTTCACGGCAAGCTCAGTATACCGTAAGTAGCCTAATAAGTTTATGCCAGGGATAATACTCAAAGCACCAGCATAAATGCGACAGTTTTCAAAACAATCAGCTTAAACGCCAATTCCTCGAAATTAGTTGTCTCATATTCAAGTATTACGAACATGATGAAAACTGAAATTGATTCTCGTGACCTCTCGGTTGTGCTAACCATCAAACCGTCTAATCACACTTAGAAGTTACACATTTTCTTATGAAGCTGGAACTGCGGTAGAAAATGAAGAAAGTAGATGAATGAAATAGCCATCCTAAAAGTGAACCTTTTGTTCAAATAGCCTATAAGGTAGTGTCCTTTTTGAGATAAAATCTGCTAGATGTAGAGAAACCCTGGTGACAGCTTGGTGATCTAATGTGATGCTGCATATATGAAAAATGTAGCAAATAAAGCAGAAAACAACAACTTGAAAGCCATTCTAGTTCTCTTAAAGTACATATCTCAGGGTACGAATGGCACTGAATAGGAGAGTATTTACTCTTTGGTTTTACCATTGACATAACTTTCTTAACCTGACTAAATCATATCATAATATGTCGTTATTGAACAATTTGAGTAGTTGGAAAGCACTCCGGCTGATCTGCAGACTTCGCCACCTAGAGTAGAATGATCTAAGCACCGGACGTCCATTTCGTTGGAAACCCCGATGACACCACAGTTGGGCGGATGAAAAACTACTCAACTGAGAGAAACATCAACGTAGGCCATGTGATTTGTAAATTATTTGCAAATTGATCACCCTAAGCTTAATTACAGTCTAAGTTTCATTTTCCCCTTGAGTCAAGTGTAAATATCAAAACTTTTAATTAGCTTCCGTGAACGGAAGAATTTCAAGTTATTTTATTTTATGGTTATGATCAAAGTGGGGCTTCTGCTTCTTCTTGGCGTGTTAAATATGAATTTATTTTTCAATTTACTTCCCTTAATCTATCTATTGCTGAAGTGGGGTGATGGAATAACCAAGGTTTGTTAATCTACATCATAGAAAGTCATGATGTAAAGGTGTTATATGTACAGCCAAAAAGTGTTCCAGAACTTACGCTATAGCCTGATGAAGATTCAAATGAGACTGGACTTTGAGATTCTAGATAAAATTGACATACATACTTTTTTATACATGTGCAATAAACAGTTTAGTGTGGTAAGCTAAATACAGTCGGCAATGAAAATACAATACAGTTCTAGTAAGGTTCAAAGTTATATCATTTCAAAGTGGGCGAAACGTGAAACTATATGCAGATTAGAAATGTAACCTAAACAGAAGTCTGATTATCTTTAACGTCTTGTAGATGGATGGATAAATCTGTTTACGAGTACTGCAGTGTCAACCGGCTTGAATTTAACTCTATCACTGGTTTTATCATATTGAAGTAAAAAGTAATCATTTGGTAAAGCTGTAATAGAAATACGACCAATGAATATGCTAAGGATGTTAATCGACTTTTCTTAGATTAACGTAATTTTTCGCTATAGTGACTGAACCATTAGGCTACTCGTTTCGCCGTAATACTTTTGTAAAATAATTACATAAAGTAACTTTCAACAAACTACAAAGTATATCAATGTAAATTCCAACCTAGCAACAGGTGAAATTGTATGACTTTCACTTTACCTATCAATTTCACATTTTAGGCTTATGAAAATGCATTTCAGTCAAGCATAACAATGAAATACGTATGTCTTCCGCGATGCAGGACTTCAACAGTGCTGTTTAAACCTCTCCGTTTACAGCAATTCTCTTATCTTGATTCTGGAATGAGATCAAACTTTATGAAACCTTCATTCATAATTAACCATTTCAAATAACATAAATTGTTTCTGCGAAGATATCATGCAAAATAAGTATAAGAATTTACAAAGGTAACCCTAAACCCTTTATTCAGCCAAAATAACTGTTGGACGTTAAAGAACTTTCAATTCGAAAGAGATAACACGCTGATTAGTGGATTGAAAGATTTCAAAAGTTCTCTCTCTAGCTCTTGGTTATGAGCTTCACTTTATTTCTAAGATCAATAGAGGTATACCAAACACTTACTGTACAAATTAATAAGTAAAACTCTTCGAAACTTTGTTGTTGACTGTAATTCAGATGACTCAATATCTGTTTCTCTCATATAGCGAACCACTTACAATTTCTTTAAATAGGATAAGTTTGTTAAGTAATATCTATATTTTCTTCATTAACTAAACTCAAATATTTCCTCTCCGTATTCACTCTCATATTTTCCTCAGGGTGGTATTTACTGGTTCCATTTATTTGAAAGGACATGTGTGGAGTATCCAATCCTATTGGCAGTATTTTGTGAAACAGTTTGTGTAGCCTGGATATATGGTAAAATGAAATTATTATTATTATAACAAAATCTTTATCCCTTCTTTTTTTCACAATCATAATCATGATAGGAGTTGATCGTTTTCGTCAAAATATCAAACAAATGTTAGGCTTTGAACCAGGAATATTCTGGAAAATCTGTTGGAAATTCATTGCGCCAATTTTCATTTTGGTTTGTTCAAATTTTCAGCTTTTTATCTTTGTTATTCAATGGGTTCAACAAAAATAGTTTATTATTAGCATTCGATTTTCAACTAGTAGATCTCAGGTTCCAACCTTGTTTCGGTCAGCTTAACCTCAGCAATATGATAGCGGCATAAGTTCTAATATGGTAATAATGATTTATAACTGTGCTGAGTCCGAATAATCACTGATGTACCATATAATCTACCTTTTGACACAAAAGTTAATAATACACATTACATTGCAACAAAGCCACCTACTTGTCGTAAATTAACCTGACCAAAAATAATACATAACGGTTATCCATTTATTGCTGCCATTCAACTATTACTGTTCATCTTAGCACCACAATAATGAGATAGAAGGTAGTTTACAACACGAAGAACAAATAACAAAACATTTCATAAAATATACACAATTTCTTCTCATGCTACATAACCTATGAACAAAAGCCGACGTGGACTGGTTTAGTAAAGTGGTTATGGTTTGACCGGTCGTGAAAGTGAGGCAATAAAATAGGAAGATGAAGAAAGACTCAGGCTGAAACAATAGTTTACAAGAATCTTCAAGTAACATGAAGCTACTTTACGATAAATTTTCAGCCGATAAGCTAATGTCGTCAAATACTCTTATCTATCAGACTACAGGCCTCAGTTATATGTCATTAATTTCCTCAACTTATAAGCAGATAAATGATTCGTATAACATTTCAATCTCATAAACATAGGAATTTATTCATTCTTTATTTTGCGTTGAAGGGTTAAGATAGATTGCTTCTAAATATGCACAGCACACTGAAAGTCGTTTTGGTAGACACATCTATAAATCATTCATAAACGAATGACTAGGCCACCTAACTAGATTATGTTCCAGGTTCCCAGTTTAACAGACTGTCACGCTGCATGCGAGTTTGATAAAGATGCCCTTACTCAATATTTTTCATCAACATTAAACCTTGCTGATGAATATTTTTGTTTCAGTTCAACATTATCTATGGATTATCAAATTATCAACCTCTTCAACTTGGAGATTACACCTATCCATTATGGGCAAACATACTGGGTGGTATTTTTAGCGGTTCGGCCATTTTAACTATACCGCTTGTGGCTATCACTCAGATTTTGCAGACCGAAGGAACGCTAAAAGAGGTGAATTCTTAAAATTCTAATGACCTATGCTTCGTACTATCTTACAATCAATTCTGTTGTTACACATTTCAACTTGAATAATAATATTGCAATAGTGGCAAACACCTGAAATTGTAGATGATGCAAAAAAATTTCATGATTGAAGTTTTACTTAATAGGTATATGTAGGACACTGTTATCAGTCTGTTATAAATGATAATTTAAAAGTATGAATTAAGATGTCGTCAAAGGATTTACGTACATACAGTTCGTCTTCTCATCTTTGCAACCTCAGCGTCAATAGCTCTTTACTTCAAATCACTGGTTGTCCAGAATGTAATTAAGACTTACAGCTAAAATACTGTATAAATGTGTATTCAATATTTGGAGTCATTATCAATCGTTTTGAATGTAAACTTTGTAAGATAATCACATTTTCTGAGTGTTCAGAAAGTTCCTTATTCACTCAAATATTCTACTAAAGAAAATTAGTTGTTGGTTATACCTAATACAGTGTAGTAGCTGATTTACAACACAACGAAAGGTAGGTGGTTTTCATTCTGATTACAATGCACAGTCGACTGAAAGCATATCCTAATGCACTAAGCTAAGAGAATACAAATGTAAATGTATTTATTCAGCCTCACCAGATTTTAATAGAAACTGTAGTATTTGCGAACTACTTAAATATTTTTTTAATTAGTAGTTATTTTCTTTTTGAAATTTTTCTCTTCAGAGAATTCAAAAGCTTATCAAACCCTCAAAATTAATGGATATTCATGATCCATTCTTAATGAATGACCAAATTATTGATAGGAAAATGACATGTAGCTTTTCAGATTCATTCAACTCTTCAAACAATCACCAATTCTAAAAAAATCTAATTCGATGAATTCAATTCCACTCTGGTATAAAGACAGCACAGTTAAATAACATACATTTAAATTAATAAATCTTATATAAAATACATTTTACCTTTGAGTAAATTCCTCGAAAAAATTATTTAGTAATCACAAGAACCTATGTATTCTACTTATATTAGTAAAAGTAGTTTTATCAACGCTTTTATTCAAATACTACGTTAATTAAATTGCTTCGACTATATAACTACAATAATCGAGAAATGAAGCTTATAAAAATACATAAGTTCTTCTCAGAATTTTGATTTGTGACTTATATATTCTTAAGTTGGAGTTGTAAACCATGACCATACTGGCCATCTTCATCAAGTCCACAATTTTCAAGTCCAATAATAATAATAATAATTACAATGATCAGAAGATAAACTTGGAAGTGAAAACATATTTTCGGTAAATTCTTCTCAGACTTAACATTTACATTTGCGAATTATTCAGCATACTCTTCATCTGATACCAACATGGTTAGATTAATTCAGGTATATTAATTAGGAGATGACGATAAAGGCGATAAAACAAGCCTGGTGGTAGTGAGGACAAATACTCAATGATGATATTGGGTGGTGGTCGCGCTAATGTCGTGAACTGACAGAAATAGGAAGTATGGACCATTGGATTCCGACCCAGTTGCTTACTGGTAACGTGCGGGTCACAGAACCTGAAGGTCACGGGGTCAGTCCCCGGAGAGGTCGTGGGTGCGCACTGCTGAAAAGTCCCATACTAGGACGAAACACCTGTCCAGTGCTCCCAGTTTCCAGTGTTTCTCCAAATGATGTCAGTCCATGATGAATATCAACTTGATAGAGCAAAAACCAAATCTCGGAAAGTTTCTGTACTCTCAGTAGTCAATCCTTGTGGGGGTGTTAGTTGTGAATTGTGTGTGCAAGTGCACAGGGATAGAGGAAAACAAAATTATTGTCGCATACCTACTAGATAGTAAAACATTAAAATTCTTAATCAATTATGAAATTAAGGGCGAAAAATAAAATGATAATCATAAGAGTACAAATATAGATAATATTTACACATCCCAGTGACTGTGAAGGAATTTACTGTAATTGTATTTAGGTTGAAGGTGAAGGCCATTGAAGGGAAGAGGAACAAATAAACATCTGAATACATAAATTAGATTTGAAAACTTTAAATGTTATAGCTTCTGCTATGTTTAGCAATTGGAGGCGCACAAACTAAGAATATTGTGATGGGACTTTAAAACAATGGTAACAATAATAACAATATTATATACCTACTTCAGCTCACTAACCTACTGAAGAACTCCCGATTTCCTGAGCGATAACAGCTACGTTTTAGTTGCTCTGCGAACAACAACACTGGACAGTACGTGTTTCAAGCTACCAAATGCTAAATAGAATGAAACGTAACTCCTGGATTCTTCTGCTGTTCACGATCAGTTACCAAATGAGTGAAATCTCCGACAATATCAAAGTATGTACGCAAGGAACTCATATGGCAACAGTGGCTAACACACTGGAAATAAGTAAATTGAAAGCGCGAAATCACAAGAAATAATGTAAAATGCTATCGTGCTCCGGTTTACGATGCTACTCACTATTATCTTCGTTTATTATACAAGGACTCAGTTTCTGCCTCCCATACTTTCGAAGGCAGCATGATATTTCCGAAAGTCTAAAAATTTATAGTTTACATTGGTCAATCATACAGTGAATTGTTCTATTTCACTTTCAGAAATATACCCAAAGTTCCATTGATAAGACTGAAAAATCAAGTATCTAAGTTTCTTCACGAAGGTTTCATCACCACTCATTCTCAAATACGACCTCAGGACTTTAAATATGCACTAATAAACCGATTGTATAAATTTTAAGACTATGGCTAGTAAGTCTTAAATATGGTGACCTCATTTTAGCATACAGTGCGAAAGTGGTTGCTTACTTACAGTAATCAGTTTTTAAAAATGCTTTGAAACAGTTTATAAGGTGATCAGACTGGTTAGTAGCTTACAGTGGGATCCACGCAACGCACTTCGTCATATTTAGGACTCTTCAGCCGGATATACTTGCACTCAGTTCAAACTAACCAACAGTGTAAAATAGCAATTTTGACTTTCAGTTCATAAGATGCATTTGAACTCCCTGACTTAATTAAAAATGCTTAACTATACAGAGTAGAGTGAAACTGTCCGTTGATGTCACATTAGGTATAGTAGATTTTTCTCAAACCAGACGTAGGAAAATAAATTTAATTGAACCGTGTTTAAAACACTTTGCCAGCATCCATCAGCTATGCTATGAGTGAAAACTGATTAAACATTAGAATCCAACCACGGTCCAAATTCTCATTTCATCCTAAATTATCACCCAGTATCAATACTAGTCTGCCAAACCCCGACTATCTCAGACAATCAAAATGATAATTCACATGATGCTCCCCATCTCTAATTCAGTTAGATTTGGGTTGGGATGATAAGTCCTGAAAGGGCAGCCTGTGTAAGTACGATCAGGTGGTAGCAAAGCGTCACAAATTCATATGATAGTCAGTCAAAACCCTTGGTAATTAAGGTGAAATAAAAATCTGGTCAGCAGACGGGCCTTGGAGCTCAGTTGGTAGAGCACCGGGCCAGAAATCCAGCAGTCGCTTGTTTGGATCCCACCGCGGTCCGAACTTTCATCTAACGTCATATTCTCACCCACTATGAGCATCTGATTGACAAAATAAGAAAGATATGCTTATAAGAACTAAACAACCCAAGAAAAGGATTCCAGAACAATTAATATCAGGGAGAAATTTCTTAGGAAGAATATAATAATTGGAGAAAAACGCAAGTGACTCCTATCTGTGGCAAAATGGTACCATTTTTAAGTCTCCAATTAAAGTATGATAATCTGGAAAACGTTCTCATAAACATACTCTTACCAGCAGTTACTCTAAGTGATTCCTTTGCATCCATCTATATTTTATTATCACGAGTGAAAAAAAGGGTCTTACATGTGTGAAGATTAGTGTGCACTTGTAAATTCTGCCTCTTTTGCCGATTTATTTCTCATAGTAAAACGATGTAGTTACTTTCATAACTAACTAAAATATACCTGTTAGTTTGGCCTACGAAAAGAAAATGTTTACTAGCTACGTTGAAATACATCTATAAAATAACAGTCACACCGGTAGGCAACAAATTCACCATCCTAATAATTCATACGTAGCCATCTACCACATGCTGAACAAAACCATTGTCTAGAAAACAATCAAGATTACTACCAAAAGTGCAACAAACACTCTATTATGTATTCGGGAGAATCTGACAAGTCTTTAGTAAATTTTCAATTATCTGTAACTTACATTGTTTAGCTCTGGACCGAAAAAATAATTTGTATGATTGTGTGTTGTTTTGGTTCTATGTCTAGGTCCTCAGGGAATTTGTTTTCATTTTTAATTTCAGTTAATAATATTTTCATAAATTTTCAGCTGCATTTATGGGTTTTCATAACTGTGATAAATCCTCTTATCCCCTCTACAATCTAACCGTATTATGTCTTTCTACAGGCAGTTTACATTATTTATTATGACTCAAAGTGGTGTGGATTATAAAATAAACCAATAAACAGAATATATCTAAGAACGTTCAAGCTGCAACTTTACAAAACGCTTTAAATTTATGTGGACAATAGATACGTACATATTTTCTATACAAAAACATCATACTCGAAGACCGAATCTGATATGAATTAGACAGAAATGCATTACGCTGAATTCCCTGAATTTCCAATTTTATAGGTAGAGGATGGTGGTAAGTAGGAAGCAATTAATCGCATAATATCCGTTGGTGACAATAGGCATGCAGATGAAAACTTACCGAGATAAATGAAACAACAAATCTATGTTGATGTGTTCACCTAGTTGACTTGCAATGGAAAATTACAAGCATCAAACAACAACTCATGCACCCTGTACAAGAGCTGACCCCCATCTCTTAATGGGCCAGCCCATAGCCTTTTGGCGTCTGAAGTGATGGGCACCGAGTCCGAATCTCAGTGGACAGAAAATCTCCCAATAACGTACTGATACATCCAGCTGATGAGTTCCAGATAGGACAACACACGCATCCTGGATTCCACTGAGAGTCACCAAGATGAATGCAACATCATGAATATCTGGTAGTATCATGGCATCCTCACAAACACACTTGCTAACAGAGGTTGAGAAATTCGGCCCTGTGTACCAACTGGAATTTACGAGTATCAAACAACAGCAAGTTATACAAGTTTTGTCAAATTCTGTTTGTATACTCACTGACAAGACTGATATATTATGGCTTCATGAAAATTCTAGGTCATCACAAAATATGAACTACAGCAGTCCAGTGATGGAGATGAAGCTGTTAACAGTTGTTTACTCACGACAGAACATTATTGCTGAACAACATACCTAAGTAATGAGTCTTTGATTGCTACGTCATCTTATTTGCTTGTTTTAGTTCAATTCTCTTAGACAAGACACCACTTGTAGCCAGTGGGCTAGGGTACACGAAAATGTAATGCAATTCACATGACGTGAGCTTTCAACTCAGGTCGACATTTATAACTTTAATTTCTCGATGAAATGATAAAAACTCTAGTTCATCTACCATTTATTCCTTTTGTACAAGTTATTGAGAATTCTTGGTATTTAACTCATTGAAAGCTCAGGATCTTTCTTTCCCTTAAGGTTAGAATCTGTGATCATTGAATCCCTAATGAACGTCAGGTGTTTTGCCTGACAGCTGTTGCCATTGACTTGCGTGGACTAAGGATGCAAATTTTATAGTCTTTCCATCTACCTTCACTATTTGTATATTTAACATATCAGTATCCAATTTCAACCAAAGTGAAAATTCTTGTTGACTTTCAGCCTCAACATCTCTTGCCTTTAATGCAGGTGGTGTTAAACCATCTAAGCAGCTAACGAGAACATGATCGGTTTGAAAAACTGACCTCTCTTACTAAGTGAATTTCAGTTGCATTGCTGATTAGTTGGTCCCTAAATCAGAGATGACAGTTTATTTCTAAAAACCGTGAATATTTTACTTTAGGTCGTTGAATAAATAATGTTCTCAATTTCAGTTATTGATTTAAAATACAGAGTAGCAGATCACCTTAATAACTCAGGTCAGATAGTTTTATTTTATAAGGCAGCAACATTGAAAAGCGTTTATCATGGAGTATTATTCTGTCAGGCAAAACACCTGACGTTCATTAGGGATTCAATGATCACAGATTCTAACCTTAAGGGAAAGAAAGATCCTGAGCTTTCAATGAGTTAAATACCAAGAATTCTCAATAACTTGTACAAAAGGAATAAATGGTAGATGAACTAGAGTTTTTATCATTTCATCGAGAAATTAAAGTTATAAATGTCGACCTGAGTTGAAAGCTCACGTCATGTGAATTGCATTACATTTTCGTGTACCCTAGCCCACTGGCTACAAGTGGTGTCTTGTCTAAGAGAATTGAACTAAAACAAGCAAATAAGATGACGTAGCAATCAAAGACTCATTACTTAGGTATGTTGTTCAGCAATAATGTTCTGTCGTGAGTAAACAACTGTTAACAGCTTCATCTCCATCACTGGACTGCTGTAGTTCATATTTTGTGATGACCTAGAATTTTCATGAAGCCATAATATATCAGTCTTGTCAGTGAGTATACAAACAGAATTTGACAAAACTTGTATAACTTGCTGTTGTTTGATACTCGTAAATTCCAGTTGGTACACAGGGCCGAATTTCTCAACCTCTGTTAGCAAGTGTGTTTTGTGAGGATGCCATGATACTACCAGATATTCATGATGTTGCATTCATCTTGGTGACTCTCAGTGGAATCCAGGATGCGTGTGTTGTCCTATCTGGAACTCATCAGCTGGATGTATCAGTACGTTATTGGGAGATTTTCTGTCCACTGAGATTCGGACTCGGTGCCCATCACTTCAGACGCCAAAAGGCTATGGGCTGGCCCATTAAGAGATGGGGGTCAGCTCTTGTACAGGGTGTATGAGTTGTTAATATAAGTGTAAAACTTGGGCACTGTGGTAGAATATAATTCCGTATTAGATTTGTTTATTTGATATAAAGTGCACAGTGGTACAGTATTATTTAATTGATTACGTTTCGAGCATGAATTATTGCTCATAATGATATTAATTTAATCACACTTCTTTCGATATTTGATTTTATAGTCCTGTCACCTGATTTTTCTTTGTTTTTTGATTGGTAGTAAAGTTTTCCATATCTCTGGTATAGGTGTTGCGTCATTCCTATTACATGTGTTGGGTGTGGATTCGATGAACAAAGATTCAGTAATTAATCGCTCTCTCTGCCTAGCTATATTAGACTTAAGTACGGTGGTTTTGTCCCACCCTATTGTGTGGTTGTGTGTTAATGAATGTAATGCAGTGGCCGAGTGTTTTTCCAGGTTATTGATCTTACTGGGGTCTGCCGTTCTATGTTTAGCTAAATCCCTATGTTCTGTTAATCTAACTGACCCCGACCGGCTAGTTTGACCTATGTATTTGACTTCATAGTCGTTACATGGAATTTGGTAGATTATATTATTTTGCCTAATTGGTTCTATCAGATCTTTTAGCCGACAAAGCTTACCTCTAAGTGAGTTTGTTGGTTTAAATGACACCCTAATTCCAACCTTGTTGAGAATCCTACGTATGGTTTCTGATGTTCCTTCCTTGTATGGTATCACAATAGGGGTGTTGATTTCCTTTCTACTTATGTTGTCACTATTATTTGTATTTGTATTAGTGTTATTATTTTGCTTCTTATGTTTGTATGAATTTCTTAATAAAATGATGGGGATAATTATTAATTATTAACGCTTCTTTTATGTGTTTCAATTCCTTTTTTAAGTCCTTACAATGACTAGTGAGTTTCTCAGCTCTGTTATTTAGACATTTGACTAAACCCGCTTTAACTGACACTGGATGAGATGACTTGAAGTCTAGATACCTGTTAGAATGTGTTGGTTTTCTGTAGACGGTAGTATCTAAACCACCATCTTTCCTTCATTTTATTGTGCAATCCAATATAGGTAATTCTCCTTGTTCATTTTCTATTTCGTAAGTGAATTGGATTGCGTTAACTACTGAGTTTATGTGTGTCAAGAGTTGTTGTTTGATGCTTGTAATTTTCCATTGCAAGTCAACTAGGTGAACATGACATAGTGTATATGCGGCTATATCGTTTCATGCGTATACTATTCCTTGTGGTAACATCGGTCTGGTAGTTTGACCCTGTTAGGCAACGGAAATCTACAGATATCAGATAAGAGCTAATGCCTTTTTATGACTATCGTGCCTAGTGGCTTGTTGGGTAACGCTTTGGTGTTTGTGGCGATGGGTATGGATTTCTGTTCCCAATAAGCTTAACGTTACTGTTTAGGATGCAGGTATATCACATTGACGAGTCTCAAATACGAGTATGCCCGCATATTGGAATCCACTGGTAGGCGCCAACATGAGCATAGTCTTAATGGCGTCAAGAGTTATCAAAGTACTTACAGTAGCTGTACCATTATTTTACACAAGAGTTTTTAGCACTAGAATGGCAAGCAATGTCTTCTTTAAATTACTAAGTTTTTTCTATCAAATTAATTGTAGTTCATGACACAAAATCAGCTTTTGTTTCCATGATTTCTGAAACTTCTGCTTGAGTCAGGAATAATTACAGAGCAGTTTCATCAAAAACCTCGCCTGGTTAACTAGTTTACTAGTTACTAGCCGGTCCTAAGCCCGGGTAAAGAGGGAAGGTTGGGCATAGGGCTAGCAACCCTACCCCGTAAAACAAATCTAACCGCTAAAGAAACTTCAAAGCACAAACAAAATATAAAAAATGAAAACAAACTTATTCCCCGCTGGAATCGGAGAGGCGAAATGACGCCAGTTGGTGAAAGCCTTCGGGAAGCCAATTGGCCGATGTGTCTTCTCTCCCTCGATGAAAGCGAAAGTAAACGTGGGGACATGGAATGTCCGCACGATGTTTGAACCCAGTAAGGCAGCCCAGATTGCAAGGGAGATGAGAAGGTATAACATCGAAGTGCTTGGGATTTGCGAAAGCAGATGGAATGGGAGTGGACTCTCCAAACTGTCAACTGGAGAATCAATAATCTACTCCGGTCACCCAGACGCCAACCACGAGCACACTGAGGGAGTGGCTATCATGATGTCCTCAAGAGCATCGAAGGCTCTCATGCAGTGGGAACCAATCTCCTCCAGGATCATGACAGCAAGATTCAACTCAAAAGGAAGAAAGGTCACAATCATACAATGTTATGCACCTACAAATAATGCAGAGCAAGAGAAAAAGGAGGAATTCTACAGACAACTTCAATCAACACTGGACAAGACGTCAGTTGGCGATATCAAAATTCTGATGGGCGACATGAATGCCAAACTGGGAGGGGACAACACGGGAAGAGAACTAACCATGGGTCGAGAGGCACTAGGTGAAATGAATGAGAATGGAGAATTGTTTGCAGAATTCTGTGCATTCAACGATTTGGTGATTGGAGGCAGTGTGTTCAGGCACAAAGATATCCACAAAGCGACATGGATTTCACCAGATGGACACACTAAAAATCAAATCGACTTTATCTCAATCTCAAGAAAATGGAGACGCAGTCTACTTAACACAAGGTCAAGAAGAGGAGCAGATGTAGGTTCAGACCACTACCTAGTGCAAGGAACCTTCCAAATCAAGTTAAAAGCCTTCAAGGAAGCTGGTGATAGACCTCAACCCAAGTACAACACTCGGAAACTGAAGGATGAAACTACAAAGGAGATCTTCAAGGCAGCCATCAAGACAAAATGGGAGACATCGAGCAACATCCCTGAAGAAACCTGTGTGGAAGAACACTGGAAGTCTTTGAAAGCTATGTGGAAAGAAACCTGCACAACAGTATTAGGAAGGAAGAAGAAAGAAGACAAGGAATGGATCTCGACGGATACCTGGAAGCTGATAGAGGAGAGGAGGATGGTGAAGCAGAAGATAAACCAGTGCAAGGATGCTCAACGACAAGAGGAACTGAGCACAATGTATAAAACACTGGACAAAGAAGTGAAGAAGAGTGCACGCAAAGACAAAAGACACTTCTACGACACACTGGCAAGTGAAGCAGAACAGGCTGCAGGTAAGAGAGACCTGACGACATTGTATCAAATAACCAGGTTGCTATCAGGGAAGAGACCAACACAGATGAAACCAATAAAAGATGAAGAAGGAAATTTAATTACAAAAGAAGAGAAACAGAGGAAACGATGGGCCGACCACTTCAAGAAGCTCTTGAATCGACCACCACCTGCACTTCGTCCAGAAATACCACCTGCAGCCGCTGAATTACAAGTGAACATAAATCCCCCAACGAAAATGGAAGTCCTGAACGCCATAAAGCTACTGAAATGCGGGAAAGCAGCAGGACCAGATGGAATACCGCCAGAAGCACTGAGAACAGATGCAGAGACAACAGCGGCCATGCTCACACCACTATTGCAGAAGGTGTGGAAGGAAGAGAAGGTACCTGACGATTGGAAGAAGGGTTACCTTGTCAAACTGCCGAAGAAGGGAGACCTCAGTGCTTGCAAGAACTGGCGCGGAATCACTCTCCTGTCCACCCCAAGTAAAATATTAAGCCGCATCATCCTGGAGAGGCTAAGGGATGCACTGGATTCAAAACTACGACCGGAACAGGCAGGCTTCAGGAAGTACAAATCATGTGCAGACCAAATTGCAACGCTTCGCATCATCATAGAACAGAGTGTAGAATGGCAATCAACTCTCACCTCAACTTCATCGACTTTGAGAAGGCCTTTGACAGCGTCGACCGAGAAGTAATTTGGAAACTGCTTCAATACTACGGAGTACCGCAAACCTTTATCCGCCTCATTCAACAACTATATGAAGATGCCACATGCCAAGTAATCCACAATGGGAAGCTCAGTGATGCCTTTGAAGTGAAGACAGGAGTGAAACAAGGTTGCCTACTATCCCCCATGATATTCCTTATTGTGGTGGACTGGATCATGCAGCAAACAGTAGGCAGCGAGAAGAGGGGGATACACTGGACGACGGAAAAGAACCTAGAAGACTTGGATTTCGCCGATGACTTATGCCTAATGTCACATAAACTTGAAGATCTGCAGGCAAAAACTAACAAGTTGATAGAAGAGGCAGCGAAGACGGGACTTCAGGTGAATATAGAGAAGACAGAAGTGATGAAGATACCGCACCACCACCATCAACAACAACAACAACAAACTCCAATCACCGTCAACGGGAGAAACTTAAAGGAAGTAACCTCCTTCACTTATCTAGGAAGCACTGTTTCAACTACAGGCGGGACGGACGAGGACGTCAAAGTCAGAATCGGAAAAGCAAGACAGGCGTTCATTAGCCTGAAACCAGTGTGGAGATCTTCTGCACTCAGCATGCGGAACAAGATACGGATTTTCAACACCAACGTCAAGTCAGTGCTCTTGTATGGCTCAGAGACTTGGCGCGTCACGAAAGGTATTTCCAATAAACTACAGACATTCATCAACAACTGCTTACGCTCGCTGCTGAAGATCAGATGGCCAGAAAAAAATAAGCAACAAGGAACTCTGGGAACGAACCAACCAAGAACCTATCACGCAACAAATATGCAGGAAGAAGTGGAGATGGATTGGCCATGCACTGAGAAGGCCGACGGAGGACATCACGCGTCAGGCCCTCGAGTGGAATCCCCATGGGAAGCGACGAGTTGGACGTCCGAGGGTGACATGGAGGAGGTCGTGCGAGGAGGAAATGAGAGCTTGTGGGCTGTCGTGGGACCAGGTTCAAAAGATCTCAGAGAACAGAGGTCACTGGAGGCGTGCTACTGAAGCCCTATGTTCCACTAGGAACCCAAGGGACTAATAATAATAATAATAGTTTCATCAAAAACCACATGCTATGTAGCTAGAATTTCGGAAATACTATTACTGAATATATATCAATGGAAAGTTTGTGCATTTTGGAATGGATCACTGTTTTATGAGTACATTTTTAGTGAAAATTTTACACACAACGATAACCTTTTATTTCAATAATTTTTCGAGCAGAATTACTGCCGATGACCACTCCAACAGTTGGAATATTCTAACAAGATTTATTCCATACACCACTGAATATGGTGTAATTAAATTTCTTGAAGATTATTCTTAGCCACACTAACTAGACAAATTCTTCCTGAAAGTGAATTGAAATAGTACGTCTCATAATATGAGATGAATTATCGTGAAGTCAGTATTTACAAACTTCTGAAGACATTAAAACCAAAATACTATCCATACTAAAAATCGGTCTTTATCTAGAATAACAACAGAGCAGAAAGTAATGAAAAGTCACTATGTGTGGTTGTAGGAAATGACAACAGAAATAACTGCTAATCACCTACGAGATCATAATGAACTTGGCTATTAAGATACATTTCAACTAAACTTTTCGATAGACATATTTAACCCTGAATAACTTGTGATACCTTCTTCTTATGGAATCATTAAGCTGAGTATTGTTAGAAACATCAGCCTTTATGATGATATAAATTGGTTACAAGGCCTTGTTTGTATGAATTTCATTGCGATCACAAATGCTGTTAAGTAATTATGATAAATAAGTGATCCATAAACTATCTAGCAGATATTGACTGAAGAAGTGAACTTACGCTCTTGACTTATGTCGAACATTTACGGTTAACTTTTCAGTCTATCCGTAAAACAGCCAATCTGAAACCAGGAGTTAAGTTCCACTAGATTTGTGATCATTTTAGCCCAGTATCAATATGTGATAGCTGTTTATTTTAGCATTCAAACAATTTCTACATCCGTACAACATTTTCCAACATAATATTGAGTTACAGGATTAAATCATTTTTGTGGCTAGCAGTGAAACCCAGGACGCGCGTTCCATCTTATTTAGGACTCGTCAGCAGGATGTGCCTGCACCACAGTGAGTGATGCTGTTCACACTGGTAGACAAACCTGGTCTACATCGTTTTAAACACCAAAGCGTTATCCACTAGGCCACTGAAACCCGATATCCACTCTTTGTGCAACGGGTATCAATTGCTGTCTGATACTTACAATTTCTCGTTACTATATATAGGGTTGAATTGCTTGACCTGTTTTGGGTTACAGTCTCAGCGGGAATAACGTCACTCACCGAGGTGCAAGTACAACCAATCAATGAGTCCCAAATAGCACGAAACGTACATTCAGATTTCCACTGTCAGTTATTAAGATGAATATAACATCATGAATATCCAGCAGGCAACCGCAAACTAACGTATCTGCCAACAGAGGTCAAGTGGTTTGGCCCTATATAGCAACGAGAAATTACTTGCTTAACCTTCCTAGAATGTACTCGGTACATTTTTATTTTAGGTTCGAATAAGAACAAAAGAAACCTGACTGGTATCGACAGTTGATTTAAGTGTGACGATGATTGCTATACACAATCGGTTTAATTTTCAGTAGCATAACATTTCGTAAAACAGACTTACTTTTGTGAGAATGTAAGGATGATTCCCTTTTATTCTAAAACAATGACTTTTTAAACTATTTATATTCACTTGAATAGCTGAATATCCAAATCTTTACTGTCACATATCAACACTCTCGACGGAAAGCTCAAAAAACTTCTAAAACCCATGTCACTTTAAAATGACTTAGACAGGGTGATATTCGGCATCTTAGTCGTTTCTGCCAAAAGAGTTAGGTGAAGTTCCTTTTAAAACTATCTATGTGCATCAACTAGTGCCTCAGAATCTGCAGTAGGAATCTTGCCGTGAAACAAATTTTTAGTCATCTTCATTCATTATTCTCATACATTTTGAAGTGCTGAGCAAGAAGAATATGATGAAACTTAAAATTTACCATAAACCTGTAAAGCTTATCATCACAGAATGCATGCAAAGTTCCCATCTAGTAAAAGATGTTGAATTATGCTCCACAGCAAAGTCAATTACTCAAATTTAAAAAGCTTTGTCTAGAAATAATAGATATTGAAAGGTAATTTCAATAAATAAATGGGCAAAAGGATGATAGTTAGACATCTACAAAGATGTTAATAATGGATGATAGCTAAAAAAGGAATCCAGGAAGCATCTTTGGTCCTGTTTGGGACTCAGGTGGATGTACTTGCTCTCCAGTGGGTGATGTTGTTGCAACTTAAACTGGAACCTCGGATCAACCGCCTCAAAGGCCAAAGAGTTATGCACTAAGCCACTGAGTAGCGATAACCACTTCTTAATATAAAAATTTAAAAGCAGAGGCAATATTGAAGCATCGGCACAGGAGCCCATATGTCAATAGAGAACGGTCAGCTAGATCAAGTCAACGACAGGATAATGCAAATAACGGCAACTACAGCAATAGTTCACAAGAACTTATCTCAGTGCAAATATCAGCATGTGTCATAGTGAAAACGTGTGTAATTGACTTCATAGTGAGTGGATAAAAACACGATAACAATTATATCCTGAAGCTCAAAGTGAAATTTGTTTAATCCTTGATAGCAGTACAACTTGATGACACAATATGATGAATCGGTTGGAGTTTTAGATAGTGTATCATTAATCTCAGTCATAACAGTTGAAACTGAAATGATTCTCGCAAGGTCTATAGATTTTACCCTCTAGTTTTATGAATCTACAAGGATTGATTTTTATGCAGTCTTAAATTGGGACAAAACTTATCATCATTACTCCGTCGTCTTTAAAACTTCTCAAACCAAATTTACAAAGTGGTGGAAACTATCTTGCCATCACTCATAAATATTATTAGGGCAGTCAAAAATACTGAAATTACTAAATGATATAAACATTGGGGACGCAAAGTTTATTTAGATTCAAGCGGAACAATCTCATGTATTACCTCAAAAAAACATATGGAAATGAATTAACGCCAACTGCTAGTCACTACTAACCAAAATATAACGAAACGTTTCATCTAAATCTAACTGTAATAAACCCTTGCTAGAAGGTTACTTGAGCAGTCACAAAGTAATTAGTTGAATTTCGCTGCTAGGAAGCTGCAAGCCTAAGTAATGCATATATCAGTGGTAAACGATTACAAGCATACGCGATCCTGAAGCAACACACACACACAAACACACATACACACAACCGTGTTCTTCATACACAGTCACGCATTACACACATAGAAGTCAGTATCCTTGAACTACTCCTACCAAAATAGATATCTTAATTGTCAGTTAGTCAGTGGATGACCAGGTTTCATTTTAGATAGTAGAGAGCAGACTTTGGAAGCCTTGGATCTGGGTTTCGTATTTGCTGGTACTCAGCAACAGAGCATATATGTAGTGTTTATGGATACAAAGTTCCGTCAGGAGTGTTAACACACTTCATTCAGTGCTGAAGTCGGAAACTTCATTGGAAGGAGCAACTGGTCGTTGCATAATTGGTGCATGATCATGATCTAGTCACTGACTGATAGCTGACGGAAATACCTGTGGATTAGAACTGTAAAAATATGACTACATAATCGATGAGGTGAACAACAAACAGATGCACATCCATACTCAAAACATATCAGCCAGTTATCATCTTCTTTCACACTTTCAAATCGTGTCCATCGAGACAAGGTGAGAATTGTAGGGAATGCAAAATGAAGTGAATACCTTTGACCACATTGCTCCTCATCAAGAACAAACAGTCTGAAATTGTAGTCGAAGTTAGAACAAAGAAATAATGTCATGCAATTTTCTATTCTGAATGGAGAAATGTCAATCTGGTACTAAGAGTAGTCGAGTGAGCAATGAAACTATGGAGGGTGACTTCAAGTACTGTACAATAATATCACTGAATGTTTAAATGTGACCATGTTGACAGGAGACGAAGAGGATGAAGTGGGACGGGAGTAATATATTGACAGTCATCAACAATAAGAGAGTTACGCTACGTAAGAGTATGAGAACGGAGTTAACGAAGTGAGTTATACTCTGCACCATAAACGGTTGTGTAAAACTAATCAAATAACGGTGGAGTATGGTTCCAAAGTAAAAATGAGCTGCAGTCGATTATTTAAGCATGGTTGAAGGTAGGAAGGAAGGAAGGCATAGCTTTCAAGAGTTCGGTTTTTAGATACTGAGTAGACTTGAAGCATCAAGTTGAGACTTCCTTGACTTCTGCAGTGAATAATACACCAAACTACTTGACGTCATCTAATTCATGCATGGAGAGCGTTCTTAGTCAATTTTCGTCTGTGAATTTATGTGTGAAATATATGTAAAACAGATTCGTAGACGAATTAAACTTCACCGATTTGAGAAGAGCATAAACACCACATACTACACTTCATTTTTTGCTTATGAACGCCTATGAAGATGGGACTTCAAATGAGAAATTCACGACTGTGTGGAAGAATACTAATATCAGTCATAGTATATCATTTTATAGTCTTGTAACTGCTTTTCACATCCAGTACGAAGGACAGTAGGATTGCGATAATTAAGTCATCCTCATCGACTATTCGTATCTATTCATTTTCAAAGCCATCTGTTCCACGTAGATTCATTCAATCATTTGACTTTAAAATTGTTACTGAACTTGAGTTGAAGACGATTTACCCAATGTAACACAGACTACTCACTGAATTAATTTGCTACTGTCAAGTTATGTGAGAAAACAACCCCACAAATATACTATGTGTATTTACCGCAGATCACTAGCTGATAGTGTTTAATATGACCAGAGGAATTTGGTATTAAAGTATTATCCTTACCAACTGTACCGACTAACCCAGTTTTAACAGTAAATGTGAACCATGTATTCGAAAGCATGTGACAGTCTGTAGATATCCATAAACTAGTGGTTAGTCTATGGAAAAGAATCTGATGGTAACAAGATGATTGGCTGTATAAACTAGTAAATCAGTAAGAGAGAATTAAGTCGTTTACAGAATATGACTTTACTGAATACATGGTGGATAATCATTTTTATAGTGCTAAATCTTATATCATTAGGAACATGCATACCTACTGGTAGTTCAGCAGTGATATGAATGAAGTTTAATAAAACATTTAGAAAAGAAACATATTAGCGTGTCTAAATGTGTTGTACCTGAATGTTTGAGCAACTAACAGCCTTCATAGTTACCTCTTCTACTGCATACATACATAATAGACCTGTTCATACTGTTGAATTTTACTTCTCAACTTGAAAAGTCAGGAATGAACCTGTGAAGAATTGCACAAGGCGCCCATACTGCCTAGCACGAACATATAAGAGAATTTGATAACCGATTAAAAACTTTCTCTCTAAGGATAAAAAGCTTTTTTCCAACAGAATTCTGTTATCAGCATTTTGTTGACCCAGTTAGACCAGTCTGTGCTAACAATGTGAGTTACTTTCTGTAGTGATGTATCACTTGCCATCGTCCCCACCATAATTTTCGTTCACAGATATAACAGAAAGTACATCATCTTCACGATTTGTCGTCATAACGTGACAACATTCTTAGTCGTCAAACTGTAAGCAAAAGAATATGTTTCCCTTAACGATTACTAAATTTATACAACTGATTGGCTAACTGTATAGACAGAAGTTAAAACGAATATAAAATGACTTCTGTTTGTGTGGCTGACAATCTTCTCAGTTTGCTTTAGGATTTGAAACTCTTCACAAACTGCTTACAGTTTGCATTTTACAGGAAGACTTCTTTTTCATATTGAAAAGCACATGAAGTAATAACACAGGTAATATTGGGAATGTTACAAGTCAATAACATGTGAAAATTTACCCAATAGCAACGAATCAATTTTGATACTAAAAAATGACTAAACACTCTTTATATCCCTCACAACCAAATGATATCCAGCTGGTAAAAGTGAGTGTAGTGATTCAGAAACACCCAAGAATGTAAGTCTAGTCGTACTTTTAGCAGTAATTATCAACTTCTACTTGAGTTTTACTTTCAACACGATAATGTTTTGCTGAAGCACGTCTGGTTGTTTTGCCAAACAAAGACTCCTTGAAACTGAATTTGGATGCCTGTTGAGATAATTATTAATTACAGTTGAAGAATTAAAAGAAATTCGTTCAAAATCATTACAAGTAACAAATTAAAAGTTATACCAATCTCACAAGGAGTGGCTGTTGTGACTCTTTGGCCTAGTGAGTAACGCTCTGATGTTTAAAGCGATCGGTCCTGCGATTAAATCTTATTGAGACCAACAACATCCCTAATTGGGAGGGAGGTATACCCAACTGAAAAGTCTCGAACAGGACGAAACATGCATTTTGGATCCCATTGCTAACAACCACTCAGCATTATATCAAAACCGAAAATACTGGCAATAAAGAAGCAACTGCAAAGAAGCCAATATACCGACAGTGACCAATAAGTTCGGTCCAATCAAAGATTATACTATACCCGTCGACCAGAGAGGTGCTATTGTTACTCAGTGTCCTAGTAAATAACACCCAGGTGGTTCACAAAGTGTAAGACATAGAGGTCCTGGAAAAAACAGTGTTTCACATAAAAAAGTTATAAGTCGTTGATCACTTGCTATAATTAACTTAGCCTAGTCTGATTTCGCAGAAAGGATATGAAGCTGACGCAGCAAGAGACAACTTCATTTTTCAAACACGAATCAATATCCAAAAATGCTTATTTCAATAGCAGTTTCAAACATCACAGATCCTTTTTTAATGAAAAACGATTAAACACTTCTCTCCTCAATATTACATATTCTCTTTCCCAGAAACGTATGGTGTCTTATAACATCCTCAACTAACATTCATTTTCACTCATACTGCAGTGGACCGAAATGCCAATTTAAAATAAAGGTGAAAAATCAGACATTTCGTTCCCTTGACAAATTTCAACAATGCAAAAACAAAGACATTTGCAGAATAAACTAAGCTCATTTTATTTCATGGCGTCTAATCAGCTGCAAACAGCCTACAATTGAATGAGTTATTAGTACTAATAATAATATAACATACTTTAAACACTCAGAAATAAATGGAGATTTGAAATCCAGGATTAACAATAAAGTAGTAAGTCAACGAAACACACGAGAATTAGATACATAACTGAGTCAAAATCCAGGCTATTTATATATGATCAGATGGAAAATTCTGGACATACATACTATGGGCAAATAAACGAAAATCAGTGTAAATAAATGACTGTTTGAGGTCTAATAGGTTACGCAGTTACATGGAAAATTGCAAGAAGAAAAAACCATGTGCGGACCAAATTGAAACACTTCACATCATCATAGAACAGAGTATAGAATGGCAGTCAACTCTCTACCTCAAATTCATCGATTTTGAAAAGGCCTTCAACAGCATCGACACACAAGTAATTTGGCAGTTGCTTCAACACTACGGTTTTAGTGCCACAAACCTTTATCAATCTCATTCAACAACTATATGCCATATGATGCTACATGCCAAGTGATTCATAGTGGAAAGCTCAGTGACGGCCTTGAAGTGAAGACAGAAGTAAGATGAAGCTGCCACCTACCATCACCGATGACCTCGTTTACTGATTAGGGGTCGACTGCATCATGCAACAAACCGTGAGGAGGAAGAAGAGGGAAATAAGCTGGTTGGATCGATGGAAAGACCCCAGAAGATTTGGATTTCACCAACGATGATGATTTATGTCTAATGTCTTGTGGCACAAATTCGAAGATCTACAGGCAAAAATCAACAAGTTGACAGAAGAGGCAGCGAAGCAAGACGGGAATTCAAGTGAATGTAGAGAAGACGGAGGTGATGAAGATATCCAACCAACAACATCAACGGGAGAAATCTAAAAGAAGTTGTCTCTTTCACCTACCTACCTACCTAACTACCTACCTACCTACCTACCTACCTACCTACCTACCTACCTACCTACCTACCTACCTACCTACCTACCTACCTACCTACCTACCTACCTACCTACCTACCTAGCCTAGGCAGCATCATTTCAACTACAAACGGTGGTGGCACACATGAGAATGTCAAACGCAGGATTGGGAAGACAGCAAAACCGGTCTTCCTTAACCTGGAATCAGTGTGGAGATCTACTACATTGCATTGTACTGTACTCAGCACAAGGCGTGAACAAGATCCGGATTTTCAACACTGAGTCGGTCAAGTCAGTGCTTTTGTGTGATGCTTCAGAAATTTGGCACGTGATGAAGAGCATTTCCAACAAATTGCAGACATTCATCTACAGCTGCCACCTACACTAGTTGCTGAACATCAGCTGAAGAATAAGCAAGAAGGAAGTCTGGCCTGGCAATGAACCAACCAATAACCTATCAGTCAACAAATATGCGGAAGAAAGTGAAGATGGATTGGACTGTGGACACACTGAGAAGACTGATTAGGGACATCACGTGCCAGGCCAGGCCGTTGAGTGGAACTCGAAATCGTAAAGTGATTAATATTCAATAAGTAATTAATGAAGAGATTACGCAATCAAAATAAGAAAAGGAAAGTCTACACTCATACGTATTTGAAACATTATATACATTTACCAAGGTAAAGAAAGGTTAATTGCAGTCTCCTTTTGAGTACATATGTCAGGCTGAAAGTGTTTGATAGCGAGAGCTTCTGTAAACCGTGATAAACATGGTCTTTGTTTTGTGATTGTCCTGAAAGATTGAGAAACATCTATTTGATGTCCTGTTTCCATCAGATGCCTGGCGACTGCACTTTTAGAGATCTTGCTACCAATCAGACACAGATTTCTCGGAATACGCTCATAAAATCGAGTAGATACCCTTCTTTCAGTCCGCCTATTAGCCTGTTACCAAAAGCACAGATAAATTGATATACGCAGTTGGAGGTGACGTGAGGTGGGTATTTGTCTACTTTCGATTGTCTTATTCAGCATAATGTATCGTAAGATGAAATCAGTCTGGCAGCAGGGAAGCTGCTTCTCAGCACAGCTTTTATTCCTCTATCTATTCTTTCAGATGTCTCATCACCTTTGTATGTTAGGCAAAGGAAAACATGCTCCTCCCCAGCAGTTTGTTGTCTTGGTCTCTCAACAATTTTTTTCCATGCTTCATGATGAATTTCTTCGCTTATCCATTCTCCATAACAACCTTCTCAATTATCTCGAATTCTTCCTGTTTATCTTTAGAGGACAGCCTTTTTATTCTAGTGAATAGCGTCCTGACTAATTCACGCTTATAGCTGACAGGAGGGAAATCTGTTGTAGGCAAGGTACTGGCCAATCCAGGTGTCTTTTCTGTAAATATTTTTCTCACTGTACCGTCACATCTCCGTCTTATACTTAAATCCAAAATACTGAATCTGTCTTCGACAGTTTTTTGAAAAGACTTAGGTAGCCCTTCTTTGGGAGTTTGACAAGGTAACCCTTCCGCCACTCGGCAAGTATCTTTCATTCCTTCCTTCCTTACTTGCAAAACCTTCTGCAGTAGTGGTGTGAGCATGTCCACTGTTGTGTTTGCGTCTGTTTTCAGTTCTTCTGGAGGAATTCCATCTGATACTGATGCTTTCCCGGCTTTCATCAACTTTATGGCGTTCAGGACTTTGGCTTTTGTCGAAGGACATGGCATCACTGATTGTCCCGTGGCTGGACTGTTGGTGGTATTTCTGGACGAGTTGCAGATGTTGGTGGTGGTCGATTCAAGTGTGTTTTGAAGTGGTCAGCCTATCGTTTCCTTTGTTTCTCCTCCTTGGTACCTAGGTTCCCTTCACTATTTTTCATTGGGTTCGTCTACGTTGATGTAGTGCTGTCAGGTCTCTGTCTCTCCTAAAAGCAGCCTGTTCTGCTTCACTTACCAAAAAGTGTCGTAGAAGTATCTCTTCTCTTTCCATTCACACTTCTTCACCTCTTTCTCCAGTCTACTGTTTTATAGGTTGTACTCAGTCACCCTTTCGTTTTCCTCCCTTGCACTCGTTCATCTCCTGCTTCACCATCAGCAGCTTCACCACCTATATCAGCTTCCATGGGTCAGTCGAGATCCATTCCTTGTCTTGCCTCTTCTTCTTCTTCTTCTTTTTCCCTCCTAACACGGTTATGCAGGTCTCCTTCCACACAGCTTTCAAAGAGTTCCAGTGTCCTTACACTCAGGTTTCCTCAACGATGTTGCCTAGTGTCTCCCATTTTGTCCTCATCGCAGACTGACGTGAAGATGTCCTTTGTAGTTTCGTCCTTCACTTTACTTTCTGTTATGGGTGTTCAACTTCAACTGTCGTCTATCACCAGCTTTCTTGGACTGAAGGCTTTCTACTGGATTTGGAGGTAGGTTCCTTGCACTTGATAGTCAGTGGTGTGAACCTACATCTGCTCCTCTTCTTGATCTCATCTTCTGTCCAGGAGGCTGCGTCTCCATCTTCACTTTATTCACATTGAGATGAAGTCGATCTGGTTTTCAGTGTGTCCTGATGTCTGGTGAAATCAAATCCATGTCACTGCCTTGTGAATATCCTTATGTTTGTACACACTGCTTCGCCGCCAATCACCAAATCGTTGAATGTGCAGAAATCTGCAAACAGTTCTCCATTCTCATTCATCATTTCACCAAGTCCTTCTCCATCCATGACTCATTCTCTTCCTGTGTTGTTCGCTCCCAGTTTGGCATTCATGTCACCAAACCTATTAGAATTTTGATGTCTCACTAAATGCAGTCTTATCCATCACTGATTGCAGTTGTCTGTAGCATTCCTCCTCCTTCTCTTCATCTCCATTATTTGTAGGTGTGTAGCGTAGCGTAGCATTGTATGATTGTGACCTTCCTTCTTTTTGAGCTGAATCCATCTTGCTGTCATGATCCTGATCGTGGGGGACATTGGTTATCACTGCATGACAGTCTTCGATGCTCTTCAAGGGGACATTATGATAGCCACTCCATAAATCAGTGTGCTCGTGGTCGCTGTCTGGGTGACAATATCGGAATGGATTACTGACTGCTCCCCAGTTGACAGTTTGGAGAGTCCACTTCCATTCCATCTTCTATCGCAGATTTCAAGCACTTCAATGCCTTACCTCCTCATCTCTTTTGCAATATGGGTAGCCTTGCCAGTTAGCCAGCCAGCTTCAAAGATTGTTCGGACATTCCATGTCCCCATATTCACCTTCACTTTCATCGAGGCAGAGAAGACAAACTGGCCGATTGACTTCCTGAAGGCTTCATCAACCGGTGTCATTTCGTCTCCCTGATCCTGGCAACGAGTACGTTTAATTTTATTTCTTAATTTTCTTTGTGTTTTGAAGTTTGTTTAGCGATTGGACTGGTTTTTACGGGGTAGGGTTGCTATCTCTATGCTGAACCTTCCCACTTTATCCGGGCTTAGGACTGGCTAGTAACTAGTTGCTGACCGAACTGCAAGCGATGTGTCTTCAAATTTTATTTTCAACAGTATTGATTTCACTGAACCTATCATGTCTACAGTTTGACCACTAAATGAACAATTCATCGCTACGACGAACTAATCCACAAAAATTTATTTTGGAGTGTAATAACACTGTTAAGATTCTTTTAAGAAAAACGAAATCTATGACGTCTTTCACAACTTATGACATTGTTGTTAAGTTTCACGGAAATACATTCAATCGTACTTGCAAACATTAGCTGTAGTCGTAAAGCGAATAAGGAGTTCCCTTTCAGAAAGTCCAAGGAATTTCCAAGGGAATTGTAAACGTATATAAACTGCCAGATTTTAAACATATTCCGACTCTGCATTGCATCTTTAGCCTTACTGCTTTTTATGTTTTCCAAGGACTTAAGCGAGTATTATGGCTGGAATGTGGAGACAATTGTTATGATCCCCTCGCGTATGTATCACAAGGATGCTTGTTGACAATTGTTAGTAAGACATATCCGGAGTGTGCCCAAACATATCGGCAGAAAAATGCCATCCATAAGAAGAAGAGTATGCAAGGAGCATTAATCATTTATGCAAACAGAACAACTGATGGATAGCTGGTCAGTTCATAAATATAATCGGTGACGTAAATGATAATGTACACTCATCCACATCGTTTTTAGCTCTTTTATCATACTACTAATATTACATATTTAGTAGATGAATATATGGCTTTTCAGATACTTGTTTTAGTGTATGATAAATCATCGTTGAGCTATCCTGTTCATAAACAAAATATTGAATTCAACTAAAACTGATGATTCATTTACCTATATCAACGCCAAAAGAACAAAATAATGGGTAAAAAGAATTTATTTATTGTCAAAATTTTGCAGAAAGTGGACAAGTTTTTTAAGTCATATAGTAAATTCAGGATGCAGTTACAAAGTTCAAAAGAGAGTGGAAGAGAGAGAGAGAGGGAGGAATAACATTGGTGATGCACTTCTTGAAATATCCATCAGTTTATCACGAATTCAATGTCACAAAGGAAGGACAGGCTGATGACTAAAGACTATAGTACAACTGTAGAAAACAGGGCAAAGGAACATTAAATGAGCCAGAGAATAAAAGGTGTGTGTGTATACACATCTGTTGATGAAGACGTGCAAATGACATTTCCCAGCTATACCTTGAGGTTGATGATCATAGCGAAAAACCTATACTGACTAACCGGTAACTTGACTGTCTATCCGTCTATATCTGTCTGCCTCTCCATCCACTTTTAGCTTCTTCTTCTGACCAATATAAAACTTCCGATTCACTGACGAATTAATTAATTCCAAATAGATTATATATATATGACTTGGGGAAGACAAGAAAGAAACACCTAATGCATAATGGAAATCAATTACTTTTCCAATTGATTTCTTCATATGTTATACATAACTAGGCAAAGTAAGTGGCTTAGTAAAGAAGGATAAAACAGTCGACAGACAGGAAAAATGTAAACAAATGTATTTCCTCCCAAGAGATCAATATTATTGTTGGAGAGGTGAATATGAATAGATCATATAGGTGTTTATATCCATTTGTAAATGCAAAGACTTGTATCCATCGTGTTGACTTGTGTTGTGTGTATGTGTGTGTGCGAAAATGGATGTTTCTGGAATCACAGTTTTAGAAGGAGTAATTACAACGTAAATCTTAAGTGACATTTCATTTTTAATCTCTTTCCAAAATGTTATCAGAAATGTGAAATAACATGAAGTTTGATTGTTCGTTTTGTAAAAGGTCCGTCAATTTCAGAGTGGCGTTCGTCATAGACTGATATCAACTAGAGTACTGAACGTCAGTTTAGGACTTGTAAGTAACGCGTGCCAGTGACTCCATGAGGGATCTCGTCTGGTGAAGTTAGATCCTGTGGTCAGCAAGTAGCCATCCGTTCATAAAATCAGAAATCTGGGGACTCCATTTCCCTGCCTTTCATGATATAATGGTGCTATCATCCAGTGCCACTCTATAGGATTCATTTACTTACTTGGCTTGACTCACACCTACGGTCACAGATTCCTATTAGAACCATAAGAAGTCCATCTCAAGGTAGGTAACTGAAAGACATGGAATAGTTACCAGACTGACTTCTAGATAACCAACTGATTTCAAAGTAGTATTCATACTGACCATCAAAACTGACACTCCTGAACTCAGGAAACCAGGAAGTTGACAAGGTGATATAAATTAACGGGAAATAGTTTTCCAGTGTTACTGCTTTCTCAATAATTCTCCAAATAATACTAATGCAAGATGAAAAGTAGTTTTCCCACTGGATCAGAGTCAAATGGTCCATAATTTCCTTCTTCTGTAACTTTAGGCGATATCACACGACTGTCGTCTACGGTCTTCATTACCATCCACTTCAATTCCTGCTGAGTGACCCATAGTTCATGACTTCACATTAGAACTTCGAGATGTCCATCTTGGAGCATTATGCTGTAACCTTAGATGAATGCCAACTAAACACCTTGATGGATAGACCCCCTTTGTCATGAAGTGATAGACACTGGAAACTGCGGACCACTGTACTACAGTTCAGTAGCTGAATGGTTAATGCGTCCACTATGAAACCGACGTTTCTGAGTTTGATCCCTGCAAGTTTCGTGGGTGGGTACTACTGAGGAGTCCTATGCTGAGACAAAAGAGTTGTTCAGTGCCTTATTGTTTCCAATGTTACTCCAAATGATGTCAGTCTGTGGTGAATACTACCTCTTGGTGATTTGATTTCTTTAAATAAATTTCGAAAATACCTACTTTAAACAGATATCTTACTGAATATAACTGTAAATGATTCAAATAAGAGCTTAAGTGATTTTAACAACCGATAAAATATCAACGAACTAGTAGGGTTGAGTAAAAATGTACTCATTATATTGGTAATGTAAGTTCTCATAAACTGACTACATGTAAAACATAAGAAACATAATTTCAACTTAAATTCGGTTAAAAAACCATGAAGTCTGTGACTGATCAACTGACTAGCTGAATGAATGGATGACTGACTAACAGAATATATTTAATGAGGTTGGTCTTTTATGTTACCATCATCAGCCGGAGAGAATCTGCCATATCAAATAAAAAACACAGTCATAAAGATATTCAAACTACTTGACTTCTTCTAAACGAAAAAAGCTATTTTATCTCCTGCTTCTCTGTCCACTCCTATGGGATTAAGAGGTATTGTCAAGGCAGCACCTACAAACTACTTGAATTATATTCTGACTATAAAATAAGGCAAACTAATAATTACTTACGCTCCAACAATGGCTTTGGATTGAACTCACATTGTGAAAATGTCAAAATAATGCTAGACAAAATGGATGAAGTAGGTTTCTTAGGCACATGTCATATTTCTAGCAATACATTCCTCATAAAGACCTATAAAAGGGTTATCCAAATGATGTTACTTCAAAAATAACCTTATCTAGTAATGAAATAATTGACTATTATATATTTATTTCGGCTGGAAAGGTAGTTTTTTCATCAGTCTACAAAGCAGAACTGGTTGTTTCAATGGTTCCTTCAGAAGAACTCCTAAAAGCTTGTTTGTGAGTCACAAGAAAAGTAGGCGTTAAAATGCGGAGAAGAAAAAAAGAGATAGTGAATAAACCGGGCGATCAATAACATGATGGATAACGCCCAAGATAACTTTTTTAACTTTTATGTTCATGTTTATGTTACAAACGAATGGTTGGAGTACTCATTTAGACAGCGTAACAGTACTTTAAGACGCACAAACTCTGGTTGGATCGATGAAAAGACCCCAGAAGATTTGGATTTCACCAACGATGATGATTTATGTCTAATGTCTTGTGGCACAAATTCGAAGATCTACAGGCAAAAATCAACAAGTTGACAGAAGAGGCAGCGAAGCAAGACGGGAATTCAAGTGAATGTAGAGAAGACGGAGGTGATGAAGATATCCAACCAACAACATCAACGGGAGAAATCTAAAAGAAGTTGTCTCTTTCACCTACCTACCTACCTAACTACCTACCTACCTACCTACCTACCTACCTACCTACCTACCTACCAACCTACCTACCTACCTACCTACCTACCTACCTACCTACCTACCTACCTACCTACCTACCTACCTAGCCTAGGCAGCATCATTTCAACTACAAACGGTGGTGGCACACATGAGAATGTCAAACGCAGGATTGGGAAGACAGCAAAACCGGTCTTCCTTAACCTGGAATCAGTGTGGAGATCTACTACATTGCATTGTACTGTACTCAGCACAAGGCGTGAACAAGATCCGGATTTTCAACACTGAGTCGGTCAAGTCAGTGCTTTTGTGTGATGCTTCAGAAATTTGGCACGTGATGAAGAGCATTTCCAACAAATTGCAGACATTCATCTACAGCTGCCACCTACACTAGTTGCTGAACATCAGCTGAAGAATAAGCAAGAAGGAAGTCTGGCCTGGCAATGAACCAACCAATAACCTATCAGTCAACAAATATGCGGAAGAAAGTGAAGATGGATTGGACTGTGGACACACTGAGAAGACTGATTAGGGACATCACGTGCCAGGCCAGGTTGTCGAGTGGACGCTGAATGGGAAACGATGAGTTAAATGAAAGGTAATGGGGAGTCGTGGAGCCAGGTCGAAAGACTGCAGAGAAGAGATTGCAAAGGAGATGTGATGCTGAAGCCTTATGTTCCATTAGGAACTCAAGGGATAAATAAATATATAGTGTACAGTAAGTACTTTGTTTGTCTCACTAAGTCTAAATCCCGTTCGTCTAGATTTGAGTATCTCCTTTAGTTAACTTTAATCGAAACATGAATTATAGTAATGATTGATAATTGCTAACAGTGGAATCCAGTGTGAGTATCTCTTCCATTTTGAGACTCGTCAGTTGGATATACCTGCGGCCCAGTGAATGACGTTCCCACAGGGATTCGGGCTCAGGGACAGATTGCTTCAAACGCTAGAGCATTATCCACTACACCACCGAGCTACGATGGCCATTTTGTGTGCTACAGGTATATTTTTAGTATTACTGTTTATATTAAAACCTCATTGATGGATAGTGGCTTGCAGTGGAGTCCAGGATGCGTATTTCGTCCATCATTACTATAATTGGAACACAAGTAATTTCGAGGCATCCGCTTAGGAGCCTACATGCCAATGGAGACCTATCAATTCAATCTAATCAACAACAATAATACTAAAACATGGATTACTTTAAAAAAGTATATGACATAAATTCTTTTATGGGTTATAAAATTGTGTATCTGTATGTCTCAAAACCGTCTGACATATTTTTCTAGCTTTGTTTGTATTCAGACAGCATCTTATTTTCATACAGAGAGGAACACATCTAAAAAACATTTAGAAGAAAGGTATAGATCTTTACACAATTAAATTCAATTTTATCAGCCTTTATGAATAAAACGAATTCGTCTTTTACACCAATCTCATTCTTTTCCTTTGTGTTAGATAACGTACCTTAAAGTATAAAATAATGTTTTCAAAAAATCACTTTTCGTAAACGTTCATTCGTTCACAGTTCGTGACTACTGATCAAAAATCTACCTTTTCTCTCACTTCGTTTTCTTCTTTTATGTATACTAGTACAGTTGAACAAACCACTGGCATATCACAGCATAGATAATATATTCGGTTGACCGTCTCCATGTATCACTGAACTTGCAGGGTCAGAACCAGTGATTCACTCCATGGATTGAATTCAACAAGTATCATCTACAAATTGCAGATAACTAGAATGAGAAGAATCGAACAAAAGTCATATCGAACTCATCTACTTTGGTTGAAACATCCTCAAAAAGAGAACGGTACTTATTCAAGGAATACAAATGACATCGAAATATAGCGGTTTGCTATTTTGCATCACTATGCCTTTTGTCAACTTCGTAAACTTGATAGATAGACATAGGTCATCGCAGCGGACTAAGCGTGAATTTATTGCGTTGGTTAACATCTAATAATCAATTTGTATATATAAATTGGCCTCAAAGAAGGTTGGTAATAACTTGATTTGCTCTGGGATAAAACCTTCGTCTTCACTTTTAAGTAACATTGGTTTGGATTTTTGATGAAGCATGAGATAATTCAAGGTTATAGGTACACTTTTCTGATGTTTGCCAATAAGCATCAAACTTAATGGATGCAGAGCTTCCTACAGAGTGATCGTAAACACGCAAGACCATGCTGTTATGGTAACTAGAGAATGTGGATACGCTTATTACACTGTAATGATGTCTAGGTTAACTTTATACTACACTAACAGTCAAAAAGGTTAATTTATTTCACGAATTTTGTAAAAGTGACACCGTAGTAAAGTAAACCGAGTGGGATTCAAAGACCGATCCGCAAACATAGACCGAAGAATCTTAAGATCAAAACCAAAGCAAACGGCCGCATACAAGAAGAGAAACATTAATGAACCATTAAGGCTATCTACATACAGCAATGTCATCGAGATGTAATCGTTAATATCTGACCAGTAAATGACGAATAGTTAGTCATGAGTAATGCCAAGGTTAGCACCCAACCAACAACAACCAACAGACTGCTATATATTCCAGTCGGAAAGCAAAGTGAATGCATCATGAAAATAAGTAGATTATGGCGCTATTCGTATGAGAAAGCTTCAATATAGTGATGCATGGTATATCTCGGTAACTCCAAAGCATAACTTTATCACCGGAATTTTTCCAGTAATCTGAATGAAGACAGTTGGCACGTTAACAGGTTGGAATCAAAATAAAAACGAGGGATAATAGGAAACTGTTTTCTCTCCGTCAAATGGTACTGATGTATTTCCTCACCTTTCGACCAACAGGTTTGAAGTATTACTCATTGAGAATGAATCCAATCATTCGAGAATCAGAATGTGATCATAAGGTTACTAAATAAAAACTTCAGAAAGCCTATCTGTTTATGAACCAACACATGAAAGTTCTGAAGGAATGATAATGTTATTCAAGTTCGGTGTGCTGAATTTCGATAGATATCTGTGTGCTATGCGGCTAATTAGATAAGTATTGTACATTTAGTATGCATTACATCTTAGTGTTACATAGTAGAAGTCAATGTATTAATTTGCTTTGCATTTTATGAAAAAGTTAGATATCCTGAGGATATTGTATGTTTATTTATCCCACTGAACTAACATAGGCGACAGACTCTTAAGGAAACACACAAAGAAGTACAGAAAGGTGTTACGGGTATGCAATTCTTAGAAACGTTCTTAAATACTACGAAAAAGCTATCCTTTCTCCATCGAATTTCCTTTTCAGAAGCAATCTACGTGCCATTATATCATTTGGTAGTCATCGGTAGTTGGATCCAGTATGTGAATGTCGTTAACTGCATTCATTCACGTCTCAGTAACTGTCGTTATGCTAACTGAACATCAAACACAGTGTTAACTGCTCCAAATATCAGACTGTTTTCCATTACTTTATTCCATGAAAGCTACAATAATCATGTCGCATTTAATAATCAGTGTTTATAAGTAACAAAATCTGAAATTCCTTGGGTAAAAGAATAGCTAATATCAGTGGATGGTTGCATGCATTTAGTGTCAGTCAACTAGAATGATATGCGCATCAAAGACTTCACTAATAATGATTACCCAATAACACAAAGATTAAATTATTTTCTTGAGCAATCCATAGACAGAGTGAGTATACCAACCAGTATGACATTATCAGCAAAACGCAAAAATGAGAGCAATAAAATAAATAGTTGTAGTTTTATTACCTACTCATATTTTATAAGAAGCCTACGAATTAATGGTCTTATAAGTTTTTGACGCTAAGTCTTCTTCATAATTTAATAGTTTGCATTTTATGATTCATGGAAAAGGGTTCTTTTACTGCTATTTTCCTGTTTACTGTTAATTTTTTTAATGTAGATAAATGAAAACCGCAGTTGGGAATACCAAAGCTAATATTTGATAGTTTTATAAAAGTTTTCCTAAATTTACGCTGCTGAGTTATCACGTTGTTGAAAAAGTTAATAAATATAGTATATAGTATATATTATAGTATAGTAGTATATATTATAAATTTCACTTAGATGTGCATATGAATATCAATCTCATCTCTCATGGAGTGCCTCTAAAGTCCACCCTGAGTTAAATAACGAACCAGGTTTCTTGATTTTGGTAGCAGGGTAGTTTTTTCATAAAATAAATAAACTTAATTGGCTATTAAGTTAGTTGTCAGGATGTCCTTTTAAGCCATTCCATCAATGTTTATTACAGTGAATTTAAACACTACTCTAACAACTACTGAAATAATCAATTACGTTTCTTTATTTCATGCCGAAATCTGATTCGTTATTTCAGCAGATGCTAGAGCCTCTTTTAAAGTCTCTCCAGCTCATGGTATTGTTAAATAGACTTATCTTCCATTGAATCCACCATTTTTATTTAGACAATTTTCATTTCGTGATATATTCTTATGCTATTTCTTGAGGTGTTCCTAATAATTCCTGACTATATTTGATAGATTTTGGCATCATTCCTACAAAATTGTGACTTCAGAAAATCACATTGATAGATATAACTGCAGTTTTTTCACGCCTTTTGAGATCTTAGATAAGCAGTTAGTGTTCCTTTTTCTTAACCTGGATTTTGTGACATCTTTACGATATGCAAACCACAGTAGAATCTCTGCATTTCATATATTAAATACAATAAGCCTATATTGGAGAGCAACTAATTTCATATTGTTTAGTCCTGAGTTCTGACTGAATTCTGTCGATCATTTTGCAATGTGGTTACGAAGCTAGGAAGCTGACGATAGCGGTGTACTTAGATGGATGTTAGTTGGTTGGAGGTAATCATCAGGATGCCTTGGACCTAGGTTTAGTGCTTGTTGGCACTCATGTGACAAACAGCTAAGTGATAACACCTCTGAATGCAACACTATTGACGTGGGTTCGAATCTCAAAGTGGACATTACTTCCCTCGAGGTTTCAGGTACGCCTTGCTTACGAGATCCAACAAACAAGTAACCTAGGTTCAGGGCTTTCTGCCGATCGCCTCCAACCAACTAACAACTATTAGGATTTGAACACTGCGTATATTTGTCACTTAGAAGGAAAACAATTTTGTATAATATATGCTGAATGTTCTGAATAGCATTCTGATTTCATACCAGGCGTTTTGGTTGCACGGAATGAATACAAGTATAACATATAAATAAATATGTTCATTTTTTCAAAACGGTTTGTTTTGTTTAGAGGATATTGCAACAAACGGGATAATTTGTCATCAGTTAAAGTCAATCACATTTTAACAGAAGTTGGATTTTTGATTTGCAATTGAGCAACCTTATAAGACAATTGAAGAATGAATTTTCATCAAGAGCTGACAATAGGTAAGAAGTTAGCAAAGTGGGAGAAAGAAAGTGACGATTGGTTTGGTACATTCAAGACTAAGATCATGAAAAGAAAAAGGTTGCCATTAGGCTCTTTTATATTCAGACTACGGATAAATGATCTTGTCCAAAGTAACAAATACTAATCATAAATAAGTTTTTAGACTTAAGTATATTTGTGTGCTTGTTATTAACTGTTATGACTGGTTATGTCAAAGTTGTCTAGGTTTCAGGCTCTTTCTTGATACGTCACTGAATCTTCAGTTTGTATGAACTCTAGGTGAATTTAAGTGTATCATTTATATCAAGATCACCCTAGAAAAATGCTTAACAATACTGAAGTTAGACAGTTAATTTGACAGTAAAGTTAAAAATAGACTGTTTATTCAGTTATTTTTTGGTGGTTTTTGTCAACTAGGCTACCAAACCTATCAATAATACATATGATTTGTTAGTAGGCTGGAATAAAATTATACACCGATGTATCACTTGTGCTAACAACTGTTTACTGACTAACGTTACCGATTATAAACTCCTCTTTATTATCAATAGTGGCTAATGCTAGAATTTGTAATGTTTACTTCATCCTGTTTGAGACTCATCACGATTATATACCTATGTTTTAATATTATAAAATGAAAGCCGCTTAGCGAAGAGTCAGTCTCTTCAGCGATATCATTCTCATGCTTCACAATCGTATACTGATATTGTGTTCACATGGTGACAGAAAAGGAATGTCCCACAATATATCGCTGAGCAAAATTTAGTTTTCCTTATAAACCAGAAGATTGGTAAAAGAATTACCTAACTGTTGAAACAGTAATGAGAAGAAACCTTACCAAAACCGAAGCAATATTAGCTAAGTTAGACGATGTAATACGGTCAAACGGTTTGGTGAATGTAATCAGAATTGAAGAGGGAGGAAGAAAGTGTTGTGTGAAAAGACGTGAAAGAAAAGAGTGCAACTCTAGCAGCTGGAAAACTTCTTTGAATGCAGAGTACAGGCTTTAAAATATTGACTGTCATTGCCTCCTCAGTTTGAAGAGATTTCCAGCGTTCACCTTTCATAAGGCCTTTTTAGACTCTATAGATAACACCAAAGCTGTTTTCTGTACTTACCGAGTGGTGATAATTGCTAAAATGTTCTTAAATAGACCTGTGAGTTGCTCTTATTTCTGTCTTGTGGAACCAGGCTCCTATATGTTTGAAAATTGGTTTAGAAAGCTAACGCTGACTACGGTCAACAAGCATTACTCCACAGGAGTGAGTAAAGTGATAAACAGAGGATCAAGGAGGGTAGCTCATCCTTTACACATAATCGAAGCACTGGAAGTTAGTCTGAGTTTCATGACAGAGGAGGTCTTTCTCAGCGACCATGTTAGATGGTTTCTCAATATACCTGTTGATGTGTCTCCGCTGAACTTTAAATTCATAAAGGGAAGCTTCTTAGGACCCGTAAAAGAATAATAATTATCTGCTGTGTATTTCAGACTTAGTAATGCAAAGCTTAGAATGCTTGTTTTCAGTCAAAACATTTTTGAGAAAACTAAGATCATAGTCCAAAGTATCAGAGATGCAGACAGTGTGAATTCTATGACATAGAGTGAATAAGATTTCGTTTGATGTCCTGAGGCACACAACTATAAAAATCGGTGGTTAGACCTTTTCAGTAATTCATTATCTTGTCTTTTTACTTAACATCTATAAAGAATACTTTAGAAACAAGTTCCTTCTGTTATATGAACATGAATGAAGGGTGGAGGTTGTTAAGTAGACATAAGATATCTCTTAGATTATCTGTGACATTGGCGAGGATGGAGGTATCACCTACATATCGCTTATAAAGTTCTAATCAGTTGATCATTCAGCCTATGTGTTTTGTAGCTTCGACATGAAGTAAGCAAACAAATAGTCCAGTGGTGAACCCATAACTATGCCATCTTACTGTAGGTATATTTCATAACCGAGAGAAAACTGGCCGTTCAAGGTACATCCCAGACACAACTCATTTAAATAATGTGTGGGTGTCTCAACATTCAATCGACTAGAACCAATATAGTCAAATTCGTAACATTGTCTCAGTGAGACCATATATGAACAGAATTTTTCAGAGTAATTTATAGTATCGATGAAGTTGGCAAAATCAAAAGAATCATGAAGTTTATGAATCTGACGCCTTCTTATAGCTTACAAAATTTTCACCAACCATTCGGCAATACGATGATAAGATGGTCCGATCATGTCGAGAATATGGCATCAAGGTGTAGCCTCTTCGTGCACCATACAGTCGGAAAATATTTGATCTGGATGGTCGTATGAGTTTGGATAATTCAAAATCTATGAAATAATCTGTCATTAGCATTTGAAGAATGTAAAGTAACTGCTTTTCAGTTTACTTCGTCTTGCTTTTCTCAGTAAGGAATTTTATAACCTCGTCAGACAGAATAGATAACATTTTATTAATTTATTCATGGAGGTTCATCAACACAACACTTCTGCCTTTATGAGGAAGCACCATTAATATCTCCTTGTGTTGTTGCAATTCTCTTTCCAATGTTCCTTAGTTAATATAGGCTTACAGTTTGACTTTGTGCTAATGAACTCATAAAATCTGTCAAGAACTATTGATGAGAAGTGTTTCAGTTGCTTTTTGGATTCAGATGATTAGCCATGAGCTTGAGTATGAAGTCTACTGATGCTTGAAAACTTAGTACAAAATTTAGGACCTGGGCATAATGCCTTTAGAGGTACACCGTCGATAGTTCACTATCTGACAAACTGAAAACTTACTTCCCCGGATTACTTGAAAGCCGTTTTGTAGTAGCTGCAGTTGCTTTCAAATGAGTTAATAGGTCCACCTTAGTAGAATTACACTGTTTCTCTGATATTGTATGGGCATAATCTTCAAAGGATTGGCATAAGTCTCCTTGCAGATCATGAACACCATGCATTCTAAGGTGTATTTTTCGTCCAAATTCAGTGTTACGTGATTTAATTTCATCTAAATGATTCAGTGTATGGCGTGCTTCAGAGGCTACCTGTTTGGCTGAAAGTGACTACGTCTAAGCACTTTCCAATACAGCTTAGGTTATTCGTGTTAACCTAAGCAGTTTCTCAAAAATAAGTCGTTTTATCGGAACGGAAAGCTTGACGAAAAAACGGAGCAATTCATTCAGTTTTTAACCGTCATAAAGGTTCCTGGCAGCGTTCAAGTAGTTTTCCGATACTAGAGAATCAGTTGAAAGGATTTCAAGTTTTAATAAAATGACTATTGAAACTCAACTGCATAAAAAATAGTTGATGTTTTCTTTATATTCTTTTATGAAATCGCATTAGTATGTGTATTTCCGAAGTTAGCGTGTGTTATATGTAACAAGATTTGTGTCATAGAGGTTATCATAAGCTGATAATAAGGGTCATCAGAAGCAGCTCTGAGGTGATTTTGGAACCAACTACCGTATATTAGCAAAAACTCATAAAATGAGGCTTGAAAACAGGCAACAAAAATATGTCATATATGAGAGTGATTTCCCGTTTGACAATCTTGCCAAATGAATGGCATCAAATGTTCATAAGTATTATAATTATTATTTGTCCCTTGGGTTCCCAATGGAACATACAGCTTCAGTAGCATCTCACCATTCCACTCTGTTCTCTGCAATCTTTTCAACATGGCTCCACGACTGCCCACAAGCTCTCATTCCCTCCTCACAAGATCTCCTCCATGTCACCCTCACCTCGGACACCCAACTCATCCTTTCCCATCTGGGTTCCACTCAAGGTCTTAGAGCGTGACGTCCCCGAATGATCTTCTCAGTGCATGCCCAATCCATCTCCACTTCCTTCTAGTGCATATTTGTTCAGCGATAGCTTCTTGGTTGGTTCGTCACCAGCCAGAGTTCTTTGTTGCTTATTCTGACTATTCTGGCCATCCGATCTTCATTACCGAGCGTAGGTGGCAGTTGTTGATGAATATCTGTAGTTTGTTGGAAATACCTTTCGTAACGCGCCAAGTCTCTGAGCCATACAGGAGCACTGACTTGACTGGCATTAGTGTTGAAAATCCGGATGTTGTTCATGCTAAATGCTGAGTGTAGATCTCTACACTGGTTTCAGGCTAATCAACGCCTGTCTTGCTGGCTTTCCGATCCTGGCTGGCTTTGATGTCCTCGTCTGTGCCACTGCCTGTAGCTGAAATAATGCTGCCTAGATAAGTGAAAGAGACTGCTTCCTTTAAGTTTCCCCCATCGGTGGTGATTGGAGCTTGTTGTTGTTGTTGTTGGTGGTGGTGTTGGTGTTGGTTAGGTATCTTAATCACCTCTGTCTTCTCTACGTTCACTTGAAGCAAGTCCCGTCTTCTCTGCCTCCCCTCTTCTGTCAACTTGTTAGTTTTCGTCTGTACATCTTCGAGTTTGTGTGAAATCAGAAACAAGTCATCTTTGGCGAAATCCAAGTCTTCTAGATTCTTTTGGCAGTCCAGAGTATCCCTCTCTTCTCACTGCTCACTGTTTGTTGCATGATCCAGTCCAGTCGACCACCATCAGGAATACAATGGGTGATGGTAGACAGCCTTGTTTCACTCCTTCCTATCCTCACTTGAAAAGCATCACTGAGCTTCCGATTATGAATCACTTGGCATGTAGCATCATATGGCACATAGTTGTTGAATGAGATTGATAAAGGTTTGTGGCACTAAAACCGTAGTGTTGAAGCAACTGCCAAATTACTTGTGTGTCGATGCTGTTGAAGGCCTTTTCAAAATCGATGAATTTGAGGTAGAGAGTTGACTGCCATTCTATACTCTGTTCTATGATGATGTGAAGTGTTGCAATTTGGTCCTCACATGATTTGTACTTCCTGAAACCAGCCAGCCAGCCAGCCAGCCAGCCAGCCAGCCAGCCAGCCAGCCAGCCAGCCAGCCAGCCAGCCAGCCAGCCAGCCAGCCAGCCAGCCAGCCAGCCAGCCAGCCAGCCAGCCAGCCAACCAGACAACCAGCCAACCAGCCAACCAGTTCCGGTAGTAGTTTTGAATGCAGTGCATCCTTCAGTCTCTCCAGGAGGATGCGGCTTAATATTTCGCATGCTCTGGGTAGACAGGAGAGTGATTCCGCAACAGTTCTTGCAAAGACTTAGGTTGCCCTTCTTCGGCAGTTTGACAAGGTAACCCTTCTTCCAATCGTTGGGCTGGTACCTTCCATTCCTTCCAGACCTTCTGCAGTAGTGGTGTGAGCATGTCCACTGTTGTCTCTGCGTCTGTTCTCAGTGCTTGTGGATGGATTCCATCTGGTCCTGTTGCTTTCCCGCATTTCAGTAGGTTTATGGTGTTGAGGACTTCGACTTTTGTTGTAGAATTTGTGTTCACTTGTAGTTCTGTGGCTGGGTTGCATGTGGTATTTCTGGACGAAGTGCAGGTGGTGGTGGTGGTGATCGATTCAACAGCTTTTTGAAGTGGTCGGCCCATTGTTTTTGTTTTGTTTCTCTTCTTTGGTAATTAGGTTTCCTTCATCATACTTTATTGGTTCAGCAGTTAGGACTGGATAGTAGAAATTGGTTGCTCTTCATTGACCAATCAGTGAATTTTTTCTTCTTACCATGCTATCCAAAAATGTGTGGTTTATGAGCTGAGTATGCTTGAAGTTAGGAAATAAACTTCTTAAAAAATGTTGAACTTTACCGCTATCGGATAAAAATCAAAATGACCGTCACACGATATGGCGGTTTAGGTTTACTTTTCACAAGGAATTGAAAAATGACTCATTAGAAACATCTCTGAAATCAGCATCTTATCGGCTGATAATCTGTTCGTTATGTGGAAACGGTCCTTGAATAAATTTAATCCATATTGTCAACAGATTAAATTTGCTTTGTCTCTGTTTATGTAATCGCTGTTCAAATTCTATTTGTTGATAAATGTATGTGTATGTGTATCTCTTAGTAGTTCTAGAGTAAGTCAACACAAATGAAGTAGTTTTAAATCAAACAACCTGAGGCATACAACTTAAGGCAATACAAATTAACTCGTAAACAATAAATGAAAAGTGAAAAAATAATCAGTCAAAATAATTGTCTATTTTGAGGTGAATGAGGGTTTTAATTTCGTGGTAATATTAATCACGGACTGAAATCAGTTGGAGAATCATTGACAACCTGTGAGCGCTCAACAGGTATTGACCTCATGGGTCATGACTTCTCATTAGAACTTAGGGATATCCATCTGGAAGCATTTCATCAATGGGCACTACACAGTAAAGTATTTTAAGATAAGTCGGGAGTTTAATTTTAAATAGTATTAATCACGGGTTGACATTAGTTGGAAAAGGAGCGAATGCCAATCGATGACCGTGGATGATTTTCGTGCTAAATCACGAACTGACAGAAGTTGGAAACTGTGAAGCACTGGATTCCAATGCAGTGGCTAAATGGTAAACGCGTTTGCCGTGAAACTTGAAGGTCCTGAGTTTGTCCCTAGGCGGGCCATAGGTGCTTACTGCTGAGGGTACGAAATGGCTGTCGAGTACTCCCAGGTTTTCAATGATTCTCCAACTGATCACAATTCGTGATGAATACTTCATCAAAACTGTCTATTTCACAATAGGAAAAATAAAGAAATTGACGATTTTCTCCCCATATTATATCAAGATAGATAAAGGGATTTCTCAGAATACACATAAATATTTGAATCGTTTACAATAAGATCTATTGTGTAGACTCAGTTGAATTTTGATGAACTTCAGTACACTTTGTATGTATTAACTGGAAAGTACAACTTCCTGTTGTATAATATTAAAAACAAAGATAACGATAGAGAAAATTAATTAAGGAAATAAGCATTCACAACCGATTGAGTACACTTTTAAACTGTTTTTTCATAGTGAAGTAGTTTGAGTTCACTGCTCACTGAAAACAAAGAGATAAATTTGAGACATTTATTACAATTATTGATTTCATTACCTAATAACGCATTAATAAACTGGTTTAGATTGTATAAGCAATTGACTAATACATTCCCTTGGTGAAAAGTTATTTTATAATATTCAGAAAGAAAATCTTCTCAGCTGAATTGTCTTTATGAACATTTGATGGAATATTTCCCTATTAAGCGTTTGTAACAATCCAAAGTTCTAACCAAATTTCGTTACTGACTAGCCTTGGATGCACGTGACAACAGTTGATAAATACTTCTCAAGAAGTTAGTATTGCAACAGTGCATTAGTTTTTAGTTTGCAGACACGTATGTGACATCAGTAAAAGAACCATTGAAAACCAGACGTTCCTAACTAGTTAGGAACAATACGAGAGCGCACTTTCACGAACTAAATATGGATCAAACTCATCACCTTCAGGGCTCATGGCGAGCATGTTACTATTCAGTTACTGAGTTCGATTCCAGTGTCTCAAGTATTCTTACATCCATCTATTCACAATATACCAAAACTATCACATAATGGTATTGGTAGGTATGTGTGATGATATCCGACAGAAGACATCGATAGCCAAAAATGCCCCTGTCTATATATCAGAAATCTTATATGGAAATGAATTAACGCCAACTGCTAGTCACTACTAACCAAAATATAACGAAACGTTTCATCTAAATCTAACTGTACTAAACCCTTGCTAGAAGGTTACTTGAGCAGTCACAAAGTAATTAGTTGAATTTCGCTGCTAGGAAGCTGCAAGCCTAAGTAATGCATATATCAGTGGTAAACGATTACAAGCATACGCGATCCTGAAGCAACACACACACACAAACACACATACACACAACCGTGTTCATCATACACAGTCACGCATTACACACATAGAAGTCAGTATCCTTGAACTACTCCTACCAAAATAGATATCTTAATTGTCAGTTAGTCAGTGGATGACCATGTTTCATTTTAGATAGTAGAGAGCAGACTTTGGAAGCCTTGGATCTGGGTTTCGTATTTGCTGGTACTCAGCAACAGAGCATATATGTAGTGTTTATGGATACAAAGTTCCGTCAGGAGTGTTAACACACTTCATTCAGTGCTGAAGTCGGAAACTTCATTGGAAGGAGCAACTGGTCGTTGCATAATTGGTGCATGATCATGATCTAGTCACTGACTGATAGCTGACGGAAATACCTGTGGATTAGAACTGTAAAAATATGACTACATAATCGATGAGGTGAACAACAAACAGATGCACATCCATACTCAAAACATATCAGCCAGTTATCATCTTCTTTCACACTTTCAAATCGTGTCCATCGAGACAAGGTGAGAATTGTAGGGAATGCAAAATGAAGTGAATACCTTTGACCACATTGCTCCTCATCAAGAACAAACAGTCTGAAATTGTAGTCGAAGTTAGAACAAAGAAATAATGTCATGCAATTTTCTATTCTGAATGGAGAAATGTCAATCTGGTACTAAGAGTAGTCGAGTGAGCAATGAAACTATGGAGGGTGACTTCAAGTACTGTACAATAATATCACTGAATGTTTAAATGTGACCATGTTGACAGGAGACGAAGAGGATGAAGTGGGACGGGAGTAATATATTGACAGTCATCAACAATAAGAGAGTTACGCTACGTAAGAGTATGAGAACGGAGTTAACGAAGTGAGTTATACTCGCACCATAAACGGTTGTGTAAAACTAATCAAATAACGGTGGAGTATAGTTCCAAAGTAAAAATGAGCTGCAGTCGATTATTTAAGCATGGTTGAAGGTAGGAAGGAAGGAAGGCATAGCTTTCAAGAGTTCGGTTTTTGGATACTGAGTAGACTTGAAGCATCCAGTTGAGACTTCCTTGACTTCTGCAGTGAATAATACACCAGACTACTTGACGTCATCTAATTCATGCATGGAGAGCGTTCTTAGTCAATTTTCGTCTGTGAATTTATGTGTGAAATATATGTAAAAGAGATTTGTAAGTAAATGAAACTTTATCGATTTTAGAAGCGCTGATTATGTGCTGACGACGTTGTTGAGAATGACAATGAAAGTTCCACGATCAAACAATCCAGTTCAAAGAACACAACACTAAAAATATCTCCAACTGTGTACATCGGTTTACGCATGGCTTCCTAGACAGCTACATTGGAATAGTGGAAATAGAGGGATACCTATGATTTTCTGGACACTTTCTGAAGAGCCTGTTAATAAGGAGAAGTAATATCCTAAACAGAACAATTAGTCAACATTTGCTTGACTCTGGACATTAGGCAGACGTCTTGAATTTTTTCAAAACGATAAGCAAACAGTCTTACTTATCTTGAAGTCTCCTAAGACCACAACCATCAAGTCCCTGATCGTATTCTGAACGAAGCTCTGGTCAAACGTTCCCTACCTTGGTGACGCTTTTTTACTCCATGTCATACAGTGAAATGGTATCATTTACGAGATAACGTCTTAGACATAATTTATTGTCTATATTAATATCTAAACTGTTATCTTATCATATCATCTTTTAGAGGTAGTATTCATCATAGACTAACATGAGTTGGCGAACCACCGAAAATCTGGGAGCACTGGAAAGCTGCTTCGTTTTGGTATGGGACTCCTAGACAGTACGCACCCACGACCCACCTCAGGACTGAACCCAGGACCTTCGGGTTTCATGGCGAACGCGTTAACCATTCAGCCACTGGGTCTGTTTTCGATGGTTCACAATTTCCAACTTCTGCCAATTCACGATGTAGTGCTACTATCACCCAAAGTCTTCAGTCAGCAACCGCTTCACTTTCGAATGGTTGACCTCATAGGTCATATCATCCTTTAACAAACTTAGATGATTATTTCTTTATTATTACTTGTTAGTATCATCTTTCTTTCGTATAGAATGCTTTCAGATAAGTGAGCATAACTCATTATACAACAATGAAGACATTTGAATTGTTCAAATTTGTTAAGAGAACCAAATGTATGACATAACTCGCTATAGTTTACGTTTTTAGTTTATTATGACTTACGTACTCACCTGTCGCTATTTCTATTCGAAGAACTTCCAGTGAATTATGTACATAGTTGTGACAGTTGGTTACCCTTACTAACCCTGTCTGAATTCGCTATTAAGGTTGACCCGTAAGACTGTTTCTATCAGTCTTAACCACTAGTCGATATTCTGCTTTCTTTCACAAAATCCAGCAATGCCAGAACAAAGAAATTTACAGAACAAAGTGAGCCTAGGTCATTTCACAGCCTTCCATCAGTTGCAATCAGTCCACAATTGAAATGAAATATTAGTAGGAATAATGACGTAAAATACTTTACATATGTAGAAATAAATGAAGATTTGAAATCCAGGATTAAAAATAGGGTAGTGAATCACGGAAACACAGGATAAATAATCACAAAACTTGGTCAAAATCAATGACAATTTATATCGGATGAGGTAGAAAATTCTGCAGCTGTGGAAAGGGAAGACAACAAACAGAGAGAAAAGTAAAAGAGGGGGTTGTTAAAAAGTTTGCAGGTTGAGTGATTACAAGAAAAGACTTGGAAAATGTTGGGATGAGTCATTCTTAGTGAGTAAGTAATGAGTGAAGAAATGATACAATCAAGAAAAAAAAGAAAAAAATCTGTGTGTGAAAGGTGGCGAGGTCTTAACCAGAGTAATAGCTAGGTACCTGATGAAGACAGGACATCAAATAAATGTTTTTCAATCCATCAGGATAGTCGGCAGACAAAAAACACCATGTTTATTTTAGTTTGCGCAAGCTCTTTATATCAAACATTTTCAACCTGACCTATGCACTCAGAAATAGACTGTAATTAACCTTTCTTTACCCTGGTAACTGTACATGAATTTTTGTGCGTATCAGTATACAGTCTTCCTTTTTCGATTGCGTCACCTCATTTACTACTTACTGACTGCTGATGACTCACCCTAATGTTTTTTCAGCCTTTTCATGTAATTACGTAACTTAAAAAGTCTTTATCAACCACTCCTTTTACAGTCCTCTGTATCTGAAGTATTTTCTACCTCATCCGATATAAATTGTCATTGATTTTGACCAAGTTTTGTGATTATTTATCCTGTGTTTCCGTGATTCACTACCCTATTTTTAATCCTGGATTTCAAATCTTCATTTATTTCTACATATGTAAAGTATTTTACGTCATTATTCCTACTAATATTTCATTTCAATTGTGGACTGATTGCAACTGATGGAAGGCTGTGAAATGACCTAGGCTCATTTTGTTCTGGCATGGTTCAAATTTGTCTAGGAAACTAAATGTATAAAACAAGTTATGTTAGATCTTCAATAAAACTATGTATTTTGATATTCTAATTTGTAAACAATTGACGAGGTACCACCGAAATAATATGTATCTACTTCAGCCTGCTCCTAATGTTGTTTTGATTTGCTGGAATACTTTTTCTGTTTCAGTGATTAAATGTTCTGCTCTAATTTTTAAAAAGTGAAACGAATCTACTTTAATTGACAAGATGGGTGATCTAAAGTTCAGATATGAACTCGGGTTTGTGGCCTTCTTTGCACGCTAGTGGATGAGTATCGTCTTGTCTTATTCTATGACCCAGTATTCTTTAATTCATAAGTAAACTGTAACACGTCTACAACTGAATTTAAATGTATCAAAAATTCACCCATATACTCTGACTTCAACACAATGAAGTATGTCAACCATCTACATTGACTATATTTTAGGAGCAATGAGAAATGTCCGAAGAACTGTCTGCTCCCGACTTTTCATAAGTATCTTTACCGTTCTAAGAAATATTGGTGATCTCAAAGCCACTTCTTCCGTTATATTTTATATTTTTTCCTGAAACTTGGAGACTATAGAAGTCGGGCATACATATACTCCGAGCGTGATTTCTTCAAATGGCACATCTTTGCTTTTGCTAAAATTTATAGCAGTGCATTACAGCCTTATGCCTTAATTGACACCAGTTTTGGTGTTAGTCAGTAGTGTAACATCTTATTTTCCATTAAAGCCCTTTTAGACTATTTATTTTCGATATCGTCTGGTATACATGGTTTTTCGTTGCTTCTCTCAGATAAAGTTGTTAGCTGTGTCGCCCATTGGATAGTCATTTTCGCAGAAAGAACTTTTCACAAAATAAGCCTTTTTTGTCGTTATCCAGCACTTTTCATCTGTAATGAAAAGTTAACTTTACAAAATAGTGAGATTCATACCTCTAAAACGCTTTAGGTGTTTCACTATTCTCTATCATTTTCATGGAATTTCGCTTCAGACATTTCTGATACGTCACTCTGACTTGCTATAGTGGGTTATAGGCTTGTGCTACAAAACGCTTACTGTTGTCTCTCTGCTTAATCTCGTAGAGAAAAGTAAAGGCACGAAGTAGAGACGATAAACGTTTTTCGATTGACGTCAAGAGATGTTATTTATATTTATATCAATAAACTCTCTTTCACAGTTAAACAAATCTTATGGACTAAATAGATATAGAGATTTACATCATGTATTGAGATGACCAATATGAATCCTACCATTCAAATCAGTGAAGGTCACCTAATGTCCATTATTGGATTCATACTCAATTACTATATGACTACATACCTTCCATAACAGCCTAAGGTAATCGATATGACACCATGAAGGAGCAAAGACTCTCACTAATGAATATTAACATAACTAGTCATGGTCGTATCGTTTACAACACCTCCCATAGTTTGTATTCGTCCTCGAAAGACAAACCATCTTGAAGACGTCAATAAGTATCTATTACTTTTTGTTAAGTTCCAATGAAATAACTTCCAGCTGGACATTCACTCAGTTTTACTTATCAAATAAACTAGTATTTCATTAAAAAATGCATTTATCCAGAGGAAAAGAGGAGGTCATATGCCCATTCCCGGTATCCGGCATGTTCCCATGTGAGCTTTATGTAGCTGAATTTACGTCAGTGGTCATTATTCTGGTCAAACAGTGTATGAAATGAATAGTTTCAAGCATAATTTTAATTAATCTCTTTATTTACTGCAATATTTTTAATCTAGATTGCCACAATTATGTTACATGGTAACATGCCGGATACCAGAGGTGTGATATACATTTTACTTAATTCGGTTTACTTTCAACTACATTTTAACCACTGATTGTTACATCATACTTTTTTTCTGTATTCAGAATTCGATCTGAAAACGATTCACCAGTGGGTGAATAATAGTTGATCACTTAATGTACCATGTCAATCTAAAGTTAGTTAAACTAAAATTATTAGATAATTGGGTCATTTATGATGCACTTTATGCCGTCATACTACGTAATATTACAACCAATATAAATGTCAATGAATTGAGTTATGTTTGCTAATACTTCAGTATATTTACATCACTTTATTATCGAGAGATTCAAGGACTCTACAGATATATTATGATTACACATATTTTTCATTATGACTGTCAGAATAAATAGCATATTATTATTTGAATTTTATATGGTGTACTTAAGAAGCTTTTCATAAAACAGATGATTTATAAGGTTTGTATTTAGTGGTTCACAGTATTATTGAAGTTCCTAAATCTTTTGATATGATCTGGGCATTAGCTTACATTCTATAATGACCATGCCTAAGTAAATTTAATGACAAATGAACTTTAATGATGGTGATGGGATTCAACTGTTCAAGCCATGCTCTGACTTAAAGTCACTGATAATATCTATCTGTTCAAACATCAAGAATTGAAATGGCATGTAGTTCAAAGATTGTTTGTTTAAATGATAAGTGTAAGGTTGATTGAATTTTTTTGTACTATAACTACGAATGATATATATATATATATATATATATATATATATATATATATATATATAAGATGTTTGACGAAATGTTCCCTAAACATAATAAGCATCAAAGCTATACTCAGTAGAGAATAAAAAATGGTCTGAAGAATAATGTGACATGAATAGAGTTGTTTCTGCCTTGTTGAAGTGCACAGAAAATAAGCTTTTACTTATTCCACTTTTATCATTTTGTCTGAAAAATAACTGTTCATACTTACAGAACTAGTACATTGGAATATATCACAAGAGTATATCTACAATTCACTAAAGTTCTTACTATCTCATGAATTCATGTCAACAGTTACTTCATATTTTAGTTTCCCTCCTACTTTCTCGTCGTGTTCATTTGAATGTATTTCTGGGCTAGTCTTAGGAATTCAAACTTTTGTTAGACATATGTTAGTACAAAACAAACTCGTTTTGTTTTTCACTTATCGGTAAATAAAAATACAATAGTCATGTAACCATTTAATTCTATTTATCAGACTATGAATTGTTTTAACTTTTCATAGCAGAAAGATTCCTCTGTTCATTCTCACTTCTTCCATGGATGTGAGTAAAGTGCATACAAACAAATGTTTAACTATTCTTTGTTATGCAGAAGTGGAAGCGTTCAGGTTCTATTGTGTTAAAGGTGTGACAAATGAAATTTTCAGACATTTTCTTCTAATTGCAAATGCACTGAGGAAGCTATTTTCTAGGTTTCAGTCTCATCAACAGTTTAAACATTGAGACAGACACCATCATCATCATAAAGCTTGGTGCTACTGCTTGGTGGTGTAAGTTTTTAACTACACAACAGAGCTTTGAGTTTGGAAAGTAACAACGCAGAAGCCAAAGAAAGGTAATTATCATCATTGGAGGTCATTGAGAGCCATGGGGGAAGAGAAGAAAACAAGAAAATACAGCAAAACGCTTGAGGTAAAGATAAAGTATAAAAGTCATGCAACCGAGACTGACTTCAACGTTTTCTATCAAAGGTTTTCAACAGTTGGTTTCCGTAACATTTAAAGATGAAATCTTTGAAAAAACCTTCTACAAAGCGAGTTAACAAGTGAAAGCTTAAATATTAATTTTTTGATCCGTTTCTATGACATGTTTTATTATAGATGAAGAGTCGTCTCCCACTTGTGCTCATCACAGTTTCACACTCTATCTACTTTTGGAGCCATTTAGATACATGTTTTACTATGTAGTTAAATGTACCTAAATGGATTCATAAACAGTTGGAGTATGAAACTCTGATGCACACAGGTGTAGTCAAAAGCTTGAATGAAAGCATAAATGATGAAAACAAATTTATCATCGAACAATAGGGAATCCCGTAAACATTTCTGAATTCATTAAAACAATAGAGAAATAATAAGTAGCCTTTTATCAATTAGTACTCATTACAGTCCAAGTGTTCAAGTGACAAAAACAGCATAATGAAAAAACTGAAGTGTTGTCTTGGGCCAGTATACTCTCAGGTTATTCTGTAAAGTTACTGTGTCACAAAAGTGGCAGCATTTAAAACATTTATTAGATAAATTCTACTAGATCTGAAACAACCTAGTTTTCTAGAGATCTTTCCCTTTTCTGCATTTTTACCACATAGTGTCCAGCAATAATAATATCTTACCTCATTTGCAGGGAAGATTTTGACTCCAGAAGTTTATCAACAAAAGCGGAACGGATGAATTAGATAAAGTCAACAATCTTAAGAAGGAGCTTGTATTTCCCTATCTAAATTTAATCGGAGATGAGGTGATGAACAGGCTGAATTTAGAAACAAAAACTGAACTTCGAAATATCAACTGGGTTATTAACCTTATAGAAAATGGAATGTTTACTACAATAGTCGGAAGTGAATGATTATGCTTATTTTGCAAATCATGCTCATTATTTAACATACATCTACCACAGCATGAACAAAGAATTTACAAAGAGATAATCTGCGACCTGATTTCTTGAATGGATTCAAAATAAGGTGTAAATTAATGCACCAGTCAGCATCAAGCTTATCAAATATAGAAACTTAAAAGTCACAGGACTAAACGTTGAAATCGCTAATATATTCACGATCATAAACAAACAAAATGGTATCAATGTACTTTGTTTGTATCACAGAGACAATACTTATTAGTAGAGCTGAAACCAAATTTATCTTCAAAAGAAAGCATCCTCTAAATATCAACTTACAAAGAAGCTTAGTGTTATTGCTTGTATTACACCGTCGTTGATTGGACCGAATTGATCAATTTCTGTTGACATATGGGCTCCTATGTGGTTGCCTCGATATTGCCTGTCCCAAATAGGACGAAATGCGCATCCTGGATTCCCCTGCCAGCCACTGCCCATCATTACAAAGAAGCTGTTGATTTTGTTTTTGAGTGCAAACACTTCTGATTTCTTCATTCTTTTACATTTCATGCAATTTCAGTGATATTAATAACAGTTCACGAAACAAGTAATAATTACCACAAAGTTATTTTCGGACTGTAAGTTCGACCTAAACTAATCGTAAATCTACTTTCATATCCATCCTACTGATTAATTGCATCCACCTTCTTAACTTCCTTTGTTTTGTTTTTCAAAACATTTTTCTTTACTACAGCATGATGTAATCAAATGAACACCTTGGATTCCCTTCAGAAATAATGTTTTGTTCCGTTTCAGATACCCTCCATTGTTATACATGTTCCTTGGTCATTAACTTGAGTAAATTAATTTCAAACATACATACCATGTAACTTTGAATCCCCAAGTCATAGAATGACATTTCTTGAAAAAGTAACGCTTAACTGTATGCATCTTTTAAGTCTAGAAGCTTAAACTTGTTTCCAGGACTCAAAATATTACTCCTGGCAAATTTCCTATAAGAAGCTTGTATAGATTATGTAAAATTTTACTAGTATTCATCAGCGATGCAGGCCCATGAAGTCTTTTGAATTCAGACCAGGGACAATCAAAATTTGTAAATAATGTCTAGGCTGTGAAATCTCTTCAGGTCATATTCAAATCACTCAAATTCCTGAATTCATATACCCCATGATAAACAGAAACTTTTGTTTTAGTGTTACCCAACCTGACTAAAGGAGATAAGTATCTTTTAAAACCACGGTAGTTGTTAAACAGACTAATCATATACATTTATAGATAAAAAGTTATGCTGTAAATCTTAATTTTGTCATTAACTGTCACTATTAAAGCATGAACAACGAGACTGATGTTCCCAGAGTAGATGATAAATTTGAATTTCTTTTTTAAGACGAAATTTTATCCTATTACTCTTCAGCTGTATTACATATTCTTGTGATATTGCTGGTGTCTACGGGAACAATCAAACGAAGCATTTCAAGTTTGAGCATATATAGATGTACTGACTTAAGTGACTAGAACATCTTAACTCTGAAAGCGGTACATAATGCAAATAAAAAGGATCTAAAAAAGTGTCTTACTGATCACACACGCACACACACAAAATCATAAAGTAACTGACTACCTGCGTTAGATGAATAGGAATTCGCCAGCGAACTGAATGAAGTATGAAAAACCTTAAAAATCAGTGATCAGATATGTTTATTTATCTGACCTCAAATCAGTGTTTTTGGTTCGAATACTTCCGTCTATTTATTTCACTATGAATTCTGAATACCTCATTATCTTGTCTGTTTACTTATAACACTTAACGATTCCTCTTTTGCAGTGCACTCAATATACTTTTGCTATTTCTAAAAAACTTTTGTTGAGAAGTTTTTGTAGTTGAATGATTCTAAAACTGTTTGAGGCGTAAAGTTATTTTTATTTGACTGTCAATCTCATTCTCTGCTTCCCTGATCGTATTTACGCCAATTGAACATTTTCATTGTATCTACCTGAAACCACTTTGATCTTGGAAATTATATTCTTCATTTGACAAAACGTTGTTCACCTGTTAATTTAGAATTCTCAATAACTTTTACTCCGTTCTCATCACAAACTGAAAACATAAAAGGGAATTCTGAGTAATTGCTTTCATTCAGTTTACGATGTATTTGACCAATAAGTGTGAAAGCAAGAACTGAATTTCAATAAAGGTATCGACTAACAGTCATGTCACATGTCAAACTTACTATATTTTAGAAGCAAACATCATTGGGTTTCAGTGTAGTAGGTAAATGTTAAAATGCTTACCACAAGAAGACAATGAGATAGACGTGTAGACGATAGAAGATGGATAATATCAATGAACTATGAGCGAATGCAGTTGTTTTTTTCAATGGTCCTTGGGCTGATTCAAATCTTTCATGAAAAAACAAATACAAACGTAAAAATACTCTCGTTGTATATGGTACTTTACAAAACCGATTGGTTTCACAAGATCGAAGTTTAACTTTACTCTTATATTAAAAAGTCAAATCGGTTTAACAACAGTTAACTTTTATAGTTCAGTTAGAAAGAGTGTTAAGAAGAAGTGATAGTTAGTGTTTACTATAATGACTGCAATATATCGTAACATAACGCAGTTTGAGAATTATAGATACACAGACCTCCAGCTGACTGATTGATTTTCTATGTGGTCATCATGAAACTTGATGGTTTTAGATACAATCTCGTCGACAAGCACAGAGTTCGCGTGCCTTATGAGCTCGATACTTAGGCTGATATGATTTCCAGTGATCTTCAGTTTTCAATGTTTCTCACGTTGGTGATGATGAATACTAACCATCCTGAAACCTAAAGTTTGTTTCATACAAAAGATCGTGGTAGGAATACAATATGAGAATTGACAAATCATCCGTGAACGACAAAAATATTTCAGTTGTTACATAAAATTATGTTTATTGCAACAGAAATCTAATGAAACAGGAAACCAATTAAACTTCATATAATATATAATAATAGTTCATTGTTCAGTATTTATTTCTCAACTTTCTTACCCTAAATTTAGGAGAAACATATTACAAAGAGAAAAAGAAACTTGCTTAGTTTCGTCTCATCTACTCAAACAATGAAATTCATTGTGTTGTTTCCTGTTCTTTGATTTAGCCAAAGGTGAACTTTCTTCTGTTAGTTGTTGAAATGATTTGTTTAGATCTTGTCTGTTCGTCAGTTAAAAGCTTTGTAGTTATGAATGGTCGTAAATATAAACACACAGACACACACACACACACACACACACACACAAAGAAGACTGCTAAATCTTTATTGTTTCTCTACTAGGTTCTTTGAAAATTCAGAATGAATTATGCTCTGTCACATTATTATGCCGTTGTAATTTTGATGACATTATATTTGTTGGATAGTTAACCATCAGCCTTAGAAACTAGGCTAAATCCGTTAATCGTATCGTTTTTAATCGGCACTGCAAATCGACCCCACATTAGATCATTTACAATACAAGTGATTAGTCCAATAACTCAAATTCTAATGTACAAAGATCGGTTAAGCCATCAGCTGGATTTTGCTTAGAAACTAAGAGAGACTATCTTTGCCACACCAACAACATTTAAGGTAAAGAAAAATCCGTATGAATGTAGCCTCACTAAGTTGGTGTTGTTGCGGATACTCTCAGATGCATGAAAGATAATCAGTCTATGAAGATAGGTCTCTCAGTCATTTTCCTCTAGTTACTTATGAACATTCAACCTCACCTGGTTAACTAGTTCAATAGTTGCTTGCCGGTCCTAAGCCCGGGTAAAGAGTGAAGGTTGGGCATAGGGATAGCAACCCTACCCCGTAAAACAAATCTAACCGCTAAAAAAACTTCAAAGCACAAACAAAATATAAAAAATAAAAACAAACTTATTCCTCGATGGAATCCAGGAGGCAAAACGACGCCGGTTGGTGAAAGCCTTCGGGAAGCAAATTGGCAGATGTGTCTTCTCTCGATGAAAGCGAAAGTAAACATGGGAACATGGTATGTCCGCACGATGTTTGAACCCAGTAAGGCAGCCCAGATTGCAAAGGAGATGAGAAGGTATCACACTGAAGTGCTTAAAATTTGCGAAAGCAGATGGAATGGGAATGGGCTCTCCTAACTGTCAACTGGAGAATCAATAATCTACTCCACCATTGTCACACAGACGACAACCACGAGCACACTGAGTTATGGAGTGGCTATCATGATGTCCGCAAGGGCATCGCAGTCTCATGCAGTGGGAACCAATCTGCTCCATGATCATGATAGCAAGGTTCAACTCAAAAGGAAGGAAAGTCACAATCATACAATACTATGCAGAGCAAGAGAAAAAGGAGGAATTCTACAGACAACTTCAATCAACACTGGACAAGACCCACCCAAAGTTGGCGATATCAAAATCCTAATGGGTGACATGAATACCAAAATGGGAGCGAACAACACAGGAAGAGAACTAACCATGGGTCGAGAAGTACTCGGTGAGGTGATGAACGAGAATGGAGAATTGTTTGCAGAATTCTGTGCATTCAACGATTTGGTGATTGGAGGCAGTGTGTTCAAGCACAAAGATATCCACAAGTCAGCAACATGGATCTGATTCCACCAGACACCAGGACACACTAAAAATCAAATCGACTTCATCTCAATCTCAAGAAAATGGAGACACAGTCTACTTGACACAAGCTCAAGAAGAGGAGCAGATGTAGGTTCACACCACTCACCATCTAGTGCAAGGAACCTGCCTTCCAAATCAAGTTGAAAGCCTTCAGGGAGGTTGCTGATAGATCACAGTTCAAGTTCAACATCTGGAAACTAAAGGACGAAACTACAAGGGACATCTTCACGTCAGCAATCAAGACAAAGTGGGAGATATCGAGCAACATCCCTGAACAAACTTGTGTGGATGAACGCTGTAACTCTTTGAAAGCTATGTGGAAAGAAACCTGCATAGCCGTATTGAGAATGAGGAAGAAAGAAGATAAGGAATGGAATGGATCTCGAAGGACACATGGAAGTTGATAGATGAGGGAGAGGAGAATGGTGAAGCAGAAGATAAAACAGTGCAAGGATGCTCAACGACAAGAGGAACTGAGTACAATGCATAAAACACTGGACAAAGAAGTGAAGGAGAGTGTGTGGAAAGACAAGAGATACTTCTATGAAACACTGGCAAGTGAAGCAGAACAGGCTGCGGGTAGGAGTGATCTGACAACACTATATCAAATGACCAGGTTACTATCTGGGATCGAAGAGATCAACGCAGATGAAACCAATAAAAGATGATGATGGAAATTTAATTACGAAAGAAGAGAAACAAAGGAAACGATGGGCTGATTACTTCAAAAAGCTCTTGAATCGATCACCACCAACAACTGCACTTCGTCTAGAAATACCACATGCAACCCAGCCACAGAACTACAAGTGAACACAAATTCTACAACAAAAGTCGAAGTCCTCAACACCATAAACCTACTGAAATGCGGGAAGGCAGCAGGACCAGATGGAATCCATCCACAAGCACTGAGAACAGACGCAGAGACAACAGTGGACATGCTCACACCACTACTGCAGAAGGTCTGGAAGGAATGGAAGGTACCAGCCCAACGATTGGAAGAAGGGTTACCTTGTCAAACTGCCGAAGAAGGGCAACCTAAGTCTTTGCAAGAACTGTTGCGGAATCACTCTCCTGTCTACCCAGAGCATGCGAAATATTAAGCCGCATCCTCCTGGAGAGACTGAAGGATGCACTGCATTCAAAACTACTACCGGAACTGGTTGGCTGGTTGGCTGGTTGTCTGGTTGGCTGGTTGGCTGGTTGTCTGGTTGGCTGGTTGGCTGGCTGGCTAGCTGGCTGGCTGGCTGGCTGGCTGGCTGGCTGGCTGGCTAGCTGGCTGGCTGGCTGGCTGGCTGGCTGGCTGGCTGGCTGACTGGCTGGCTGGCTGGCTGGCTGGCTGGCTGGCTGGCTGGCTGGCTGGCTGGCTGGCTGGCTGGCTGGCTGGCTGGCTGGCTGGCTGGCTGGCTGGCTGGCTGGCTAGCTGGCTGGCTGGCTGGCTGGCTGGCTGGCTGGCTGGCTGGCTGGCTGGCTGGCTGGCTGGCTGGCTGGCTGGCTGGCTGGCTGGCTGGCTGGCTGGCTGGCTGGCTGGCTGGCTGGCTGGCTGGCTGGCTGGCTGGCTGGTTTCAGGAAGTACAAATCATGTGAGGACCAAATTGCAACACTTCACATCATCATAGAACAGAGTATAGAATGGCAGTCAACTCTCTACCTCAAATTCATCGATTTTGAAAAGGCCTTCAACAGCATCGACACACAAGTAATTTGGCAGTTGCTTCAACACTACGGTTTTAGTGCCACAAACCTTTATCAATCTCATTCAACAACTATGTGCCATATGATGCTACATGCCAAGTGATTCATAATCGGAAGCTCAGTGATGCTTTTCAAGTGAGGATAGGAAGGAGTGAAACAAGGCTGTCTACCATCACCCATTGTATTCCTGATGGTGGTCGACTGGACTGGATCATGCAACAAACAGTGAGCAGTGAGAAGAGAGGGATACTCTGGACTGCCAAAAGAATCTAGAAGACTTGGATTTCGCCAAAGATGACTTGTTTCTGATTTCACACAAACTCGAAGATGTACAGACGAAAACTAACAAGTTGACAGAAGAGGGGAGGCAGAGAAGACAGGACTTGCTTCAGGTGAATGTAGAGAAGACAGAGGTGATTAAGATACCCAACCAACATGACCACCAACAACAACAACAAGCTGGCTGGTGACGAACCAACCAAGAAGCTATCGCTGAACAAATATGCACTAGAAGGAAGTGGAGATGGATTGGGCATGCACTGAGAAGATCATTCGGGGACGTCACGCTCTAAGACCTTGAGTGGAACCCAGATGGGAAAGGATGAGTTGGGTGTCCGAGGTGAGGGTGACATGGAGGAGATCTTGTGAGGAGGGAATGAGAGCTTGTGGGCTATCGTGGAGCCAGGTTCAAAAGTTTGCAGAGAACAGAGTGGAATGGTGAGATGCTACTGAAGCTGTATGTTCCATTGGGAACCCAAAGGAACAAATAATAAAATAGGAAATATACGTTGTCGGATGGCAACGACTGTGATGAAGCAAAATATTCACCCTTGATCTTGTCTATACAATAAATGACTAGTCTTTTGAGAGAGCTCTGTGACAGTTGAATATATATGCTCGTCGCTCAAACTTCTTTTTTGAAATTTAGAAGACCCTGGCTAATTTTTTGGACAGCACTATGCTGTTCACGCAGACTGAAAGATAATCGTTCAGTATCAGCGATTACCGAGATTGGAGACAGACGGTAAGTCGCGGCTTTCGGAATACAGCCAGCATAGTGTTACATGTTTAATAACGTAGGCACTAAATAAACAGATCAATAAGCAGTGGTTTCTTATGAAAAATGATTTCAGAGGATTTGAAAACAGTCACCATGTGAGCAACTGATCACTACAGTTATTTTTTCCCAAGTGATGCAGAATATTTGTCGCTTAGGAAGATGATTTTCATGAAGTCATCTCCTCTGAGCTGAATGGCTTGTTCGTGAAGCTTTCATGGTCATTCTAGACAACGCCATCAACACAAACCTCAAAAAGGAAAGAGCTATAGGGTTTTCTACACAAGTTGCTCTGTAGCTTGTCCTGATGATCTTGTGCGTGGTTGGTTCTTCTGCCAACATTTTGTCATTGTCTCCATATTTATTTCACTTGGTTGTCCTACTGACGTCAACCTTGGTCTTTTTCTTGTTTCTGATTGTTTCATAGATTAGGTAGATGTCAGTCAATATTTCTAATGATCACTGACTGACCTGAGTGCCAAGCTTCTAGATTTACTCTAGCATTCTCTGTATTTCCTCTATCTAGAATTTTTACATTTTTCCAGTCGAATTCCTGTCCACAGTTGTCTAGTTGATGTTCACATAAACGGATACTAGGAGGGCGACCACTCTGTCCGATGTAGTGTTTTTCGCAGTTCCTACAGTTTATTTTGTAGATAACCTTTGACTTGCCTTCCTTTGTATCTTTTGGACAATATAACAGAGAACGAAGGCATATTGTAGACTTGTGAGCTACAGCGATTCAAATGGGTTTCAGTAATCAGTCTAGTCGTGATCTCAGAGACGTTCTTCGTGTAAGGTAAAACAATACGTTTGTTGTTTTCTGAAGAAGACATTTTTGTCGACAACGAACTCGATGAACACCTTTTAATGAGTTTGCGTGGATAGTCGTCCTTTCGGAAAACAGTCATCAGGTAATTTTTTCTCTTCTAGGTTGATGTATATAGCGTCTTCGTTCTTCTGAACAATGTTTTTATCCAAATGACCTTGTATGCTGTTGGTTTATTGCTATTCTAGTTGAGGGTTAATCCGTATGAGCTGGTCTTCTGCATACTTCAGTTTTCCCGAATCCGTTCAAGTCAGCAGAGCATCTAAAAATGCTAGTTTGTTATTTGATTCCACTTCAGTTGTGAACTTGGTGTCATCGAAAAAATCGACAACTGATTTGTCGACGTTTTCCACTTTCTTTCTCTCAATGATGACGCAACTTGTCTTCTGCATATTGGACCTAAAGCTTCAGTCTGGTCAACGGCAATACCACAGTTTCCAATCTTTGCATTACTGCTTCTGTAACAAGTCTTGATATAGGTGATCCAATTGGCATTCCTTCTGTCTCTTTTTAGAGTTTACCGCTGAAATGAAAATAGTTGTAAGTGACAAATCAAGTATGCGATTCATATTATGCCACCAGGGTCCGAGTCAGGGGCGTTCAGGTTCCGTGGCTGGTATGTTACGTCTAAGCCATCGGGTCGAACCGCAACGTTCCATATTTCCTACTTTTCTCAGTTCACAATATAGCTTGGCCATCACCCAGTGTCATCGCTGAGTATTTGTTCTCGCGTCCACTCTGCTTGCCCCATCAGTCACGAATTTTCATTGGAAGTGAAGGAACCACCTCTCGGAGCCAGTCACCTATGAGCATTAAGTTCAGTTTGGGGGTTATGGGTGCGCACTCCTGAGGAGACCCATACTAGGATAAAACAGCTACCCGATGCTCCAATATTTTCGATGATTCTCTTGCTGATGTCAATCCATGGTGAATACCAAAGTGAAACCAATCAATCCCCACAGAAACAAACCGAAAAATAAATTGGTTAATTCCATCAGGATGGATATTGTAGTTGTGTGCATCCTGAATGGTGAGGACCATGATATGTCATTTCAATCCTTAGTCAGATTCGGTTTTCTTCAGATATATAGGCTGTTAAGTCAACAGACAGTATTAGTTTGTCGTTTTCAATATGAATATGCTTAACCGTTTGAAATTAGTGTCAAAGAGTTGATGGAATGGTGACATGATTCTACCAGATGTTTCAGTTTTCTGAAGAGTTCTGTTGATAGGTTATATGCTGCAGAACCCGGAAGTGAGGCGTTTGGTTTGTGTATCTTTGACTTGCCATAGAAACATGAAAGAACAGGTTCAATTGATTTCATTCACCACTACTTTCGTTTTGTATTTGTCCACCACTGATGAGTTTGTTTAAGGCCTTGGTTATGTAACAGTCACACTTTTGAATGAAATTTATCTCTAATGCATGATATGCGAAATTTTTCCATCTCTTTGATGTAGTCATATCTATCCACGTTTACTGCGGTGCGCGCCTTGTCAGTTGGGACTAAAAGGATGTTCTTTTAATTCCTCAAATTCTGAAGAGCTATCTGTTCTTCATTGGTTAGCTGAGTGCAAACTTGCTTCCACCTGGTCAGAGGAACAGTTATTTGCCGTATTTCCTGTTGAGTCTCACTGTATCGTCCTGAAGTCTGAGGTGATGACGCCAGGGAAGCGAGAAAGTCTGGTCCTGAAGCGTCTCTTGAAGTGTCATTTAGTCCTTTCCAATGGGGAAGTTCCTCGGATTTGGTCAGAGGTTATTTAGACAAGTTGACTACACAGTTATATGCTTCTTCATTTTGAACCCTGTTAGTTTTGAAATCTTGACTGGAGAAATGTAGAAATTCTAGATAGAGGAAATACAGAGAATGCTAGAGTAAATCTAGAAGCTTGGCACTCAGGTCAGTCAGTGATCATTAGAAATATTGACTGACATCTACCTAATCTATGAAACAATCAGAAACAAGAAAAAGACCAAGGTTGACGTCAGTAGGACAACCAAGTGAAATAAATATGGAGACAATGACAAAATGTTGGCAGAAGAACCAACCACGCACAAGATCATCAGGACAAGCTACAGAGCAACTTGTGTAGAAAACCCTATAGCTCTTTCCTTTTTGAGGTTTGTGTTGATGGCGTTGTCTAGAATGACCATGAAAGCTTCATGATCAAACCATCAAGCTCAGACAACACAACACCATTATAAAACACCTCTGAACAGTCAAAAATAGGAGGAGCTTATTTGCATATTTCAGACAAAGGAAGCTAATCTTTCTGGTTTTAAGCTTCTTCGTAAACCAAATCTCATAAATTTTTCTCCAAAATGAAACTTGGTTATACATAAGTATGTTGCGAAGATGATGTTATCATCTAGCGTATAAATGTTGTTCAACGTATTCCTAACCGTCTTCATTAGCTGCGACTAATTCAGCAATACCAAAAACAGCGACATCCCTAATGTGCATCAGTAGCATAACGTATACCCTTTTACAACCCTTAAATGTTCAACAAAGTTTTATTAAATATGTAAAGTATGTCAAGACACCATTCCCTTATTTTATTTTATACACTTGTAATAAAGACAATAATCCTGATGCTGATTTCGATAACTGTGTAGAATATGAGATTCTTCGTGACTTCTCCCATATATTCAATTCGACTTGAGGTAGATTATATGTTCTTCGTATGTTATTTGAATGGAGACAATCGGCAGGATGTCCTGGATCAAGGTTTCGAGCTTGTCAGAACTCGTCAGGAAGGCGTATCCGTAACCCCGACGGAACTGATGTCCTACCTGTGATTTAAACTCCCGTCACCCAGTGTTGTAGTCAGAGACGTTATCACTGAGCTATTCGAGCTGAGATTGATCTCCTGTAGGACTGGATTAGATATACTCATTGGTCCTCTAGTCCTAAGTGTTGATCAAATTCTATTGATCAACTAGCAGTATGGCCACCAGACGAGGCACCTCAGCATCTCCATGAACTTTGATAGATGTCAGTTGGTTAGAGGCGATCGGTATGAAGTCCTGGACCTACGTTTCGTGCTTGTCAGCACTTGTTACTCGATCAGTATGTAGGACTAAACAGCCTGAAATTGGTTATCCTCATATGACCAGTTAATGTATGTTCTTCGTATTCACGAAAATTAGATACTGGGTAGTAATGAAAGGTGAAATGAGAATATGGGTCTCAATAGGATCAAAATTAGTGATCTCTGAGTTGTCAGCCGGTGTTCTATCAATGTATCACCAGACTAAGCTGCAGACAAGATCTTCATTTCACTTTAATCACTAAGAGTTTTTTCCTCGACTGCCAAGTGAATTGGTGATGCATTACTGTCCATTTACCGTATTTGCACTGTGTTTCCATTCAGGACTTATCATCCCAATCCAAACAGAAGAGAGCATCATAATGAGTGTAAGCTTGGCTATCTGAGATAGCCATGGTCTGGAATAACAGACCGGACCCTCCAGCAGTACGCACTTCCAAAGCCTTCAGAGATCGAACTCAAGATTTTCAGGTTTCATGGTAAAGGCGTTAAAAATAATCAATTTATTCTTCAGCAGTTGCTGATACTCGATAATTTTCCTGGTGTTAATTTCGTGTTCAAGACCCAATGTCGTGATTTTCTACACTAGTTTATCAACTTCATTTTTGTAGACATAATAAGCAGAAAATAGTTTCGATTTATTTACGCTCTTATGAAAGATATGTGTTTGAAAATGGAGTTGAGTAGTTTATACAGACTGAAACTTTAAAGTTGTTTGTATCCCGCCTACTGTTAGGTGTGTTGTACATATCGATTATGCAATCTAAATAGGTCAGTTATAAAGTAAAGGATTAGTTTGATATTCATATAAATTAGCTTGACCGAAATTCATAGTTTTTTATGCAGAAAAATCTATCGAGCCTCATTTGTAAATTAAAATTAACAATGAATTAAGTAAAACTTTTAGGAAGAAAAATTAGGATTATGTTAGAGTAATAAGTTCTGTAAATCTTTACAACACAAGAGGTACTTAAATATGATAGTGAAGGGAATTAGGATAGTTCATCCAACGCTAGGTCATCGAATGTTGGTCTTAAATTTGGATAACGCTGGATTATCGAAAGATTTTTAACAAAATCATCAAGCAGAAGACGTGCCTTTGAAATTCAGCATTTATTACCAGACAGACTTTCACTTATATCTAACGTTTTCCTACCTCAACAGAGTCTCAAAGATATTTTTTTCTGATTCTACCTACCTTTGGCGTCGGACTATAGGACTTAATCGCCAGGAAACCCGACTTTAAACTTGGGTCTCAGGCTTGTCAAGAGCCATCATCGAAATGTATCTGCTACCATGAAGCATGTGGTGTTTCCTCGGCATTTCTATAGCGGTAAAATCAGGGACTTCATCACCTAACTGTTCAGATCATGACTGGTCCCTAGTTGACCGAACTATGTGCATAAATTGGTCGTAAGATGCTAAACAATGTAACTGTCTGTTCTTTAGTGCTTACCGTTTACTTGATCAGCTGTGTTCTGAATAGCTAAGTGGAGGATTCTCCGAATCAAGCATCGAGAGAAGCAGAGTGGAATCCATATGGAACATCAATATACGAGATTGCCTTTCTGATGACTATCGACATTCGCTACAGTGTTGCATTACACTACAAACGATGGAAAGATTTCGGTCAGTCTGCAGCGCTAAGAACTAGACAGCTACCCTCCAGTTACACTGCAATGGCGAATTTATGCAAACTGCATATTCAATACTCAATTAATTAAACTTTATCATATACAACTTTTTTCTTAATTCCTTTAGTAGGTTTTATGAAGTTTTGCTATCCATTGCTAACAGTTTAATCTTTCATTCTCATGCCAAACAAAATATTCATCACAAACATTGGAACAAAGTGGGTTTTTAGAGAAATTCCATAGTGGCTTATTTTAATGGCTTCGGGTAAGATAGACTACATCTATGATTGGATACTAGATAGAAATAGCTTTCCAGTGCTCTCAGGTTTTCAATGTTTTTCCAACTGGTGTCAGTCTTTGATCACTACTAGCATGTAATAAATAAAATCCTCATAAACCCAAAACTATGTGAATCTGTAGTACTTATCAGTGACGTGCATCGAGGTTGAAATCTGAAAGGTCCAATGAGAAGTTTTGACTAGTGGAGTCAACCAGCCTGAAGTGTAGCGGAGGCAACTAAAGACCCAAGTGGATAGTCGTGCTATGTCACGAAGTGACAGAAACATGAAAGTGTGGGCTAGTGAACTCCAGTGCAGCAGCTGAATGGTTAATGTGCTCACCGTGAAACCTGAAGGTCCTGATTTCGATTTCTGGTGCGGTCGTCGGTGAATACTGCTCAAGAGTTCCATACTGGTAAGAAACAGACATCCAGATCTCCTGATTTTCAGTGGTTCTCTAATTCATGCCTGTTTGTGATGAATACCATCCTGGAATTTAGGATTTCGTTATTGTCATCTGAACAGGTATTATGACGTCAAAGAAACGAATTTCAATTAGCATCACTTCCTATTGCTAACTGCCCATTAAATGCATTAATATCTCTCATAGTTGATAGTTTTTTTCAACTACCTAATTTTAACGTTAGTAAGATCAATGTTAGAAACAAATTATCTGAGACTGTTTGTTGTACTCCCTGAAGGGGACATGAAATGGAGTGGCGAGTGAAACAAGTAACCAAAGCTTGGAACACTTTGATATATCTAGTGAAATCTGTTGATCAAAATATTTGGTCACAAACTGTTATTAATCTTTCATAGTTTAGCTGATCACCTTTATTTACTGTGAATCAAAATTCAGTTTGTGATATGAAAAGACAATTTTGTTTTGATATAAAGTGAAAACTCCCAAAGAAAAGTTAACGAAATCGTTAGCTGAACGCCTTCTTATAGTTAAGAGATTTTGAAGACTACTTTCTAAATAAGACTGATCATTCTGTGTCTGTAAGCTAACGATAATAAAAGTCAAATATAAAAGAAAAATATTCTTTTCAGTAACTTCTCATCAATTTCATTAAATTATTAATAGCCAAGATTTACGGCGAATGCATTTAGGAATGGGTATGGAATTATAATTCAAACTGGATAGTAGGAGTTTGTCAGCTGTGGTGATATTATTATTATTATTAGTCCCTTGGGTTCCTAATGGAACATAGGGCTTCAGTAGCACGTCTCCAGTGAACTCTGTTCTCTGAGATCTTTTGAACCTGTTTCCACGACAGCCCACAAGCTCTCATTTTTTCCTCGCACGACCTCCTCCATGTCACCCTCGGACGCCCAACTCGTCGTTTCCCCTTCGGATTCCACTCGAGGGCCTGACGCGTGATGTCCTCAGTCGGCCTTCTCAGTGCATGCCCAATCCATCTCCACTTCCTCCCAGTGCATATTTGTTTTGCGATAGGTTCTTAGTTGGTTCGTTCCCAGAGCTCCTTGTTGCTTATTCTTTCTGGCAATCCATCTGATCTTCAGTATCGAGCCAGCGTAGGCAGTTGTTGATGAATGTCTGTAGTTTATTGGAAATGCCTTTCGTGACGCGCCAAGTCTCTGAACCATACAGGAGCACTGACTTGACTGGCATTAGTGTTGAAAATCCGGATCTTGTTCCACATGCTGAGTGCAGAAGATCTCCACACTGGTTTCAGGCTAATGAACGCCTGTCTTGCTTTTCCGATTCCGACTTTGACGTCTTCGTCCGTCCCGCCTGTAGTTGAAACAGTGCTTCCTAGATAAGTGAAGGAGGTTACTTCGTCTAAGTTTCTCCCACTGATGGTGACTGGAGTTTGTTGTTGTTGTTGGTGGTGGTGGTGCGGTATCTTCATCACCTCTGTCTTCTCTATATTCATTTGAAGTCCCGTCTTCGCTGCCTCTTCTGTCAGCTCGTTAGTTTTTGCCTGCAGATCTTCAAGTTTATGTGACATCAGGCACAAGTCATCACTGGTGAAATCCAAGTCTTCTAGGTTCTTTTCCGCAGTCCAGCCAGCGTATCCCCCTCTTCTCGCTCCCCACTGTTTGCTGCATCATCCAGTCCACCACAATCAGGAATATCATGGGGGATAGTAGGCAACCTTGTTTCACTCCTGTCTTCACTTCAAAAGCATCACTGAGCTTCCCATTGTGAATTACTTGGCTGGCGTGTGGCATCTTCATATAGTTGTTGAATGAGGCGGATAAAGGTTTGCGGTACTCCGTAGTAATGAAGCAGTTTCCAAATTACTTCTCGGTCGACGCTGTCAAAGGCCTTCTCAAAGTCGTGGTGATAAGTTGAGTGTAAACTTTTTCAGTTGATTGGTGATCAGATGTAAGGGGAGGGAAAATTCATAATAAAGTTAAAGGTCACACTGTGTCGAGTGAGTGATTAGCATAAAGAATGAAATGAATTCAGCTGAGTGCAGGAATAGAGTCGATATATCATCACAAGATGGTTAATATGTGGAACAACTAAAATAATGAGAGTAGTCATACTGTAAAAAAAGTCTTAACAGGAATTTTAAAGGTTTATTACGATAAAACAGAGCACAGCGCTCACGTTTTGCTATTATATTTATTTGCTCATCTTTCCTAAGTATTTAAAAACTTCGAGGACATGGTATACGTAGGAATGACCAAACATCCTGGAATTTTCTACCCAATGATATGAAAAATGTCTGGTAGTTTCTGACAAATACTTTTTATACAATCATCTGTAGGTGACATACTTTATACAGCATCAATAACTTAAAAATCTTTTAATCTGTGTTCTGTTATATGTTTGCAGTCAAATAATAGGAACCTGTGGTTGACCTAAGTTTCACGTCTGTTGGCATTCGTCAGCAGAATATGTTTACTACTAAATTAGAACTTAATTGAATATAAAATATGAGTGGTACCCTCGCATTATAGGTTAATCATTGAAGACAAATCATTTGACTCCTTTTCAGTAGAAAATATGAATGTTTGGAGGCTTGTGGAGGCTTACTGATTTCAAGATGGCATTTATCGTAGACTGACATTATTTGGAGAACCTCTGAAAACTTGGGTGGGCTGTATAGCCGTATTGACTGGCCACTGGAGAGCAACCGATTTCATGTTCTATAGTCCTGAGGGTTGACAGAATTTTACCGCTCATTCTATGTGGCCACCAAGCTAGGAGGTTCACCATCACGATGCACTTTGGTGGGTTTTTCTTAGTTGGAGAAGATAGACAGGAAGCCCCGTACTAACCCTATATCAGGATGAAACATCCATTCAATGCTCCCGGGTTTTTAGTGGTTCTGCAACTACTGTCAGCCTGTGATGAATACCATCTTGAAATTATGTCTTTTTACCATTTTACACGTACGAAACTGTTCAAATTCTAGGTATCTATGAGTTATCAGAATTATGAAGAGGTTAGTTAAACTTCTGGAGGTAGAATGGGTAAACGACGTAAAAATACAACTCATCTGTTTGGTTGCGAGAATGAAACTAAACTTTCCCTTTGTTATTCGTGCAGGAACTGACGTTTGCCGCAAAGCTTGACTGACTCCAAATATGGCAATCTTTGACGAGTGTAGTGTGTTTTAAGATTGCACAGTGTTCACTTTAGATGTTATTAGCTAAAATATTTTCCATCCTATTAGTTCAATGAATCAATATGAAACCTTAAAGTAGTCAGTCCTTTAATTAATTTAACTACGAATTCCAACTTACTGACTTATTTCGCATATACTCTGACTGACGGTTTATGCTGACGACGATGACGAATGTTCATATTCAAAGTGTACAAACCCCCTTTTTTATAATATGCCTTACAGACAACCTTTACAGAGCCTTCAGAATAGGTTGTTTAGTGAGAAATTCAGATAGGTAAGATGCCTCTTTCTTTATTTATGGTTAACGATTTTCATCATGCTCGTTAACTTCATGTCATTGGTGAAAAACGAAGCCGACTAAAATACGTTCAACTCCCAAAGAATGCAGAGAATGACTCTCGCTTCTCATGCTATGGACAAATTGATAAACACACCAGAATTCTCTCAAGAAATAATTGTCTTTTCAGCATGTTAGGTTAGCAGACTAACTATCATGATTACAGCACATTCTTCTCAAAATGATCCATATAATAAGTTTAGCCCTCAGAACTAGACAACCAAAGTTCGTTACTCTCCAATGAATGTGGAACTGCATGACACAGGTTCCAACCTCAGACGTGACATTAGTTCCATCGGGGTTTTAGATGCGTCCTGCTAGGAAATGCCAACAAGCGCAAAACCTAGATCCAGGGCCTCCTGCCAGTTACTTCCAATTGCCTAACATCTAACAACTTCTCACTAACTCATAGTTGTTAAATCTACAGGTCATAATGCTCACCAACTTGATTACTGTACAAAATAAACAATCAGTGAATAATAAATGGTCATGAAAAAATTTTGAACTCTCACTGTAATTCTGAAGTTGTTTGTTACAGAAAATGATTTGATGATGTAACTGTCTTTGTTTCAGGAACTCCATGCTAAGAAATTTACTTATACAAAGCCTAGTAGTACACTTCACAATCAGTCTCAACTATGGAAATTTCACACGTCAGTTTAATCATTCCCGATAAATTATTATAATTATTATTTATCCCTTAGGTTCCTAGTGGAACATAGGGTTTCAATAGCACGCCTCCATTGCACTCTCTTCTCTACAGTCTTCAAAACCTGGATCCACGACTGCCCACAACCTCTCATTTCTTCCTCACACCATCTACTCCAGGTCACCATCCCCTCGGACACCCAACTCATCCGTTCCCCCTTTCCATTCCACTCGATGACCTGACCTGGTGGGTGATGTCCCCAGTCAGCCTTCTCAGTGTATGCCCAACCCATATTCACTTTCTTCTAAATACTTGTTGGGCGATAGGTTCTTGGTTGGTTCATTGTCAGGTCAGAGTTCCTCCTTGCTTATTCTTTATCACCATCTAATCTCATCTTCAATATAAAGTGAGAGTGGGCTACAGCTGCTGACGAATGTCTGCGATTTGTTGGAAATGGTTTTCGTGACAAGCCAAGTCTCTCAACCATCACATAGAAGCACTGACTTCACCGACTTAGTGTTGAAAATCTGGATCTTGTTCACGCTTTATGCTGAGTGGAGTGCAGTAGATCTCCACACTGATTTCAGGTTGATGAAGGAATGCCGGTCTTGCTGTCTTTCCGATCCTGGTCTTGACGTTCTCATCTGTGACACCACCACCTATATTTCAAACGATGCTATCTTTCCCAGATAGGTGAACGAGACTACTTCCTTTAGGTTTCTCTTCATCACCTCTGTCTTCTCCACATTCACCAGAAGGAAGTCCTGTCTTCACTGCCCTGCCTCTTTTGTCAACTTGTTAGTTTTCGCCTGTGGATCTTCGAGTTTGTGCCACAAGACATTAGACATAAATCATCATCGGCGGTGAAATCCAAATTTCATGGGCTCTTTTCATCGATTCAGTCAGTGTATGTCCATCTTCTCGCTCCTCACAGTTGTCTGTTGCATGATCCAGTCCAGTCAACCACAATCAGGAAAAAAAATCATCGGTGATAGTAGGTGGCAGCCTTGTCTTACTCCTGTCTTCACTTCAAAGGCATTACTGAGCTTTCCATTGTGAATTACTTGGCATGTGGCATCCTCAAATGGATTCATATGAATATGGACAACAAATTATGTCCGAAACGTTATCTAGTAAATGCTACTGTTTCACTGTGTGATATTTCTAATAAACAGACTAAAATGGAATTACACTCGACCACAGTGCCCAAGTTTTACACTTATAGTTGATATAATGTTGTCAGGTCTCTGTCCCTCCTACAAGCAGCCTGTTCTGCTTCACTTGCCAATGTGTCGTAGAAGTATCTCTTCTCTTTCCATTCACACTTCTTCACCTCTTTCTCCAGTCTACTGTTTTATAGGTTGTACTCAGTCCCCTTTCGTTTTCCTCCCTTGCACTCGTTCATCTCCTGCTTCACCATCAGCAGCTTCACCACCTATATCAGCTTCCATGGGTCAGTCGAGATCCATTCCTTGTCTTGCCTCTTCTTCTTCTTCTTCTTTTTCCCTCCTAACACGGTTATGCAGGTCTCCTTCCACACAGCTTTCAAAGAGTTCCAGTGTCCTTACACTCAGGTTTCCTCAACGATGTTGCCTAGTGTCTCCCATTTTGTCCTCATCGCAGACTGACGTGAAGATGTCCTTTGTAGTTTCGTCCTGCACTTTACTTTCTGTTATGGGTGTTCAACTTCAACTGTCGTCTATCACCAGCTTTCTTGGACTGAAGGCTTTCTACTGGATTTGGAGGTAGGTTCCTTGCACTTGATAGTCAGTGGTGTGAACCTACATCTGCTCCTCTTCTTGATCTCATCTTCTGTCCAGGAGGCTGCGTCTTCATCTTCACTTTATTCACATTGAGATGAAGTCGATCTGGTTTTCAGTGTGTCCTGATGTCTGGTGAAATCAAATCCATGTCACTGCCTTGTGAATATCCTTGTGTTTGTACACACTGCTTCGCCACCAATCACCAAATCGTTGAATGTGCAGAAATCTGCAAACAGTTCTCCATTCTCATTCATCATTTCACCGAATCCTTCTCCATCCATGATTCGTTCTCTTCCTGTGTTATTCGCTCCCAGTTTGGCATTCATGTCACCAAACCTATTAGAATTTTGATGTCTCACTAAATGCAGTCTTATCCATCACTGATTGCAGTTGTCTGTAGCATTCCTCCTCCTTCTCTTCATCTCCATTATTTGTAGGTGTGTAGCGTAGCATTGTATGATTGTGACCTTCCTTCTTTTTGAGCTGAATCCATCTTGCTGTCATGATCCTGATCGTGGGGGACATTGGTTATCACTGCATGACAGTCTTCGATGCTCTTCAAGGGGTCATCGAGATAGCCACTCCATAAATCAGTGTGCTCGTGGTCGCTGTCTGGGTGACAATATCGGAGTGGATTACTGACTGCTCCCCAGTTGACAGTTTGGAGAGTCCACTTCCGTTCCATCTTCTATCGCAGATTCCAAGCACTTCCATGTCATACCTACTCACCCCTTTTGCAATCTGGACAGCCTTGCCAGCTGGTTTCATACATGGTGTGAACATTCCGTGTCCCCATGTTTACTTTTGCTTTCATCCAGAGAAGACACATCTGCCAATTGGCTTCCCGAAGGCTTTCACCAACCGGCGTCATCTCGTGTCTCCGATTCCAGCGAGGAATAATGTTTTTTATTTTCTGTATTCACTTTGTGCTTTGATACTTATTTAGGGATTGGATTGGTTTTACGGGGTAGGGTTGCTATCTCTATGCTGAACCTTCCCTCTTTATCCGGGCTTAGGACTGGCTAGTAACTAGTGAACTAGTTAACCAGGCGAGGTTGGGGATTCGGTCTAGGGACTGTAAAGTATAAATGCGCTTTGCCTGAATTCACTACGGTTATACAGCACCTGATGAATATTCGGTTTAGTCTTCCATCTGTATGTATTTTTTTCTTGCTTTCCCGAACTTCGTATTCGGTGTGGTTGTATGGTATTCCTTATTCTGATAAAATTGGTAATTATGAGAGGTTTATTAGCTCAGATATTTTACTTTTTATGCAGTAAGTTCTGAGTTTAAACTGTACGTCACCTACTTTAGCTTCATCGACAAAATAGCTGAATAAGCCCCTGTAAAATAAAGTTAGACTTGTGACGTGGAGCATAGACACATACCTGGTTATTGGGTTGCAATTTGTCTGTGGAACGCAACTGAACAAAAGATAAGATGATCTAAACTTTTGATCAATTATCAAAATTTGTGATTTATCAGGACTAAAATCTGAAACGCTGTGGATTTGTAATTTATGAGCTTATGAGGGAAAATGAGATCATGGTTGCACATTAATAGACGGATAAATACTGAAGCTTCAAATGAAGCTCAAACTTGTTAATGAAGACGTGCTTATCATAAGTTACCAACCAAATGTAAAACGCTTCATTATTTGAAGCTGCGGTTACTGAGTTCAATTCCCATTGAGAACATTATTGCCATTCCTTAATGATAATCAGACTTACACATAAGCATAAATATTCAACAATCTTTCTGTCAGCATGATTCCCACTTAAAAACATGCTACTGACTGTTACACTATAACATCTACCTGGATATTATTGATATATAAGTTTCTTAAAGAAAGATTCAGTTTTTTATCATAATATGCTCCTTTAAAAATAATTTCCAACTTTCACATCTAGAAAAATGTGATAAATAACCTTTAGGCTGAGCAAATCGGTCACCAGTAGGTCACTCATATAGGTGTTTTGTTCTTAGTAGACGTATGGAAAATCAGTTTATTTATAGTTGCAGATGCACCAAGTGACAAGAAAACTAGGTTCAAGATATCCTGTCGACTGGTACTCAACACCTGACACCAAAACAATTGTAAGTTCGAATGCTTTTGAAAGATTGTGATTTAATTGAATATCACTATCAAATATTATCTCTCACTAATATGGAATAAAGAATATACGCACAATAATTTAATTAAATAATGACAAAGATCATTTTTATAATGAGCAGACTGTTGTTTCAAATCCTATCTATCTCACTACTGTACATTCATACAATGGTTACAGTGAGTTGAACTGGCTTATGAAAAAAATTTTGCAACAATTCAAAGACGGAGATATTTGTAGAATAAAATGAGCTAATTTCATTATACGGCCTTTCATAAGCTGCAAATAGCCTACAGGTGAAATGAAATATTATTAGTAATAATGACATAACATACTTTAAATATGTAGGTTTAAATGAAGATTTGAAATCCAGGATTAACAATAAGGTAGTGAGTCAAAGAAACACAGGATTCATAATCACAAACCCTAGTCAAAATCAATGGTAATTTATATATGATGAGATAGGAAATTCTTCAGACAGAGAGAAGTATAGGAGAAGTTGTTACTTAAGACCTGGTAGGTAACGTGATTGCATGAAAAGACTGAAAAGACGTTAAGATGGGTGATTACCAGTAACTCAGTAATGTATGAAGAGATGATGCAATCAGAAAAGGAAGACTATATACACATATGCAAAAATTATATATAGTTATCAAGGTAAAAAAGTTTAATTACAGTCTCCTTCTGAGTACATAGGTCAGGTTAAAAATGTTTGACGGCAACAGCTTCCGCAAATCGTAATAAACATGGCGTTCTTTGTTTGTTGACTATCCTCAAGGATTGAGAAGTAACTAATCGATGTCCTATTTTCATCAGGTGCCTGGTGATTGCACTGGTAAAGAACTGTCTACCTTTCAGATATAGATTTCTTGGAATATGCTCATAAAATCTAGCAGACACCCTCCTTTCGGTTTCTGTCCATTTAGTTAGTTCAACGTTCATGGTCTTTTATCATATACTGTTAATATACGTCTAACTAACTATAAAACTACCCAGAACCATCTGAGTAACTTTACGTGGAAAACTCAATCTCGCAATTCACTATGAGGAGGTTGACTGTAAACTAAAAATATTTGAAGTTACGACTGCATTTATTATCTGTATTTCTTAGGTTGTAAGCAGCAGGATCAATTCACCGTTTGTGTCCTCAAAATTTACTTTCTGATTTATGCCAGAAGATTAAGTTAATTTCTGAGTCGGATTATAATTAGTAAATAAGCATACTAAAAGTTAACGACGACTCGAACAGAACTTCTAATGTTGCACTTGGTTGCTAAACTACAATTACACAAACAAACATAGTGCCAACACAGTTCGTTGATTAGTCAGATAAAAGTGTAACCAGGTTCACAATCTTTGCAACTGATAAACGTCTAGAAGTTCAGAAAATCATTTTACGCAAGAATATCAAGGTTTTGAACAACAAAATAACTAGCGTAGCGTCACACACTTCCCCAAAATCAATAGCCTAGGGTTCGATGACATTCAACATGGATGCTGACCTTGATAGTTTAACTGGACTCGCTAAGCTGAAGGCACCCGGTCAAGCATCCTCGCCATTTGGCACGCTGTCATGTTACGTTGCACTGCTCGTATTAGACTCACTAGCCAGTTAGTTGGAACGCATCGGTATCTTGGCACAACCATCCAAATATACTATTTCATCAGACTACGCTATCGTGTTCTTGGTCTCGTACTCGTGGGTACGTGACAAGTCCGAATAATTAGTGATTGGTCTTTGCGTCTGTCAATTTCGCACCAGGACAAATCCTAAACTAGTTTCAAAAATTTAATAAAGGTAGACAGATGAGTGTGAAACTTTGTACAAAGTTCGTTCCTTCAAGATATCACACTCTTTAAAAAATACAACTCGGATCAAATCCATAGATTAATACCACGTCCAGCTTTATATACAAATATCATAGTTTAAAAGGTATTGGTCTACTATCTTCTATCATATCCGTCTATCGAACCATCACTCGATCATATATATATATATATACTGGGCGATGATTGCAGGTAGGATTCGAACTAGCGACCACCGGATTTCCGGCCTGACACTGTACCCACTGAACTACATAAATATGTGCATATGCATATGTCGAAAATGTCTTCATACGACGTAATCGAAAACTGTTACATAATGAATATTTGTAGCAAATATTTAGTCCATATTTCAAAAAGATATATATAGAAAACCTCTCTGGAATTCAGAATTCTCACTTTATAATAATATTTCAACTTTTATTCTATTGACAGACAAAATGAAGAAACTCAGACAATGACAGGTGAAAATTTCAATTGTTTTTTCATCTCAAGCCTTTCCTGATATAGGTGACTTACATCAGATATCCATTTCTTTATAAATGTGTGAATACATATCTGATGAGACCAATTAGTTTAATGAATGAGGATGAATTAACTTTCTCCAATCATTTTTAAAGCGTAGGATTCTGTATGCAAATGAGATCAAATTCGAAAGTATTGCATATTATTTGTTTGTGCATGTACGTATGTACTTTTATGTTATATACAAAGAGACAAATCAAGACAGAAAGCATCATGTTTCATTTCTTTTAGTTGAATGTATTCATTGTTCACTGAAAACACAAGGTACCTAACAAGTTCACTTGTTATATTAACCACTTGAAATATTGTAAACCAAATGATGATGAATGATCAGCTGAATGTCTACAGATTTCACTATTCAGCTCTAAATGGGGACGACTTTAAATGCCACCCTAGCAACGATTAAAATAACCAATCAGGTTTCTTTATTTCGGTTGGAAAGGCAGATTTTTATAAAATAGAGCAGTCTGATTAGTTATTTCAGTTGTTGCTAGGGTGGCTTTTATAAATTCACTCCAAAAACAGCATCATTCCTCAGCTTTGAGATTACCTATTTAAGCCCAAATTACGTATTGAGATGGTAGATGTAAAGCCCAGGATAAGAATGATGTTTGTTTTCCGATCTTTGAGGCTTGGTCCTGGAAGCTTCATCACAAGACTAGGCGACGTTTGAATGAAATAATGGTGCTGATGAGGTTACCTCGCCTGGTGATTAAACTTTCAAGCCAAGCCTCGAAGGTCGAAGAGCACCCAACAATTAAAATTATAGGTGTATAGGTCAGATATATGATAAGGTTGCTTAAATTTTGTTCCTGATAGGTATTATTATAATTTAACTGTTACGATTATATAGAAAGGGCTTTCTTTTCTCACAGAGAGAGAGCCATTGCAATAGCTATATGCTTGGTTGTTCGCATCCTTCTACGATCAACGGAAATCATCGATTAAACATCCCACTAATAAGGAAAACATTAGTGACTTGCTTAGACAGTTCCAAATAATGTACAAAGAGAAGGTGGAAAACAACTTTATTTCACATTACGATTCATTCTGAACGTATTCATCTTTGAATAGTTTCTGGTGTTATTTCACTTAATCGTCTTAATCTCTTCAAAAATGTTGGTTTTATTTTAACAGCTTGTCTAATCCAATCCTATAGCATGATACTCTACTTATTTACAAATCTCATCAATTTCACTCTCCTTTTGAGTCACATACATTCTATGAACCATCCACTCTGTTACCTATCCATCAGACTTCAACTGTTATCATAAGCTTAAGTATCATCACGGTTATCACTATTATTGTCATTATTATTAATTATTGTATATTGTTTGATGTTCAAATATTCATTCCGAAATACTGACAACTGATTGGTTATTTGAGCAGTTGCCAGGGTGGCCTTTGAAGTCACCCTGAAATATTAATTTATTCTTTCTCACGACTGATGACTCACAACCCCATTCTACTTTTCGTAGTCAAACTAAGTTTCACCGCTCCATTTTTGTTCCACATTACTTGAGCAACTGGGATATCCCTCTCTGATCTATTTACTCATTCACTCACATACATTGTATTGATCTTTGCTCCACATCACGATCTGCTAGAATGATTATAAAGGTCACCTTTGGCACGAAACTTGAATATTAACCTGAAAATGTAATGTCAGATTCACACGCTTGGGAAGAATCTTCCTAGCAAGATCGAAGCGTTGAGGAATAGTACAAAATATTTGTTTATTTTGTTATTTGTTCTGATATACTACGCTGGGATTACACAGGTTAAAGAGACCCTATGCGGTGAATTATACTAACTCGATATCCAAGTTTTCCCAACCCGTCCAGACCACTGTTGGTTAGGATGCGTTCAAACTTATCGCCATTATATATGCAAAATGTGAAGTGACTTTGCATAGTACTTATCTTTAATTTCCACAGTATATGAATGGCTTTTCTCAACGACAAGTAATGTATTAATATTAATATTAATGATGGATAATGGCAAGCTGTGGAATCCAAGACGTGCGTCCAATCAAAGACGGGATAATACAAGCAACAACATATAACATGGTTGTATATGAACCAATATGTGGTGCAATAGAGACATAAAAGTGTTTTTGAATCTGAATTCAAAATAACAGAATGGTAGTGAATAAGTCGTTAACCAGGGTTCAGATACCACAAGAATCAGTGTCATCGGGAACAACGTTACAAGATTCTGACTAGTGAGAATTAACACTATACAAGATAATCCATGCACTGAAATAAAATAAGTTCGGACTCTTTCTGCAGCGATGAAAATATGGCAAAGTGTTTATATTTCTGCATATACATTCTGATCTACAAAAAACCTTAGCCTTTTCTATAAAACTGCTTCCTTGATACTTTCTTCACTTATGATTTAAAATGGCCAAGTTGCAAGTGTCAGTGATTCTTTTGCGAACACAAGAAGACATTCCAATATTTTTCATACCCCGACAGAATTTACATGGTTTTGAAATGGAAACTGTGTATCTTTGGCTTAATATAGCTTCAAGAAATGTATTTATAGACTGCCATGTTCATCTCCTACTGCTAAAACAATACTAGTTATTAGGTAGTAGAATTTGAGAAATTATCATATCTCCTGACGAGTTCCACTTTACAGTAATTGGTCAGCGAAGGTCGGTCGCAGCCCAAATAGCTCAGTGGTAACTTCGCTGACTACAACATTTAGTGACGCGGGTCCGAGCCCAGGCACGACATCAGTTCCATGGAAGTTTCAGATACCCCTTGCTGACGAGTGCGTACAAGCACGAAATGCTGGTCCAGGGCTTCTTGCCGATTGCCTCCATCCAAATAGTGAGTTCCACTTTATTATCTTCGTTGACTTAGTTTCTCAACTAATGAATGGTCATTGGATCTAAAGGCTAGCACAGCAGTGCAGATAGGCAGAGCCACTAATTCACAGTTCATGTTTGCATAGGACATGAAATGATGTTTTTCTATACATTTAAGACATTTTACACGTGAATCGCCTATTCAATAGTTATTCTTAGACGATTGTTTCACTCCAATTAGCCTGTGTTCCGTAGCTGACTGTGAAAAACCAGTGCTTAAGTCATCGGAGCAGTAAGAAACTGAAGTAAGCCCATAATAAGCACATTTACGCCTATTTTGTAGTGATATACCAATTTTTGCCTCAAACAACTGTCATCCATGACAATGATGAAAAGACAAACCCTAGAAGTATTCGCCTAAGATTTCTTTACCAAACAAGGACAAGCTTTATACTCAGTTTACGAGGTTCTGAACATCGTAGATGAATGTTGGATGCTAATATGACTGCTGTTCGACTTCAAGAGCAGACGCTAGAGGAAGCGATAAACCATGAAGTACGACTGTCGCTCATTACCGACAAACAATCTGCATAAAAGAAAGTAATGCACCTAAATTTAACGCTAGGAAACGTTTGGATTCCAAGCATAAGGATGACACAGAGCTTTGACAGAATCGAATGAAAGTTAACGCTGCTTGGATTTCATGTGAAACCTTTTTCGGCTCTTTGTCCATAAAGTGGCCACGTACATGCTGTTTATTGTTTCTATATATGTCAAATTCCCTTAAACATGAGAACTGTCTGTTGACCTTCAGTGCAGAAACACGTCAACGTTATGACGTTAGTGCAAACATGGTTTCTGGCAACTGTGGATATGGTAACTGCTACAACTTTTACACGAATCAACCGAGTAGGAAAACAACATAATATTTTGCTGCATCCGGTGTTTCATTAATGTCAATTTACCACTAACAAATTTCACGTCTACCATACTTACGAGAAAATATTGGTTCAAAATCCTTATTGGAGACATTTACGAACCCCATTATCGAATAAGACATTGAAAATGTTGATTTCAGGGTCGCTAAACATAACCTTTTATTGTTGTGATATGTGCTAACAAGGATGTAGTGTCTCACCTCAGCGTGGAGTGCTGATGTTTTAAAACTTTGAAAAAATAATAATTTCCTTAATATTGAAGGTATGTCTCGCTAGTGGGTCTCATGACGCACATGACCAAGTTCTAGGGTTTCCTGCCAAAAGACTCCTAACGAGTAAAAGCCTTGTGAGTGTTTTAACTAAGGTTTCCAACTGAGAGGAGAAATCACATCAGCAGGATAAGAAACTGAATAAAACCAAATTATTTCAAGTTGTTATTCATCGAAGACTGACATCAGTTGGAGGAACAAAGGAAACCTGGGAGCACTGGACAGCTGTTTCGTCCTAGTATGGGACTCCTCAGCAGTGCGCAACAGAAGTTGGAAATATGGAGCATTGGATTCTGACCCACTGGCTCAATGGTAACGTGCTGGCCGCGGAACCTGAAGGTCGCGGGTTCGATCCCTGCTGGTGTGGGGTCGTGGGTGCGCACTGCTGAGGAGTCCCATACTAGGACGAAACAGCTGTCCAGTGCTCCCAGGTTTCCTTTGTTCCTCCAACTGATGTCAGTCTTCGATGAATAACAACTTGAAATATTTCCAAATCTCCACGACCCCCTCAAAAACCAAATTAGTTGTCCAAAGGCGAAACAATTATACCACCCACATTTGAAAAGCCATAGAGCGCCGAACGAAACAATAATTTGAAGCTGTTTATTCAGAATGCACATTACTATCATAATAATCCAATATAAATCATGTTTCACAAGCCTGGAGCATATAAATGTGGCCAAAAAACACAAAAAAGAATCGGCACCTAAACAAGTGATCAAAATATCAAATTAATCTACTTTTAAATGACCTTCAAGGGTTCATATTTAGACGAAACAGAGGTGTCTGTAAGAAATAAGGCAGGAATCAAAAATCAGTAACTAGTTTAAGCAACTCATAATTAATAATAATTTTAATTTTAGCTTGTGTCAAGTACGATGAAATATGTAGGTTACTTGTCGGAAAATTATACTGTGATTGTACTTTTCTTCCATTCCACAAACAAACATTCCGTTCGCTTCAAAGAATCTAGAAAATACATCTTACAATTGTGTTGTTGAGTAGACACTATTAATCACTCTTATCACTGGCTCTTATTTTTTAAGTTATTTGAAAATAATATATTCCAACAATGTTCAATCTTGTTTTCCTATTTTTACAAAAGAAACTATCACCATTCCAAAGAGGAACTAACTTCAAAGTTTAAAAGTCAGGAATTGATAAACACATAATGTTAAATTAGATTTTCTGCATTAGTTCAGTGTCATTATTGCAACTTGTGGAAAACAGTAAAATAATAATAATCTGCTTATTATTTGACTAATTTATGCATGAAATAAGTGTTCACTTAACAGCTGGGTGAAATTTAGACTTGCTCGGTAGATGGGTTACAGAGATCATTAAAAGTATGTTTGTCTCCTAACAAAATCCTCAGGTTACTGGTTCGAGCGGAGTCACGAACGAAGTTTTCTTCCAACCTTCAGTTATCCTCTTTATATTCATATTGATATGGAACAGTGGTTGGCTTTTCTTTATAATTTACTGCATCATATCTAGCATACGCTGGACCGATGAAAAGAGTCTAGAAGATTTGGATTTATCCACCGATGATGATTTATGTCTAATGTCTTGTGGCACAAACTCGAAGATCTACAGGCGAAAACTAACAAGTTGACAGAAAAGGAGGGGCAGCGAAAACGGGACTTCAAGTGGGCATAGAGAAGACAGAGTTGATGAAGATACCCAACCAACAACAGCATTAACAACAAGAGGCACCGATCACCATCAACGAGAGAAACCTAAAGGAAGTAGTCTCGTTCACCTATCTGAGAAAGATAGCATCGTTTGAAATACAGGTGGCGGTGTCACAGATGAGAACGTCAGGACCAGGATCGGAAAGACAGCAAGACCGGCATTCCTTCATCAACCTGAAATCAGTGTGGAGATCTACTGCACTGTACTCCACTCCACTCCACTCAGCATAAAGCATGAACAAGATCCAGATTTTCAACACTAAGTCGGTGAAGTCAGTGCTTCTGTGTGATGGTTGAGAGACTTGGTTTGTCACGAAAACCATTTCCAACAAATTGCAGACATTCATCAACAGCTGTAGCCCACTCTCACTTTATATTGAAGATGAGATTAGATGGTGATAAAGAATAAGCAAGGAGGAACTCTGACCTGACAATGAACCAACCAAGAACCTACCACCCAACAAATATGCAGAAGAAAGTGAATATGGATTGGGCATACACTGAGAAGGCTGACTGGGGACATCACCCACCAGGTCAGGTCATCGAGTGGAATGGAAAGGGGGAACGGATAAGTTGGGCGTCCGAAGGGATGGTGACCTGGAGTAGATGGTGTGAGGAAGAAATGAGAGGTTGTGGGCAGTCGTGGATCCAGGTTTTGAAGACTGTAGAGAAGAGAGTGCAATGGAGGCGTGCTACTGAAACCCTATGTTCCACTAGGAACCCTCTGTAGTGACTTTTATTAATCGAAAAGCGATTAACACTGTCATTCATAGATGTCATGTGGACTCCAGTTTTGTAATTAGTGAACCATTTTGGTATAAAGCAAAAAAAATGAAATGTGACTCTTGGAGAGCAAAACTAAGAAATCAAAGGGGAATATGTTTGAAACTAACTGACCATCTAGAATGAAAATATTTGCATGACAAGTTATATGAAATTATATTTTGAGGGAGTTGTGGAGATTTGGAAATATTTCAAGTTGTTATTCATCGTAGACTGACATCAGTTAGAGGAACAAAAGAAACCTGGGAGTACTGGACAGCTGTTTCATCCTAGTATGGGACTCCTCAGCAGTGCGCACCCACGACCCCACACCAGCAGGGATCGAACCCGCGACCTTCAGGTTCCGCGGCCAGCGCGTTACCATTGAGCGAATGGGTCAGAATCCAATGCTCCATTTTTCCAACTTCTGTTAGCTCATGATTTAGCTCAACCGCCACCCAATGTCATCGTTGAGTATATGTCCTCACGGCCATCAGGCTTTGACTCCACCGGTCACGACTTCAGCTGTCCAATGCTCCCAGGTTTCCTTTGTTCCTCCAACTGATGTCAGTCTTCGATGAATAACAACTTGAAAGTTATGTGAAGTCAAGATGGCTACAGATCACGTGTTATAAACTTTTTAGGAGAGTAAAGCTTAGGCACTGCAGCGGAATGTAATTCCATATCAGATTAACATCATACAATGATTAAAGCAGTAAATAAGTAGGTCAAACTAGTTGATCGCGGTCAGTCAGGTTATCGGTGTGTAGTAACTCAGGTTAAATAAGAATATTAAACTTTACTGAAATCAAAAATCTGGAGAAAAAATACTAGTTTTGCAACCTATGAAGTGACAATCACACAGCAGAGTAGGACAAAACACCAATACTGATATATTCTATAAGAAATATATCCAGCCTAATACAATGGAAAACGATATGCATTCACTACTAAGCTTAGATTATGACCCTCTACTCTTTATCCTTCACCTACTTTCTTTGAAATATTCTAGCTGCATATTATATTTCTACATCGTTGATTCCATAATCAGTGTACTATTACTTTAGGTACATGTATGTTAGTACTCATGGTCAATATTTGTCACCTGTGCCCTCTAAATATCATTGTTTTAATTAGCAAAAATTTTAATACAGAAGCGTAGTACCGAGAAAGTAGAACAAAATATGCTTTGCATATGTATATTTTCGAAACAATTTCTCCTTGAAATATATAATTTAGGATTCTTCTAGCTATATTTGTGTGTGTTGAGATTACTGTGATGATATCTGGTTAACTGTATACCATAGTCGTTAGCCAAACTCAAAACTGTAGCTCATCACTTGACCAAGTTGGTAGCAACGATTCTTATTGGCGAAATGAATACCTCAATACTTGTAAAGTTATGGAGACCAATGCGCGTACATATTTGGGTAATGAAACCCACAGTAGAACAAGAGCGTTAGTAAAATTAAACAACTCTGTGTATGCATGAGATGCCACGCTCTTACAGTAGAGTTAACCAAATATGATTTGAAGCTTAGTAGATGGCAAATACTTTCTTACCAAGTTGACTGTTCTATCCGTTGTCACAAGCAGATAAGGTGAAATTTTAAAGACTGCACGCAACTTGCAGCATAAAGTGCAACTTATTTTGTGCATTTTGGTTTTAATTAAATTTGAACTCAGAATTCAGCAAGGTGATCGACCATCATCGTTATACTAACCTGCAATGCATTCGTGAGATGATGTTAATAAAGGTGTCTAATAAGAAGTAGCATGGCTTTCTACTAGCAGTATCATGCACTAAATGATTTGAAGTTGTTTTCAACTGGTGCTTTTAATAAGAATTCCCTATCTGACTATCATCTAATATCCATAGGGATCACCTCACAAATTTTTTAATGAAATTCATGCACACATAAAGCACTAGCGTAACTTAAAGTCTGTCATAGTTCACTTGATTGCGATAATTATTCATTGATATAACTAGACAAGAAACAAGATCGGATCAGACTTCCATGAGAAACTTTGAGATTATTCGATTTCAAACCGACATTTCAGGTTAGACCACAGTAATTAGTGAAACTAGTTAAAGTGGTAACAAGTACACTTTATCGGAAAATGCATGAGTGGTATGGTTAATAACTTATGAATAAGTGAGAAAATCCAATTACTCGATGAAGGTTACTTAGCACTGTTTGATTGTTATTCGCATACACAGTCTTTTTGTCTGTCACACCGTCGATAAAATTCAGTCGGAATTTAATACTAGTCATTCTAGCAGTAGCTTTTCTAACACTGTAAAAGGATATTAGATGAATGATTTCCACTGCCTACTTATAAACTAAGGAGAAACAACTCTCAGGCAATCGTAGGGATTCAACGATGAAATATCCTTACTTTCAACCAATGTGTAAAACAAAAAAATTTAGCATACCTAACTCAGCAAGTTATTTATAAAAGCACAATCACTATGGTAATTGTATTCTTATCTATTCTTTGCTCATAATAGGAATTGAATTAAGCATACGCCTACAATGTAATTCCATAAGAATTCAACAATTCATTTACAAGTCACCTGACTAAAAAGAAATGGATAGATTTGATGATGTTTTAGACAAGTATGAATAAGATTGTTAAATAACTCGAAAATGACCTAATGTGCTTTCTTATTATAGAGTAATATCAATTGAAGAGGCACTGAAAGCTGAACAACATGCAACAATCAATGCACTTCACCTTGAGACCCTAAACAAGTAACATATGCCTAATTATTCGAACTTAAAGTACTACTCAGTAAAGATTTCAGTCATATTTATTTCAATAATTGTATTTTCATTCACTTTCCTGTTGTTATTATGATTATTTTTATGGGACGCTGCATTAGCTAACAATCAAGGCAGAGGGAGACACGCAAAGAAGAAGAAAATGATGAGAACAGTAAAATCCTTATAAAAATCTACTAGGAATATTGACATAAGGATAGAGAAAGCAATAATAAGAGCAAGAATGAACCGTCCCAATTAACAAGAATAATTCATCAATGATAAAATCGTCAAGAAAAGTAAGTGGAAGAGTTATTTGATTGGAAAAACGATGAATATCTTCCTCATATCATGTCTGATCTTTAAAATTTGTTACAAGGGAAAAAAGAGAAGAAAATTACTAGAAAACACCTGAAAAATAATAATTCATCGGAGAAAAAATGGAGAAAGAATGTAATACTATGTCTCAAAAGTGGTACAATAGTGAAAAATTATTGCGTGCCCACATGCAATTATATTAAAGAGTAAAGGTATGGATAACAAGAGAATGATGGAAGATAAAAGGGCTAGTGCAAAAAAGAAAGAATTTCTGCAACATATAAGACATAAATACCAACTGTAGAAGTAGTTGATAACATGAAATGCACATAATTTGATACAAATATAAATTTAAAAAAGGAGTCAATACTACTTATAGCAATGGTAGTAGTAAGCGATTTCAGATTCCATAATAGTATCCTTAAGTAAAGTGAAGTATATATTTTAAAACTTTCTTCTTACCATAATTTTCACGATTGGAATCAAAAGATGAACACAAACCACAAATAAATGAAAGCGGTATGTCCAGCGGTCATGACCACCGTTACATATATATATAGGTAATAGAGTTATTTTGAAAAAGAAAGTACAAATGGTTTTAGGAAACTAAGAGAAGGAGAGGGGAAGATAGAATAAGAAATGCAGAAAGCATTGGAGCACAAATGTGTACAAGATAAAAATTCTATAAATTTTTTCTGTTATCAATAGAACTGATGTTGACTTCGATGGAAACAAGGACTGAAATTATATAAAGACATAATGCGAAAATGCACATTTAACTACCGATCTCGGGATAGTATTCATTATGTATATTATCTAAAACAGAACTTCAGAGTGAAGGAAAGTTTTACTTGCTCCAAGAGTGGCAAAGTTTTAATAAGCAGTGTAGAAATGTTAGTGTAACGAGTGCCACTGCCATCTTAAATTATACAAATGGATAACAACATCAATAGTAATAATATACTGATGACAAAGACAGTATTTGAGGTCACTTGAAGCAAACTGTTTACCTGTATTTTTACCTTATAAAAATATACCTTTGTATTGATACCATCTTACACAAAAACTTAATGAGACATAATCAAGTTATTATTACTCACTGTAGTTCATCAACTTCATTTCAAAGTGGATGAGAATAACAATTCCCGACTTTATCTACACATTGACACAAACACAAATGTTGAGGTAAACAAAACGAATGTTATCTAAGGGAAAGGTGAGTGAGAGAAAGATAATTTCTGACAAGTACCTTTTTCAGTTACAATAGAACACTGTTATAATGAATAATGGTGTTAAGATATACCAATATTGTTATGATCATGATCATTTATTTATTTAGTACATAGTGACAAGCAAACGAAAGTAAGAAAGCTTACCATACAAGTTAGAAATTAGTGCATATTTCCTGTATTACAATATTCTATTCGACAAAGAAAGAAGAATTCACACAAACAAAGAACAATAAAGAATAGGATTTTTCAACAATGAGACATTTATTTTCCTCTTTTAATATTACACTCTTCAGAATTCGTGTGAATGAAAGGCATTTGGATTTGTCTGTGTGTGCATGTCTGAACATTTCAAAAGAAAAAAAAAGAAAGAAATGTGTTACTGACACATCATGGGATCTGATGAGGAACTCAGTGTTTCACTCTGCTGTGGATAAGTTACAGGGAAAGATGTCTACAACAGAAAAAGGAAATGAAAACCAAAAAAAAGATAAATATGAGGAGACATCAAATCAATTAGTTTGGCAAATAAAATGATTGGATGTAAATATAATAGTAAACCAAACAGAGAGTCGAGGAATACATACTGTGGCATGTGATACTTACACAGATCAATTTACTACAAAGAAGTTAAACCACTAGGTCTTTCAAGACTGGACTTTTGGAAGAACTGAGATCTGTTGTTTAATACCTTAAATATATTCGAATATAACGTCACAGTTTCATAAATAACTGGAAAAGCAGGTTTTATTAACTCCTTGGTAGATATTCATTAAATTATCAGTTAAATCTTGTATACCGGATCAAAGTCTTCTAACCAAAAAGTACAAAAACAATACTAAAATAAGTAGTGTAGCATCAATGTGAGACATAGAATTATGATTCTTGACATTCATCATCGAAATGCATTTACAAGTGAGTATTTACGATAATCTCCAACTTAGAGTCATTCGCGGTTACAGTGACTCAACTGAAATATCTCTGAAGGCGATATCAAACTACGTGAATCGAACTTTCATAAATGCTGTAAGGTAACCCAGAGTTATAAGCGCGCCATTTCAATAACAACTCTATCTTTCCTCCTAATCTGTTAATAATTACATAACCAATAAAATAAGCATTAGAACTGATTTCAATGCAGCGGACCTACTAGATTTTGAAGTTTTTTATAACACATGCTGCCAAGAAAATGTAGAAAATTCGTAGTTTAATATGAGGATGACAATAACTTGAATTTGGACGATGTTTTTTATTTGATATAAAAACTCAGAGAACATCAAACACTTCAAATAAATCTTACCATGCAAAGCATTTTCTACTCATGAATTTATCTACAGAAATATTAAATTTACTATGACCATTAATAAAGATGGCAAGGAAGAAAACAACAATGTAGTAACAAAGTTCAAATATCGGAACAAACCTATTCGATCATAGGAAAAGAGAGATGATTGGAGCGAATATATGGTAGAAATCAGAGAATATTACACAGTAATTTCCGGTTGAAGATAAGAAGAAATTGTACGACAAAGAAAGGATATGTACACTTCAAAAAATTTTCCTCTTTATATCAGTAAATCAGCGACAAACTCTGTAGATCCTTTCGTGTAGTATCTGCGTGGCAAGATGGTATTCGGTATTGAAGTTGCTGACCGTGTAGACGTAAAGCCTGTTTAAATCACGTGTGATGGGCTCATAGATAAACCTTACTAGTTTTTAAACAATATCTACAACGTTCAGACATGATGTGTCTATCGAATGCAAAAATATTATGGAAAACATCCCTAGAGCGCACAAATAATGTTTCTCAAGCACGCAGTGGAATTACTTGCACGGAAGCCTTATATGTTCGAGTTTTTACAGCCTGATTAATCTAACCATGACAGTATAATTAAGTTGTAGTAGTACACAAAACTGTTATCCTGATTTAGCGAATATTAAACTTACCAATCAACCACACTTCAACTAGCATACCCAAAGTCGTAGACTTTTCAGGAAAGTCATTAAAAAAGGTAACTCGAAGAAAAAACAGCCGTCAACCTTTTCAACGAAACTACTTTTTAACTGAGACGATGCAAAACAAAAAGGATGTACAAAAATATATACTCACGATCAACCGACTGAGTGAAATACGAGCAGATTTCAAACTATCGCTCAGTAGGAAAATATACTTAGTAAGATAAAGATCAAAGTCCTTTATGAACAACTAGTCTATATCGCCACTGACCATCCCATTCAGTCTTTGTGAACCAGATAACCCCATTTGTTCTCGCCTTTTACTTGTAATAGTGAGAAAAGACCTCGAGACACTTTATTTTCTGGGTACAACTTCCAAAACGTAGAGGACACTTTAATCGGCACTTGTATTGAGTAGATAACCCTTACTTCAAATCGTATATAACACCACAACGAGTACCAGTGTATAGGACTCATGACACCTCCCAAGTACTGAACAGAAAATGAAGACAATCAAAGCATTCTTGATCTCATCCACCTATGCACTGTTTGACATCTAAGCCGATGTTAATCGTGCTGTACACCATCCCATTCAATCTTTCCACTTTATTGACTTCCTCGGTTTATCCGAAGAATTTTTAATAATGTATCATGTTGCTTGTGATCTTTGACGAATCTCGAATTACGTCATTAATTTCATATCACGTATGACCAAGTTGGACGAATACAGAATTTTCTAGGTCAATGCGTTTTTAATTCATGATTTTTTTGTTCGACTTTACAAATTGCAGTAAATTTAGTTTGAATATTAACTTCGATAGCGAAATATATATATATATATATATATATATATATATATATATATATATATATATATATATATATATTTGTCTGTAAAAAACCAAGCCAGTGAATGAACGTTTGAAGATTCATCACATACCCTGTTGATAAAGATAGAAGAACGAAACATTAATAGAATTTCTCTTTCATTTTAGTCGCAGAGTATAGTGCCTAATTCTACTTAGATTAGACGACATGCATATGTTCAAATTTTTACAAAGCAATCACCTTAAAAGTTACCGTTACAACATAACTAAACAAGAATTATTGTTAGGGATATCTATGGGGTTAATGAACTTTGATATTTATTTGCTAGCGCTAACTACGGCTCAGTGAAAACCTGTACTAAGGCTACACTGGTACGAGCAAACAAACTGTTTTGCTGTTTGTCTCATATTCTGAGTGTATTAGATTGAATCGAAGATAGATAGCTTATCGCAAACTAAAATAACATTATTCCATTTTCATATTTATGTCTGATAGCTTTTGTCTGTTAAATGATATACGTTTAAGAATCAGTTGAATATGGACAAGTGAAAAGCAGCATTAAATGTATCTTGTTACTAACCTTTGGATTTGTGCCATACATTATTGTAAATTTGGTTTTATCTGTAACGCACTGGTTGTAAAACCAGTAAGCAGTGACAAGTTGAAGAATGATACGACTCACGTACAGTAACTATGAGTTCAGAGTGTTCGTGATACTAAACGTTTATATTCCTGATACACTATAAATCACCAGTTGCCGACGCTAGGTGACATTTTCCTGAAAAAAAATCAGTTGCAACGGTACGGATACGCTTATTTAGCCTTTGTTTATCGAAAAGGATTCATTCTTCTCCACTGGTTTATTTTGCATCCTCTAGTGGCATCAATGTAGTAATTTGAAGTAATGTGTTCGACTTAGTATTGCTTTTGGAAGTGGTTTAGTTAGTAAACAAGGGATAGACACAAAAATATCGGTGACTATCTTTTATCATCGATGGAACTTTCCGTCAAAGCATGATGTTGTTTGCAAACACTGTTAAGGTTTGCTTTTGAACAATCCTGACAGTGAAAGCTCATTCATAATAAGGGTAATTTTTTAAAAATAATATATTTTCGTTAATTAGTTTCAAATGGTGTTATACCTTTGCATGCTTCTGACAATTAGTCTCATCAGAATTAGTTAACTTTGAGGAGAGGAGTGTTTCTTCATCATTAGACCGGGACTGTAGAGATTGGTTGTTATAGCTTTGATTCAAAACTAAATCAGCATTAGTCTGTCCTGAATTTGGTTCATCAAAGCCGTGACTGAAACCTTTTGTAGAAGTCAGTGATGTAGAGGATGAAGTGAGCGAGTTTACAGTGGTTGTGCCTATATTAGTGGTAGATACGTGGGTAATTGATGGTGCTCCTCCAACTGAGTTTAAAGTGCTATGGGCTACAAAGTTTGGGTTTGCTGCCCCAGACAAAAGGGCTGTTTGCAGTTGATCACATAAGCGTTTGAACCGACGTGTTGGACCTACAAAACAGTTGTAATAAAAAAGAAATATAGAAACCAATAGTAAACTTTTCACTATATTATTTTAATAGAACAGTTGAAAGACTAACACCAAAAATATAAGATGCAGAAGTTAGAGAAACTAATTGGAAGTTTAGGATAACTGTTTGTCATATGATCAAACCTTGTGTGAAGTTGGAAGCGGTAATTTAAGGTTAGGGATGGCTATGATTTATTAGTCTGACTTTAAAGACTACCCTGGCAACTGTTGAAATAACAAATCTCTCTCGGTATTTCGGGTGGCAAGGTAGTTTTGCATACGACATAGAACCGCAATTCTTTATTTCAGCAGTTGCTTGGGCAACCTTTAAAGTCACTCACTTATTGAGATACTTCGCTATGAACATAAATAACGCGCAACTTAATTGTTTCTTATAAGACTCCAAACCGGATCTTGACACTTATATGTAACATTCAAATATGAGTGTATTTTCGGGCGAGGCTAAAAGTTATCCTCAAGTGTTATCGTGCCTATTATAGGATATAGCGTTCCGTTCTGTCAGCTGTACGCATATTTTTTTGTTATAAAAGTTTCTAAAACGCTCTTTAAGTGAATCGTGTTTCATGCCTTTTATTCAAGTGAAAAGCATTAATTGCACTTCCCCGCGCATTAGTTGTGATGTGAGTACATTTTATTTATGAGAAATGATGCTGCCAAACCAAAGTAAGTTAACTGGGCCTTCAAAGAGCAGAGAAAACGACTTATTAGTTCAGTTCTAACTTCAATATAGATGCTTAAAAACACAGAACATACGCGTTTTCACAGAGAATACTAAAAGATCCGGGGAGTAACGTTTAGCCCCACCCTTTTTTTTAGGGCGACTTTGAAGACCACCCTAGCAATGATGGAAATAACCAATTAAGTTTCTTCATTTCGGCTGAAAAGGCAGATTTCACAAAATAGAGAAGTCTGACTGGTTGTTTCAGTTTCTGCTAGGATAGCCTTCAAAGTTGCTCCACTTGTGTGAGGGCTTGCATGCTTGATGTAGAGCCCTGAAGGTAGAATAGGATTTGATCATGGGATCCAATACTTAAAAATAAAACACTTAAACTGAGTAGCCACAGATCCCTCTATATGAGAGAATTGGGTGCAATGAAAACAACAGTCAAATACTCCAAATTTAAAAGGTGATGATCATAAACAGCTGAGATGAGAAAACCCGCCTAGAATAGCGTGTGCAAAAAAATCTCCTCAATTGTTTTCCACTCACCAAGACATAGCATGACAGGGATTAGTTTCGTCTACATACTAAACTCTTTTATTTCTACTGATCGTCGAAATTTCTTAAAATAATTTACGCCAAAAGACTAGCGGAACAAAATTTAGGACTATCTGCAAGATGATTTACTAGTTTGTACAAAAAAATGAAGATCGCTCTAGTACAAATAACTGTTATCAAACAGCATCGGATTTTAAAGATTCTACCCATTGAAAAAGGGAAGGTATTAAAGAAGAGTAAACATCTTTCAGCTTCTTAAAACATTAAACAATTGTCATAGTGTTTTTTCGCGATACGTGAAACATGAAGTTACGTTACACTAACTTAAGGAGGTTAAAATCGACTGTAAAAGTGATTTCTTTTAGCCAACGACATTACCATATACGTTTGGTTGATATTATTTTTCCCCACAATACATTTGTATCAGGCTATCAAATAATCATGATGAACTTATCGCTCTTACCTGACAACAGCTGAAAGTTGACTGCATACACTTCACGTTCAGATGAGATTGAGTTGATATTATTCTGATGTCCAGAGCCTGTACTAATTCCTCCGGTTGCACGTACCATATCTACTTGAAGTTTAACTGGTCGAGCAAGTAAACTTGATCCACTACCGGCTCGACGATATTCAGCTCGAAAACTAGTAGGAGAAATCACTGTGTGCACAACACCAGGTGTCGCTAAGAAAACCTAAAAGGGATTAATTATCAATCAGAAAAAAAAACAATGGAATTGACGAACCGTAAATAAAACATCACTCGAATATGGTAAAAGTTGGTCTTGAATACTATGGGACTTGTAATGATGAAAACAATGAAAATAATGCGAATCCGAGAATTTTTTGTAACTTACATTTTATGCACACGTATACTATTGCTACGTTTTTTAAATGAGTTACTCAATAAGTTAGAGATTTAACGTAATCCTTGAAAAAGTTGGAAAAAATTTAAACACATTCATCAACTACGTGCATATTTATGCAGTAAACAATGAACCTCACCTATTGGGTGAGGGCTAATACTACTACCGGATAAGCGGAGGGGGGGTCCGGACTCGTGGCTCATAGGGTAGAAATGACCCAGAGCTCCTCAGACATACTCATATGAAGGCTAATACGACGAAAGCACAATCAAACGGAACTACGGCAAACCTCAATGATAAATAGAATACTTGTCAATCGAGTTACTGTTATGATACACACTTTTAATTACACTAGTAAGTTTAAGAATGACTAAACAGTAATATTGACATGTAAATGATTTGAGAATATTTTTGCTTTAATCAGCTGGTGTTATCATTTATTTTCATTAGATTCTCAATATTTTCAGAAATCCGTATACCTTTATAAAGTTATACAGGATAAAGGATTTAAATGAGTATGTTTGTTTTTAACGACTTCATTTCATATAAATATACAATAGTATACTATGACCTATACAAAAGCAATCTTCTAGAAGTTTACTCAATATCCACAACAGAAAAAAAGGATAGATGCATCTACAAACTTTCATTTATCATTAATTAAGACAAGCTGAAACATGCTGGAATCAATGTTAGACTGTCTGTTTCTGAGTTGATGAGCCCACAAAGTAGACAGATGGACAGACAAAATTAATGCAGAACCTCGCACACAAGTGTATTGGTTAAAGCAGCCACACTTCATAGTAGTACAAAAAGAACACATGGATAAAATTAAACTGATATCAAAGTAGACTAAGTTGTATGAGAGAACAAACAATTTGAAGACAACGGTTAATGCAAACATTCAAGGTTTAAAAGATGTCAAGGAATGTATACATCTAAACTACTGTAACCAGTTTTCAGGCATGTCACCTAGAATCCTCAACCACTGATTCTTATCGTCTCATGGACCGAAATCACGTGGCCTACATCTCCCCACACGACTCGGACCAATAATTAGGGACTTCGTTGACTGGTACCAGATCTTGGTTTGGCCATTCCGAACCCTATTTCAACTTAATCCAGCTTCTCTCTAGCATGGCATATCGAGGTAGGCAGTGGCTTGGTACGCACAGTATATATATAAGCCATATCAATCAACTAAGGTTCACAACTCCGTCAGTTAACTTGCCTGTCTTACTTGATCTGACATCGACGTCGATCACACGGTGATTCCATCACACTCAAACAAAGCTAAGAAGACATATGTGACGAAAACGCTGCAACCGCTTCATGTCGCTTACTTTTAACGGCGGTGTCTCACAGGTGTATAGCAGGACAGAACGGACTGCAGCCCAGCATATTCGTCCTGCGATAAGTAGTTGGATATCTTATCCGGAGTAGGTCAATCCCTGTGAAGTCAGACGTACCTAGGGTGGAATACACACACGGAAGCAGTCTAAAGGTCCTAACCAGTCCTTTGCATACATATTCCCCACTTAGTAACCAGTATAGGCTGACCACAAATTACTTCAAATAAAATTGACAGGTTTTCATCCACTTACATTTTAAGGTCTCACCCACTGTCGCCGTTAAAAATCGTATTCAGAAAGAGCTTTCCTCCGTACTGATTGATTTTCAATTCAGTTTTTTATACACGGATTTTTCTGGACAACTTTTATCGATGAATACAGATCTTGAAAATTGATTTGACCACCTGATTTGCCAGGTGAATAAATTTTCCGGATTCACGTTAGAACAGAATTTTTTTTAATTTCTTTTTCTATTGATGGTATGCAGAACTGAGAATCGGTCATTTAATCGCTGGGTGTGAATTTCCTATAGATGCATTTTTTAAGTATGCTACACTATTTTCCTTCTGGGAAGAGTTGATGAAATAATATATTTGAGTCAGATTTCTTTACAAAAGTGGATGAGAAAGCTATTTATTGAAAGATGCTACATTCTTTCAATCAAAGTCTTTGTTGAAGCAAAAGAATACGTAACTAAAATGTAATCCGTAAAATTAAAATTGTCTTAACAATTTATAGATGATAACATCTGAATGAGGGGAACTGAATACAGATATCATTGTGACGACCTAATTCACCTAATATTCACACTGTGCCAGGCTCTGGAGCACAGACAAGCTTACTGACGCCCGACAATAGCTGTATTTCTCGACCTGAAGGCGGCATTCAACTCTGTGGATCGAGATGTCTTATGGAAATGTCTATCACTGAAACGCGTGCCGAGTAAGTACATCACCTTATTGAAAGATCTCTACTCGAACATTTCTGTGCGTGTTAGACCCTACGGTGGGATTTCCGCGGAGCTGTGCTCGTCGAATGGTGTACACCAGGGATGCCCACTGTCTCCATTCTTATTCAATTTCATCATAGATATTCTTATGGAGGTCTCCCTCTTGTCACCTGATTACACAAACGTTGACCTAATCGGTGGAGAATTTTCGTTAGACCTAGAATATGTAGATGATATAGTCCTGTTATATGAAGATGCTGATAAGATGCAGAGTGTTCTGGACACTGAGTGGCAATTTAAGAATGTTTGGGATGCATTTCTCACCACCCAAATGCAAATTGTTGCTCCAGGATTGGTTTTCAACAGTGCCACGGCTAACAATAGAGAGTCTAGTGGTTGAGAGTGTCAACCACTTCACTTACCTGGGAAGTAGGATCAGCCGTAGTGGTTCAGCGGCTGATGAAACCTCTGCACAAATATGAAAGGCTTGGCTGGCTTTCGCCAACTTACGACACCTGTGGCACTGCCACTTTATTCGATTGGTTATTTAAGGTTGCATATACTATACAGCAGTCCGCTAAGTTCTACTCAATAGTTATGAAACATTGCCATTGAAAGTGGAAGACATTAGGAAGCTTCAAGTGTTTGACCACCGTTGCCTTCGCAGCACAGACCATATTCCGTGGTGTCACCACTTGAGTAACGCAGACGTCAGGCGTAGAGTTTGAGGTATAAGAGGTAAATCAGTTGACACGATTGTGAATCTTCATCGACTGAGATGGTTGGGACAAGTATTTCGTATGCCTAATCGCCGACTGCTGCGTCACACAATAATGTGAGAAGTAGGTTCAGGCTGGAAAAAGGCCCAAGGTGGCCAGATTAAAACGTGGCACCAATGTATGAAGTGTTTGGCTGTGGGTTTGAGCCATGTGGGGCGATGCTGACTTGACGGTTTGAGTCCGCAGGACAAGAGGAACTAGTGGTTGGAGACTCTAGATGATATGGCTCAGAACTGATGTCAGTGGCGCAGATGTATACACACATTGTCCTCATCTTAACGAGGCAATACCGTATCTCACCATTTTCTCATTCTTCTTTTCTCTCTCTTCATACTTTACATTTCTTTTGACTTAGTTTTTTTATCTTCATCTTGCACCTCACTGCCTTTTTACTTGATGCACTGATATGAGTTGTGGCAACTCGAACCGTTACACAGTAATGCCTGGTCCTACATTGATTTGGATGGAAGGATGTGTCGCCAAAGCTGAATTGTGCATCAAACGTGCCAACTTACATCAGTTGGAGAGACATTGAAAACTTGGGAGCACTGCACAGCTGTTTCGTTCTAGTATGGGACTCCTGAGCAGTACGCACCCACGACCCATCTATGAATCGAACTCAGGACCTTTGTGCTCCATGGTCAAAGCATTAACTATTCAGCTACTGGGGCAGAATTCAATGGTCCACAGTCTCTTACTTCTGTCAGTTCGCGCGACCATCATCCAAGCTCTTCGGTTGGCATCCGTTCCACGTCCGATTGGTTGACTCCACATACCACGATTACTCAGTAAAACTTCAGGATATGCATCTAGAAGCATATCATCATGCTGTACTCTGATGTGGATACCAACTAGAGACCTTGGTGGATATTCGCGCTACGTCACGAAATGAAAGAAATAGGGAAGTGTGAACTATTGAACACCAGCCCAGTAGCTTAATGGTCAATGAGTTCACCGTGAAGCCTGAGTTCTGTTCCGCAGCCGGATTGTGGAAGCATGCTGCTGAAGAGTCTCATACGCATTCATTAGAGACTAATGCAATGGTGAACTTGCCTATTTCCCAAAAATTTCGGTTTAGGTAGGTAGAAGATTTATTATTTATTACTACACATCATAATTTTGAAGTACTTCCACGATATACTACTAATCAGTCGAAAAGTACCTCTTTCTCCAAAGAAATTGAATTTAAAAAAGCATTTATATGACCTGTGTGGTAGAAAGACATTAAACCAACAGATTGGAAACAAATATCTTAAAACCAATGAATTCTCACAGATACCTAAAATATCGGTTTGGGCATCTTTTAAAAACAAATGTTGTAGTCACCAGAAATCTGCTCAACATAGATATTCGACTTGAGTGAAAGCAAGAGTTAAATTTACTTTGCTGTGGACTGTAAGCAAACGACTCCCGTGTGTATTCTGTATAAAAGAATCCTAAAACATGAAGTTGGTAATGTAGACAATTTACTTCTGTTGAAATGGATTAACATTGTAATGATTCCATATGGTATAAAATGAGATGAGAAGCGATGAGAACACTTCTCAACAACTATAACCTAAAGGTTCATTTTAGTGTTACAAATATGCTACACTGCATGTTGATGAAGTTTAGAGGCGTAATGTCAAATGAAAATTAACATAAGTGTGTTTGTGAAGCAAAATTTGATGCATGAAATGCAGTACATTTAGGGGAAACTTACAAACAGGTCAATGTACGGTTTACGGAGCATAGAAAATGTATAAAACGGATTTTAAAATCCTCAATAGATGTTATGAACTTGAAAAGCAAATCAGCGATTGCATAACCTGTTGTAGAAATTAGATAAATTAATTTTAATGAAACTAGTGTTCGGCAAAAGCGGTTTTGAGTCATCCTGAAAGGATTGACTACTGGAGCCCTAGACATATAGGTGACTGTAAATGATTTGAGCAGACAAGATAGAGTACAGTTGTCTATATCTTGATAATTATCAGTCACCAAGCTTTAAAGATAAATTCTGCAATACGTTTCATCACTGTTTCCTGTTAGTGGACAAGAGCATACTGTTATGATATGATTTATCTGTATCTTATTTCATTCTTATTTTCCTATCCTTTTATTTTTTATTTTCATCCATGCACACTGAAATAAATGATATACATCTCACATATCTTCTTGTAAATGCGCATACAATTACGTAATGACTACGATTTCACTTGTAACTTTTTAATGAAGGAGAACATGAACAAGAATGCACATATGAATGCGATACAATGATTAGTAATCATGCTTTTTTTAAATGGTCGTATAAACAGGATTAAACTAGGCGATCAGAAATATGTTTTTCACATCATTTATATCTCAATTTCGTTAATTTCTCTGAAAAAGCAATGAACAGACTTCCGGGTAAAAAGCTGGAGTTCATTCGTTTTAAACACGCTAAGATTTATACAATTATAACCCTTATCTAATATCACGATAACGATTTAGCTGTAATTTTCATTGCTTTTTGGAGAAGCTTCATATTCAGTTATGTCGAATGAGCAGCTGGTGTTGAAATGTACTTCCTCTTACCTAGTTTTAGTGCATTATTCATCTAATAACCTAGATTAAATGTGACAAATATTATTGTATTTTTCAGATGAATGGGGATCTTTTAATTTAGAAGTAGTACATGAGTCCATGATGAATGTTACTTCTAAATTAAAAAATCCCATTCATCTCAAAAATACATTACTGTATAGTGCTCATTAGTGACTTGCTTCCAGATGGATATCACGAAGCTCTAATGAGAAGCCGTGACCTGTGGGGTCAACCAGTCAGAAGTGAAGTGAGTGCTATCTGAAGACCTTGAGTGAATTGACAGAAGTTGGAAATTGTGAACCACCAGAAACCGACCCATTGGCTGAATGGTTAACGCATGAAACCCGAAGGTCTTGAGTTCGATCCCTAGACGGGTCGTCGGTGCGTACTGCTCAGGAGTCCCATACTAAGACGAAACAGCTGTGCAGTGCTCCCAGGTTTTCAATGGTTCCAAACTGATGTCAGTCTATGATGAATACTACTTCTACAAATATTATTGTCAAAACGTGCCTTTTTCAGAGTTATAATTTCACGTCATCGATTATTGTGATCTCAAGTTCGTTTACGTAGAAAATTCTTATGTGACTTCATCCTGTTCTATGAAGCAATAAAATATATACATAATAAAGTGATATAGTCTGGCTTTTAAAAGTGCCACTTGCAGTCATATTCCATAATATTTCAGTGAGCCATGCATCATATTTTTGGAAAATGTGCGGCTATGAAGTTACATTAGAAATCGTTTTTATCTCTCATTATAATCGAAGTCAATGAATGGAACCAGTAGCTCAGTACACTGTTTCTAAATCGTTATCAAATAACGATGCATTTATCGGTACAAATGTCCACGTAAAAATCAAAATTACTGATGTTTAAGGCTGGAAACTTCCACTAACTTCTTGTGACAATATGTTTGAGTTTCTTCTTCTGAAGATCCTTAATGCAAGTAAACAGCAGACTAGAAAAATGGACAAACAGAACATAACATAAAGCTAAAATAAAGCAAAACTAAGCAAGAGTTTGTGATACAAACACTCTTCCAGTGTAACTGTGCACAAGAGTGTACTCGAAGAAAAGTGAATAAGTATAAAAAACAAAAAGCCCACCAAAGATTCGCTAAATAAAGCCTATAGTAACAACTTCGAGCAAAATATTTTCACAGATAGCGCCAGCAAATCAGTCACTGTCAACATACGACCTGATGCTACTGCGTAATAGTCCAAGTTGCTACACCTCATATGAGTACAATAAGTGAGGAGTTGTGGCTAAATGGTTTAGGGAATTGAATTTCAACCACTGGAGTCATGGATTCGAACACCTCTCTACCTAACGAGGATTGAGCAACCAGGTATAATCATTAGTCCTCACACAACAGATGTGAGTCATTGCCTACTGGGCAAATGTACACAAAGTTGCTGAGCAAATTTCCAATCGACATTAAGCGAGAAAGCACTAAGATGAAAGGCAAAGAAAAAAAAGAGGCAGTCAGACATTGTGGAAAGACATCAAAAGGGAGCAAGGAAGAATAAAAGAACACTGAGTTCACTATGACCATTAGGAGCAGGTAAGATGTCGATTCATCTCCACCTATGACGTCGAATCTCAGACAGGTTACTTGGAATTTCCAAATACTGATTTCTGTTGTCGCGCGAACCTCAACATAGAAATCTTAATCTGTCAACACGCCACATACCAACAGTCAGAGATTTCATGGACTGACACCATGTTATAGTATCGCCGCCTCTTGTCATTTTACAGACTGAACTCACTTCAGCCAACAACTTGTGGTAGGGAGCCAGTTTTGTATAAAACATCATTATTGATCTGAACATTTTTAACTTGGCATTCTCACACCATTTTTACGGTATGACTGTTTATTTTCTGCCCCCAATGTAATGTAATTATTCGCTGATTGGTTAACCTTCATCTCACTATGACTATGCCTCCAATTGTGGACAAGGTCATATTTCATGTGTATACATATCCGCGTGTTTTTGGGTTGATTTATTATTATATTCTCGGAGTAATAAACTCTCCCATCATCCAACTTCGGTCTTCTCTCTATTCGGCCCGGATTTGTCGTCAGTGCCTCTTGTGCACTAAGTTAGCTCTCAGCTAAGCGTGCGTACTATGTCAGTTTTTCAGAATATATAACAGTTGGCGATGGAAGATATAACAATGTGTGATGAGGAAGACAACGATTAAAAACATATGTTACACATCTCCAAGACATCTGAGCCAATCAAGGTTTACAACCTCATTGACTCAGTAGAATGAGAATCGAGAGAGTGGACATCTTTGATGGGAACCTGATAACTTGCCAAAGGCACTAACACGCTGGTGGAAGTTCCTGCATAAAGCCTTCACGACAGCGATGTACTTAGCTAGCGACTCATTCAATCAGATACTACTGCACGAACACTCGACATACAGAGCTGAATTTCACCTTCAGGTCATAAAATAAGGGTACTATTGGGTATCAGTAAGTGTATCTGTGTTTCAGAAACTGGCAGCGGTTCAATATTTATTTGATCAATACACTCACCATCAGGGCTAAAACTTGGCTGCTCTCTCTCCTCTGGCTCGCTGTTCTCAAGCTTCACTCAGACATTTAGTTTTCATAGAAAGTAGAACCTCAGACACTATGTTCGTCAGACTGATTCCCCTCCACCTGTCACATCACGATTTCTGCTCCTTGTTGCAGACTGGCACAATCAGTGGTTCACAGCAGTCAGAGAGGATCATATCTGACTCCTATACGACAGGTAACTCTTCAGTTAACCTGAACAGTAATCCTAGACCAGCGTATTTGAATATCTCCAGTAATAGTGCATTTCGCCTCACTGCACTTTCTCGTTTCAGATTACTTTACAGCTTCCTTGACTTCTGTAATTTCTGAAGAATCGATTTCAATTTTTCATTTAGGATCCCACTGAATAGCGGACAATGGGATGGTAGATCAAAACCAGTTAAGTTATTCCAGGAAGTATTGCGCCAATCACTTCAGTCGTCTTTCTTGTGAGTGAACCATATATTATTTTTCCTCCGTTACAGTCTCACTTACTGCAGTCATTGGATCGACTTCTTTTCAGTCCACATTTGAATTGTTTCCATGCCTCATTTTGCCCGAAACCGGCAAGAACAAGTTCGCGAGGATCCATTAATGCAAAAGAAGCTACTGGACTTATCTGACTTTCTTGCTGGGTTACTAGCGGTCTTCAACACTGTTTTCACATAACATTAGAGATGATGCCAGGCATTTCGTGAATGCACGACGCTGGCCTATTTTGACAACTGTCTGGCAGACATACGAAATCAACGTAGAACCCCGCACACAAGTGCATCATTTCAAGTTACCACACTTCACAGTAGTACACAAACAACAGATGAATAGAAAAGACTGATACCAAAGTACATAGTTTAGTTGGAGAATAAGTAATTTGAATACAAAGGTCAGTGCAAACATTCAAGCTTCAGAAGACGTCAGGTGATGCATACACTTACGCCACTGTGACCAATTTTTAGCCATGTCAACAAGAGTCCTCACATACTGATTCCTAACGTCTCGGGGACTCCAACCAGGTAGTTTACATCTCCTAACAGCCAGGGACTTCAGTGACTAGTGTAACGCCTTGATCTATTAACTTTGGGTTCTCTTCCAACTTAGTCCAACTTACCTTAGCATGGTACATCGAGATAGGTGGTGGATCGAAATGAGTGACACATGTCCAAGCCACCACAGTCGATGAACGTTCCACAACCTCATCAATCAACTTGTGTGTCGTGCCTAGTACTCTTCTCCTGACTTCAACATTCCCCACGCGTCGATCCCACCGCACACGGGCAATCTTATGAATACACTTATGATCAAATCCCTGTGACCGCTCCATATCTTCTACTTTTAATAGGCATGTCTCGGAACTGCATAGAAGGATAGAACTGACTGCAGGGCAGAGTACTTCTTTGATAGTTAGTAGGATATCTGACCACTCGACGCCAAAGATATCGCAAGTTGGCAAATGACCACACTCTGACCCTGCATACTTGTCTCAGAGACACAGCATAAATCCATCACTATAGAATGCAGAGTTCTGAAGAGCGATGTATGCTGTCCGATTCGGCAGTGTTTGGATGTTGAAGCTCCTACATAAAATCGATGGCGGGGTCTTAATGGATTAGAAATGAAGTCTCAGTGACATTGATTGCTGATAATAGGCGCAGAATGAGAGGCTGAGGAAGGTGTAAACGCTTAGTATTAGCATCAGGAGGTGAAAGTGAAGGAGGAAACAGAAATGAGGAGGATAGGTTATGTTTTATTGAGTCTTGCGTACTACTGGAGGGCTGAAGGCGTTTGACACCTTCCAGTTGCCAACACAGTATTAGAATATTCCTTATTAACGTACCTAAAAGGGAAAAAGAGAGAGATTTGTGTGACCACATAGTTCATGGAATATCTGATTGACACCAATCATATGGAGCCTTTTGCGGATTGGGGTTTTGAGATTTGGTTGCTGAAACGCCGGATAGAGAAAATCCATACCGCGAGCACCACAAGACCGTGGAGCAGGGAGGAGCATGTTGTTTTTAGGGCCAATCTTTTTTTATCTCCACATCTTTCCATTAAAAAGACAGCATGGCACTGCAGGTTGCCCATGGGATACACCTACTGCTGTCACACCCCATTCACCTAACAGTACGACTTCGCCCTAAGCCTCACATTATAGTGTAGCAATTTACACTACAACGGTAACTTCTTTTCGCCCTACCACTATCCAGCAAACCTTTCTGGTATGGCAGGATCTCAAGGGAACAAGCATCTCAGCTAGCGTAGCTTGTTTGGTCATTGTGATATACAAGCCTGATTACCACGTCAAGATAGTAGCTATCAGGTGGGTGACAACAGTCTAAGTAGTTTCTCATTGACGAATACCTCATAATTCTGATGATCCAGTCGCACTCAAAAGGGTCATGCAGCTGTAGTTTACTATGCTCACTAGGGAGCACACGTGCATGCTCAAACCAATACTTGATCACTGTCCAAACACTTGCTCCTAAAGAAGCAGCTATCTCCTATCGACCTTCTGCAGTGATATCTGATGGGAATATGGTCTATCTGTGTCCAGTATGCAGCTTAAATCACTGGATATCACGTCAGATATTGTTTCAATTCATGTCTGAAGTTCGTATTGGCTAGAAGTAGACGGTTTTCTGAGCACAGTTGTAGAAGGCAATCACTATTATGTGTTCATCTGCCTGGGATTCCAGAACTTGTCTTTGTGTTTAGATAAACTGGTCAGTGATAAATCAACTACCTGGGAGAAATATCAGCTAACCTTGCACAATACTTGAATAGTTTTGCAATGATGTACTCAAAAGAATAATTGTAACAGCCGCCCCCAAAACTACTAGAGTAAACAATTAGGTGTCTCTGTTTTAGGAAACAACTACATTAATGTATTTTGAGGTCAGTGTGGACTTTTAATTTTAGGACAGTATTCATCATGGACTGACATCCATTGAAAACCTCAGAGCACTGGACACCTGTCTCATCCTCGTATGGAACTTCTCAATCTGTGATGAATATTACCTTAAAGAAGTTACATGTTCAACAAAAATAAAGAAACCTAGCCCGTTATTTCAATAGATATTAGGGTGACATTTGAAGTCACTCATCATCGAATACGATCGGTTTTGAATAATGTCCAATTATTTAACTTTATACAACAATACTTCTGTGGTCAGTGTTTGAAAAATATCGGTGTGCTACATACTGTATTGTGCTTTGATTATCGCAGTAAAACTATGTTAATGATTATTTTAAAAGTATTGTATTACCGCTTTAAGAAAGAGATTAACAACCAACTTATTTACATACATCTAACCCCATAAAAGGGAATCAGTAGTTCTAGACGAATACTATTCCTCACAAGTTCATTCCTGCTATTATACATATCACTTGTCCCTTGGGTACCTAATGGAACATAGGGCTTCAGTAGCACATCTCCATTTCACTCTCTTCTCTACAGTCTTCAAAACCTGGATCCACGACTGCCCACAACCTCTCATTTCTTCCTCACACCATCTACTCCAGGTCACCATCCCCTCGGACACCCAACTCATCCGTTCCCCCTTTCCATTCCACTCGATGACCTGACCTGGTGGGTGATGTCCCCAATCGGCCTTCTCAGTTTATGCTCAATCCATCTTCACTTTCTTCTGCATATTTGTTGGGTGGTAGGTTCTTGGTTGGTTCATTGTCAGGTCAGAGTTCCTCCTTGCTTATTCTTTATCACCATCTAATCTCATCATCAATATAAAGTGAGAGTAGGCGACAGCTGCTGACGAATGTCTGCGATTTGTTGGAAATGGTTTTCGTGACAAGCCAAGTCTCTCAACCATCACACAGAAGCACTGACTTCACCGACTTAGTGTTGAAAATCTGGATCTTGTTCATGCTTTATGCTGAGGGTAGTGGAGTGGAGTGGAGTACAGTGCAGTAGATCTCCACACTTATTTCAGATTGATGAAAGCCTGTCTTGCTTTTCCGATCCTGGTTTTGACATCCTCATCTGTGCCACCTTCAGTTGAAACGACATTGTGTAGGTAGTAGATGAAAGAGACTACTTCCTTTAGGTTTCTCTCGTTCATGGTGATTGGTGCTTCTTGTTGTTGATGTTGTTGGTTGGGCATCTTCATCACCTTCGTCTTCTCTACATTCACTTGAAGTCCGGTCTTCCCTTGTTACCTCTTCTGCCAACTTGTTGGTTTTCGCCGGTAGAGTTTCGAGCTTGTGTGACATTAGACATGAATCATCCTTGGTGAAATCCAAATCTTCTAGGCTCTACTCATCGATCAGACAGCATATCCCCATCTTGTCGCTCCCCACAGTTTGTTGCATGGTCCAGCCAGCCTCTTCCGGTCGCAGTTTTGAATCCAGCGCATCTTTTAGTCTCTCCAGGATGACGCGGATTAATATCTTGCTTAGGGTGGATAGGAGCATGATTCCTCACCAGTTCCTGCAAACACTTAGGTCGCCCTTCTTTGGAAGTTTGACGAGGTACCCCTTCTTCTTCCAATCTGCAGGTACCTTTCCTCCCTTTCTTCCAAACCTTTTGCAGTAGTGATGTGAGCATGTCCGCTGTTGTCTCTGCGTCTGTTTTCAGTGCTTTTAGAGGAATTCTATCTGTTCCTGCTGCTTTCCCGGCTTTCAGCAACTTTATGGCGTTCAGGACTTCACTCTTGATTTTGTCGGAGGTCTTGTGTTCACTGGTAGTTCTGAGGTTGCTGGTGGTATTTCTGGACGAGTTGCAGAACGAGTTGGACGAGTTCCTGCTAGGCTCACTGAAAGCCAATTAGATGATCTAGAATATAGCGACCGTCCAGTCACCTTAAAAACATTGTTGGGGCACATTTTACTGATCGAGATCAAAATTTTCTAAAGCGTTTACACTATTATATGAATTGAAAGCACTAGTTGTTGAGAAAGAGGACTTGTTATATTTTTACCAATATATGCAACGAATTCCAACAGTATACTGTTTTTGTCATAATTATTACTGCATCCATTGTGTTAAGAGGCCTGAAGAAGATTCATGAAAGTGAGAAGAAGAGAATGAACATCAGGATAGCAAACTAGGCTGGTGCGGGATGCATGTGATTATCTTCTCGTCTTAATTCGTCTATCGACTAGGCTGTAAGCGAACAGATATACCAGTGATAGTCTTTTTGATTAGTAGCATGGTCTGCTAGTAAACGGTTATGATCCAAACCATCACTTGACCCATATCTGCTTATATCTGCATGTAGTAAGGATATTGCTACAGTAATAAGTTTAGCACTAGTTTGAAATTTTTCACATAATAGATATCACAAACAAATTCTTCAACTCCTATGAAAGCATATGGTGAAGTAGTGAGTTTTCCTCAAAATTATTTCATAATTTGCAGCTATTTGGAAACCCAATTAAACTTGCCTTCTAAACTGATCAATATTGTTTAACACTGTCAAACCACCTGCACGTTTAACAGTCCACTTGCTTACGCACTAACGTAATGCAATTAACGATTCGTATCAGTTAGTTATGACAATTAGTCTATTAAAAATCACACCGATTAATTCATATAGTTACTCAAGTGTGTTATTCAATGTATGCACATAGGAGTTTCAGGTCATATGTTACGTGATTAAATAAGCATTACTGTTCCTGTCGTCTGATCCCAGACAGGAAATATATAAAATACTACAAAACAACGTGAAAATTAGTTATAAAAATCATAGGATTAACAGTCTGGGAAAAATGCATAGACAGGAAATGAAGAATATATCTTACTTGTACAAGTTCCGCTTTAAGTCTGTTTAGAGCACGACCTTTCACCATGACTACATGATTTGTTTCTTCTGGTGGAGCATTACTGCCTCCTGACATACTTGTGATGTTGGTAGTAGAAGTAAGAGTATTAGCAGCAGTAGAAGTAGTACAACCTGTTGATGCCAGTGGTTTAAGCCCACGCCTCTCAATCTGTTTTGTAGTTGAACCAGTATCCAAAGAGGGATGTAACTGATTTGAAATGAACTGTGTTTCAGTTGTACTGCCCGTATGATAGGATTGTTGTTGTGATTGATAATGGTGAGAATGTAAGGGGTGGTGGTGGTGACAGTAATGATGCTGATGAGGTTTCACTACACCATCTGAAACTGATGAATATGATGGTGATGAAGGCTGAGATGTAGAATACTGTAAATCGGCATTGTTATTGTGACTACCACTGCTTCCTTCGGATGTTATACTTGAATTTTTCCAGTTTTCTGCCAATTCACTACTTGATGAAACTTTTGCACATAACTTATCTGAATTCAAATCTTGTTCAGGATGAAGTTCACTCTGTTCATTTTCTTCTTTGATCTTTTCACTTTCTTCCTTACATTTCGATTGAATTGATATTGCTAGGGCAGCTGAATCCTGTGCAGCAGCTGCTGCATTAGCCGCATGCTGGCTTCCTTTAGTGATCACATGACCAGAAGCTGCTGTGAGAAAGCCATTGAACCAGGATTTATGAGTTAACCTAGTGAATGATAGGGAGAAAACGCATGCGTAAATAATTAGGTATAACGTGCACCCGACCAATAATATAGACGATAACAATCTTACTTATTTTCGAATATTATAGTGGCTGTTTATTCATGTGTAGTACATTATTGATCACGGTGAATAAAGCTGTAGCTGTCCTTGTGAAATCTTAATGCATTGAACCCCTTGGCTACTAGTGATTATTGAACTGATTACTTCACTGCTGCCAAACCTCCTTCTCATATACATTATAAATATGAAGAAGGCAACGGCTGATCTTGAATATTAGGTTTACTGGTAACCCAATCGTGAACGTAATTGCATAGCCTGATCGTATGATTTCTATCATATGTTTAAGAACTACCGTCTAAGGTTAACATTGTTTACTAGTGTATCTAAGACATGTGGTATTCTATTATCAAGGCATAAATCGTTAGATAACTTTAGTCCCTTTGTTTCATCTACTACCAATGATCGTACTTTATAGTAATGTAGTAAATCATAGTACTTTCCTCCCAGTATATTCATCCCTTTAAAAATTACCAGATAAATTCTCAGTACCATAAGTAGAGTAATTTGGTAGTTTCGAATCAAAATTTTGTACCCATGGCAGTATATGGTCGACAGTTACTTGAATCGGAACCAGTGTAAGTAATCATGCATGCTATGAGACTCTGGTAGCGAAATAAACATCAGTGTAGATCAATCCTCGAAGTATTCTTAATTTAACCAAATCACTTGAACAATTCTACAAGTCATCACTGTTTTCTTTAGACACTAAATGTTAAATTCGCACAGGAATTCAATCAGACTACCTAGTCGTAGAATTATCAGTGCTTTATAAGCGGAAAACGGATAGAGTTATATTATAGAAATAGTCTATGATAATTTTATTGGAAATGCGGACGAAAATGAGAATCTTAGTATTAAAAAGAATTACTTAAAATCGTACTTAAAACATGATAATTAGTAGTATCCTTTGTTACCTACAAGATAGATATAGTCAGAATATAACTGTGGACATTTTATCAGTTAATGTGGTTTGTTGGTAAGGCTTATAGTTTGACTGCACGATTGCCGATTACTTCACTAATGAAAATGAACCATTCGGTTGTTTCTGAAACTTTATTGATGCCTCAACAAAAAAAATAGAAAAACAGTAAACGTGGAAATGTAGTGAATAGTGTTACCACACGAAATATGCATATGACCAGGAGTACAAAAGATGGATGATTTGACTGAGGCCTCCAATTTTACGATAGTTCCTAGTGTTAATATAATTGACATTAAGCATTTGAAAAGTAAACCGTATTCTCACCCTTCCAAATATTTAGTAAGGTGGTATATCATTTTAGACTGTCCATCTCATTTCAGCAAAGTAGTGAGTATTTATGTTGTGAACAAATAGATATCAATTACGGTGAAATCTCTAAACAACCTTGAAAAATAAAATGAATTTAAGATAATTACGAAGTCTTAAACTTATTTATTCCAGACAAATAAAAAACAAACTTAGAATCATAAACGTTATCATCATAATTGCGAATGATGCGCAAAAAATATACCATTCCATCCTAAAATGTACTTTTCTAGCTATCAAGAAATTTTATATAGAGTATAAAAAAGTAGTTGACTATCTTAGCGATAGGTTTTTTTTCCATACAAATTTGCTGCTAAAAGCATATAAAGGTTGTAGTCCTTAGGACTGATTGAACTATATCAACCTAAAGTGCAGAATAGTTACTAAATTAAATGGCTTCGTATGAAGGAGTACCATATTTGCTACTAACTGCTTGAAAATGTTTGATCGGCAGTCGCTGACTACGTTTTCACACCCACTGATATCATAGGGTAATTAGCTGTTTAAAAACCCTGGGTGATTTGGTGCAAAATCAATCGGCATAGCACAGAAATAACTAGTGTTTATTCTCTTCAAAACTTTGATCATATGTTTGGTCTTCATGGATTTGCTACTTCTTCTCAACCATGTCTCTTTACTAATTAGTTTGAATAAACTCCTACTTCTGTTGGTTCTCTCTTCCTGCGATATTGCGAAATGAGACAATTCAAACAGGTTGTGCAACATTTTATGGGCTTTTCCTGACTTTCAATAAAGTATGCTTTTGAGCCAGAAAAGATGTAATTTTTCATTTGAGATTGAAATCCACCTCCAATAGAAATTCGATGTGTGACAGTCTCTCTAAAAAGTTTACCTTCGAAAGTTTAGTTATATCTAATCTGAGGTCCAGTTACTCAAGAAATCTCATGGGCATTAGTAGTAAAAGAAGCGAAGAATAACTGGAACTTTCCAGAAACATGTGATTGGAGATTCAATAAAACAAAGAAGTAAATAAATGATTACTTACAAAGGAGAAGGCTCCAAACCCGATGACCGTCCTGAGTTTCTCCACTGACCTTGTGAAATAGAATTTGGACTACTCGGTGGTGTTTCACTTAACTGATCGGTTGTGTGTATAAGTGACGACTTTTTCCTATGAAATCTTGGTGATCCCAAAAATGACATTTTTAAATTATTTAATTTCACACGCCATGGTTGATGAGCTGTTCCTGATGTTGGACTGGTTGGTGGAGCACCTGATAATGCTGTATGAGATAATATTGGACTGTTGGTAGTTGAATAAGACGATGATGTTAACACAGGACTTCCACAGGTCAAAGCATCCACAGTTTTTAAACCATCCAACCGAGGCTTTCTAATATCAGATCGTATGCGAGGATTTTCTGGAGTAGAATGATTAGCATTTTGTTCTTTTGCATCAGATTGTAATTTCGCTGTACCATTTGTACGTGTTTTTTCACGAGATAAATTATTAGGCGGGGAAGAACTGAGTTTTTGACTGGAAATGGGAGACTGAGCAGGAGACTGTCGAAACTGCCCGTCTCTAGGATTTTGATGAATAAACGTAGGTCCAGATTGTGGCTGCAAGGGTGGTGATGAATGAGCTAATGAATTATATTTCTTTCGAGTCGACTGTACACCTCCTATGGGAGATGATGGAGCTGTACTTGAAGAATTGGTTGAATGTACATGGCTTAATACAGCTGATAAGGTTGGAGAATTCAAGTTTTTATCACACTCTTTATGGGATACTTTGACTAGATTTGAACCATTTGGTATATCACTCATACTAGACTCCGAATGCTAAAAATTGGAAAAAGATTCAGGACAGATTATTTCTTTAATCCCATTTTATACAAACATATACTACTACTGCATATTTAAGTGATCTAATTAAATGTAGCGTGCCTTAATAGTGCACATAAAATACAATATCAAAACCAAGCGGAAATTCATAAATACGCTGGAATTTTAGTCTAAGGTTATTCATCGCCCTATCAGACAGTGACGTCGTTGACATTCATCTATTTTGTCTTAATTGCCGATTGTGAGCAAATGGGATAGAGAACCAGTTGTTGTACTCCATGAAGATATAAAAGTATGCTTTCAAAATATAATACTATTTGAGCTACTATACATCGATAGTATGGGCGAGTTTATCCTTCCCTCTTCAAGTATGTTATCTACGCAATATCTTGAAGTTATTTAGTAATACTGTAGTGGGCGCTGCAGATCAGAATGGATATTAGTAGTATATGTTGAGAGGGCGACAGGAATCATAAGGAATTACCAGCAATGGGTAAAGAAAGATTCTGCCCGGAGAAACGTAAGAGACAATGTGGGCGTATTCAGACCAAATCGAGATAGAAGCAGAAGAGGAAATGAAGCACATTGTATAAAAGACTGTCTTATTGGAAAGTATACAATATTTGATGACTACTGTTCAAGATGTCAATAATAGACTTTCCTCCCTGCAACTCAGTCTTCTCGTTTCCTACAATTGGTGTCGCTGCTTCTGGACGTGATGAAGATTGTGTGGTCTGCAGTTTTTGAGGATTGAGAAATCAAGGTGTTTCTCAGGGACTTCGAGTCGGTCGCAAAGCTGGTGGGTATCCAGGACCCAGGAGCGAAGGTGGTGGTGCCTGGCCCGTTACTGAGGAGTAGAGCGAAAGCAGCATATGACGGCGAGGAACGCGGGGATGGGAAGAAAACTTGGCAGAAAATGATTGAACACGTGGAGGTGGAGTTTGACAGCCTAGCGGATAGGAAGCTGGCGGTTCAGCAGTTCCGGAGCACGAAACTGAGAATAAACGAATATCCACTGGTATCAGCTGTAAAGTTGACAAAACGACCTCGACGAGCACTCCCCACTTTGGATGAGGACTCCCAGGAGCAGTCGCTGGCTACACAGTTCACCGAAAGTGTCCAAAATGCCATCGCCCAACAGCTACGACTAGTAAGCGCAGACCAACCCATGGATATTAGTGAGATGGCTAGAAAGTTAATGTGTACAGCAGTAGCTGCGATGGAGTCACCAGAAATAAATAACTGGAGAAAACAAGTCGATAACCTTTGGGTGGAGGTGGCCACACTTCGAATGAATATCAACAGACAGAATAAATGCTTTGCATGCGGAAAACCGGGACACTGGCGAAGAAACTGCTCGGAGAGGTGAAAAAGAAAACGTTTTGGACGATATAATGTGGGTTTTATGTTTCCGACTGGACTAGATGTCCCCGGAGCCATAGATAGAGGTGGTGTGTATGCTAGAATGCAAATAAATGATCGGGAGATCGTGTATCTAATAGATACGGGGACAGCAGTCTCGCTGATAGATAAGATTCAATCTCAGGACATAAGACCATATGCGCTAACGGCTGGTGTCCACACGCTTGGGGGAAATGCATCAGAAATCGCAGGCTTACCAGATTATATTGTCGAGATTGGAAGTCGGAATATTAGGCTTCCCACTCATTGACACCATGCATCTATAACGGCCAATCCTAGGTACTGATTTCTTGAGAATAGTGGGTGCAGTTACTAACACCAGAACAAGAATAGTGGTGACAAAGTACAGGCCGTTCGCCACACAAGGAAACAGCCAGGAAGCAGAGATTGAGGTGAGGTATCAAAAGCACCACACCCAGAAGCGCCAAACACCATGAAGTTGGTTAAAAAATACGACAAATTGTTCACGGGAGATGGAAACCCCTACGAATGCTGTGACAAGCTTCAGTATGAAATCCCAGTGATAAGTCAAGCAATGACAACATTTATAACGCGGCGAATACCATGTCACTCAGAGGAAGAAGCCGGGTGCCAGGTTCACAAAATACTAAATGAAAGCATTATTGAAGAGGCTGATAGCCCATACAGTTCGCCAGTGCTTTTAATAAGAAAGTTGAATGGGAAATATAGGTTCTGTATTGATTTCCGAGAGTTAAATACCATAACGAAACTGAAGCTCTTTGCCATGTTGATGGTAGCTAAAACACTGGATCATCTGCAGAATGAAAAAGTATTTACAGCTCTGGACATCCGCTTAGGCTGCTGGCAGCTACCAATAAAAGAAGGCGATAAAGAGAAAACAGCATTCATTGTGAGCAAGAAGCAATACCAATTCAAACGAATGCCATTTGGTCTTGTAGGCGCGCCATTTACATTTAGACGGTTGATTATGTTGTTGTTGAAGAATTTAGAGAACGTAGAGGTGTATGGTCACAACCTGGTGATGTACAGTCACACGGAAGTCAGACACCCAGAAAAATGGAGGTTGTGCTTAGAAGCATTTATGAGTTCGGAGTTCGTTTCAATAAGACAAAACCTCAGGTAGAACATAGAGTGAGAAGTAGAAACTGTAGGACGAAACTACAAGGGACATCTTTACATCAGTCAGCCATCAGGACAAAATGGGAGACATTAAGTAACATCCGTGAAGGAAACTGCGTGGAAAAACACTGGAACTCTTTAAAAGAGACGTGGAAGCAAACCTGCATAACCGTGTTATGAAGAAAGAAGAAGAGCCAAGACAAGGAATGGATTTCAACGGATACATAGAAGCTGATAGAGGTGGTGAAGCTGCTGATGGTGAAGCAGATAAAGAAACAGTGCAAGGATGAACAACGACAAGAGGAACTGAGTACAATGTATAAAACACTACACTGGACAAAGAGGAAGAGAAGAGTACGTGGAAAGACAAAAGACACTTCCACGACACACTGGCAAGTAAGACAGAACAGGCTGCAGGTAGCAGAGACCTGACAACACTATATCAAATAACCAGGTCACTTTCTGGGAAGAGATCAATACAGATGAAACCAATTAAAGATAGCGAACGAAACTCCGGGGAAACAAAGGAAACGATGGGCTGACCACTTCAAAAAACCCTTAAATAGACCACCACCTGCAACTTGTGCACAAACTACGACCGGAACAGGCTGGCTGGCTTCAGGAAGAACATGTCATGTGCGAATAAAATTGCAACGCAACGCAACGCATCATTACTGAACAGAGTATAAAATGGCAGCCAACTCTCTATCTCAACTTCACATAATTTGAAAAGGTCTTCAATAGCGTTGACCGAGAAGTAATTTGGAAACGGCTTTAACACTAAGGTTTCAGTGTCACAAACCTTCATCAACCTCATTCAACAGCTATCTGCTATATGATGCCAAATGATTCACAATAGAAAGCTCAGTGACGCCTTTGAAGTGAAGATAGGAATAAGACAAGGCTGCCGCCTACTATCACCGATGATCTTCTTTCCTGATTGTGGTCGACTGGACTGGAACATACAACAGACAACTGTGAGGAGAGAGAAGATGGGCATACACTGACTGGATCGATGAAAAGAGCCCATGAAATTTGGATTTCACCGCCGATGATGATTTATGTCTAATGTCTTGTGGCACAAACTCGAAGATCTACAGGCGAAAACTAACAAGTTGACAAAAGAGGCAGGGCAGTGAAGACAGGACTTCCTTCTGGTGAATGTGGAGAAGACAGAGGTGATGAAGAGAAACCTAAAGGAAGTAGTCTCGTTCACCTATCTGGGAAAGATAGCATCGTTTGAAATACAGGTGGCGGTGTCACAGATGAGAACGTCAAGACCAGGATCGGAAAGACAGCAAGACCGGCATTCCTTCATCAACCTGAAATCAGTGTGGAGATCTACTGCACTCCACTCAGCATAAAGCGTGAACAAGATCCAGATTTTCAACACTAAGTCGGTGAAGTCAGTGCTTCTATGTGATGGTTGAGAGACTTGGCTTGTCACGAAAACCATTTCCAACAAATTGCAGACATTCGTCAGCAGCTGTAGCCCACTCTCACTTTATATTGATGATGAGATTAGATGGTGATAAAGAATAAGCAAGGAGGAACTCTGACCTGACAATGAACCAACCAAGAACCTATCGCCCAACAAATATGTGGAGGGAAGTGAAGATGGGTTGGGCATAAACTGAGAAGGCTGACTGGGGACATCACCCACCAGGTCAGGTCATCGAGTGGAATGGAAAGGGGGAACGGATGAGTTGGGTGTCCGAGGGGATGGTGACCTGGAGTAGATGGTGTGAGGAGAAAATGAGAGGTTGTGGGCAGTCGTGGATCCAGGTTTTGAAGACTGTAGAGAAGAGAGTGAAATGGAGATGTGCTACTGAAGCCCTATGTTCCACTAGGAACCCAAGGAACAAATAATTAAAAACAATGGAAATGGTGGAATAAAACCATTATCTAGGAAGATTCTGATGGTTGGAACCACTTCAGTGCCAAATTCGAAGAGGAAGCTGCGACAGTTCTTGGGTAGAGCAGCATTCTACAGTCGGTTCCTCAAAAATTTCAATGAGCTAGTATCATCTTTATATAAACTACTTAGTAATCTCAAATTTAAGTGGACAGGGGACGCACAGAAAACACTTGATCACACCAAGAAACTCCTAAATGACTAGGAGATAACTTTAGAACTACCAATATCCAGGAAGCCATTCATCGTGTCCACAGATGCGAGTGATTATGGAATAGGCGCAGTTCTGAGACATACTGAAGGAGTAGTGGAGTATGTCAGTTGTGTCCTGGCATCCGCAGAACAGAAATATTCCACGATTGAAAAGGAATGTCTGCAATAGTTTGGGTGCTTGAGAAATGGAGATCGAACCTCCTTGGTCAACGATTCCATATTGAAACTGATCATGAACCTTTACAGTGGCTTAAGATAGCGAAAAACCCTCCAGGAAAATTATCACGTTGGATGATACAACTGCAAGAGCACAACTTCACAATTGGTCACGTGGCAGGGAAAGAAAACTAGTTAACAGACTTCTTATCAAAATCAGACGAAGAAAATGAACTACCTGAGATCGCATACGGTGTACATGCAGTAGAATGAGACTCATTAAGACGTATTCGCCTTCAGAAGTTGGACCCAACACGTAAAGGAAAACCATAATTGAAGGAACGGAAACACAAAAGTCTTTGGGAAATAAAGAGTTGAGAACGTTGTTGACGAAGAAAGAACGCCTAAGAATGAATACTTATGGAATGCTGACTTGGCGAGAAAACGACGGGAGCTGGTTAGCAGTGATTTCGAAATGCCTACGCAACAAGATGGTACAAAAATGCTACCAGTTAGCCCACACACGTGTCTCATGGACAGCTAACCTTTTCAGACAAAGTACATACTGGCCAGACATGAGAGATGTTGCCAAACACGTACTGGCCTGTCACGCAGTCAGTTGGTGTAAGGAGATCGGTCTATACGACCGCCGCTTCAGTCGATTCCAGTAGCAGCAGTTGGTGACCTGTGGTCTGTGGACGTAATAGGACCATCTCCGCAGACATCTAGTGGCAACCAATACCTGTTGGTGATGACGGAGCATGCTACACGATGGGTAGATGCTGTCGCAATTCCTGATCAACGCATGAAGACAGTGGCCGCAGCCATGATGCGGCACATTGTCGTCACGGATCACAGTGTGCTGAAGATGATATTGACCAACTAAGGTCCTCGTTTTGAGAGTGAAGAATTCAAGTCCTGTTTGGAGCAGCTCGATATCAAGAGGATAAGAACAACACCGTAACACCCGCAGACTAACGGGTTGACAGAACGGAATAACCATATACTTAAGGGGTGGCTAAGTTAAAAATGAGGGAACTACCGTTTATATTATTAGCTCATCATGCCTCAGTACAAGAAACAACCAAAAAGTGGTTGTTCCAGTTAGTGTAAAATAGGAAACCTTGGCTCCCAATACATAGCTAGACCTGGCCCCAACAACAATCATGGAACATGACAAGATTGAGAAAGGAGTGGAAACAGACAATCAGAAATGTGGGACAGAAACAGAAACCTAGTGCTGAAAAATCCGAGCAGAGAGAAGAGAGTAAAGAGAGACCGTTTGAGGTCAAAGATGAAGTGAAATGTAGAGAACGAGAATATACTTCAAGGAGTGAATATGGCAGAAGGAAACTCCTTCCGAAATGGAAAGGACATACATGGGTTACAGAGAGATGCGGTTCAGTTTATACCATCAAAAAGGGGTACAAAGACAGAAGAGTAAACGTCAGGCTACTTCAAAAGTGAAGACGGGGAGAGAAAGGAGAAACTTTGCATGAGCGCCAAGAAAAGACAGTACCAAGACTATCATCGCGGAGAGGTGAGGAGTGTAGTAGGAGCTGCAGATCAGAATGGATATTAGTAGTATATGTTGAGAGGGCGACAGGAATCATAAGGAATTACCAGCAATGGGTAAAGAAAGATTCTGCCCGGAGAAACGTAAGAGACAATGTGGGCGTATTCAGACCAAATCGAAATAGAAGCAGAAGAGGAAATGAAGCACATTGTATAAAAGACTGTCTTATTGGAAAGTATACAATATTTGATGACTACTGTTCAAGATGTCAATAATAGACTTTCCTCCCTGCAACTCAGTCTTCTCGTTTCCTACAATACTAGGTGTTTGGGATAGTGAATAGAGCGAAATACTATGTATATATATATATATATCAGGTTTCTCGAATTTAAGGTAATGTTGCTGATAATCCTACTACGTATAGTAATACGCCTACTGCTTCCCAACTCATAACTCCCTTGTATATAGCTATTTTGATGACAGGGGTTTTGATGTCTCTTAAAACTACCTAATAAACAGTAGACAGTTATTACTGCTTTCATATTTAAGAAATAGCTGTGGTGAAGAATGTAAGGCTTGTAATATAACATTTATGGATTTATCGGATGTAAGTAGTGATAATCCGTCAGTTGTATCCGTCTCTTGAATATGATAACACAAAGTATACAACTTAACATCGAAAATATTTTGTGTTAAAATGTTCACATAATTTTTCCCCCCTTCTTAAAATTTCCTTGTGATTGTAATTTTGTAATATTTGTCATTTGAGCAAACGAAACGCCTAAATAATTCGTCCGATTGTTGCCACAAACGCATAGATAAACATCATGAAGCTGATTAACTAGTGGGTTATTGTTATTATCAATAGTTTATTTACTATAATAATATTAATTTTTATAACAGATTGTATTTGTGAATGCTGAATGCTTTCCTCGAATTAAAATTTCAGTGAATATTCGCGAGCAAATAAGAAAAAAGGTAAAGAACAGACGCTTCAAACTTCTTAGTGTTCATTCGAAGAGTGACCTTGGAACGTTATGGCTGCTGTTTCTCTGTTTCAGAGTGGTATCCTCGCCATCCGAAAGTGTTGTTCACCTACACACCTAGAGCTTCCCTAGATATAGTAACAAGCGTCATTTTATTAAAACACTTAAAATACATATAGAATTATGCGGAACCTTATGTCACATATTTCAGCATAAAAGTAAAAGAATACAGCAGAGGAAGATATCGGAAAAGTGGAAATAGTGTAAAAAAGAATCCGATGACTAAAATAACAATGTAATATGAATCAACATTTAAAACGCTATTTTGAATTATTTTTCCAACAGCCTCTAACCAATAGATGTTCATGTCTTGAACTTCTTAGTGGTCGATAATTTTTCAGACATGACTCCACTGGACATCGATAGTATTTGGAGTACATATGTGAAAAATATGTAAGCACTAGACACAAGAGTGATTAAAAACCTCAGATTTATTTAGTTAATGCAAGGGTGAAAATGAACAGCACAATATCTGGACTGGAAAATCAAACATTTAAATAAAGTGCTGAAACCGCATACTTGTAAACAAAAGTCATATACATATATTGATGATGGATAGTAGTTGGCAGTGGAAACCAGCTGGTACGTTTCATCCTATTTGGGACTAGTCAGCTGGATTTATCTGCCTCCCAGTGAGTGATATTGTTGCTACTGGGACTCGAACTCGGGACCGATCGCTTGAAGCGCCAGAGCGTAATCTACTAGACCACCGAGCCACGATAGCCTTTCTTGCGCCATGGATATAGTCCCAGTGTTTTTCCTTGGCTTGGTGGTCTAGTGGGTAACGTTCTGGCGTTTCAAACGATCGGTCCCGAGTTCAAGTCCTGGTAGGAACAACACCACTCACTGGGAGGCAGGACATCCAGCTAACAAGTCCCAAACAGGACGAAACGCGCCATCTGGATTCCACTCTTCATCATGATTACATATAATTAATACACAGGCAATATCGAGGCAACCGCGCAGGAGCCTATATGCCTATAGAGACCGATCAACTCGGTCCAATCAACGACGGTATAATACAAGCAATAACACTAAAAATCGTATATGTTCTCCAATTTGTCTCAATGCTCTTATGTTGATCCCTCAACAAAAATACGCGTGTTTCTAAACAGCTTCTCTAGTTCATTTATAATTTTGTTTCTAGCACTGCATAGTGACAAGCATATAAATAAGTATATTTACTTTAGTTTATTTCGATTATAACGGTAGGAAAAATTAATTATTCAACCCACATGTAAAGCAATTTTCATCATACTTCATTTCGCTAGTAATTGAAAAAGATAAAATCTATTTTTTTCGAGTATGGACTTAATTAAACAGCATGTGATTCGCTAAAAAACATTTTATTCAGTAACGTGAAACAGCGACAAAACATTAGTACGAAAACAGGAAATCACTGTAGTGGAAAGAAAGATTTCTTCAAGGTAAATTTAACAACAAATTCATGAAAATATAAAAGAGGGAAAAAAGTTAACAAAACAAATAATGACAAGAGCTTGAATAAAATTATATTCTTATCACGCTTACTACTACAAATAGATATCTGATAGACAATAAAAAGTAACGAATAAAAAAAGTTACGTGAATATTTAAAAAGGCTTGTCTCTGTAAGCCATATGGGTTAGTTAAACACTGGTCGAAATTTCTGTTACTAACCGACTGAAATTTTAAAGAATCTGAAACAGAAGCAGTAAGAATTCCAAAATGTGTGACAGCTAATAAAAATCATTGACAAGAAATAGAAATAGACGAATTGACGGTGGAAGGAAAAGAAGAAGATGAATGATAAAGCCTGAAATAATAAAATGTTTTCTTTTAAGAGTGATATGAGGATAGCTACTTGTAGTTTTCCAGTATAAGCAGAAAACAGTCGATTAGCTAAGGTAAAGTCATTCACAAGGTGTAAGATCAGTACAGCACCCAGTTAAATGACATTCAGTGACAGACTTTGGGTACAGATGTCTCTTCAAGGTACTGGAGAATAATATTGAAGGAACAAACTGCAGTTGGTTTCACTGATTCCAAGACAAACTTCAACATTTCATGTTATAGTGTAATATCGCGTGAAGTATACATGATAAAGATCAGCAATTAAAAAGTAGTTACCAAGCGAAACTCCATTTCCACTTGATTGCAAACACTGAACAAATTTCATGACAGTTAAGTGTGTTCAGCATCAATGGCCTTAATATCATTTAGCTTTTTGGAGGCTGATTGGTTCTTATTTGCTAACCTAGTCTGCCAGAGGCATCACAGCCCATTGCCAACGTTTTACAGTGGGATGTTGAATAACTCTGTTTTAAATTTCGAAGGACCACATATAAATCTTGTCAATGACCGTCAGTAAGAAAAACATCAAAGTTCACAACTTTCAGATAACTATGCTCAGGCACATAACACTACAGAATTAGGTCATACAGACAAAAAAAATTCAGTCTGAGGAATTGTAAATATTTTTAATGCCTGACGCTTTACACTGAGAAAAAAATGCAATGATTTTGCTTCCCAGTGAGTGGTGTTGTTTCCACGGGACCAATTGGTTCAAACCACAGAGTGTTATTCACAAGTTATTGATCGTTTACTACTTAAACAGTCGATAACTCGTACAGACAGGTTTTATTCTCTGAAGATGTGATTTCCACGAAATCGCGAAACATCAGAAATTTGTTTTTCTACCTCAATAGGATTTTACAAATATAATTCATCAATAATCCATTAATCCAATCCTCAGCTTATTCAACTTTATCAGGTTGAATTTTGGTCCTGGAGTTTATAAAAAAAAACTAACTGGTAAGAAAAACCTATTTTTATTGCAGTTCATATTGATTGTTCACGGCTGTGTATATACTTTCTTCTTAAACATTACTTTTTGACATTTAATTTTTCATCTCGGTCCGGAAATACTCTTTTATATGTAACATATTAAGAACACATCAGTTGGTAGTCAATGAAAACCGTATGCCAGTCACCCTACAGTGACAAATTGATATAATTTATTATGTGGATGAATGAGTCAAAAGTGTGCTTGAGAAGGAAATTTGGAAAAAGGAAATAATAAGATAAGAAACAAACGGGTGTACATTTATGTAGAAGCTTCCGTCTTATTCATACGGTTAATTTGAAGCGTTGAGGATTTGTTGATATACTATGTGGCATTTTGAAGGTAGTTAAACAATATCTTACACAACTAATATGAACAGCTAAGACACTTCAGAAATCAATCCAACTCTAAATCCCTTAAGATTTATTCTATCCTCACTTTTAACAACACTAGTAGTCAAAAAGGTGGCGCAATACATCTCTTGACCATACACCACTCAATGAAAATTCTACTCGATACCAAACACATCTATGCTTTGGTTCGATACTGTTCATCTAACAGTTCTTTTGCATCAATTTAAAGTTATCGAAGTGTCAATCAGTCAAAATCTTTAGGATCATCTTGTCACCAACTTCAATCCATCATGCCTTAAAAATAGAAAATTACCAGAAAGGCGTAATTGCAGTTTATGCTTAACGAGTAGTGATTAATGCAAAAACTTCATGGAAGTATACTATAACTTACGAAAGCTACAAATCAGCCTTAAAATCATGTTGAAGAAAGATAAGCATAATGACATATAAGTTATGCATGCTAGGAAAATATTTTCTACTTTTTACGCTAAACGTTCACCTATCTTACTGAATATATCTATCCAAGCAAAGGGTGAATAAGTGTATGTATGTATTTAGTCAAACAAATATTTCATACAATTCTTTCCCTTCATAAATTTAAATAGAGCGAGAACAACAGCTTTAGCAGAATAGGATGGTTTCTCATTTGCTGCTGACGAAAAACCACAAAATAAAACGGATCTAGGCTATTCTACTAGGATTGTTCTTTTCGCTTTATTTAGACAGATGTTTATAAGGCCACTACTAATGAATATGAACGCTTAATACCATAACACAGCGGTACCATTATATTAAAAGCTAAATGCTAATAGACTGCTAACCTAGATTCAGTCAAGTCTAGTAGCTGCTTCTGTAGATAATATTAACATAAGCAATGCTGATACTATTACTGGTTTTCCTTCTTGAATCAGTAGCACAGATAATGAAATAAAGACAGTAAGACAAAGGAGTGCATACTACTTACTACTTGGTGGCCATTTTTGCACTATATATATATATCCCTTTCTAGTTTTCTGCCTAAATAAGATAAAAAATCAATAGGACAACCAACGAAAGAAAGCCAACTGACCAACTATATTTTATTCAATAATCGATCTTCATACGCATGAATATGCCAATATAAGGGATAAAAATAGGTAAAACGAACGAAAAAGAAAGTATGGATTTATAGGTTAATCTATTTCGGATGCGTATATAGGTTAAGTCTGACAATTAGATGCTGTAAGTGAATAAAGAAAAAATATTTTTGTTTTTTCTTACAATAATACATCTATGATAGGAATCTGGTAGTTGAGCACGTACTGAAAATATTGTATAGTCATCAAATAATACCGAATATTGAAGAATCCTTCAGTTTGTTTCATCTTATATGAGCAGCTTAGTTGTCGAAGAAGAAAGATGACTCAGTCGTAAAACATTTCGAGTTATGAAGCTACTAAATTGCAGTTCCTGACAAAGCATTGTCACAGCAGAACTATTTCCTAAGTAAATATTTGATTATACATAATTTGCATTAAAAAACTTGTCAAAACAAAAGCTGATACTTCAGGATTAGTCCGTGCAAATACTTGGCTTCAAAATATAAATTGAATTGATTGAATCGCATACTTACTCTGCGTTCGTTACCGGTGAAATCATGACACGTGTACAAAACGTTGTTAGTCACTTGCCAAACTAAATCAGTTTTCATTCTCACAAGTTATTGCACAGTCTGTGAAATGGTGAATATTATGTTCATAAATTTGCTTAGTTACACAAGAGGTTAAAAAGTGTTAAACCATTGATTTTCCGAAAAAAATCCACTATCGAAAACTCCTTCAATTTGTAGGATCCTGTCCTCACAAGTCAGTTGTCTACATGCATAATGATATAATTCTAGATTTTATGCAAATAAATTCAAACATGCATTTCTCAAAACCAGTACTTTAAATAATTCATTCAAAATCTTACAATATTGATAATATAAGAAGAAAAGTCTGCTTACTTTAGCTGATTGCTTATCCAGCACCTGTTTATCAGTTGACGGCTCTTCACTGCGATAACCAAGATTATCATTATTATTGTTTGCATTTGTTGCAGTTACTGTTGTTGCAGAGACAGTTGATGTTGTCATATTTGTTGTACAGGTGTTCCCAGTATCTGATGCGTTATTTGATGTCACAGATATAGTAGAACTTATTAGAACTGAATTAGAGTCTGTAGTGATTCCAGAAAGAGAAGGTGAAGTAATTATGCATGAAGAGGAAGTAGATGAAGTTACATTAGGATTCACTGGTTGATTTGTATGATCGAATACGGATGAGACTTCAGTAAGCACCGGCAATTGTCCTATATTAGCGTTTGGGGATAAGGAAGGCATAGCAACCCCAAGCGGCGAAGGTTGTGGTGGTACTGCACCAGTTCCACCACCAGCACCACTTGAAAACGGTGGAATCGGTGGTATAAAATAAGGACCAGGTGTGAATGAATGAGGATGAAGATGAGGAAGTAAGTGAAATGGCGGTACAAAGTGTGGTGGTGCTGCCAATGTTGTGGCAACAGGGATTGGAGTCATTGATGGATGAAGAAAATGTTGTGGTCGATGACCAATGTGTGGAATGCTCCCAAAATAATAAATATTAAGATTTGGATGTTGTTGGTGTGTTGGTATTTGTGACGGTTGAACACCGATGGATGAATTTGTAGTAATTCCATGAGGAGAATTAGATGATGCACCAGCAATGTTTCCTGATACATGATTTGCAATAGTTTTAGTTCCACTGCTGCCGTTATCTATCGATGTATTTGTTGTTATTGTATTCGGTCGTACATCATTTGAATTTGTACAAGATACAGAGCATACTGTTTGTGGTCGTGCCGATGATGGAACCGATAACGACACCTGTCCAGGATGCGAATTTTCTAAACTTTCACAACCAACTGGTCTACAGTGAACACGTTGAAGAGAAAGTGGTGAACCCAATGGACTGACAGCTGGTGTACTAGACTGACTGTCTAATCCACTTGAAAAAGATTTCTTTCTTCTAAACAAGGTATAATAGAGAAATAATAATAGAAAATTAAAAAAAGAAATTACTCATCCTCACTAGAAACAATTATGACAGCTTTGATAAAAATGAAAAATATAACATGAATACAAAGTACACTATATGATCAATATTTATGCAATAATTCAAGATTGCACTGTAATATGTAAGACGGTATGGTCATTTTGAAGATAAATAACTCCGGCTAGATAAACCGATGGCATATTAACGATGAATGATCCATACTTTCTACTTTCTCAAGATCACTTCAAAAGTATCCTGATTTTGCATTGACAATGATCTAAATGGACAGCTAAAACTAGTTGTAATATAAATATCTATCAGCAAACTGAAGTGGTTTCTTGTTAGACACTTCTAATGTATCATGTTATGTATCCGTCACGCATTTTCTAAATGGATACATTTCGATTCGAAACTGAAACTCACCCAGCCCTTTTGTGTGTGTTAGTTCAATAGACAATGAACGACACCTATTATGTGAAAGGTGGTTACACTACCTGGCTACCCACACCTCGATTGGTGGAACGGTGTTCGGTCCCATGACTTATCGGTTGAAAGTCAGCTATCTGAACCGCCGAACCATAACTCCGTTTTGTGAGGTCATTATCAGGGGTTTCTTACTCTTGATTTTTCACCTGCTTACGTATTATCGAGAATTAAGGTTGAAGAGTCTTAGTGAAATGTCCACCATTCTAGTGGACATTCTAGGCCATCAGAATTGTAAAAATAGAAAAAAGACTTTCCAAAAGTGTTTCTTTTTCATGAAAACATTTCATTAGGTATAAAAACACACAGGTATGCTTAATGTCTGAGTATAAATTTACATAATTTATTGGTTAAGTTAATTTTCTTCAAGAAATTCATTTTCTAAACATTATTTGTTCAAAGTAATAAATTTTATAGTTTTATTGTTCATTTATACTACTGAAGCGAAAATGATTTTATGCAGTCCAATATTCCATTGTGAAAATAAATCGAATGCGAAAAAAACAAATAACAGGTGAAATGAACAAGTCACAGGTTACCTCGCATAGAGGTGATGTTTATAGTGGTCAACCTAGAAGTATAACATTTCTGCCACATTCATAACTTCTGCACAGTTATAAGAATTCCGTCGAAAATCATTAAATATAATAGGATACTATTTAACTTGAGAAAGCGGAATTTGTCAGTTTACTGAATTAACTGTATGATTATTTAAGATGACTACGGTTTTGTAAACTTGTATTACTTATACCGATGAATAACTAGAGGTGAAATGAAAAACTGGGCCGCGTTAAAACTCGAACCAGCGCCTTCGTGGTTAGAAAATAAGCTAAGGGCATCGAAATAATATATTAAATATTTCATTGATTGTTTGAACTGAATAAAAGAGTGTAAACTGCTCAGTTGTGTTACTCAATATGTTGATACGGCCATGTGATACGACCAACAATTGATCATAGCAGTCCTGATAAAACCATTTTTTCATCATCAATTTCTGTTTACTTTACTGTTCGTTCTTTGCTTTTTTCCCTTCTTTCAGATCTTTCTATTTCATTCAGATACATTCAATAATAAAGGATCAATGTGAATTTTTGCACATATAGCTCCTCAGCATGTCCTAATGACCTAAGGTGTGATTAAGTACTTCTGTAATTGCATTATCATTGTACTCATTCATTATGACCACGTGCTCTTAACTCTGATTTCGATGATAGACTACCAGGTATTTTGAAATTCTACTCACACGCATACCAATTTGAATCTTTAGAGTGCAAAGTTTTCTCGTTATCTTTATTAACTACTATGCATAAGGTTTTGCCATTAAAAGCAGGTGCATTCAGTGTGCTTTCTGAATCGTTTGTTCACTTTTTCCTTGTTTTCTGTCATAAATTCTAGTATTCACCAGTATAACTGCTTCAATGAAAAACACATGCTCCGCTACTTTTCCATCAGCTACAACAAGGTTACAGTTCAGGCTGGCTAATCGAAAGTAACTATTTGTATAAGCTAGTCACTATCATAAGAAATTGAAAGCCAATCAGACTGATCTGCCAATTAAACAAGGTTGAATCAAAGCTCACCTGTGATTTAAGCGAAAAAATTCATTCTATTTTTCTAGATTATTGAAATCAGTTAAATCTAAATAGCTGACCTAAAAATCGGTATAACCCATTCCGAGGAAGTTAGAAATTACACAGTTCATTTCGATACTCCTTAGAGCTGACTATTTTTTAATCACACAACTTTGTTCTTAAGTGAACATACATTTGGAACAAGGTAGTCACAGTCACGAGTTGTTAGTTCTGACACATTAGTTCCACATCATTTTGATCTACCTGCAGTATTCCACAACCCAGATTGACTTGATTCATACAGTTCATATTGCTCACTGATACATTTTTTGGTTATTCTCACTTCTGTATCACAGATCAGACACAATCTGTTAACTAGGCCTGATACTTCTCAACCTTAACCACCCTAATATCACACATAGGGAGTGAAAAAATCTCCCTGATCGTAGATAAATCCTAACGCGGACAGAAAGACAGAATCAACAATAAACCTTAAATAGAAGTGCATCGATTCAAATTGTCACACTTCATAGTTATATACAAAGAACAAGTGGATAGACATATGTGTACGGGAAAGGAAATTTTAAAACTAAAGTTAGTCAAGGTATTCAAACTTCAGAAGAAATCAAAGAGTGAATGCATCTACGCCATTGTGACCGATTCTCAGCCTTGTCATCAAGAGTCCTCAACCAATGATTCCTATCATCTTGCGGATCCCAGTCGGGTAGTCTACAACCCCCCACGCGACTCAGACTAAAAGTCAAGGACTTCTTATATTGGTGCCAAATATTAGTCTGACCTCTCAGGACCCCACATGAACGGCGTGATTTGTAAACTATTTGCAAATTGGTCATTCATCTCTTTGTCTGAACCTGTAAAGTAATTTTCTCCATTAAATATTCCAGTAACTCAAACAATAAATTGTTTTTTCTTACTTTTTTGACATTATTTTTCCTCTACGATAGGGTAATAAATTCATCTAGATGATAAGTGCAGTAGGTGAATATTATAAAATAATCATCTCAATGTTTCAGTGCAGCTCCATACATGAATCCCATGAGATTATTTATGAATTAACTAAATAACTAAATGGTATATCTTCAGACATTTCCACTCATCAGTGTCTGTCTACTTCTCTATTTGTCTGTCAATCTAAAGTTGCTTAAAAATCTCAACAAAAATTTTTTTTTCTTGTACACGAATATTATAATAAAGGGAACTCAAAGAGACTCAAGTGAATGCGATCGATTCGTTTATAAAAAGTAATTGTCAAAAAGAGAATCCAACGATAAAATGTTAAGTGTGTTGACTAATACTATATGAAAGACTAGGAATCTATCAAGAGAGAAAGATGAAAAGATATCAAGGTGGGAAATAAATTCGATATCTAACCATTAGCAGTATTTTAGTAATATATACAAGGAATTCGTTAATTTGCTTATGAATGTAACCGTTTCAGACCAATAAACTTCAGAGAAAATCATAGACCACTGGTATCACAGACTATGGTTTTTATGGTGTTTTGTTCTCTGAGCTGGATGGTTGAATCATTGTCATTTCAGACAACACCATCGGCACAAACTTTAGAAACAAGTGAGCTGCGTAGTGTTCTCCACAAGTAGCTTAGTAGTTTGGCCTGATGGTGTGAATGATTGTTCGTGTGAAAGTCTGATGTTGTCTCCATATTTATTTTAATTGATTGTCCTGATGATGTTAACTTTGAACTTCTTTTTGTTTATTATTGGTTCATCGACTGGGTTAACGTCATATGTCTGTTGATTGCTGACTGACTTGAATGCCAAGCTTCTAAAAATTCTCTTTATTCTTCCTCGATCTAGGATTTCCACATTTCCCCAGCCAAATTTAAGGCCATCAGGACAAACCACTATGCCATTTGTGGAGAGAATCCCATAACTCATTTCTTCCTAAGGTATGTGCTGATGTTATCTAGAATGACAATGAAAGCTTTACGGTTGAACCATCCAGCTCACAGAACACAACACCTTCAAAATCGTCCTACTGAGCTACAAATATTCTCCATCACAAACTACTATCCTAATTAATTAGCCTATATTGTTTAAAGTGCTTATCTCTAGGTCCTTATTCCAGTGGAAAAAGTAGCAATTAAGCGAAATCCAAGCTCATCTAAAGAGTCAGAGTATGAGCAGTGTGATCTACATACTTCGTTTTCCAGAGACCCTTGAAAGGGCATCAAAATGCAAACAAAAAACCATCAAGTCAACAACAGTTCATGAATTATAGTCAATGAAACTACTAAAAAAATAATTGACTTGTATACTAGTCACAGTTGTAAGATAACTATCAAATTATCTTAGTCTTTCATTGAAAAGGTATGATTGGAATAAAAAATAACATTTTCGCCAATAGCACATAAATTGGAAATCATCTACACAAGCATGTAATTTTACAGTTTCTGTTTGTGTGCATGGTTGTGTGTATCGCGTTTGGATCCACCTCGTCTGGCTGTGAATTATACACGCATAATGTCGGCTTGCATTCATGTGTGTACATTTCAGTGTAATGCAAACAAAAAACACATAAGAGAAATTAAAACCTGCACCGATGATTTATTGATTATACTTCAATATTTTGGCGGGAATACCAGAGGATGGATGGATGGATGGATAGATAGATAAAGAAATAAGCAAAAATGAAGAAAAAGAGCGGAGGAAAGTGGAAAACAAGACAGAATTTTAAGGTAGAAAAAAGTAATCCATTTTAAAGGTCTATAAAGGTATGAATGCGCTTCACAAACAAGCATACAAACACTAATGACCTTCAACCGTCGGTTCCATATGATTGTATACCTGACAAGTGATATACAAACTGATATTATTATTATTATTATCATAAATCTGAGGGAGAAGTTAGCCATAAAATTCTCATTAATGAAACTTCATATGCTGACGAAAGAAATGCCACAACACATTAGCGATATCACATAAACAAGCTAAACCGTCTAGACATTTATTTAAAGTAGTATATGAACAACAAAATAAACTCAAGCAAACAAGCAGAGTGTCAATTACTTGTACAGTATCTAATCAAGCTTCCTTTTCTTTGGAGAAAACGTTAACAAGATGAAAAAATAGATAAAAATACGGTCAAAGAAGTATGGTTGGAGATGCTTGGTTTGTGCATCAGTAGAAACAGACAGAAAAGCAGACAATATCAACATAAGACTAGGCATAGCTGTGCAGTGGTTCACATTGCCAAAACTCGTATCAGTAGCATTATGATGAGAGATAAAGAAAAAAAGCAGCAGTCAAACTTTGTAAAAAGTCATCTTAAGGGAGCAAGGAAGAATAAAAGAACACTGAGTTCACTATGACCATTAAGAAGCAGGTAACATGTCGATTCATTTCCACCTATGATATCGATTCTCAAACAGGTCACCTAGAATTCCCAAATACTGATTTATGTTGTCACGCAAACCTCAACATAGAAATCTTAATCTCCATACACGCCACACACCAATAGTCAAAGATTTCATGGACTGATACCGTGCTCCAGTCTCACCGACTTTTGCCCTTTTACAGACTGAACTCACTTCAGCTAACAGTGTGTAATGAGGAAGACAACGATTAAACATATGTTACACAACTCCAAGACAACTGAGCCAATCAAGGTTTACAACCTAATTGACTCAATTTCCTCTCCTCCTTAAAACCTCACATGTTTTCACATCATTATTGACGTGATGACGTCACGATACACGGCTTTTGCTAAGTAGGCAATGCTGGTTGAATATCTGAAGCCTTTTCATATCCTCTACCTTGCATGTTCGTGTTTTACAGCCACATAGATGAACAGGGCGAAATGGGACACAGAACGCTCGATTTTTAAAAAGCAATCGCATTTCATGGCGGTCCCATAAATGAGGTCATTTGGCGAAAGCGAAGCGAGAATTTTGTATCCATGTAGAGATTTCGTCGGTCAATAACTGATTACGGCCGAATCCACCTCCTAATAAGTGGAATCATCAACACGCCCAACCATTTCACTCCATACCGTTACACAAGGCACCAAAGAATATCATCTCCGGAGCAATAACTTGTATCTGTGTGACGAGAAACGCACCCTTATCATTCTCAAATTGCCACTTAATATGGCAAGAAGACTCAAAATCTTTTCAACGCCTTCACTGTCTACTCTACATCTACCTAGTGTTCCCCAGTGGCAAAGCCAAGCCTCAGAAAGGCAGATGACAGAAGGGAGACCTGCACGAGCATTTCGATGATAAAGTTGAATGAGAATCGAGAGAGTGGACATCTTTGATAGAAACCTGATAACTCGCCAAAGGCACTAACACGCTGGTGGAAGTTCCTGCATAAAGCCTGCACGACAGTGATGTACTTAGCTAGCGACTCATTCAGTCAGATACTACTGCACGAACACTCGACATACAGAGCTGAATTTCACCTTCAGGTCATAAAATAAGGGTACTGTTGGGTATCAGTAAGTGTATCTGTGTTTCAGAAACTGGCAGCGGTTCAATATTTATTTGATCAATACACTCACCATCAGGGCTAAAACTTGGCTGCTCTCTCTCCTCTGGCTTGCTGTTCTCAAGCTCCACTCAGACATTTAGTTTTCATAGAAAGTAGAACCTCAGACACTATGTTCGTCAGACTGATTTCCCTCCACCTGTCACATCACGATTTCTACTCCTTGTTGCAGACTGGCACAATCAGTGGTTCACAGCAGTCAGAGAGAATCATATCTGACTCCTATACGACAGGTAACTCTTCAGTTAACCTGAACAGTAATCCTAGACCAGCGTATTTGAATATCTCCAGTAATAGTGCATTTCGCCTCACTGCACTTTCTCGTTTCAGATTACTTTACAGCTTCCTTGACTTCTGTAATTTCTGAAGAATCGATTTCAATGTTTCATTCAGGATCCCACTGAATAGCGGACAATGGGATGGTAGATCAAAACCAGTTAAGTTATTCCAGAAAGTATTGCGCCAATCACTTCAGTCGTCTTTCTTGTGAGTGAATCATAAACCCATTCTTCTCTGCTACATTGTCGCTAAACATTGACCTTTTCGCCTTAGTTTCCTCGATGCGTTTAAATAACTATCTGTTTTAACTAGTCGCTGTGGCTTTTTCCTCCTCTTTAACCTTCACTATCTACCACTGTTCACAGTCATTGGGTAGAATTCTTTTCAATCTATATTTGAGCTGCTTCCACTCCTCGTTGTGCTCGGAGCGCACAGATGTTCACTCGCGTCTATTCATTAGTACCGAAGAATTGCTGAAATACACTGTCTCTTTCTAACAACTTTCTAAGAGTTAGTTACTTCTTCAATGCTGGTTTAACAGCAGGCTGTAAATGGTACCAGATTTCTTACGGATGAGTAGTGTTGTCCTGTTTCAATAACTGTCTAGCCTGTTTCTTGTTGAAAGCAGCCTCAAAACTAACACTGTCAAGCAGCGCTCGCATCGGTCTTGTTGTTGCAATTTTTCAACATCCGTTTAGGTGCAGAGATATGCATGCTTGAGAGAAAGGGTGGTTGCTGTCCAAACACTTTTTACAGAGGGAGCGGTAATCTTCCATTTACCCTCTCCCAGGGTTAACTGATAGCGGTACGGTCTATCTGTACCCACTGTTGAGTTGAGGTCAGTGGATGCAACGTGAGAAAATTCCTCCCTTTATGTCTGGAGTCAAAGTTGGTCAGGAATATATAGTTATCTCACCCCAGTTGTAGCAGATGATCATCATTTTTCGTTTGCTCGGCTGGAATTCCGAGAGTGCCACCTAGGTGCCTTTATGACTGATTTAACCCACTCACTTGTACATTAAAATTACCTGCTACGCCAAACACGTCTGAACGTTTTGCTCAGAGTGGGAGGCCAGACAGTTCTTGGCATAATTCATTCTTCACTTAATCTGAACTGCAGTCATTACGTAGGTGGAGATTATCTTCACTGTAACATTCAGTAGAACAGTGCACAGGTGACTGTCAACTGGGATTCAGTTGAGCTTTAAATTTTCTGTTTTAGTACCTAATGCCATACATACACCCAAAAGACAACAAGAACTGCTGGTCGAATCCCCAGAAACTCGAAGGGGTAATTTTGCGTTATCATCTTACTGACCAGGTGACATTAAGTGAATAACTACACTTTGGTTCTGCAGGCGTGTTTGACTAAATGTACACATCTATAACCCAAGATGCAAGAGTTCTGGTTAGTGAATTTTTTTGACCTATTTGAGGGAGTTTGGACATTGGAAGGTTCAATATGTAATTTGAAATTTGGTTTGAAGAGATCAAAGATGCTATTCGTGAATTCAGATCATTGTGGAACTACAGAGCTGAAAGGAATGGAAGATAGTGTAGGAATATCGACCGAGAGAGGTGAAGAACGATTAAAACGGAGGTAAATGGAACTTTGATTATGATCTCAACAAACTTAATTGCTTAAAGATGTATGGGGGCAGTTGGTATTTCCTGGCCTTCCATGATGTGGAAGGTTAGTTCTTCCTTAGGTACGTGAAAAGGAAAGTTCGGCATATATATCAATTGAACTGTTCCTGTGGAACTAGTTACATAAAACGCATGATAAGGCAGGCGCGTCTCCGGATACGAGAGCATTTACCAGCTTGGTTCAGAAAAGGCGAAGTGAAAGTGGTGAAAAGTTCAGTTCTAGATCATCTATTCGACACAGGGCATCACACAGATGCCATTGAAGCTTTCGATGTCATTCAACATGTTCCGAAAACGACACCACGTGTAGCTCGCCAACGCTTGCTCAACATATTGGAGGCTGTCGCAATAAGATTGATCAAGCCAGTACTCTGCATTTAGAAAGAACATGTCCAAAGATTACTTGTCCTTTGGTCTTCAGCTAACTAAAGGCCACTCCTGACATCTTATTCGTTATCTTTTTGTTCACCATCATATCATTCTTCTGTACATGCATCATCCCATTATTGACTAATTTTAAAAAAATGAATCGATTTCCTTACAATTCCTATATCTCATTCCATTTTGAAAATGTAACTGCCCATAACGTAGCTGTAAAAATGCATTTTATAATTATAGAACCTGAGAATTTATTGAAAAGAATATTCTTCGTTTAGATTGCTACTTTTTATAAATCCCAAGAAGATCTGCTTGAGCTCGATAACACACGGCTGATTTAGAAGTTCCAGATTTTATTTTATTTTTGTGAATCCACCTATGAGTAGTCACCACCCGTACCGGTGTTAGGGTTAGGGTAGAGGAGAGAGTGTTATTTTTAAGGTTGACCTTTTCCAACTCCCCTACACCTTTCCATTGACAAGACAGCATCCGCGTATCACTGCTGGTCATTCAAAGGAAACACCTTACCGCCATTACACTCCCGTCTATTCAAAAGTATAATTCCGCTCTTGGACCCCCATTTTAGCTTACTGATTTAGAGCATAACGGCAACCGCTTTCTGTCTAACCACTATCTAAATGACATTTATGATATGGTAGGGCATCTAAGAAACAAGCGTTTCACTAGCATATATCGTTTGGTCATTGTGATATGCAAGTTCAACCATCACGTCAAGGTAGCATTTATCGGTCGGAAGGCAGGTACATTCAGTTGGTAAGTCGCGAACAGAATTTAAAATGCATCCTGGATAGTATTACTAGTAAATTATAACCATCGTAATAAAGAAATACATGATTTCCTTCAAGTTTTTTAATCAAAACCTACTGAGATTGGAATATTAATTTTCGCTCTTATAAATCAAATTTATAGAGAACGAAATTCATTGGTATGGATGAGAGTGACTAAAATTCTTCTAGAAATGTAGAATATTTGGTAGATACATTTTTCTTATCAACTGAGATATTTAGAGTAGTACTTATGAAATGAACTCCTTATAGAGCTAAAAGAAGCGTGCTTATAACCCCCGTCAGTTTGTTTACTAGATTTTCAAATAAATAAAACTGGATACCACTCATGCGTACACAAACATCCGTTGTAATTGAAACTCGATATTTTTTATGGTACAGGCAACTCAAACAGTCTATTTAAAAGGTTTCAAAGATGAATGCACGCAGTGATATGAATTTCGAAACGCTTAGAATGTAAGTAATTTAAATCTTGTTCATCAATCAATTGTCTATCTTTCTGACGGTCGAATTAAGTATTCTGCACAGAGCTTTTAATTTACTTTAGGTGTCATCTTCAGTGCTGCTTTATGAAGAAGCGAAATTCTTCACCTACGTGTCACACTATTTAGGACTAGTGAGTCGCTCAGTTAATGATGCTGTTTTTCTTGAAACTTGAACCTAAAACATATCACACCAAATGCCAATAATGACTGATCTGATCAAAGACGGAGAACTATAAGCTATAAAATCAAACTGTACCCGTCGCATAGGCAGTGGCTTTAAAGACAATGGAGTTTTGGGTTAGAGTCTCAGTGGGAGCAGAATTACTCACTGGGAAAGAGGTGCATCTAGGTAACGCGACCCCATTGTAGATAGTCACTCACCTATCAATTCAGTACAACCAAAAAAAAAAAAATTATAAGATATAGTATCAGATTTAAATGTATTTTTAATAGCGATGTTGCTCACAAGGTGCAGAATAAGAGTATCTCCACCTTACCCTCCATTAAAACATTTTTATAGATCTATTATCAAAGCCTGAAGAATATTTTTCTTGGTCTGTCGATAAATATCTACCCACTTTTGATGCAAATCAATTAAAATTATTCTTTGAAATATATAAGGAAATGATGGGAATTTAACGTATCTTTAAATACCCAAAAACTTCAAATAAATAGGATGAAGGTGATAATTATTTTGAGAATTCCGAGTTTTGATGTTTGTTGTCGGATATTTCATCACCAGTCTTGGCAACTTCATCAGCATTTACTTAATATTGAAAATGTGTGAAAACAAATTATGGGACAGCATGGAATATATTGTAATGCTCCCAGTCGATTTAGTACTTCACCCCTGATGTAGTGACCATCACTGATGACCAGTACTTAACTTGAAAGGAACCTTCCTATTCTACTGACTAAAAACAGTTAAGTGAAGCAAAGTATTAATTTTTCCTACAAATTTTACCCAAACACATACTTCTATTCGATAAAATTTAAAGCTTTATGGAAATTATGCCAACATACAGGGATCCCTATCATTAAAGAACCTCCAGTAGTACTTGGACATTAAATAGTTTTAATGAGAACTGTGATGCATTTGAATATTTTGTTGAAGTATATTTATTCTCTTCGAAACCTGTACAGTTATCTTTTGGTCACGTTATGCAATAAAATCTTAGCAGTCGAAGTGGTAACAAAAAAATGAGCTGAGTATTCAAGACAGTTCAAGTATAGAATGTCAATGGTAAATGCTTTATTAGCAAGATCATGATGGCAAGTCGTTATGCGTGCATTTTATGCAGCAAACTGATGATATGAAACGTAATTCAGAATAAGTAGTGGTTAATAAAATATAGATCCACCAACAAATTACGGTTCCAACCTAAATCCAACAATGATCTTATTTTATTGTCTAACTATCCTTTGAGGACCCTTCAATTTACGACTTCACTGTCAATATCGTTAACCTAGTCGTATTATTGCTTCTATAGCTGAGTTCATTTTGATGAGTAACACTATCGTCGGAATTTTAGTCTTAGTTGACATCCATCTTAAAAGTGACAGTACGAACCAACAACATGCAAACTGAAGTTCATCAATTTTTCAAAAAGCCTTCAGAAACAAGAGGCAAGATCAACTAAGTAAAAACAAAACTGGCAAGAAACTTTTGTGTTTTAGAATCGTTTTAAAAAATGAGTCAATTTTTCATGTACCTTTTCGACTTTCTATTAAAAAAGGCACTTAGGAAAATAATAAGCGTTAGTTGACAACATAGTATAATGTAATATACCCACGAAAAAAAGTTACGCCACATTTCTTAGGCTTTTCAATGATTTATTAAATATAATAGACAACAAATGAAATAAATGTAGGATTTCGAACTGAAATGCATTAGTTCAAGTTGCTATACTTTACATTAGCATACAAATTATAATTGGGTGGTAGGAGATTGATAACAGAATAGACAACTGTGTGTGGAATGAGAGACAATTTGGAATAAATACGAACAGCACCTTTTTGTGAGCTTCCACCTTAACATGAAAAAGTTATCATTGTTAATTTCAACCAAAGGTTGTATATAAAAGCTTCTTAATTATCAGAAAACATTGAAAGATTGATACAATCATTCCTTAATGCAATTTACTTGGGTTATGTCAATAAGTAAATATAGACTTAGACGCACGACTGCATTTTAACCATGTTGTATTAAGTACACGTCAATGAATCCTTACTTCATTTAAATATGCAAAAATCACTGCATTGTATTGTAACCTTATACTCATAGGTAAATTATGATCCCTTCTCGTGTTGGATCATAAGGACACAAAGCTGTCACCGAACTACTAATAAACAAATCAGTAAATAAATATAACTTACAACTTTTGTACAGCTAATCCACGACGACCAGATAATGGAGAACCTTCACTTAAATTTCCAAGGGATAAGCGTGAGGAACCATTGAGAGTTAATTTCAAGCTATCTATTCTTTTACGAGGTGGATCAGCTGTCCATTAAATGGAATGAAAATAAACAAATAAGGCAAAAATTATTGTCACAAATATTTCGTTAGAGATTCTAATAACTAATAAGTTTGTAACCGTGTATCAAAGGATTTCCCTATGAGTGTTTCGATGTGTACTACGTAATAAACATGGATGAAAATGAAATCATCAAATGCATACAAAATCTGGTGCACCATAGATTTTTCAGGTTTAAGCCTTACGCCTACTAAAATGTTGTTGAGCTCAAACAATAATAAATTCAGTCATCTTAATTACATTTCACTTTATTAGATATATCATGCTGTAAAACAGTTTCAGTTACCGGATTGTATTTTGGACGTAATTTGAACTCAAGGTCACTATGATAGGACTGCGGGCAAAAAACTGTGTCCCAGACATAATCCAGTAAGTGATATATTTAATGAATCAATTGCAATAGAATTAAATCTTATCACAATGCCCAGGTTTTACTTTTATACTTATCATACTCGATAGAAAACTTCTAATCGTATAAAATATTGAAGAAAATGAGGTATACGTGTGCATATAATATCTTTCTATCTGTCTTAATAAGGATAAAATCGTTTATTTAATTCACTTTATCGTCGTATTACAGTTACTTTCTATTTTATGATTTCGCTTAATATTTGAAACTAGCAATAGTTTTCTTCTGCTGTAACTCAAACGCGTTCTCAAAACAATACAGAACATTTATTTTCTATCTATGTAAGCATGATAATTGCTGTCTGTTTCTTAAGATATGCATATACATTATTGACAAAGTTAACAATAATTGTAACGATGAAAATAATTCCTTATTTATCAACAGTTTCAGTAGTATATAACAGTTGAAGATAAGTAGTCTGTAAATCAACTACGATGAAATCAAGATTGGTAAAGAAGCACATAAAAGTTCGAAATGATGAAAAGGATTTATAGTTCAGGATAAAGATGATGGGAATTCGCTGTCCTCTGAGCTTTGGTATTTTGACGACAAACTAACAAAGCTTAGAGGACACCGAACTACTACCACATAACAGTTAAATAATGCGAAACATAAACGTAGGTAATACAAAGTAGTACATAATATGATCAGTAGCCCAGAATAAGTGAACCCACTAAGATATATGTTTACATAGTTATTCAAAACCCATTGAGTTGACATCAATGTAACAGTCATCTTCGTAACAATCTAACCAATGCCTAATGAAAACCTGTTCATCGTCTTTCGAATCCAAATTAGTTGTAAACTTATTAATTGGACACACCTTTGTATTTCGAATTCCGTTCAGAATGCGAAAGGATTAAACAAATTAGGAACACTTACGATAATCAAAAGAAATGGTTTGATATATATATATATATATATATATATATATATATATATATATATATCCATTTACCAAAGGACAGAATGAAAATGAGTATGTTACACTTAAAAATGAAGTAGAGAATTTCTGACATGTTAATTAACAAGACAGTGATTATGTTTTTAGTATTTTGTTGTTGATATGAAGCAATGCTCATTTGAAGTGAATCAGCTTTCAAATTACAGAAAAGATTAATAAAGCATCTACTAAAAATGTTAACAGATTAGCTGACAACAATCATACAGTACACTATATAAGAAAATAACTCCAATAAAATAAGAAGTTATTAAATCAAAACAGAGTATTCGGTTTAATAACAGTTCAGATTATCAAGATGGACATTAATGATAGTCAGAGCTATCTGATGAGATAACAACCAGATCACACTGGCATCATAGATTTCATTGCTACATGCCAATATAGAGGTAGTATTCATCACAGGCTGACACCCGTTGGAGAACCACTGAAAATCTGGGAGCAATGGATAGCCATTTCTTCCTATAATGAGACTCTTCACCAGTAAGCACCCACAACCTGGCTAGGAATAGAACTCTGGACCTTCAGATTTCACGGTGAACGCCTTAACCATCCAGCCACTGGATAGTAGTCCAGTAGTTCACAGTTTCCTACTTCTGTCAATTCGCGATATAGTGCGACTATCACCAAGGCTCTTCACTTGGCATCTGTTTCACTTCCGACTATTTGACCCCACAGGTTACGAGTTCTCATTCAAACTTCGGGATATGCATCTGGAAGTATGTCAATAATGAGTATTATGCAGTTATGTATTTTGAGATGCATGGGGATTTTAATTTTGTCATGTCAACATGTCAATATAGTTTTAATAGAAAAATGCTTGGCGCTTTTGTAGAAATTATTTTCAAGTAGAATTGATATATTTTCAATAGACTATTTCTGACTATAACAGCTTGTTCTTTTACTTGACTTTACTTGTACATTTAAAGCATAGAAATCAGTTGACTCATATATACGTACGTGTTATGGTAGTCCCAAAAATATCTGTTCCTTTTCCTACTGAGAAAAAGTTTGCATTTTCCTCATTTATAGACAAACCAGAAATATATCAGTATATGATATGAATACTAGGAAACTTACGTCATGTCAATTTTAGTTAGATGGAATTAAAATTAACAAATAAAACCCAATGCATAGATTTTTACTCAATAATTGATATACGTGATTTATCTGGCAGAAAAATGTCTTTTTCTTTGTATTTTACACAGAAAAAGAGAGGTAAACAACTAGCCCTAATAACTTATATCTAGATGAAAAAATAAACCACTTTTTGACCATATGTTCGACATATTTGTAGGTCAACCATAAAGTGATCTAAATTACATCTCAGATACTCTTCTGGATAAGGTATTATATTATTTGGCTTGAGTAATGTTGAGTAACTTATTGAAAATTGAATAAGGTAAATTTTTATTTCTTTTGACTTGTATTAATCAAGAAGAATTTATTTTGAGTATATATGTGAACACACCAACCATTAGAAGATTTATACACATGGTAGTGAGTTAATGATACACTCTCCCGAAATGTGAAAAGATGGGAAGATGTTCAAACACTTGACGCCTTAACAGAAAGTTGACATCAACTCTACATCTATCATTCAATACAGCATCTACTTACTCCAAATTTACTGTACATGATCATCATATCTTATTGCAAGAAGTGTAATGTTCATAACTAAAGTGTATAGAAACTGACACTTTAGGGTGGAATCAATCTGTTTTAGGACTTTTGAACCTCAATGGTTCGAGGAAAAAAAATGTTTACTGTCATTCAAAATAAAATATGCCGATAGTAGAGATTTCAAAGGGAGATATGATATCCAAATGTTTAATGAAAGAAAATGACTTCATGCATCTAGTAACTCTTTAGGGATAAGCATAATATATTCTTTTACATAGACTGACGAAGTAAATTTAGGCAGCTACAACCATTGAATAGTAAGACTATCACAGATACCTAGGAATAAAGCGTTGAAATATGCATTAACTAATTCAGTAATACTTTGTTCGAATGATATTGTTGATTTCACAGCCTGATAGCAAAACAAAACTAAGTACAATGTTTACTGATGTTGTCTAGATCTGTGGGCTAACTAATTACCTCAGCAGTGTGATCACTGACTATTTAGCTCAACATAATCTTGTATGTTATTTTGAACTGAGTGACTGGAAAAATCCAGGAGACAGTCAGTATGAAGCATCAGCACAACTGTCATAAGTATGAAAAAGAAGTTTATATTGTATTAAAAAGGTTGTTGATTCAAACTTTGATGAAATATAAGTATTCTTTTAGCTCAAGTCACTCGATCCCTTAACAGTTTATCAAACAAGGCTATAATTTAAAAAAAATCGCGTTATCGACACAGCAATAGTCAAATTTTTGATAATTTCCAAAGGATCAAAGCCCTTAGAAAACCTTATGGAAATAAGGTATGTCCCCCAGTGAACAACTTATGGGGTTGTAAATCTGAAGGTGAAAGGAGTTTGTGAAGAGGAGGGAAAAGTAATAAGAATCAATGAAACAGAGAGTAGTAATTAAAGTGAATGATTAGGTATGACAAGTTTTTAATCATTAGGCAAAAACACAGAAATAACCATGGTAAGAGAAAATATATTCATGCAAACATGCTTCTCCCCTATCACTTTCTAATAATTGAACAGTTAACTAAAAATAAATTATAAGAAATGTAAAGCATATCAAATAATCAGCCAGTGAAATCAATTCAATGTAATACACACAGAACGATAAACAATAGTGCAAGCACATATAATAATATAATAATAATTAAAATAGTACACTAAGAAATCGCAATTTGATTACCTTTTGCAGAACCTAGGCTTTCTAGAAGTTATGTATATTGTGAAAATTATATTATGCACATTATGAATTGAGTAATATTAATGATGAAATCCAACAATTGCATTAGGCACGACAGAATTTGTACATACATAGATGACGGAATAAGAAGACAGGGTGAACATCAATTGAACGGTTGTTTTTTGACATCAACATAGAATGATTTTATCGTGATTTCGATGTTTGTTTGTTTATTTGTTCCATAGTGAAAAGGAAACAAAGGGAAAGAAAAAGAATTTGGACAAGCAACAAGCAATGAATAAATTATTATCATAATTATAATTAAATAAAGCAAAATAAGCAATCAACTACTCAAAATAACATTTTTTTTTAAAAATATTTTGATGAGGAGAAGGCAACCAAATTATAGAAAAATTCAATGCAATGAAAAAATATACTCATTGACTAATATGTTGTATGTATGCATGAGTCAGTTGCGTGTATTGTGAAGTTAACAAGCAAATTTTAGAAGCAAAGCTAAAAATAGAGTCAAATAAACAACCGTTTAACTGAGACCATCATAAAAGAGTATATATAAAAATACTACCTCATTTGAAGCACACAAAAACGAACAGAAATATGTTATTCGTCACAAATTCATGCGTACAATCAACTTCGTTTAGTAGCCGAGCGCGAAAAGATGATAATGATGATGAAAGCTGACAGAACAAAATGTTGTGTCATACAGAGAAAAGAAAATGTGTGAATATGAATATCCAGATTAAAACTCAATACAAACCCTAGGATTCAGTTTATTGACAATGCAGTACTTTTTTTCATTGGAGAATAACAATTTACGATATTATTATCTAATGACACACAGCCTGTAACATGCGAGTCGAGTCTTTATTTTGAATAAATATTGTGAGCAAATACTCAAAAAACACTCCCTTTTGGAAGAACTTAGATTGATAAGTAGTATTAATAAATAAAACCCAAAATAATCGTTAACTAACTCTCCGTAAATTAATGAGTAAGTCTACAATTTTGACCAACCAAAACAAGCCTTTCAATTAACTAAAAAAGCTACAATGCAAAGTAATGAAACAGTCACATAATGTGTTCCCTTAAACCTGTACATCAAAACAAGATGAACAATAAATAAACTAGACAAGTTAATAAATATGAACTCAATCTTGTTCCTTTTGCTTTGATGATCATAAAACCATGCGTATTTCCTCTTATGAAGGTCTTTTCATACTTGCGTTCTAGCAAAAAAAAAAGACTAAAAGATGAGTTGTTATGGGTTAATCGGTAAAAAGTATCGAGACTGCATCATGTCTACTTCTATATGAAGTAAATGCTGACCAAGTCACCTAGCCTGGTGATGAAACATCCAAGAACAAACCTCAGCTATACTTCTTTTTCTCCGCTATTTTCTACAATCTCACAACCAATAAAGACTTTCTGATTTACAGATTCATGTTCAATTAGGACAAAAAAGCATATTGCTGCTTATCAATTTTTTTAAGGCAACTACTCTATTCACCATTTTGTGTGCTGTGTTTTCGAATACATAAACTATTAGAACAACATACAAATTGTGCACATTTCACAAGATAAATTTTGTAAAGATCCTACTGTTTGAATTGAACACTAAGCATAACAAAAGAATAAAGTAACAGTGGTATTGTCATGGTGTTTAAAGTAAAATTAAACACTAGGATGACATTTCGGTTTCCTAAAATCCTCTTCATCACTTTCGTCTTGTGATATCCGTTATCGGTATCAGTATCAATACAATTATTTACCACTAAAGTAAATATTCATCACAAAGTAGAAGTGAAAGGAAATGCACCTAAGCAAACATTATAGCAATGACAATTTTTCTTCTCATTATCTAAGCTTGATAAAACATAAGCATAGGCAATTTGCATACAACGTCAGCCAGTATGTCATGCCAAAATAACAATCATGATAAAAGAAGAAAACATGCGGAACGAAATGAAAAGTATAGAGGTATCAAAGGAGTCACCTTAGCCTCATTCAGATTATGCGAACGGAGAAGATGAACCGTACACATTTCTTGGAACATAAGGATAAGTGAAAGAGGTAATACCTAAGTTGTATTTGTGAGGTGTAAGATGTGACAAAACAAGTCGAACAAAAAAGTGGAAAGAGCATATATCCTGGCTTATGGTACTGAGAGAGATGATAAATAAAAGAGGTTGACGTGAATCTCATCGAGTGCGGGCATAAAAGAGGGGAATATAAGATTATCGGTGATCAAAAGAAACATCATCTAACTACTCTACGTATTACGGTTTCTAACTCACAAAGTACTAGATGGCTGACTGAAAAGTCAGTATGTGACATAATGGGTGTCAAGAACAGTTAAAGATACGCATGTATCTTGATACAGAGATCCAAACATGAAGTTAGATGGACAAATTACTACTAAAACTAAAATCAAAGTAACCATTAAATCGTGCAATTATGTTGCTCATCAAAGATTGTTAAAGGAAACCAAAAACGCAAATCGTCTTCAACTGAAGTACCTATAAAACAGAGTTGCGGAAAAAACTAAAAGCTGCCGATTTGGAAAACTTTGTCTTTATGCGCATCTATATCGATAGTAACAGTGATTGCTGAAAACAGGAAGAATTGTAACATATAACTGATCATTTTTACAAATAACTTTAATTGGAAATAAGAAACTTATGCCCATCTCAAATATTCATGTATGATTTAAAACGTTTGAGATATCATTTGATTTTTAGGCAAATTAAGAAATAACAATAAAATCACATATTTCGTAAACAATTAGGTGGATAAATTAGTAAGCGGTGATAATTGATCGATTATCCAAATAGAGGGAAAATCAAACGAAAAGATAGATAAAATAGATAAGGCTAAAAGTTATTCTCAGATGTTATAGCGTTCTGTGTAAAAATACGTATTTTCTGTGCCTTCTTTGCATATATTTTGAAGTGGAAAATGCAATCATAAATCCATTTCGCTGGAATTTGAAGTGTCAGACAACTCACTTTGACTTGTGAGCATCATTCTTCAATACCCACATTCCAATCTAAGAGGTGGGAGTGTAACCAATACTTTTCACATCCATAAATGATATGAAACAGGATTCATTCACATACAGGGTTTTAAAAACTATACAAATAGGTAAAATATGCATACAACATACAGAAAATATGCACATTTGCGCACAGAACTCTATAAACCATAAAAATCACTAAAACACTCCGAGATAAATTTCCGCCTCCTCCGAAAATAAAAGATAATGGTAATACGAATAAGAACAATAGTGACAACACGAGTAGAAATAAGTTCAAAGCCTCTATTGTGTTACCATATAAGGAAGGAACATCAAAAACTTTAAGAAGGATTCTCAACAAAGTTGAAAATAGTGGCATTTTAGCCTACAAACTCACTCAGAGATAAGCTTTGTCGGCTGGCTTAGGGATCCGATAGAATCAATTAAGCAAGATAATCTCATCTACCAAATTCCATGTATTGACTGCGAGGTTAAGTACATAAGTCAAACTAGTCGACCACGCTCAGACAGATTAGTGGAACATAGGAATTTAGCCAAGTATAGGATGACAAACCAGAATAAGATCGATGATTTAGAAAAAAAAGCTATTGGAATGCGTGCATTAATATACAACCACACAATGAGGTAGGATAAAACCACTGTACATAACTCCAGTATAATTAGGTGGAGAGAGAGAGAGAGAGATTGGTTACTGAATCTTTGTTCATCGAATCAACACCCAACACATGTAATAGTAATGTTGCAACACCTATACCAGTGATATGCAAAATATTACTACCAATAAAAACAAAGAATATCAGATGACAGGACTATAAAAAACCAGCTGTCGAAAATAGTGTGATTACATTGATATGATTATGAGCAATAACTAGTGCTCAAAGTGTCATTCGGTAAATAATACTATATTACTGTGTGTTATAAATCAAATGAATAAATCTAATATGGAATTGAATTCTACCGCAGTGCTTAAAGTTTACACTTGGATTGCCTTTCTCTATTGCGGTTAAACGTTGATTTTCGTCCAGTAATTAATAACATTGATTTTCAAGCATAAAGATAACAGTTCGCAGTATGCACAGTCGAAGCCTGCTAAAAAATGTATGTACATTGCATTTATCGCCTCGCATGGTTAACTAGTTCACTACTTACCAGCCGGTCCTAAGCCCCGGTAAAAAGGGAAGGTTGGGCATAGGGCTAGCAAACCTACCCCAGAAAACCAATCAAACTGCTACAGAAACTTGAAAGAACAGACAAAATACAAAAAAAATGAAAATAAACTTATTCCTCAATGGAATCGGAGAGACGAAATGACGCCGATTGGTGAAAGCCTGCCTTCGGGAGGCCAATTGGTCGATGTATCTTTTCTCTCTCGATGGAAGTGAAAGTAAGAATGGGGTCATGGAATGTCTGCACCATGTTCGAAGCTGGCTGGCAAGGCTGTCCAGATTGCAAAGGAGATGAGAAGGTATGGCATGGAAGTGGTAGGCTAGGAATCTGTGAGGAACCTGCAGATGGAATGGGAGTGGATTCTCCAAACTGTCAACTGAAGAGGAGTCAATAATCCACTCCGATATTGTTACCCAGACAGCGACCACGAGCACACTGATTTATGGAGTGGCTATCATAATGTCCCCTTGAAGAGCACCGAAGGGTCTCTCTCATGCAGTGAAAACCAATCTCCTCTACGGTCAGGATCATGACAGCAAGATGGATTCAGCTCGAAAGGATGGAAAGTCACAATCATACAATACTACGCTACGCTACGCTACACACCTACAAATAATGGAGATGAAGAGAAGAAGGAGGAATGCTACAGACAACTGCAATCAGTGATGGATAAGACTGAATTTGGTGAAACATCAAAATTCTAATGGGTGTGGTGACATGAATGCCAAACTGGTAGCGAATAACACAGGAAGAGAACGAATCATGGATGGAGAAGGACTCGGTGAAATGATGAATGAGAATGGAGAACTGTTTGCAGATTTCTGCGCGTTCGACGATTTGGTAATTGGAGGCATTGTGTTCAAGCACAAAGATATCCACAAAGCGACATGGATTCCACCAGATACCAGGACACAATAAGAATCAGATCAACTCTATCTCAATCTCAAGAATGTAGAGACGCAGCCTACTGGACACAAGATGAAATGAAGAAGGGGAGCAGATGTAGGTTCACACTACTCACTATCAAGTGCAAGGAACCTACCTTCAAATCAAGTTGAAAGTCTTCAAGGAACCTGGTGATAGACCAAAGTTCAAGTTCAACACCCAGAAACGGAAGGACGAAACTACAAAGGAAATCTTCACGGCAGCCATCAAAACAAAATGGGAGATATCGAGCAACATTCCTGAACAAACCTGTGTGGATGAACACTGGAAGTCTTTGAAAGATATGTGGAAAGAAATCTGCACAACAGTATTAGGAAGGAAGAAGAAAGAAGATAAGGAATAGATCTCGACGGACACATGGAAGCTTATAGAGCAGGGAGAGGAAGATGGTGAAGCAGATGAACCAGTGCAAGGATGCTCAAAGAAAGGCGGAAATGAGTACGACGTATAAAACAGTACACTGGACAAAGTAATGAAGAAGAGTGTGTGGAAAGACAAAAGACACTTCTACGACACACTGGCAAGTGAAGCAAAAAAGGCTACTGGTAGTAAAGACCTGACAACATTGTATCAAATAACCAGGTTACTATCTGGGAAGAGATCAAGACAGATGAAACCATTAAAAGATGGTGAAGGAAATCTAATTACCAAAGAAGAGGAACAAGGGAAACGATGGGCTCACAATTCCAAAAACCTCTTTAATCGACCACCACCACCACCACCTGCACTTCGTCCAGAAATACCACATGCAACCCAGCCACAGAACTACAAGTGAACACAAATTCTACAACAAAAGTCGAAGTCCTCAACACCTTAAACCTACTGAAATGCAGGAAAGCAGTAGGACCAGATGGAATCCATCCACAAGCACTGAAAATAGACGCAGGGACAATAGTTGACATGCTCACATCTCAATTCCAAAGGTTTGCAAGGAAGGAAAGGTACCTGCCCAACGATTGGAAGAAGGGTTACCTTGTCAAACTGCCGAAGAAGGGCAACCTAAGTATTTGCAAGAACTGGCGAGGAATCACTCTCCTGTCCACCCAGAGCAAGCAAAATATTAGGCCTCATCATCCTGGAGAGACTGAAGGATGTACTGCATTCAAAACTACTACCGGAACTGGTTGGCTGGCTGGCTGACTGGTTTCAGGAAGTACAAATCATGTGCGGACCAAATTGCACATTTCGCATCATCATAGAACAGAGTATAGAATGGCAGTCAACTCTCTACTTCAAATTCATCGATTTTGAAAAGGCCTTCGACAGGGTCGACAGACAAGTAATTTGGCAGTTGCTTCAACACTACGGTTTTAGTGCCACAAACCTTTATCAACCTCATTCAACAACTATATGAAGACGCCACATGCCAAGTAATTCACAATGGGAAACAAGGCTGCCTTCCATCACCCATGGTATTTCTGATGGTGGTCGACTGGACTGGATCATGCAACAAACAGTGAGCAGTGAGAAGAGGGGGATACTCTCGACTGCCAAAAGAATCTAAAAGACTTGGATTTCGCCAAAGATGACTTGTGTCTGATGTCGCACAGACTCAAAAATCTACAGGCAAAAACTACCAAGTTGACAGAAGAGGCGAGGCAGAGAAGACGGGACTTCAAGTGAACGTAGAGAAGACAGAGGTGAATAAGATACCCAACCAACACTAACACCAACACCACCACCACCACCATCAACAACAACAACAACAAGCTCCAATCACCACCGATGGGGGAAACTTAAGGGAAGTAGTCTCTTTCACTTACCTAGGCAGCATTATTTCAGCTACAGGCAGTGGCACAGACGAGGACATCAAAGCCAGCTAGGATCGGAAAGCCAGCAAGACAGGCATTCATTAGCCTGAAACTAGTGTGGAAATCTTCTGCACTCAGCATTAAGCATGAACAACATCCGGATTTTCAACACTAATGCCAGTCAAGTCAGTGCTCCTGTATGGCTCAGAGACTTGGCGCGTTACGAAAAGTACGTCCAAAAAACTACAGATATTCATCAACAATTGCCACCGACGCTCGGTAATGAAGATCGGATGGCCAGAATAGTCAGAATAAGCAACAATGAACTCTGGCTGGTGACGAACCAACCAAGAAGCTATCGCTGAACAAATATGCACTGGAAGGAATTGGAGATGGATTGGGCATGCACTGAGAAGATCATTCGGGACGTCACGCGCTAGGACCTTGAGTGGAACCCAGATGGGAAAGGATGAGTTGGGTGTCTGAGGTGAGGGTGACATGGAGGAGATCTTGTGAGGAGGGAATGAGAGCTTGTGGGCAGTCGTGGAGCCATATTGAAAAGATTGCAGGGAACAGAGTGGAATGATGAGATACTACTCAAGCCGTATTTTTCACTAGAAGCCCAAGGGATAAATAATAATAATAATTGTATTTATCGCATCTCAGCTATTAATAGATTACAAAAGAATAAGCAAGTAATCAAAACGGGTTATCACACTGCGTTTGAATTATTCTTACACGCTGAATGGACCGACGGAAATTCTTCTGGTACCTACCCATGTTAATATGGCTATTTATTAGAAGGGTTTGTGGAGTACGCACCTATTTGTTATAAATATATAATGGCTGTCATTTGTGGTATTATGGACATCTATTTGCCCTAACAGGCTGATTCATGCAACGTGGTAAATCAATATGGTCCTACTTTTTTAATTCAATAAACTATGGTGTGAGGAAAGATGCCCATTGATGATATTCCATAATGACCGAGCTATACCACAAGTTGACTGAAGTTTTGAACATGACCTACTCGATGCTTATTTAGTGGCTGAATATTGAAGTTCATAACAAAAGACCTTATCTTTCTAGGCATCCCTTCATATAGACTTATGAGAATCCTGTAGTGAAGAGTTTAACACTAGATAGAAACACCTAAGAAATATGTTTTAGGTTTCAAATGGTTCTATGGCTGATTTCTTTTTTGAAATGAAATCTTCTACAGTATTCAACTTTTCACAAGCCTCTCATTTTGATTCCGAAACTCGTCAGAAAGAGATAAAACAATCTGTCTCTTAAGGCATTTAATCGCTATTAAACTTTTATCCTCTATAAACCAGTTAAATTTTCACTTTGAAGAAATAAGTACGTCATTCAACTTGAATGAAATCAATGAAATCTACTAAGAGTAGGTATTTTTCAATAATGAAGAAGTATTGTCTAGAAAAAACAAATGAATTCAAGTGAAATAAATGAACATAGGTGGGATATGATGGTCACAAATAATTCACCTTTAGAATAACAATGATAAACATGGTTTATTCATTGAAAGCTGTTGACAACAATGATGTAATGAATAATTAAATTCATTGAATGATATTCTATGTAAATATTAAGTCCAGCTATTCAGGTATATATTACCTCAACTCACAATAACATCAAAATTGAGGAGATACAATTATAAATGATACCTGTAATTACTTGTTGTTATGCTTGGCTGATTTTATCTATATTTGCTGGCAGATGTTCTCCTATGTGGATACCTCAATATTACCTTAACATTATCTATAATGTAGTTTGGTTGTTATTGGTTAGTAATAGAATCTAGAATGAACATTCTGACCTACATATATGTCATCCACAGTTGCTGAGATGATGAAATCTAAGTTGATACTGAACTTATGTGTGGGTCAAGCTAAGTCCAGCTAAGAGTATCTAACTAAATCTTAGCATCAAATTCTCCAAGTTAACACAGTTACCATTATTCAAATGAAGAGGTTTTCAAGCGGGAATAAAACAGTGTTCTAAAATTGTTATACGAAACTCGTGTTAGAATTATTCCTAGACACTTCTATCAGTTACGCTATTTTTATTATTTTCTATTCATAGCTTTAGCTGCCGGGAAAATTCCCAGTGGTATATTAGAGGAGTGACTATGAATATACCACAATCTATAAGGTTTGCTAACTATACTCAAAGTTTTTAACTTCTCAGTATGAAATGTTTAAATCATATATTCTGTTTACTCAGTAGTTAAACGCATGTGAATGCGGAAAAACTAATCAAATATTTCAGCTATCATTTCGAGTCACATGAGCTAAAGAGAAAGGACATACATAAAATCCCCATGCATCTCAAAATACATAACTGCATAATACTCATTATTGACATACTTCCAGATGCATATCCCGAAGTTCGAATGAGAACTCGTAACCTGTGGGGTCAAATAGTCGGAAGTGAAACAGATGCCAAGTGAAGAGCCTTGGTGATAGTCGCACTATATCGCGAATTGACAGAAGTAGGAAACTGTGAACTACTGGACTACCATCCAGTGGCTGGATGGTTAAGGCGTTCACCGTGAAATCTGAAGGTCCAGAGTTCAATCCCTGGCCGAGTCGTGGTTGCGTGATGAATACTCTCTCTCTCTAACCTGCTTTTGTTATTGAGATTAAAAGGGTTTATATCTGGTGTTGGGAATTATATATATGCATATATATGATTCCCGACACTTTCAGATATAAACCCTTTTAATCTCAATAACAAAAGCAGATTAGACATTTAATGCTTACTTATTCGCAAAACAAAATATATCTTAATTGACATCAGAGACTATGGCATCCGATAAAAACTGTCCGACTAAATAGTAAGCTATCTAACCTACTTTAATGTACTTAAATGTGTATATTTCGAATGCTAATTTTAGCAAAGAGAAATACGTTTGTTACAACCGTTCAGACAACATATTGGATATGTGCAGTACGTTAATATATAATAGCTTGGAATACTGTCAGCATTTGCTGCTAGGTTTTTGAAATATGAATAATTTAATCGATTGCATTGAAATATCTAGGGAGATTAGAATGGCCCGACCACTTTCATTGAGTCACCATAGTTTTGAGTACTTTTGATATTACGATTTAGAAAATGTAGTTCTTATTAGCTTGAATCAAGTTTGAATGAGTAGTAACTTTGCTTGAAGTTAACTGTTGCACATAATGTTGATTACTTATAAGAATATCATAGTGTAAGTTAATAACCACTTTTAAGGGTTGAAATTTAGTAGGCTGTTACATTTCGTGACTGTTGACTATCACACAAAACATCTTTGTGAAGGTTTATCAACAGCTTCTTGTATGCCTTATCCACTTAGTTATTTGCAGCATCTCGAGAAGTTGGTGCTTTTGAACTGAAGAATGGTTAGTCCTATTGTTTTAAACTGGAAAAAAACTTCGAATTCTATTACAAACCAAGTTTTGGTTTCTCCTTCGATCATAACCTGGCATTTATAATACCGGTCTACTAAATCACAGCTACTTCAGATAGCCCCACTAATACAAACATAACAATCTGACAGTATGACAGAGATTTTAGTGAAATACGTTGTACTTTATGTTGAGCAGCTTGTTAGCAATTAAAGTTGACAGTGAGGATTACGAAAGATAAATAGACGAGGAAACAAATAACTGATAACCGACTATTATGCCTTACCTTCAAATTAGAACTGTGTATGCTGTTGCCTTTGGAGGTATGCACTTAACCATCTACAAATCTTACGGATATATATAGTGAGAAATGACTTATATTAACTGGCAATCCCAGGTTTTCAACTGTCTTTGCTACTTACGATCACATGTAAATTTAACCGGTACTTTATACAACTTGAGTGAGATACAGTTCAAAAGATGGTGAAATCGTTATTAAACAACTAAATTTTGATAAGCGAACATAGTTCACTGTCAATAAGTTAAGGCAGTTTTTGAACAGTAAAAGGGTACTTCAGTGAACAAGATTACAAATGAATGAGCATTTGGCACATTCAGTAAACAGAACTTTAAATGAATTAACTCATAAATAGGAGAAAACAAACATACATATTTAAAGGATTTCAGGTTAAGTAAATACAGGTTACAATGGGTGAAAACATGATAAATTATATCATGACTTAAGGTGATGCTTGAAGGGTCAAGATGATAAATTGGATTAACTGTTCAAAATGAATTGTTAAGGTGGGTAACAACACTGACAAAAAACCTATAAGGTCGAAAAAACAGTAGTTTATCCAGTTGACCCTGATTTGTCTATAATAGCAATTTTTCACTCTTTTTGCAGTGACAACAGTTAGGAAGTAAAAGCCATGTCCTCATTTTTCCTTTATTTAGTTAATTCTCACACCTATATATATATATATATATATATATATATATATATATATATATATATATATATATAACATATATATATATAATCCCATAGTTTTTTTAACGCAAAATGTAAGAATGTAAGAAAAAAACGGTTAAGTCAATACCAAAATTCACCAGCACGTGAATAAATATTGATGGCTAATAAACAAACCTATTAAACGACTGCTTGGAACAAGTTTGTTATGACCAAGAAATCGGGATTCTTAGTCTTTTCTATAAGTTATTTCTGAGTAACTTTCAGGAAAATATCCCCATGAATGACTAGACTTGAATAAAACATTATTGGTTGTGGTCGATTTTTATTCTAATTGATTTGAAGGCTTGTGGGGATTTATTGATTTTAGGTTGTTAATTGTCATGGACTGACATCGGTTGAGGAACCATTGAAAACCCGGGAGCACTGGACAGCTGTTTCGTCCTAGTGAGGGACTCCTCAGCGGTACGCATCTACCACCCATCTAGGGATCGAACTCTAGACCTTTAGATTTCACGACGAACGCGTTAACCATCCAGTCACTGAGTCGGAATCCAATGATCTATATTTTCTACTTCCATCAGTTCACGAAGCATACACTGAGAAAACTGTTTGGGGATACCACGTTCCAGGCCCTCGAGTGGAACCCAAATGGGGAATGACTAGTTGGGCGTCCGAGGAGAGGATGACATAGAGGAGATCGTGTGAAGAAGAAATGAAAGCTTCTGGGCAGTCGTAGAGTCAGGTTAAAAAAACTGCAGAGAACAGAGTGAAATGGCGACGTGCTACTGAAGCCCTATTTTTCACTCGGAACCCAAGGGATAAATAATAATCAGTTCGCGATATAGAGTGGCCTACATCTAATATGGAGTCCTCAGTAGCGCGCTCACATGAGCCCACAGGCGATCAAACCCAGGGTTGGTAAGCAAAACCTCATTTTGTCTTCGTGTAAAAATTTGATTTTTCCTTTGTTTAGGAACCTAAAGTCTTGCTGTCCAACTATCAACCAAATTAACTGATGAGCAAATTTCGATGAAAATCGTCCCTGAATTCCGCAAACCGAACACTGAATCTATCATAAAAAGGATTATACTGACACATTCATTAAGTACATTTTACTGTTAGCAGTAAGCATCTAAAATTAAAAAATGGGATTTGCTAGAATGTTTAGGATCTTAATCTGGAGTAAAAGTTCAGTTGAATATATATTATTCACAGACTTCATAAAAGTTGAAGTCAACCAGCAAAACGCTGTGTTAAGAAAACAAGCTGATAGATTAATGTTGCTGAAAGACTGATAAGATAGCGGAACAAGATCACCTCGGTATTGACCACTTGGTAATCATTATACATCACTTGATGAACATAAGGCTTGATTTAACTTGCTAGCATTACCGCTCATGAAGCTAAATAACCCGATTCAGTTTCTGCTAGCTACAAGCACTACAGTGATAAAGTGAGGAAAAAGCGCATACGATAATTATGAAAAATAGGAATGGCATGTGTACGCTTGTGTCACAGACAACACTTTACTGATAGTGTGTTGTTTTTGTCAGCTGCTAGATTTGTCACTAAATCGCATCAGATTGTTTTACACTATTATTTTCAGAATATATCAAAACTTTATTCAAGGTATCGTAAGAGAATGTTTGGGAGAGCAGACCGAGTACACCTTACGTTCACCCAAAAAATTATATTCATGTAAATACACGATCTAAGGGTTTTTAGAAAATCTAGTGAACACTCCTGAACATAACTTATGCAAAGAAAGTTAACTATGAAAGCGAATTTATGGGAAACAGATATTCATGTTCCTCTTTTTTTTCTGTACTAAACTACTGGCTAAAACCTTAAAGGGCTAAAAAATGTTCCAGTTCTAAATTTTATAATGTCAGGCAAAAATTACAAAATTATTTAAGAATTGTTCACAAATTACGTCTGACATTTCATACCAAACTATGTTTGTATAAACTAGAATCATAGAATAAGGAAAGGTTTTACTTCGAATAAACAGAAAGTTGAATGACTCAATTTATTATCTCCATATATGCTTCATTTATAGGCACATCAAGTACACTTAATACACTTATTATATACATTATCATGTTACCATGATTAATTAATAGCGACAAAGTAGAAATTTGACCGAGTTATTCTCGGTATCAGCCTTAATATTATTAGTTTTGGTTCATGATCATTCACAAGAAATTATTCAAGTTATATAGCAATTTCAGTAGAGGAAACAATGTGATTTTGATTGTTTAAATCATCCCCTATAAACAGTACACTCATAGCTAAATTTGCGCAGTATGTAGTGGTGTCACCAGGTCAGTAATGCAGAAGTCCGAAGTAGATAAAGTATTAGGGGGGAAGAAGAAAGTCAATTAATAAGGTTAGCAACCTTCATCAGGACAGATAGCTGGAACATGTTACACATACCAGGTCATCGTCTACCTCATCGTACAATGCTAGCTGAAGTAGATTCAGGCTGTAAAAAGGCAAGAGACGAATAGACTAAAATATGGCATCATTTCATGAAGCCTTTGACTGTTGGTCTGTGCCATGTAGGGAAACGTAGACTTCCCAATTGGGGTCCTCGTGAAAACAGAAACCAGTTGCTGCAGACCCCATGTGACCTGGTTCAGAATCGATATCACCGGTGCAGATATATCTGCACATTATCCTCATCTCATTCGTCTAACTTAATGGCATATGTTCTTATTCTTCTTCGTTATCTTATCATGACTTTCTAGCACTCTTGATTGCTTTCTTATCTATTTCTTTATCTTCCACTTTACTGCTTTCTCGCCTGATGTGCTTGTATTGGGTGTGACAACTTGGAATGTAATGCAGTAATGCCTGGTTCCATGTTGATTCTGATGATAATCATGATGCAACACAGCTTATCCAGAGCCTAAATTTCTGAGAAACATTTAATCAAAATTTGATTTAGATGATGAATTCTGTATCTAAATTACTTTTTCCGTGTCATGAGTTTGAAGAAGTTTGTTATTAAAAACGTCATAGCTTTGATACACAACTACCTATTGACTAACTGAAACTTTTCATCTCCTAGCTGTCAAGTGGTCTACTCAGTTCAAGTTTTCTCGTCTTGTAAGGTTATTGAAATTCTCATGTTTACGTTTAATATTACTTGGCTGTGAACTACTGCTACTACTACTACTTCTCAAAAACGTCTAGATAACTTGAAAGAACATTGTAATACCTTAACAAATATTCATATAACTGTTGTATCCCTTTAACGTTTCTGATGCATTACATTTCCAAAAAAGGATACTTGTATCAGTATTATCTTATTGAGGATAAGCTTTAACATTCCCATTCGTTTTTCGGAAAGGTGCGGAAAATGTTAATAAGGATAAGTATTTTAAAAAATTTTTAATAAGGTATCAAGTACCAATGTCATCTTTATCAAAGATGGTGAACCTCTGATGACAGTTCCTATGATCATGTCAATGTATTAATAGAGGTTTATTGATAATAAGGCTATTTACTGCTTAAAAACCAAAAAAGTTAACTAAATAGTCATGTTTCTCTGTACATTTGACGATATTGTTTCATATGTACCAAAATAAACATCCAGATATTGTTGTCCATCTTCAAACTTGTTCAACTCTGTGACTGTAAGAACATCAGTTTAAAAAACGAAACACACAAGCAAATAGTATAAAATAGAAAGGAGAAGACTTAGAACAATAGTGGCAAATTTAGTACCACAACTAAATTAAATGAAATCAATTGACTAAGACATAATCCTATTCATTTAAATCACTAAAAGCAAACCATAAAATTGAATGGCTATGAGATGAGAATGACAAATTTATATATATATATATATATATATATATATATATATATATATATATATATATATATATGCATATATGCATAGAAATGTGCATACGTAACATTTATGCTTCCTTAGTACTTTTATTATGGTCAACTTACGGGTGCTACTTCTGGATCGAATTTCATCGGGATCATCGGAACTTGGATTCCTCAGCTTACGATCCAACAAAAGAAAATAAATGACCTTTTCAGTATTATGGCTGTAAGTAAAAGAAGAATTGTTTTAAAGGTTCAATATATAAATAATACAATTCTTTCTTAATCAGTTAAAAAGTCAATGATTTGAGATCACTACAAAAGCACCAATTAAAACCATATAACATAGATCCCAACTACAATTATCTTGTACTTCCATCTAACCACTACAAATCATCTTGATAAAATAGATGGGTGAATCGATGTGCGAGTACCCAAAGCACTTTTTAATCAACAACAAAAACACATGGAAAACTGGACTTATAATACTTCAATTTAGTAACATTTCTTTGACAATTTATGTTTTCTAAACTCTTTTCAACTTTTGCTTTTCATAGTCAGTGTTTCTGTAAGATACACTGCATGTTAAAATATTGGTAGACTCTACTTTATTAACTTAATACAACACTACAAGTAAAAATGTTTTTTATGGGTGTTTTAATACAATGAGACTGTTAACATTCCTAAGACAAGTGATTCTCAATTATCTTCCAAATATTGATTTTACCAACTTTTCCTTTTTCAGCTGCATTTTCCTGATATACTATCTGAAAACCAATTAAAACGATGTGAATAGAATTCTAGTGACTTTGTTAGTGGCTATTCATTTGAGAAATAAACTATTTCCAAAATCCTACATAGTGTAATCTAGATGAAATCTCTGTACACCTCAAGATAATCCGGTTACAAAACAATCCCCACATTTCAACTTAATCTTGTGTGATCCTGTCAAAGAGATTTATAAATATTATATATATATATATATATATATATATATATATATATATATATATATATATATATATATATATATATATATATATATATATATGGTGCGTGATAAAGTACATTCCCCATCCATAATATGCCTTCCTGTATAGTTAGCTACACGTACACATCATATGGCACGTAACTGATTAAAAAATACATCTGAATATGGATACAGTTTTACAAGATTATGAATAATAAATAATTTATTAAACAAATTCATACAATAAAAGGTACCAATGAATAGAATAGAAAAAAAATTATTATCACTATTAATATCACTGGAAATTGTGTGATTCTCACTACTATCTGGTTTGCTTAGGAAAACTCCATACCAGTATACAGAAAAAGCAGCGTATCGCATGCATAGTTTTTACAAGATATCGTTGTATCATTTGCAATGAAGTGCAATTGTACATTTTTAAAGATAGAAATATCAAATAATCAGAAAGTAAGTTTGTTGATTGTTCAAGAAAGGTTATCAACACCCTTCGACATAAAAAAAGTGCTTGCATATATCAAGAATCATCTTAGCTAGAACGAAAACAATAACTAAAGCCAACATTAAATAGGCCTAAATCATAAAGACATTCAAGATGTAAGCCATAGTTCCAATCATATCTAAATAACTCAATAGACTGATATTTATTTAGTTCTACTCGTTGTGATGGTTTATATTGTGAAGTTCTTCACCGTTACTTCTCAGGATATGAGGCTTCAAAACAGGGATTTGATATAACTTCATCAGCTTCATCACTTTTTTCGTTAAGTTGTAGTCGTCTTCAATATTTCGCATGATGAATGACTATCGAAATTGTTGCATTCGTCATTCGGTGTGTTACCAACAAGCACGTTACGTCCATATTTCCTTCCTAAGTACATTAACAGTTAGTTACTTTCATTTCAGTTTTGTATTTTTAACCTACACAAATTAAGGCATGACGTACAATTTTTACTATGTTGAAACAATCACTGTTATGCCTATTTATTGATGTGCTTGTAATTCTCCGTTGTTTCATTAGATTGAATTGTTCGATCTCACTGTTATGGGTGAATGGAGATCATATCAAACGAAATGGTGGAATTGTTGTCAGTCTAGTGTGTTAGTTATGCAATGAAATCAATATTGACAGAACAATTGCGAAATCATGAGACAAAATCTACAGATATTGATTCATTTATATACACTTATTGGGGCATGAATATGTGTATGTTTGTTTACTAAGGGTCAAATAGTAATTATGTTGTGATGACTTATATTCAGGTGGGATGAAAACCGTACGAATACGAACGAAATAGAGAATAACAAATGTGAAGTGTTACGTCACAGTTGAAAATGACTACCATAGTTGTGGTATGAATAAAGAAGGGAGTAAAACTAATGACATGAGAAAATGAATGTTTATTCATTAATAATGACAATAGATAAAAAAGGGATGGGAGGTTAAAATGTGCAATTTATTGTAGGAAAGTTCATTAAGATTCTGTCTCCTCATTTCGTAATTGTTCTGCCAATATTGATTTCACTGCACAACTAACACACTAAACCGATAACAATTCCACCATTCCATTCGATATGACTTCCATTCACCCATAACAGTGACTATTTCAATGCAATGACAGTGTTTCAAAATAACAATGGTGATAATAACACAAATGATAATTTTACACCTGGTGATGACTGAAGGTGAAATGAAAATTTGGACCGTTGCTGGGTTCGAACAAGTGACCACTGGGTTTCTGACTCGACGCTCTACCAACTGAGCTACGAAGTCCGACTGCCAACCAGATTTTTATTTCACCTCAATCACCAAGGGTTTTGCCCGACTACCATGTGAATTCGCGACGCGTTACTACCTCTTGACCGTATTCAAACTGGCTTCCTAGTCAAGACTTCTCATAATAATGATAAAAGTGATAACGTTGACTAAGGCACTCGCAATATAGATGATAATTATGATAAGAACCAAAAAAGCAGCGTGAAAATGTAGACACTCCGGTGATAAAAGTGGGTCAAAAGCTTGGGAAAATAAACGTTACGTAATACTGATGGACAAGGTAAGTGGATAATTTAAAACAATTAGTTCCCTTTATAAACTTCAGCAAAACAATAAGAAGACGTAAATTGTCTGGACCGTGTCATGTATTTGCGCAACACATTTCGAACTATCTGATCAGTGGATAAACGAAGTCTAAACATAGACATTAAGTATATGAAAGGGGTAGGAAAAACACTCAGTGATAAAGTTATCAACTAAGTTAACCTTGGTCAAGGAAGAGATAAGGGATATAAAAACCTATCCTGGATACAAAGACTAAGATTATTAGCTTGAATTCAGACAGATATGTGTAAAAGATGAGTTCAAATACCTTTCAAAAGATGAAGTGGCATGAGGTAAATAATTGTGAAAGCATTGGTCTTACCTACCAAGTGACCACTATCAACGAGGTGACAGAAAACTGAACTTCTGATGGATTTTATCTCTCCCTTTCCAAACAATGAAGGTAGATGCTCAGCAACACATTTGTTAAGTTGTCTAGTAGTACGCCGCATACAGCTTTCTCCACAAGAGCAGCTAAACTTGCAAATACACATAAAAATTGTAAAACTAGATACCTTATCTTTTTGTCTGAGCAACAACGATTGGTCGACTGGAAAATGATAGACAAACTTGTGTGGTGTAGCAAGTCCTCTTAATGGTTCTAGAGAGTCTCTGATAAAAAAAAACTTTTCCAGCTACATTCCTATTAAATTGCAATTTCATAAACAATGATTTCTTTTGTACGGCAATAATTCCGGGTTTGTCTCTCCTGGCTTTGTCCATAAGTCTTCTTATGAAAATGTTAGGGTAGCCCATTTTAACCAATGGATTACGAATAAAATCTAACCCCTTCTGTACTAGGTCATCCGAACATATTCTTCCCCTTCTGTTAGTGAGACATATAACTAGGTTTGCTTTGTACCGAATGGGTACATGACTAAGAAAATATGTGTACTGACTTATAGATGTAGTCTTCCCGTAAACACATTTGCTGAGTGAACTATCTTCTCTTCTGCTTAGCAAGCCATCCAAGAAGTGTAGTTTACTCGCATTTTCTTCCTCACAAGTGAAAGTGAGTGAAATGTGCACCTCATTAAATTTTCTTAACATCTCGCTTGTATCTACATTGTGATCCAGGATAATGAATATATCGTCAATATAACGGTGACACATAGTTATCTCCTTAATGACCTCTTTAAACCTCCATTCTCCAGTTTGACAAGAAATATATCAGCCAAAATAGGGCCAAGTCATGAACCCATAGCTATCCCATCAGTCTGTTTATAATGAGAGCTACTGAAGACAAAATGTACATTCATAGTACATTCAAAAAGCAACTCCTTGAGGATATGTACTGGAATTCAGATACTGATTCGCCTTTCCGATATTTGTTGACCCATAAACTCTGCCGTCCTCCAGTAATGGAACATTAGTGAATTGTGATGAAATATCAGGCCACATCATATGTTTTCCGTTTACATTCACATTATCTGGCTTAGAAATAATTTCAAAGACGTTTTTTACACTCTAGTTAACTGATTTTTTGCGTAAGGGATCTAAAATCTTTACTAGCCACTTAGCGACTGTGTGGTATAAGTTAGACATGTCTAATGTATTTCACTTTTTCTCATGAAGTTATAACCGTAGAGCATGAAGAAGAACTTATTGGAAACAATTGTTCACTCAAATTATTCTTGTTTTAAATAAACTATGGAGATCGTTAAACTTTACAAATCACTTTGAATCAGTAATCAAACCTAATAATTACATGATGCTTTTAAAGCATTTAAGCAGTGAAGAAGACGTTGTTTATCCGAGCAATTACTCTACCTGAACTGAGCTTGGTAAATAGAGTCACTTTCCATTTTCGGTACAACACGAGATTGATCTATTATTCAGAATGATATTTCAATGCATTTGAGAAATAATTAAAACCGATTTTTTACTTCACCGTTGTACAATAAAGTGGTCATTATCGGTTTCGGAATCTGACTGATGAACAACTATGAAAATCGAATCTGTTAAAAACACCAATAATCTGAATTTGATATTTTGTAAAATGATAATTCACTGCAATTAGTTTGGAGTGCAAAGGAATTTCCTAGCTAACACTTATAAACATAGTTTTACGAAGAAGCTGTGGCATACACAGCGAAACGTTCAGAAAAATCTTGTTTTCGATTTTCTAAACACGCTGGGATTATATAAAAACTTACCTATATAAGATAACATTTAATGCTGCGAATAAAAGCCATCTAGAACTATGTCAACGAAAAACGAATAAAAAGATTTCAATCACCTTCAAGGTATTATTTAATGAAGTGCGACTAAATTATCAAGCAAACTAATAATGAACATAATGGTACGGTGACGGTGGAAAAAAAACAGAACAAGAAGTCAAAACTCGTGTTTCTTTAGGGTTAATGGACTGATATACTACAAAACAGTTAAGATACCGACCTAGCATTAAAAGATGCACTAGATGTGAGCAACAACTAAATATTATGATGCAACTACTTGAAATATATCACCGTTAACACACCGTAAAGTACATGACGAACCGACAAAAATGTAACAAATTGATTAGTACATATTATCATTTACCAAACATACTATTTGATGTTGTGGAATAAAAGCGTAAACCATATCACCTGCAGTCTCCAAATAACGATTCTGGTTGTCAAGCGGACGACAACCAGGAATTATATATTCCCCTACGCAGCTCAGACTAACAATCAGAGTTTCCAAGGACTGATTTCATGTTTTAGCATGGCCATTCTTAACATTTCTCCACAGTTCGAACCTACTTCAACTAGAATTGTGTAATGAAGATAACGGTAACCACTGATACGTCACACACACACTTATGCCATCCGATTCTCTGAAAGCTCATAATCTCATTGATTGACACTCCTTTACATCCGACTTCTAGTTTATCGACCTGTTAACACTATGACATATAACCTATACTACGGATGCAAAGGAGGTCAAGCATCAGAAGCCTTCTCATGTCCTCTACCTTCGATGGCCATGTTTCAAAGCCATATAGAAGGGCATAGCAAACTGCGTCACAGTATACTCGGCCCTTAATTGTCAACCGGATATCATGGCGGTTCCGCAAATGACGTAAGTTGGTGACAGCTAATCGAGTCTTTTGTATCCATGAGTAAATTTGATCGATTACTTACAAATCGAGGCTGATCCTACTTCCCAAATAAGTGAAGTGGTCAACACTCTCGACCACTTCACTACCCATTGTTAGACAAGGTACTACTGAGGACCAGTCCTGGGGCAACAGTTTGCATTTGGATGGCTAGAAACGCACGTCAAACATTTTAAAATAGCCACTCAATTTGTTCAGAAAACTTGGCACACTGTCAATATCACCAAGCAGGATTATATGAGTATTTTAGATCTTCTCAGAAGTTTTCTGTGGCTAGGTCAGTTCTTGCTGAGTCAGACAATGAGACGAAGATCTCTATCAACATGTCGATGAATAAATTAAATAAGAATGGAGAGAGTGAACATCATAGGCACTAACACACAACAGCGAGTGTTACAGAACTAGCATTGGAAGTAAACAAATCTTGAAGTCAACCTTCTGTAGTGGTTTCCTCACTAGTGGCCTTTAGTCGTACAGCGACTAATAGTTACAAACATAAGCTTGAGTACAACGTATCCTAATAACCGCGAATAGCATGTGAAGACGTACAAATGTAGTCAGTCGTTTGTAGGTGCTTCCCACAAACATCTGCAAGGTATGCATACATACAACGTTATTATGATCAACAAGGGTCAAATAAGGATAATAATACATCAGGAAAGTAATTTAAGAATGCATGATAACTGTTGAATGAAAATTTCAATTATATTCAGATTGTGAACCTAAAAGTGATTTACAACCAGTTCCTAGTAAGTTCAGATCATCTCACGCTGCTAAGCAGATCTTAATAAACTAAACCACTGGTAGGACATGTGGCTCTCTTTACGTATTCACAAAATTTGACCTAAACCCATTTTTTAGCATTTGCTGTGTTAAAAAATTACAAGAAAAATAAAGGAAACAACTTTAAAACCTGATTCACCACCTGTTAACCATTAGCAGAAATAGGCTACTTTTTCCTTTGGATACTACAGTGTTTAAAAGGCAGAGTATATTAAATACAATCGAATATCTTTTCATCGCCTTTTATCAAACTGAACAAAATTTACTATTCACAGAAAATCCGTTTCGCTTCAAAATGTTTATTTCGTTAAAAGATGCACGATTGCGTGAAAAAATGTGGAAATTATTTTTGTCTACATTGAAGGAAAAAAGATTTAGCCCAGTTTGAAGATAATTCGTTGAAAAGCACTTCAATTGTAGCAAAGTTTTTCAAATTCAGTAGGTCTTTTCATACTTTATTATAGCAAATAAGAAAACAACAGTTCAAATGAGAAATTAAAGCCGAATCGTCGTAATGAAAGTCTACTAAAATTGACTGCAGTTTCAATTTATCAAATAATGACAAAACACTGAGTTAGAAAGCAAGTTATATCAAACTTATCGATAGATTATCCTAACTAACGTATCTTACCTCCACCTATTCACAGTTACCTCCGATGAATAACGTCATTATTGAACATCAGATTGCTGATTTTCAATTTTCACTAAATCTACTCAGTATCCAACTTTTTCCATAACCTTAAGTCATTACCCAAACTTGTATTGATCTTAGCACGGGGACGTTATCAGTCAGACATTTTGAAAATAGGATCAACAATTACTGCGCAGTAATCGCGGTTACCACACACCAGTAGGTTAAAACGCAAAGTAGCATGAGGAAACTCAAAGAAATGGGTATATTACGACTAAAAGTTGAAGGAAATCACAAAACCAAAAAGAAGGGATTAGGCTAACAATGAAATGTAGAGTAACAGTTAGGATGAAGACAAGGTTTAGATGTATCAGTGCAACTTCAACCCATTCTGGGTTATATCATCGAAATTTGTCATTCCGTGGTTTTGACCATAATGTAAACCCATCCTCGAGTTCATATTTACCCACACAGTCCAGATAAACAGACAGAGATTACATTGAATGAAATTTCCCCTTTAATTAGGGGGGGGGGGAAAGAAGAAGAAAAAGGTTACCAATTATAAATAACACGTTATGACCATCTCAGTCGATGAAAATGTGTGGTGCAAAAAATGTTTCAAGGTAATAAAAATTGCTTAAGTGTTTTGTCTATCCCCTTACACTCCGTCTTAATCATATAATAAAGACATTTGATATAAAGGTGCTAAATGAATTAGTTCTTGAGAAAAGTTCAGTAGATATCAGAAGGAGAGTTTTGCTGAATTACTTATTTCCAATCGATTTATTCATCCTTTCTACAACTGACAAGTTAATGAGAAAAGATTAAAGACAATTCCTTCCAGCCACTAAGATTTCACTTCATCAACAAGGTTTTCATGGAACGAGAACAAAATGTGAAAATGATACAGAATATCAAATACATTTTGAATTCTCATTGGCGACTAGCTTCGAGGGATGATTTCCGAATTTCCAATGAGAAGTCGTGACCGGTGGGGTAAACCAAGTACAGCGTGAGGACAATTATTTAACTTTTGAATGCTTATTTTTTTTCAGTTCGAAAGAAATATAGATGACTTTTACGATAACGATAAGAAATTAGTTGCTCTACACGCACGGTATGGTTGATTTGTTTTTTTAAAGTTTTCAATCGCGTATGTAATTACATCACTTCCGTTTTGCAATTGATATTACTTTTGATTGTAAGTAAGCGAATAGGCTGACTTACTCACAGATTGCTGTGGCTAAGACAATGACCTTATCAACAACATCATTCCAAACTGATGTAACTTCCGGAATAATTGAAGTGGTCAAAGAATTCCACCACTTAACTTCCTGTTCTCATACTCACTATTGATAAAGACCAATACCACAACAACACCTTACATTGGACGTCTATCAAACAAACTCATATTACTCTCAAGGCTTTCAGAAGACCCTATATTTTTTCATCATCTTCAAGTAACCAGACTATTTTCTCCATGTTTTCTGAATCCTCCAAAGACAGTGCAATGGAAAACAGGGCATTTTGCTTCAAATTCTCTTTGATAACACGCAAGAAATACAAACATGAACTAAAAGCTCTCAATTCATTTTAGGCTAAGACACAAAATGTTAAAAGTTTTAAAAAGTTTTGAAGTTCTGTGTTTGTATTTCTCTGAGAAGATTGGGCAACCATCGAAAGGAAAAAACTTCCGTTAGTGACTTCATTTTGCGAGAATATATTATTCATGAAATAGGTGTAGATGACTACATCGATACTTATTTATACATATTTACTATGCTATACTGGCTTTGAGAGGTGATTCTCGAAGTTCCATTGAGAAGTAGTGACCAGTGGGATTAACCACGCTAAACATGAGGAAAGTTACTTAACAATGGAAATGGATGGAGGTCACGCTAAATCATGAACTGATAGAAGTAGGAAATATAGACCATTGGATTCCAACCCAGTGGCTCAATGGAAACGTGCTGGCCACGGTACCTGAAGGTCCTGAGTTCAATCTCTGGTGGTGTAATGGGTGCGTGGGGCTGAGCAGTCCCATACTAGGACGAGACGGCTGTCCAGTACTTCCAAGTTCCCAACGCTCCTTCAACTGATGTAAGTCCATGATGAATTCCAACCTGAAATCAATTAATAAATCTCTACAAGCCTCTACATTGAATATACCTCCTGTGTTGTAAAAAGACTAAACAATCTATTGCCTTGAAAATGCGAAGAGCGAAGTGTTAAGCAATTTGAAAACCTTGGTAATCAATCTACTAGGATTATGTCATTTAAAAGCAGAGTTATTTATGCATTCACAAACAGAAAAGTTATTCTGTTTTTTTATTCACAAATCGATAACCACTTGTAATTTGTTTCTATGTTTCAGTTTATTTTAACGAGTCTACTTAAGTTCTAATTTGTTTTATCCTAACACTTTTCATTAACTGTAGTGATAACCTATTAATTTAAACAAAGATATTATTTTTATTATTGATTTGCTTGTAATTGTTCTTCAATTTCAAAAGTTTTCTTTACAATTTAGAAACTCAGGAGATTAATATTTCCAAAGGCATGAAGTATGTATATTTCTGCTCTTCATCGGAATGAACTGTTACAGAGTAAACTGCATGAACAATTAGTAAGACTGGTAACCTTTGAATGAATAAAAACAACTTCTTCTTATTTATAAACTTGAACAGAGCAAATGCAAGTGTAGTATCTGTAAGAAGCTTTTAAGAAAGCGTCTCTCATCACAAATCTTTTAGGGACAACATGAGGCAGGATACTTAGGAAACTGCTACGAAATCGACCTAGTCGAAATGCATTCAGACACCTTGTGCACATTCGTGCAGAGGACTGAAAAACATTGATGCCTGGTTGCCCGAACCTCAGTATGTGGAGCAGGGTTTGAACACAACCCATTAGTTAGTAGTCCTCTCCCTGAACCAATGATCACCCACAGCCCAACGAGATCTGCTACGCTTGTTGTTTTTGTTCTGTTCAAGTTTAAAAATCAATTTACTAATTCTTTGGAATGAATTTCTTACTGCTTCTCGGCGAAACTTATATCCGAATTCTCATTCCAACAAAATCAAACTACACTAAATCCTCAATTAAGAAGAAACAGGATACTGAAAGCAATGAGATATCTAACTCAGTTACGTAATAGAACCTAATAGACTAAGTCCTACCTATATCGAAGATATGTTGACGATATCCTGATTATCTGCGAAAACTCAAGTCAGTCTACTCCAATTCTAAACCGATTGAACGAAGTACAAAACAGTATATCTTTAACATACGTAGGAGAGGAAGATGACTACTTGTCATTCTTGGATATATTAATTAGTCGGAGGTAGGATGGATCCATAAAACGATCTATCTACAGAAAACCTACATGGACAGGACAATATTTGAACCACCATAGCTTTTATCCGGTTCAGTACAAGCGAGCGTTAGTTAGGTGCTTATTCAGCAAATATATACAGATGATACTTTGGAAGACGAAAGAGGAACACTGAAGTATTGTTGGGAAATAACTATCCATCAAAATTTATTAGGCAGCTCAAAATAACCAGGGCGTCAAAACCCGAACGTCAGTTTGTCCCAAAGAAAGATTTCTTTACCAATCTTCCGTACAAAGGTGACTCTCACAGTGCAGTATTTAAACAGAGACTTGACGCTGCTGTTAAACGGACTTACTATGCAGCGAGGTTTCAATTAATAGAAACCACCAAGACCGTGTATTCTCTCAAACCCCTACAGCATGTGAACGACAATGCCACATCCCATTGCATCTACCAATTCAGATGTACGTTTGGTGACACATACATAGGGAGGACTCATAGATCTATGCAAGTAAGGGTCTTGGAATATATTCCAAAATGGCTTCAGAAGCAAATTAAATCACCTAGTCCCATAAACGTTGGTAGCAGACGCCCAAGTGCTTCGACTGCAAAACATATCGTTGAGACAGGTCACAAGATTGACGTGAATACTTGTTCTACAAGACGTATTGGGGACGGGTCCGTAAATTTGTTGAAGCCTTAGCTATTAGAAAGTTCAAACCACCTTTGTGTGTTCATAAACAAATTGTTGTCACATAAAATCTTCCTTGGTGAATTCAACTGTGAAAACCAAGTTTGATGTACTATTATTTTCGTTCTATTGATTTTCATTATTATTCACCTATTAATTCAGTCTTTCTACTTGACCTCTTTTCATTTTCTTACCCCTTATCTTCATGAATTTACAAATAAATACCTATGAAAAGTGGGTGTGTGACCAGATAGTTCGAAATGTGTTGCGCAAATACATCACACGGTCCAGACAATTTACGTCTTCTTATTGTTTTGTCGAAGTTTATAAAGGGAACTAATTATTTTCAAAGTCCTTCTAATTACAAACACCATTTCTCACCACAGAGAAGGGAAATAAATAAGGGTACAAAAAGTGGATCAAGCCACAACAATATACTGTTTAGTTGTTATGCTGATGTCAATTTCAAGTGATTTTTTCTACTAATTTCTACAAAAATTTTGAAATCACACATACAGAAGTAATCTAAAGAAGAGTGAAAAAGCTGTTGGGCATTTTATGCTATAAAACTGTAAAGCAGATACTCTCATAATCGAATTGGGCGAATAACAATGACTTCCTCTTCAAAAAAGAATTGACTTTTATTGCCTACCGAAAAGGATGATAAATAGGGAACCCTATTCTTTTTATGATTCAATAAATTTAAACTTCAAACATTAGGGACGAGGGATTTTCGATCCATAAAATAAAAGTACCATTACATCCTGATCCCAAAAACATTAGTTTGGATACAGTGTCACACTGTTTGCAAAATCTTTTAATTCGAATTTACATAGTGACGATATAATTTCTTAACAAGGTGATTGTTTGCAATTCAAGTGCTATCAACTTACGCCAAACAATGCTGGATATTGAGTGAATACTCAACATGAATAGTCATTTTTCTTAGCTTTCAGTACCAAGTTTAATTTAATTATTAGCGTGAGTAGTATTGACACATCTACTTGTCAACTGGTTTCTGTTCTTCATATCAGATATGCTTAGTTTATTTTATGCGATATTACGAAAAGTATCGACTTACTTCCAACATTATTCAGTTATCGTTTACTTGTTTAAAAAATTAACGTTGTGCTTACGATGTAAAAGGAAATGTCTTAGATTATGAAGATCCATATTAGAGGGGAAATTAACCGTACAGATTGTATGATTAAATTGCAAGAAAACAGTTTTATGGCAATATATTTTTACTGAGTATACTTGCTTACGAATAACATAGGCGAAAACAACGAAGAAATAACAAGAAACCCACATATTCTTCATTTTTCTTGCTAAATTACTCAAAATCTTGGCTTATTACTTACATCAGGATGATCTTCTGATTAAATGTGAGTTTAAACGCTACCTAAGTGAGTTCGCCAACGGATAATCATAATCAAAATGATTGATTCTTCCTTAGCTGCTTATTTAGTTCTAGTTAGTCATAAACCACTGACTTTCGTATTCCGTTTAAAACATCATAGTTATGCTACACAAAAATGTTATGACAATGCGGTAGACTTTATTAACACATTACGTGAGTTATTTTGTCAGAGGTAGGTTGCATCATTGTTTTGCTTAGAAATAAATTTCCAAGTGAGTAATTACCATTGTTTTTTTTTCGTTCTCATTCCTCATCTACTAAGGAAATTTTCAGCACAACTTGATTCTCGAAAAGCCATGTACTTGCAGAACAACAAGTTTTCTATTAAACTGAAAAACCTCATTCATACCTTAAACCCTAAGGCTGAAGATTGCACTTCGTTATACCTAGTTTAATTATGAAGTATTTAGACGATCACAATGATCATCAGATTATTCTATAATTTCGTGTTTCATACTTTCATGGTCATAGATATAATATAACAAAAGCTGCACAACTACCAAGCATATTCTTCCACAAAAACACTGACTACATAAGTGTCAAGGTGTTCGAGAAGCATTCACAGGTAGAATAATTATTATTACTTTTATTACTACTATTACTATTATTATTATTAATACACACACATATGTGTAGATTTTTTTCTCAACTAGATTTGGACATAAAATCAAGCTTTACTCTATTATATCTGTCTAAAAAGCTGACTTCATACACGCGTTCAGTCCAACTCTCATCATCCAGAATAAACCTGATAAGGTTATTAAAAGTGTACGCAAACACAAAGAATACTACCAGTATCTATCTATTAGTTTACATAGAAATGTAGGCAGGAGAAAATTGAAATCAAAGTACCGCATACTGCAGTTCACATAGTTGACTATACAATACTACAGCCACAGAATTAAACAAAAGATGATCCAATGAATTCATAGTTCTGATAGTTTTCCACCTGACAATAACCTGGAGTCTACGTATTCACTGTGATACATAATTCTACTTGCATGAGAGCATGTTCTTGCTTGAAATTAATGACTGTGGAAATCTCCAACTAAACTTAAAAACGAACAATGTGGGTTTCGAGTCGTTTTACAATCAGCTCAGATGATCTAATTTTAAATAAAATTGCTGCGAAAACAAGAGAAATTCAGCTGATATTTATCAACATATTTTTCCTTGCATTATCCATGATAGATCAAGCGCATGTTCAAGTACTGAGCATAATTATTTAAAATGGGAGACAAAGGGAGACAAATACAGTTTTGAATTCCAGCTCATGAAACTAGCTTCTTATAATTACTGGCAGTATTTATACGCTTTTGTACAAGAAAAATGTCCACTTTATACAGTTTAAAGTCATTATTAAGTAACACAAACACAGTAGTCGCTAAGCTTGTATTATAACTGGCCATGCAATTCCACGCATTTGACAGTTGCACATGCTAAATACAAAGATGTTCACTATAGTCTTCTTTGAAAGTCTAGTACTAATCTTAGCAATCACTACTGATTCAAACCTCCTGGCAACGCTAAACCAGTTAAATTAGTTTCCAAGACTAAATAAATACTTATACTACAACGAAGAAATCTAAATAGTAAGCATTCTGACCATGCAACCAGTAAGTAAGCATACAAAGAATCAAAATTTTCGCTTACACTGGAGATAACAGCTCTTCAATCAGCCTTTCTTGATCTCGAAAACATTGTAGAGAGGTCATGGTAGAGAATATGTCTGGATCAATATCAGCACGTGTTGGAATGATAGCAGTTTGCACAGCTTGAGTCATTGGTAACTCCAGAGGTAACGGTGTGTTTTGGTCACTAGAAATACAATAAAATAATGATTATGATAAAATTAATAACACTTTATAAAACACTAATGCCTAATATAAAACTATCTTTAATAGAACCTATTTCAAATAACCTTAATAAAGTTGAATTATGATTTCGTCCATTGCATAGTGGATAAGAGACGACACAAGACGTAAAGAGTAATTCAAATTTGATAACAAATAAGAGTGAAATATAGTTACTTTTACTGTTTACTCCGAAACTTCTTTTGAGGATCTGGTATTATCGACCCATAGAATACTGAAAATATCTTGGACTACAAAACTGCATTACAAGATAGTCACACAGAGTGACTGATACTACGAGAAATTCAGATAAACTTTCAAACAAGGTTGGTGCAATATTTGTTTAACCAACTGAAGGCTAAGTCATATATAGTGAAGCAAGTTGTATCAACCCCCATCATAACTTTAAACTTCAGCTTTCAAAACAATTAGACACTTCAAATTTCACTGTCGGTAAACATTATAAGCGAATAAATGCGATGTTATTGTGACCACCAGTAACCTACGCCTAAAACTTCTTTTCTCCATAAAAGCTTTTTAAGTGACAAGCAATTGATGAAAACTGGACTAATCAAATGTAATATGATATCCGTAACTGAAATACATATAAACACATTACTCAAAGCCAAAGATAAGTAAAGTAATAATCGCAAAATAACACTAGTCAGGTGCAGTAGGACCAAAAAAGTACATGTAAGTGAGCTAAATACATTTTCTGACCTCGATGTCTAAGAACAAGATAATTCATGGTGAATATCCTTGATGCATCATTGTGACTTCAACAGATTGATATGGATCGGATAATTTCAAGATATCAAGTGAATGAAAGAAAAGCCAAGGAACCTTATTCATTTAGGTTTCAGTGAGCTTCATAAACGTACATATGAAATTAGTATAACGATGAAGGGAAAATGGTATTCAATCAACGAGAGTAATGAAGCATAAAGGCAACAACCAGTGTCATCCTCTAAACATTTTAGGCCAGCAGCTGCCGTAATGTTGATTGGCTGGCATGAATAAAAAATATTTCTTTAAAGACAGAATTTTTATAGCTTTAGAGAGTTACGACCATACTCTGAGAACCTTAGAGTCTGTGATAGAAAGCTATAGAAAAACAGAAGAATATATAGTTTTTAGGATCAGTTTCGCCTAACTAATCCTCCCAGAGCATAAAATGCAGAATAGCTGAAGTGCTGGTTACCCGAATTAAACGTGCTACCGCCATTACTCTCCTATCCAGCTGACAATACTGATTCATCACCAAATGCCTAGAAGTTACATATACCACGAATGTAATTCCATCTAGTTTTACCGCTATGCAACATATTTTGCTGGTAGAACTTCCGAAAGTAATCGTGACAATCAGCATAAGTCATTGCTATGTACAAAATGATCATCAAATTAAGGCGGCAGCCATCTCTGTTGGTCAGATTAGATTCCGTAAGTCTTGGGCTTTTTAGTTAGGTTCCTCAAGATATTAAAAACTGATAGTTTGCGATTCTCCGCGAAATTTTTATTTTCTTTTCTCTCTCTCTTTCTCGCCCCGTAACTTGTTCAGTTTACACTAGCATCATCCTAATTCTGTTTACCTCATGCCTACGGACAATTTAGAAGTTTAGTAACTTAAAATGACTCCCCATTGTAGCACAATTTACGTTTGCCTTTCATTTGTAGCCTTGTTTATCCGAATTGACTTCTACAACAGATATTAGTTTTCAAAATTAGATAATGAGTAAATTAAAGGGAAAAATTTTTGACAGTTCATAAATTAATTGTTATATATATATATATATATATATATATATATATATATATATATATATCAATTCTAAGGTAATTCTAAGAAAAATAATCACTAAATACTTTAACAAAAGTATATCATTTAATTAATGAAGGTCAAAAAATTGATTTTTAAAGAAAAAAACTTGATATTTAGTAGACGGACATTTGGGAACATTTCACTAGGTATTTTTCAAACAAGCGTTGCACCTATATACACGAGAGAAAATAATTATTTTACCTTTGACCCTAGATACCTACCTAGGTAGCATTTCACAAGACCACGCCAAACAGACTAAGAAACAAGACAAATGTAACAAACATCAACGACCTTATGTGGACAAATTATTGGTTTGAAATCCACTTTTTACTGAACAACATTTCTACGTATTCAAGGATAAAATTAGAATATTAGAAACTTTTTTCAAAGCTACCACATGCCGAGAAGTTGTAGTGTTTCTAATTGAAAACTAAGAATGTGCATATGCGTGCATGTTTGTTATTTTTGTAACTGTGATTGTAATAAGGTTGTTGGCTACATAAGATTTGATAAACAGCTGTTGTACAAAAATAAAGGATTTACATAACAGAAATATTGACACATTTGTAGTCTTGTAAAAGAATAAAAAGAACAAAAGAAAACAAAAGTCATTTTCCCAATAAAAATATTGAAATGTATTAAAAAAGATGAAAATCTTATGCAATATTAGTCACCACTTTAAAGACAACTCACAAAAGATGAAACTTATGTTTTTAAAATATCCGGAAAAACATACTTGAAGCTAAATCCATCGTTAAAATCTTATACCATGCCATCTGACTAAAATAGGCTTCGGGAAATGGAGTGAAATTTAAACACCAGATATTCGGTTAGACTGAGACATAGCTCAGAAAATGCAAAAAATGGCATCGTACGAGACGCTACCTGTAGAACACCGAAAGGTGGTTCAAAAAATCTTCTACTGGAATACAATCAAACAATTTAAAGATTAATGTTTTTCTTCCTTAACTTGGGGTATCTGAACCCAATCTCAGAAGGTATATTAAAATAATTACAACTTAACTATTTGAAAACAGGAAGAATATGCTTTTCACGAATTCATACTGATTTATCCACTTTTATGTTATAGATTTACAATCAACACCGATATTCATCAGTCACATTCAAAGTCTCACTTAACTCTGTTATCTATAGAGACAATAATCACTGATATATTAATGAAGGATAGTAGCCAGCAGCGGAATCCAGATCATGCGTTTCATTCTATTTGGGACTCATTAGCTAGATGAACCTGCTTCTCAGTGAGTTGTCCCCACTGGAACTCGAACTAGGAACCGATGGGTTCAAGCGCCAGAGCATTATCCACTACATTACCAAGCCAAGATAGCCACTTCTTGTGCGATGGGTATAGTTTTAACGTTGTTGCTTGTATTATACCGTCGCTGATTGGACCGAAATGATCCGTCTTTACTGGCATATGGGCTCCTGCGCCGAGGTCTCAACATTGCTTGTATTTCAGTTATATATTAATAACGGAAACGCGCGTCCTGGATTACACTTCTAGCCACTATCCATCATACATGCATAACTGAAACACAGGCAATATCGAGGCATCCACGCAGGAGCCCATATGTCCATATGCAAGATATCTGAACCCTACTAAAAAAAAGAGTATACTGCACTGCACTTCGTTCTGTCCTGCTCTTCGACTGAGAGACATGACCGTTAAAAGTAGAAGACGTGAAGCAGTTACAGGGTTCTGATCAACAGATGTCTTCGTAGCGTTGCTCACGTTTGTCGAAATCACCATGTGAGGGATGTTGAGGTCATGTGAAGGGCACTAGGCATAACAGGCATGTCGATTGATAAGGTTGTGAACCTCAGTCGATTGAGATGGTGCATGTCGAGCCACTGCCTATATCGACTTGCCATGCTAGTGAAAGTTGGGTTATGTTGGAAAAGAGTTCAGGATGACAAGACCAAGATCTAGGACCGGTCACTGGGGTCCCTGATTGTTGTTCTGAGTCGTGTGAGGAGATGTAGACTACGTGGCTGTTATCGCTACGGTGATAGGAATCAGTAGTTGAGGACTCTTGATGACATGGTTGGAAATCGGTCACAATGGTGCAGATTTACTCACTCTATGATGTCGTCTGAAGCTTGAATGTTTTGGGTAACCTTAATTTGTAAACTTGCTCTCCTCTCATACAGCTTTATCTCCTTTGATATGAGTATTTCTTATCTACTTGTTTTTTGGATACAACTATGAAGTGTGACAACTTGAACTGATACACTCATGTGCGAGAATCTACGTTGGTTTTATTTGTGAGTCTGTCTGACTTGTAGCTTACACGAAGATTGTATCAGTAAAGAAGTAAGAAATGAAACAGATGAAACAGGTGAATAAATAGTTCTACTATTTTTAATGGTAATATTATAGCGTTAAAATCATATACGATATAATAATCAACTCCCTGCTTCAAGACTTCGGATAAGCAATAAATAAAACCAGAGCTAAATAAATAGTGCTAGTTGAGGTAGAAAGAAGTATTGAATAGATGGTGAAACAAAAATTACTTCAAGAAACGAATGTAGATTATTCTGCAGTAAGTGAAATTACTAAACATCATAGTTACAATAATGATCTCATTCGAGTTTCCATAGTAACACCAAGATTCATTGAAATTCAAGTAAATCTAACTAAAAAACCTTGGATGGAATGGTATAAACGTGCAAGAATCCAGTGAATTTCACAGCGAAATATCATCTAAATATAAGCAACAGTATAATAGATGAATTCATGAAAAGATTTGATTATGGCAACCTATGTAGGACTAATGTATCTTCATCCTCAGTGGAGCATCTGAATGCTTTTCAGAGACACAGTAAGGTGTAGTTCATCCTAATCAATTCTATCTATTTAATATGAACTTTTTGAAAAGAAGACACGAATTTATTTAGTGTCTTCAAAGCACTGCTCATATGTAACCAAATCACTAGGTGAACAATTCTAAGGCTGAATTTATAGTGACGCTTGCAGAATATGGGTAGCTGATGAAATTCTGAAACTTCAATAACTAAATTGGCTGAAGTACATACTAAGTATTTAGAGCAAAGAGCCATGAAATGCAATAGTAGGTGAAGTAGGACGAGGTTGTAAGAGAAGGGAGGAGTGGTCAAACTTGTCACCGACTTGTGGAATCTTTGACCGCTGGCCTGGGCCTTTTATGGAAGTGTACGCTAGCTAACTTGGGTCCTCAAGATGCCGGGAATTAACAACTCAAAGCTTAAGGTGACACGTCAACACTGATTACAGCAGCTTAAACTTATTCTCCTTTTATCGTTTGAGAGGTTTCAAATGTTTAGCTAACTTTGATTCATTTATAGTCTCCTTGGTTATTTCCTCTTTTTAACTCTGGAGATTATTTTCTTTCTCTTTACTTCCTGCCTTCATGGTGCAATGGAGGATTGGTACACGTCTGTACTAGATTTAACGTTCGACATTTCTGAATGTCATTTGAAAAGATAATTTTGTCTGGGACGAGAAGAGTGTTCTAGGTGCTAAGGCTAATTCACTTTGAGCACTATTCATTTTGATTAGTGAGGTACACCCAATTAAGATCATAGACGCTATGTACATTTAATATATGCAATAATTCTGTAAAAATATACCTTTTGATTATTTTCCTTTTAAGAAATAATCTACGCCTAAATAAACACTACAGACTTTAGGGGGAAAAGTCACAAATCTTATCGATATACCTATAGGATAATCTAAAAAGAAACAATCACTAATTACTTTTTTATTATATGTCTCCCACTTTATTTAGTCTCTTAATTTTTATTATGCACAATGCATATACAAGGGTTAAAATTGTTTTTAGTGCCTACTTCTCAGAGAGATTTTATAAGGCAACGGTTCTCTAGAGTAACTACATACCTCAAATGGGACTATTTATGTTTTTATTATTTGTCCCTTGGGTTCCTAGTGGAACATAGAGCTTCAGTAGCACGTCGCCATTTCACTCTCTTCTCTGCAGCCTTTTTGACCTGGCTCCACGACTGCCAATTACCTTTCATTTCTTTCTCACACGATCTCCTACATGTCACACTCGCCTCGGACGCCCAACTCATCCCTTCCCCTTCGAGTTACACTCAATGGCCTGGCCTGGCACGTGCTGTCCTCAATTAGTCTTCTTAGTGTATCCCCAGTCCAATCCATCTCCACTTCCTTCCACATATTTGTTATATGATAGGTTTTTGGTTGGTTCGTTGCCAGGCCAGAGTTCATTGTTGCTTATTCTTATTATTCTGGCCATCTAAACTTCAGTATCGAACCAGCCTAGGCAGCTATTGATGAATGTCTGCAGTTTGTTGGAAATGCCTTACGTGACGCGCCAAGTCTCCGAACCATACAGGAGCACTGACTTGACGTTGGTGTTGAAAATCCGGATCTTGTTCACGCTTTATGCTGAGTGGAGTGGAGTGGAGTGGAGTGCAGCAGATCTCCACACTGATTTCAAGTTAATGAAGGAAGGCCACTCTTGTTGTCTTTCCGATTCTGCCTTTGACATCCTCATGTGTGCCTCCACTTGTATTTCAAACGATGCTGAATATATGTAGGTAGGTGAAAGAGATAACTTTCTTTAGGTTTCTCCCGTCCATGGTCATTCGTGCTTGGTGTTGTTGTTGGTTGGGTATCTTCATCACCTCTGTCTTCTCTACATTCATTTGAAGTCTCGTCTTCCTTCGCTGCCTCTCCTGTCAACTTGTTACTTTTCGCCTGTAGATCTTCGAGTTTGTGTCACAAGACATTAGACATAAATCATCATCGTTGGCGAAATCCAAATATTCTTCTGTGGTCTTTTCATAGGTCCAGCGTATGCCCCTCTTCTTCCACCTCACGGTTTGTTGCGTGATCCAGTCCATTCCAGTCTACCACAATCAGGAAGGTCATCAGTGATAGTAAGCAGCTTTGTCTTACTCCTGTCTTCACCTCAAGGTCGTCACTGAGTTTTCCATTGTGGATCACTTGTCATGTAGCATCATATAGCATATAGCTGTTGAATGAGATTGATAAACGTTTGTCACCGTGTGAATATCTTTGTTTGTACACACTGCTTCGCTGCCAATCACCAAATCGTTGAATGTGCAGAAATCTGCAAACAGTTCTCCATTCTCATTCATCATTTCACCGAGTCCTTCTCCACCCATGATTCGTTCTCTTCCTGTGTTATTCGCTACCAGTTTGGCATTCATGTCACCAAACCCATTAGAATTTTGATGTTTCCCCAAATGCAGTCTTATCCATCACTGATTGCAGTTGTCTGTAGAATTCCTCCTTCTTCTCTTCATCTCCATTATTTGTAGGTGTGTAGCGTAGCGTAGCGTAGTATTGTATGATTGTGACTTTCCATCCTTTCGAGCTGAATCCATCTTGCTGTCATGATCCTGACCGTAGAGGAGATTGGTTTTCACTGCATGAGAGAGACCCTTCGGTGCTCTTCAAGGGGACATTATGATAGCCACTCCATAAATCAGTGTGCTCGTGGTCGCTGTCTGGGTAACAATATCGGAGTGGATTATTGACTCCTCTTCAGTTGACAGTTTGGAGAATCCACTCCCATTCCATCTGCAGGTTCCTCACAGATTCCTAGCCTACCACTTCCATGCCATACCTTCTCATCTCCTTTGCAATCTGGACAGCCTTGCCAGCCAGCTTCGAACATGGTGCAGACATTCCATGACCCCATTCTTACTTTCACTTCCATCGAGAGAGAAAAGATACATCGACCAATTGGCCTCCCGAAGGCAGGCTTTCACCAATCGGCGTCATTTCGTCTCTCCGATTCCATTGAGGAATAAGTTTATTTTCATTTTTTGTATTTTGTCTGTTCTTTCAAGTTTCTGTAGCAGTTTGATTGGTTTTCTGGGGTAGGTTTGCTAGCCCTACGCCCAACCTTCCCTTTTTACCCGGGTTTAGGACCGGCTATTAGCTAGTGAACTTGTTACCCATGCGAGGTACTATATACATTCATAATTACTACTTCTGATCAAAACTGATATCCAACTAAAACAATGGAAAACAGACAGTTATTTAAAAAGAAATTCATTCAACCCAAGTGATGGAAGTTGAAGTTTATTTAAACCAACAGGAAAATGAAGGGAAACTAAAAACTGCCAAGGGGAACAATACTACTGTTTGTTGATTATTTATTACTAATTCGTCATTATGTAAGAAGCTGGAAATTTTGGAGATGATCAGTAATACCTTATTATCATTACAATAGCCTAAAACAAACAGGATAAGATAGCAAAGATCAATTCGAGCATTAGTTTATCTTCAAATATATATATATATATATATATATATATATATATATATATATATATATATATATATATAAACATGTATCTTGGCATTGCTGCATAGCGGTACCAGTAAGTCACACCATATCAATATATCGCAGAAGAAGACAATGAGATGAAAAATAAACAAATCCAAATAATATAATCAAGAGTCCCTATTAGTCATAGAACAAAAAGAAGAGACGACAAAGCGAACAGCGAACTTTGGTAATGTTATTTAGATGAAGATAATGAATGGAGGCATCTGTGCTTCTGTGATGTATTTTGAACCATATCATCAAAAATTTTCAACTCTCCATCTCAGGTATCCTATAAAGTTAAGAGAGTAGTCAAAGTTGAATAACAGCAGTGTGAATTCATATCACTATTCCAAGTGATATAAAATGAAAATAACATTTTCGAAAATAGTAATCCCAGTGAACAGTAATTTGATCCAGAACAATATAGTGGATATAGTAGGAAAGCATCTAGACAGTTGTGTTTTTTTCAGAATCATTAGTAGGTTGTATGATTAGTTTCGGTTTGATAGAGTGAGAGTTTTTATTGAATACGAAAATGGACATTCAAAAGAAGTGTCAAATGTTTACTGGTGGTTGCTGTAAAGTAAATGACGGCCTAAAAAACGTCTTTAGTAGTTATGGAAGGTAATTGAATGAAAAGGTATTGCGATAAGCATTTTATAAAACTAGTTATCTGTTAATAATTTCAAACAAATTTTGAAGCGACAGGCGGTAAAATGAAAATAAAAACCAATATAACAGACTACGCTATGACTTGCAAAACTGTAAATACTGCTAAGGTTGATTAGCTACAAATTAAAAAGATGCTTGAGTAATAACCACTTTTAACATAACTCATAGTTTGTATGCTCTTGCTAAAGACTGTCTCATTCTGCAGGTAAAAGAGTACAGAAGAATATTTAAGCTAAAAACAAAACGTCCATATTAGAGCAAAAAATTCCGAAGACATACACATAGAAACACGCCCATACCTCACTTGCAAAAATAAACAAATGAAGACTTAAAAGAGGAATAAATTACACTTCATTCAAGACTTTATTCATGTCATCTCCACATGATCTGAATAGGGACAATAAATTACGTCCGAAACATTATACAGTATATGATGCTGTTTCACTGTGTGACAGACCAAAATGAAATTACAATCTATCACAGTTCTACTCCTACATTAAAGAAAGTTCAAGTTGTTAGTTCTTGCTAAATAGAAGAGAGGCAAGAAAACAGCGATAAGTCAACCGATAAAAGTAACAAAATTTGAGTGAATTAATAACACCAGAAATATTATGTACATAGATATGCGCATACTCATCATGTTACTTGTGACTGAGCAATAAAACTGATTTTGTGAAGTAAGATGTGTAACAATCCAAATGACCAAAATCAACAACAGCACATGGAAATAACACTAACACCTCGATCAAATGTAAATTATGATGTTTGCAGTCGTAAAAATATGAGTTTGTCGAGGAAATAAAAAGGTGAATTCCCGATAATTGAATGTCACCTAAGATCTTTTTACCACTGGTCTTGGCTTTCTTGCACATCTTATAAGCGCTAAAATGTCAGACTAATAGACAGAGGTTTCAAAGGTTGGTATCACGTTTTGTATCGAACGCCTTCAGACTTATCGGCTTAATATAATTCCAGACAGTCCTGAACCAAAATGAAGACGAAAGACTGGAATGTGTAAAATACATTCTAATCATCTTAGTTGAGTGAATGAAGAATACAACAGATTAAAAGGTGAAGCCTTGATAAGTTTTCCGTATGTGGTGACCACGATCTGCAGCAGCATTAAACTCAACTCTTAATCGACCATATAGTATTCTGCCAATGCCTTAAATAGCGCTAGGTGGTAGGAAGTTTAGTCTTTTGAATTTATGCCAAAACGTTCTCAACTAACAAGGCCACAAGTGTAATGTAACTACCCCGATGAGTAAAGTGACCAATATCATCAAAACATTATTCTTTCCTCTTTGAATAACGCCATGATACTGACCACTCTTGAAGGGGCAATTTTCATTAACAAATTTAAAAAAGTTTCATAAATGGTCACCTGGAGCTCAGGAATTTATACGTGTTATCAGTAGTTATAGTTAACAAGTCTATATGGTCTATGCACTGAATTAGGCAATTTTATTAGATGAAACCAATGTATGTGAGATCAAAAGGAGAACGAACTAACCCCGTAAATAAGTCTAAAATAAAAGCGAAATAAAAGTAAGAAAAGCGGACGTACGAATGATGAACAACGATCGACAAAGTCATTTTATATAGTATCTCTGATGTAAATATGAGTTTTAAGGTTTGTATAAAAAATTGACTCCTTTCAAGGTTATCCTCATAGATTGATGTCAACCAAAGAAGTTAGGAAGCTCTAGGAGGGAACTCCTGTCTAATGCTAGATTAAGACCTTAATACCGTCATGCAGCGTCAAGTCCAGAACCCTTAGTTCTCATAATGAGCAGGTTACCGCTCTGTTGCTGAGTTAAAATCTCTTAGTTCATATTTTCAACTCCAGTCAATCAGTACACAGTGACCACCAACCAATTTCATCTGTGAATAAGTATCTTCACGCGTACTTATCTGACTACATTGGTTGTGACATTTTTATTGCATGACGGTCATATTAAATCGTTAGCTAACAAGAATTGGAAAATTAGACTGATAGACCCTGAGCCAGCAGCTGAATGGTAACATGATGACCGCAAAAAGTAACAATCCTAGGCTCGATTCGTGCCAAGCTGTGGTTGACGGATGTTAAAAATCCATAAACTATGACAAAATAGCTTTCAAGTGCTAATCGGTTTCAATGGCTGTGTAACCCATATAAACTTCTGAGGGAAACATGGAGTGTTCAGTAAGTTGATGTTTCGGCCAGAAACTTCTTGTTATGAGTGACATTGTCAAAAGACCTTCAGGTCAAGAAATACAGCTAATCAAACAAAGTTTTATATCAGCACTGCTAATAATATCAAATGAAATCCATGCCTGTAAATGTACAAATTAGTAACTTAACATATATTACCCAATGACATAGTCAAACGGATTTATTCCTACGAACGGGGATAAAAAAACGTATCAGCCAATACGGCTGCCATTTAATTACTCGATTTCTACAGTAGCCTTTTTTGTCTTCTTTACTGTAGTAGAAGAATGACAGATATACACACATTATTTCTAAGAGAAATCTTTTTCAAGCATATTTTGCGTAAGCAGAAACTATGCCATGCATAAAAACACAACAAAATGGAAGAGAAGAGAGGTGATGAAGTCTGGATCGAAAACTTAAGTCTTGGAGAAGTCTATATCATTTACATTCACTTCATTCCAACTAAAGACATTGTCCTTTTACACTATTATCAGTCTGGTCAAAAAAACTATTTAAAATAGTTCAAACAACAAAATAGGTTATGGTTGAGACTATCTGAGATGCCCATGGTTTGTCTCAATCCAAACCTTCCAATGGTAATCAGATATACCCTCAATTTGAGGAATGGCATTAAATCCATTCCTTTGAATTGTAAAAAGAGTAGAAGGGAGTACTTAATGTTATATCTAGTGGAAACAGTCTGACATCAGGATATGCCGATTTCCGTTATCAAACTCTACACTACAACAGGAAAAATTACTTAAAGTAACGAAAACAAATGTTATACTCATCATCACAATGAGAATGGCTGGGATATTAAACTGAGGAAAAAAATTAATATTCAGCTGGACACTCATTGACATATAAGTAAATTCTGCTGACAAGTTTTGAATAGGATGATGCATGAGTTCTGAATCCTACTGTAAACCTTTACTGAATATGTAAACAAGAAACCCTCAATGTTTAACGCAAAGCGAGAAAACAAGTGAACAAGAATCTTCATCCTACCAATGAGAGGCTTGTGCAACTATAGTTCCAGACAACCCAACAGATTGTAATTGGATGGATTATTTCTAATAATAAGTGATATATCTCCGCACATACTCTGTTGATATAGATAAAAAAAATCACTAGTTTTTTTCGTAATAGTCATCTAAAATATTTCTTTTTACACTAAAATTCCTAACCCATCATATGCATGTGACTCATGGAAATAATTAATGCTATACATAGTTATAGAAAAATTTTTTTCCTACACGTTTTATCCAGTAATTCAATGTAAACGTGAAGACATTTCCAAGTATTCTGGAAGCTATTAGGTCAATTGTCTAAAACTTTGCTCTATAATTCCATTGACGGGCAGTGAACTCAGGCTAATTTATACAATTTACAGTTGACAGAAGGTATAGACACACAGACAGATAAAATCAACCTAGAACCTCGCACAAAAGCGCATCGCCTCACGTTGCCACAATTTCCAGTAATATTCAAAGAAAAGATGAATAGAATAAGAGTGACATCAAAGTGGAGAAAGTTCTGTGAGAGAACGAAGAATCTGCAGATAACGAATAGCATAAATATTCAAGCTTTAGAAAACTTCAAGGAGTGAATACATCTGCCCCAGTGCGACCGATTTCCAACCATGTCATCAAGAATCCTCAACTACTGATTCCTATCACCGTAGCGATAACAGCCACGTAGTCTACATCTCCTCACACGACTCAGAACAACAATCAGGGACCCCAGTGACTGGTCCTAGATCTTGGTCTTGTCATCCTGAACTCTTTTCTAACATAACCCAACCTTCACTAGCATGGCAAGTCGATATAGGCAGTGGTTCGGCATGCACCATCTCAATTGACTGAGGTTCACAACCTCATCAATCGACCTGTCTGTTATGCCTAGTGCCCTTCGCATGACCTCAACATCCCTCACACGGTGATTTCGACAAACGTGAGCAACGCTACGAAGACATCTGTTGATCAGAACCCTGTAACTGCTTCACGTCTTCTACTTTTAACGGTCATGTCTCTCAGTCGAAGAGCAGGACAGAACGAAGTGCAGTGCTGTATACTCGTCTTTTAATAGGTAGTCAGATATCTCGTCAGTCGATGCCAAAGGTTGACGCAAGTTGGCAAATATCAAATAGGCCTTTTGTATCCGAGCTGAGACTTTGTCCACAACCAGCCCATTCGGACTGCTGCGATTTCGCAACTAAATGAAGTGTTTGACACATCCCACCATTTCACTCCCTGTTATTAAACTGGGAGTACTTGCAGCAGACCAGTCCTGGAGGATCATCTTACATTTGACAGGTGCGAGTTATATGTCAAACATACTCAGATATTTGTTCAACGCGTGCGTGTAGAAGACCCTGCATTTTATCGTCTGAATACTCCAAGTCTACTAAATGACCTCCATGGAGTAGGTCAATTCCTATGAAGTCACACGTACCTGAGGTTTCTGTCCATTAGTGAGTCTTTGATGAAGTTAAATAGGAACGGTAACAGTGAACATCCTTGGAGGACACCACCAGGTTTCTTCAATTTTGATGACACCTCTTTGAAAGCCCTTAAATTCCTGCGCGATTTCGAGTAGAGAGCTTTGATAAGCATTAGTTACCTGCTTGGGGCTCTCTACATAGTGAGACACTGCCATAACACCTCACGGTGTTGCCGGCTGCAGGTCGAGAAATATGGCAAATGTCGGTCACTGGAGGGTAAGTATGCCATTGTTTCAGAACCTATCGTAAGCTGAAAATATGATCGATCTACTCTCATCTGGGTCTGAATCCCACCTGGTTTGCTCGAGTTGGTTGTTCTCGAGCTCCAGTTAGCGTCGGATAACTATGGATCCTAGGGTCTTGTACACGATATTAGTCAATTCCCTTATGGTTGTCACAAGACCTATCTCTTCTTATAAACTGGGATGATCAGCGTACACCAGTCTGATGGTACTACTTTTGATTCCCATACACTATCTAGTGCGTCCGTCACTTTAAGCAACAATTTCCTACCTCCATCCTTGAAAACGTCGGGCCACAAACTGTCAGGTTCTGCTGCTTTGCACCGTTTCAGGCTCAATATTGCCCTCTCAACTTCAAGGAGAGTTGAAGAACAAACATATAAGTACCATTCAGGTTCAGACTGGATGTTGGGCAACTGAAGCGTTGCTAAGGACCAGTTGAATTGGGCTTCGAAGTGTTCTGCTCAACGTTTTAGTTGTCTGTCTTAGGAGGCTATCAGCATTCCACACTTTTCAGTGATGGTTTCACTAACAATTGTCTTCTTCTTGTCGGTATATTCATCGTGGTCAGAGATGGCTGGAATCAATCTTCTCGCATCAAACAGTTCGGATGACGTTTTGGAAATCCAGTGACGTTTGCTAACCTTCGGGTGTAGGCTACCAATTGTTTTTACCACTGTTTCTACAGCAGACTTGATATCACACGAGGTTTCCTCAGGATGAGTATTATAATCATGTTCAGACAAACACCTAGCTATCCCTTCCCTAGATGCGTGCTTGACGTTCTCATCTCCCAGTCGACCATAGACAGGCTTTCCTATCACTTGTTTCCTGCGACCAGCAAAGTGCAGACATACACGAGCCTGTACTACCGCGTGATCGGAGTCCGAAGAGGTACTCCAGAAAGAGCGGTAATCCTCAGCTGACCCTCTCCAATGATTGCTTACAGCAATATGATCAATTCATGTCCATTATTGGTTTGGTGTCGTCGGACACCAAGTGATACAGTGCCTCTGCTTGTGTTTTACAGACAATCAGAATCAACGTATGACCTCGCACGAAAATGTACCGCCTAAAGTTGCCACAATTCACAGTAGTATACAAACAACAAGTGGAAAGAAAAAGACTAATATCAAAGTAGACAAAGTTATGTGGGAGAATAAATACTTTGCGAATATTCAAGCTTTAGAAAACGTCAAAGAGTGAATACATCTGCTCCTATGCGACCGATTCCTCAACCGCTGATTCCTATCCCCGTAGCCAGTTAGTCTACATCTTCCAACACGGCTCAAATCAACAGTCAGAGACTTTATGGACTTATGCGACGTGTTGGTCTTTAAGTTAGTGGTGACCAGAAACAGGTGACTGTCAGAATAAAATTGTAACAAGAGATCACCACTGTCGGTTCATTGGCATGAGATTCCGTGAATACCCCCCTAAGATGCTTTTTTGATTGACTCGGCTCAGCTTCCCTACTTGAGCGTTAAAGTCACTTGCCATTATGACTACATCTAAATCTTTTGCTTTCTGTAGCACTGCGTCTCCGGATACTCCATATTAGTTCTTGTTCATTTGATTTATAACACACAGCGATAAAGTATTATTTACTTGATGACATTTCGAGCACTAATTATAGCTCATAATCATATCAATGTAATCACACTACTTTCAACGTTTGATTTTTATGGTTACGTCAACTCATATGATTTATTTTTATTGGTAGTAGAACCTTATATGTCTCTGGCATGGGTTTTGAGGGTCGGTTCGATAAATTAAGATTCAGTAATCAATCTCTCTGTCCACCTAATTATATTGGACTTAAGTACAGTGGTTTTATCCCACCCTATTGTGTGGTTGTGTATTAATGCATGCATTGCGATAGCCAAGTTTTTCCCAGATTGTTAGTTTTGTTCGGGTCTGTCATTCTATATTTAGCTAAATTCCAATGTTTGGCTATTCTAACTGAACCCGACCGGTTAGTTCGCCCTATGTACTTGACCTCACAGTCATAACATCGAATTTGATAGATTAGATTATTTTGCCTAATTGGTTCTATCGGATCCTCAAGCCAGCTGACAAACCTTATCTCTAAGTGAGTTTGTAGGTTTAAATGTCACCCTAATTTCAGCTTTGTTGAGGATCCTACGTAAAGTTTCTGATGTACCTTCTCTAAAGGGTAATACAATGTAGGCTGTGGACACCTTTCTGCTTGTGTTGTCATTATTATTCGTACTCGTGTTACTGTTATCTCTCCGTTTCTTGTGTGTTCCTACGAACTTCTTAGTAAACGACGGAGGATATTTACTAACCATTAGCGCTTCTTTTAAGTGCTTCAATTCCTTGTTTAGGTCCTTGCATTGGCTAGTCAGTTTTTTAGCTCTATCATTTAGACATTTGACTAAACCTGCCTTAACTGACACTAGATGAGATGACTTGAAGCCTAGATGCCTGTTGGGATGTGTCGGTTTTCTGTAGACGGTAGTATCCAAATCACCGTCTATCCTTCGTTTTATCTTGCAACCCAATATAGGTAATTCTCCTTGCTCATTTTCTACCTCATAAGTGAATTGGATTGCACCGACTACTGAGTATTATGTGTGAGGAAATTGTCGATATGTTTCGATTTCGAAACAGTAAATGTGTCATCCATATATCGCTACCATATTTTTGGTGCAGGACTAAACGTTTGTAAAGACATGCTTTCGCAACTATCCATAAATGTATCTATTACGACTGGGGATATTGGCGATCCTATTGCTACACCTTCTGTTTGTCTGTACACTTTGTCCTGAAACTAGAAGACTGTGGTCAGAAACAACTATGCGCCTAATATGATCTCATCAACCGATATCTTAGTTCTTTGAGCAATTTCTGATTACACTGATATGATTATGAGCAATAATTTATGCTCGAAACGTCACGAGGCAAATAATACCGTATCACTGTGTGTTAAAAACCAAATAAGCAAATCTAGTACGGAGTTAAATTTTACCACAGGGCCCAGGTTTTATACCCATAATCTCCGGAATTTCGAAGATTCACTACTATGACCAGGTGAGGTCATTTTAATAACCGCACTCGGGTCCTGTATACAAGTCTCAAAGACATAGCACACATCCATGGCTAGAAATTTCATAGTTTTGGGGAGTAATGTTTGCTGTCTAGTTTGGCATAGAGTTCGGACGTTGAAAGCAGTCACATAAAATCGATAGCGAGGTTTTGTGAGACTAAAAAATGAGGTTTCGATGGCTTTGATCGTCGGCAGCAGTTGCAGAGTAAGAGGTTAAGTAAGGCATAATAGCCCTAATGTTACAATCAGGAGGTAAAGGCGAAGCAGGGGACAGCGTTAAGGAAACTGAGTTTTGTTTGATTGGGTCTTGTGTACTACTGGAAGTGAGCGAGCGGTTCATACTTCCCGACCACCCACAACGTGGAAGGCTATTTCTTCTGAAGGTAACCTGGAAGAGAAAAGGATTTGTGTGACCATAGAGCCCATGGGACATTTGCTTGAGGCTTGTGACACACAGCTATTTGCGGCTTGTTGAGGTTTGGTTTCTCCAACGCCGGGGAAAAAACCTATACTGCCAACACTAGGAGACCGTGGGTACGGAGGTGTGCTATTTAAGGGTAATTGACGCTACAGCGGTAACTGTTTTTCGTCTTACCATTATCCAGCAGACCTTTCTGGCATGGTAGGACCTCGAGTAAATAGGCGTTCGAGGCAGTGCAGTTCATTGGGTTATTGTGATACGTAAGTCCGACCACCACATCAAGGTAGCAGTTATTGGACGGATGACAGAAGGTGTACACAGTATTCACTTATACTGGAGCACATGACAGTAAACAAAAATGGAAACATTTTCACTAGCAGCAGCAAGTAGCAAATTATTTTATTCTATAACTAACTACACTATTTTCTACAGGATACTTTGTGGACATAACTGAAGAGCAGGTAAAAAAAACAAACCAGAATACAAATAATACTCACTGAGTAAGACAAAATAGGCAATCAACACACGAACTTATCATTGTAAAAATAAGTTTGGTGCATTGAATAAGCAAATACTTTACCATTGAATTCATGCCTTTATTGTCAGTGTGGTCATTATAATACTACCATAACAATGTCAAGGAGATAAGGAAACAATATTCATTGCTATTCTACAATCTTTTAGCCATTTTATACTACTGTTTTGGCCATTATTATCATTTTTACATCGGGTTTATAAGTAGATTTGATTGCTGTTGTCCTTCTTTGTAATCAGCTTATCAGAGCAACATTTTGTCAAGGGTTAAAAAAGCAGTGATATGATGAGAACCTTTTAAATGATCTATCCAACTCCAACGATCATCTGGCATATATTTGTAAACGAGTAGAGGAAGTATACCAGTACTTTATGTATAGTGTTAGAATAACAGAATTATAAGTAGTGGGCAAGAGGATAAGTATTCAATGATTTCATGCAGCTGAAAGATAAAATCAAGTAATAGCAATACAAACTTATCATAGGTCATTGGATTGTAAAATAACCGCCGAACAGTTCTCAGGAGGCACAAAATAAGAAAAATCCCAATATCAACTAAATTAATAATATGGAATTTGCATAATAGTATTTATCTGTAGCGAAAACGTTGGCAGTATGAGCATTTATATGCAAATGGGGTAGACACCCTTGATGATCATTAAAAAACTTGAAAGGAACTGCTAGAATAAGTCATTAACGGTAGTTAGGACTATACATGAGCATTTACTATACAAGTAGTTGTAAAAATTTGTCTGCTTTTATACAGCAAAACTACGTTCGATAAAACCGGTTCGATATGAGAGTTTTCAAAATACTGTACACTTATGTTCTTTCGAATACCATGCATAAGTCGGTCAGATTATTTCCTTCTTATGTTTCTCTGGCTGTTTTATGCGTAAAACGCATAACACAACGGTATTATAATATATGATCCTCAATATATTTTCAACATTTCTTTTATTATCATGTTGACTATCTGTGACAGCCGTAGTTTGGCAGACTAGTATTAATACTGGATGATGATTGAAGGTGAAGTAAAAATTTGAACCGCAGCCGGATTCGAGCCAGCGACCACCGAGTTTGCGGCCTGGCGCTCTACCGACTAAACTTTAGAATAAATCAGAAAAGAAATAAACCATCTGTATGTACTACAATATACTATCCACAAGTTACTAGTGAAACAAGTTTTTAGTTAAGCTGATAACTTCCAGAAATCAATTAAGTGGAGTTATGGCCCGTTGGTTTAGGTAGATAAATTCCGACAGATGGGTCACGAGTTCGAACACCGTTCCTCCTTCCGAGGTTTGAGCCGCCAGAGAGAATTATCAGCCCTCACACATTAGGTGTGGTTTACTACCTACTGCACGAATGTTCACAAGGTAGGTAACTGGATTTCGATTCGAAATTGATTAGTTTTTCACAGAAAATGATCCCATGTGAATTATCATGATTTTCAGCAGGTCTTGGAAACATTTCAACTCATAACGAAAACAGTCTTATACTAAGTTGTATTTATCCCGTCTTAATTATTTTATTTTTCCAAATAAATATTTATTTCCGGAATGAATATAAACTTGTAGAAATCATCCCCCAAAAACAAAACTACGTGTTATTACCATTATCATTATTATGAACAATAATAAAGTCAAAAAATGAACTCACCCGATAACCCATTTGTGTTCTAGCACTTCTTTCAACTAGGAAAATTCATAGAAAAAAGAATTCTAATTAAAGTTTTGTGATTACTAAGGTAAACAAGATGTTTTTTATCGTTTCAAAATAGTCAATTATACATCATAACAAATTTAAAAACGAGCGTCTAAGGGTTTTAACGGCACAGAGATATTGTTTGCACCTATAATGCTAGACAAGATAGCTTCAAATTTAAGAAACACCCCAGTGTTTTGAACAGTCTTTGTAGACCAGTGTTAAGTAAGTGCCATCTCAGTGACTGTTCATAATTCACTCAGTAAACAACTGATGGGTAAATTATGTATTCTCAATAGGCAGTTGAAATAACTTTTAGATGCCATGATCTGAACAGTAGCAGAAAAGCACTTAAACATTTTATGCCTGCATTTTAACTATCTGACTGTTAAACTGTCGAGTTACACAAAAACCCAACGAAATAAAGTATATGAAACAGGTAGGAACCTTTACTTATACCAAAGGTTTTTATTAAGTTATGAGAAAAAGAAACTGTTGTTTAAAGTTGCACGAAAAGAAGAAAGTAAATTGTGTTGTTAAACATTATCATTCATAGTTGAGTGATTACGAAAACGGTGCTTCATAAATAATGACGGCGGCAATTAAATACAAACTTTACAAAAATCATCACAAAGTAAGTGCGTAAAAGAAAATTTATTAATAATAATAATAATAATTCACTTTATTACAAACAATTTGTGGTACAATTTGGAATTCTCAGCGTAATATATATTGCAATAACAACAAAATATAAGTATACACATACTACTTTGCAGCCTTTCCATTGTTTTATTATAAAAATTTAATTTATGTGAAGAATATTAAAAATGAGAAAATTTTGCATTGTAAGTTAAATTAATGAAATGAGATTTTTAACTGTCACAAAGTTGATGTGTGATTTCTGTTCTAACACTTTTTTCCCCACAAAATATACATGCAAGGTAAGGTACAGTCGAATTCCTATACTTAGCTGTACGAGCATACAGTCTTATGTAGTTTCTCCTTGTCCTCCCTGAGGAGATACATGGAGAGAGCTGTAAATGAAGTGGATGCTCACTGTCAGTTAAAATTTCTGTAGCTAGTAGCTTGCAGGAATTTATACGTCGATCGACTACAGCGTTAATCAGTTGAGCCAGAGACACACCACTCACCCTGCTGACGGCCTTCAAAGCCCTACGCAACATAACATAGTCCTTTTTAAGAAGACCAGGAAAGAATAATGGAGAACAATATAGAAGAATAGGTAAAATGCAGGAACTAATAAATTGTAAAAGAAGCAGTTGAGTTATACCAGAAAGCCTCAATTTCTTTACGTAATAAGTTAAACGAAAGATTTTTTTAAAAGTCAGTAAAATATGGGACGACCAACAAAGGTCAGAAGTAAAATGCAACCCAAGATAGTTCACACTCGATTTACTTTCTGCAGAAATACCATTGATGCAGCAGGTGTCATGAGGTTTAAGCAGCTCATATAAGTCTTGTTTACGCCTGAGGCTAAAATTAACGGTCTGACATTTAGAGGGGTTTAGTTTGAGACCATTTGCCAACTTCAGACAAGAATTCATTTAATTTCGAGCAATCCAAAGAAGAGTTTACTGGAATAGAAATCGTCAGGTCGTCAGCATACTTGATAAAATTAATTTCAACAGAATAAGGCAAATCATGCAAAAACAAGGAAAACAGAAAAGGAGAAAGTACAGCACCTTGAGGCACACCAGCTTCAGTAAGCAATGAGGTCGAGCGCATTCCTTTATGAATTGTGTACTGTTTCCTTTCAGAAAAATAAGAATGCAGCCATTTTGTAACCCATGGATCACTGTGAGCTATGAAATTAGCTTGCCGACGTATAAATGACTTGTTTAACGCGCAGACATCCGAACGAGTTTGTGTTGTCATCTGTTTTTACCAGTTAGCTCTTTAAATAATTTCCATATATTGGAAGGGTTCCTACACGATAAGAACTTCTCGTTGTATATGGTATTCAGACGTTGTATTTCAGACTTAATTAGGTAGTTAAGCCTTTTAAAGCCAGGGTGATCTCTCGCCTTATACAACCTTTCCTTTTCTCTCCGAAGCCTCTTGAGATGAGGAGAGGAAAGTCTGTCAAATCTCATGTAAATTGTTTCATTAGGGCAGCAGATATCGAGACAGAATCTGAGAAAGCTTGTGATATTGGTAATAGTGTTGTCTAAAACTTCATCAGCAAATATATCCCAGTCCGTTTCTATAAGCATGCTTCTCAAATGTAATATATTTTCTTGTGAATAGCATCTGTATAGAACTTTCCTTGAAAGGTATGCAAAAGCTTTCTTGTATAATTTTCCGTACCTTTTAGGCAAAACACGAACGATACAGTGGTCGGAATTAAGCAGTGGAGCCCGTTTACGAGCTTCATATATGCCAGGTTCATTTGTAAATGCAAAGTCTAAGGTGTTGTCAAGACGAGTGGAAAAGTTAACCATATTTTTATGACCCAATGATAATAGAAAAATGTAGTCACATGAGCTAAAATCACCAAAGACAATAGACAAGGAGTTTCCCAGAACCAGAGCAGCAAATTCAGTGAATTTATCAGCAAAAGTTGACAAATCTGAGGAACTGCATTCAGGTGTGACATACATATTTGTGATACATATGTATTTGTATTTGCTCAAATGTTTGGGACGACATTTGATGGTAATGCACCCAATTTTTTCGTTAGAGAAGCAGAAGCATACATAGTTGGAGGAGGACCAGTTAGTACCAATAAATGTTGCTACACCACCACCACATTTCTTCTTCGAAGAGCTTCGATCTTGTCGAAATAATTTGAAACCATCTAAGCAGACTAAGTCATCATCATACAGATTATGAAGCCATGTTTCCTGCAGCATTATTACACCCGTGTTTCGATAAACATTTGTGGACAAGAGTGACTGAAGGTAATCAACTTCATTCGGTAACGACCTGCAGTTTGTGCTAAGTACTTCCGGAATAGTCATTTGATCTATGGTCATACGCTTCAGAGCTCGTTGCCATCCACCGTGGTGCTTCTTCTTAAATTTCCTATCAACTTGCGAAGCGATAGGTTGTAATGATTTTAAAAACGCGCGTGAATATACAATACGATTGGTTGACATAACAAAATGATAAAAACAATAAAGAAATAAGAAATTTTATACAATATACTCGTTTATAGAAAACGGTAGCCCAGAGTTCAAGCAGGCCGCCACTAAGAACTGATTGAAGAAAGTATACAAGGTAATGATACATTACAAAAAGGCTTTGTGTATATTAGATATTTTAAACCTGATACATCGTGTAGGTATAAATGACTTGGTTGAATTTTGTGGGACCAAAGGAATGAAGTAGCTGCTTCTTCCGTTCATGAACGCGAATAAGTACTCCGGTAGCGTCGACAAAATTATGAGTATTGGGAACAAAATAGTGATTTTATCCATGAGGACACTATTGACGCAATCACTTATCATTAAAAAACCTGAGGTGATTTGAGTTCAAAGTATCACTGTTTGAATTAAAGCTACGAAAATCAATTCACACTAACAGTCAAGATTAATAAACAGTATTCTCATTCCCCCTCCTTTGCAGCATGCAGTTGTGAAGTGTAGCTGTTCAAGGTAAGTAATATACTCACGTGTCTGGAAACTACTGAGTGTATAGGGTCAAGATTAATTTGAAGGGTTTTTATAGTGTTGATAAATCCCTTACAGTTGGCTTAATTGAGAAACAGTTCACGTCACTATCGACCTGGAGTGGTCATAACAAATTAAGTTAAGTAAGCTTAACTGTGACCAACATTCTATCTAGCAACAATCTACATCAAGTTCAGTACACAGATGAAATCACTTAGGATAACACCTTTGTTGAAACTTTTTTAACTAATTGGCTTTCCCGTTTATGTATAAGTCGGAAGTATGTTAATTGGAAAAGTGACAGTTTGGTGGAGCACTGAGTTTTCTATTTTGTCTCTCTTTGCTTTATTTCTGACCATAGTAATGATAATAATAATAATAATAATTAATAATAGTAATAATAATAACGGTAATCGCTTTATTCCAAACAATATGTATGACAGTATGGAATTCTCAGGATGCAATTTTTCAACAAATTCACTCCCAGAACAATACTTTCAGAGCAAATGCTTATTGTATCAGAATGATGCTAATAATAACGGTAATCAAGGCAATAATGTGAAGTAGCCAACTGGTTCTGGATGGGCATCTGGTTCATAAAGAAGAATCAACAGAAATGCAAGTGTAATTTCGGTGGTGGTAGTTCATTCAGACGGTACAAAAATCTGCAATTCAAGCTAAGTATCTGACGGATAGTAATATGATATACTTTTTTTACACCGAAAAGTCCATTTCTATATGACGTAACATCTTTTTTCTCTGCTTTGTTATTGACTCGAGAAACGGAGAGATGGAAACAGTTTAAAAATATGTCAGAGTACATGATACGTTCAAAGAACATATTTAAAGATTAAAGCAAGTTGAAAGAAAAGAATTTGATTAAAATGTTTGATGGATAAATTTGGTAGCCCAAAGTTCAAACAGGCCGCTAATAGCGACAACTTGAACGAAATCGAACATATTCTTATCTTCAGCGTAATCAAATGCTGTAAGGACTGGACTGGTGGCAATAAAAATGAATGGAATCCAGTTATTTCTTTTTATTCGAAAATTGTTTGAAAACTATAAGAAATATCTGATCAATAAGTTTCTAACAAGATAAAGCATGAAAAAAGAGGATAAATGGTAAATCAAACTTTCTGGGTACAAAATGCATAGAAGTGAGACTTATAACACTGCGGTAAAAATCTAAATTCAAACTGAATTATCGGGAAAAGTAATGAAGTAAAATATTCCATTGAAATAAATTCAACTCCATTATTGATCAGATGGTATCAGGTGTATGATGTACATAACATATAGGCTAAGAAACTAAAAGCAGTTAGATACATAAAGGAAAAACATGCACGAGATGGTTGCTATAACAACTTCCTTTTTGTATGATGCTTTTGTTACCATTGTATAAAAGAAATGAGACAATGAATTAAGTAAGGTATAAATAGTATATCAACAATAGTAATGATAATATAACTAATCTAAACAAATGTAAAATAGATCACGAGTGAAAGCAACTGTGAGATGCATAAAGGAGAAGGTCAAACAAATTGAAAGTTACGAAAGAAACATTAAAGGTAGAAAGGAAATGAGAACATAGATAGATACATATGAAATGTTACCGTAACATACACGTTTGAAAATATACTCTTTTTTTCCCTTTGAAGAAATAATTTTACTTTTTGAAAACAAATAAGAGTTCTGTTGACATTCGCTGATATAATTGTATTTCATATGTGAGTGCAAATATCAGTTTTGCATAATGTTCAATGACTGAAGTCAAAAACATGCAAGATTGATAGTTATGAACGAAGCCTAAACAGTCAAGAACGGAATCAGTCAACTGAAGGGCATTGGTTCTAATCCGATATAGGTGATCGAAGTCCCTATCAAATCCATTATTAGTGCTTATCAATCAAGTTTGACCTAAGTAGTCGTCTAATCAATATACTCGGTTAGCTTCAACCTATATATTGTTTAAGAGATTAGAGGACTTGCATGAATAGATAAAGTTACAATAAGTAAACAAACTTCTAGACTCTAAAAGGTTCTTATGCACTTTCAATGAACTCAGTGGAAAAATCAACGAAACTGTCCTTATTTCCTCAGTGATCAAGCACTTACTAATACAGCTTTTGTTTGCAAAGTAGATGACCGGATATAAAAGCATATTTAACAAACATAGTGAATAAAAGTACTTCCCTTAAGAAGAGTTGATGAAGTGATCAACACACACAGAAGTTTGCTCAAGAGAAAGTTTAACGAATAAGCACTTCGAGAAAACTTATTCTTTATTCGCTGAACCCAGTATTCGCGAAAAAAACTAACACATCAGAAAGAAGGTATGTTGGTGTCTCTGCAGGATTTGACCGTAGTTTGATACTTAGTCTGATTTCATATTTTCTCTTTCCTCAAGCAAATTAGATGCATAGCATATAAGTTTGAATGACAGAGGTCATTGAACACGATATTTATTTTTCAGGACAACTTGCTAGCTATATCAGGATTATCTGAAAGACACTGATCAAGTTACCGGTTCTATATTTGTTTTTACAAAAGAAATGCAATTATAATGGAAGTCACAGCTATACTACTTAATTCTTACCTGCATAATTGAAGCACGGATTAGAGAAGAATAGCGAAAATAAGGGAAGCAAAAAACATTAGATGTTTTAGATTCGATTGGGATCTCAAGGGGAAGCTGAGATTTTCATTGTAAAATATTTCGGTCAACATCTACATTCGAAAGGTCATAATTGACCATACAACGTTAATATCATCTCAGTTAAGTCAGTTATTGATACTGATTGAAATGGCTTCCAATATCTCCTGTCAACCAATTTATACTTCATGTTTCTTTGACTAAGACAGTGTTGTCGTTGAGACTATCTAAGATAGCCATGATTGGCAGATTAGAATTGCTGACCCTGGATGATGATTGAAGGTGAAATGCAAGGCTACACTGCGATGGGTCTCGAAAATGTATTTCATAGCCTGATTTAAAGTTAAGGGAAGAATGTTGACCGGTTATTTGGAAACCTTGACAGCTGACTTAGTGAACTTAGCATTGATACCGGGTATTGATTGAATGCTAGGTGAAAATTTAGGCCACGGTGGGATTCGAACCGGCGATCACCGGGTTCCCAACCCGGTGCTCTACTAAATGAGATATGAGACCCAACTGCTGGCCAGATTTCTGTTTCACTTCAATCGCCGAGGTTCCTCCCTGATTGCCATCTGAATTCGTGGCGCCTTAGCATCACTTGGTCATACTCACATTGGCTTCCCAGTCAGAACTTCTCATCCAAATTGAAATCTACTTGAATTAGAGAGGGAGACCATCACGTTTACTGTTAATCATTACCCGGTATCAATAAGAGTGTGCCAAACTGCGGCTATCTCAAATAGACTGGTAACTAATATGAGCCTCCCCCTCTCTGATTCCAGCAGATTGGGATTGGGATGAGATGTCCTGACTGGGCAACCAGTGTAAGATCAAGCGAGAGTAACGTGTTACGAATTCACATAGCAGTCGGGCGAAACCCTTGATGATTGAATTGAAATAAAAACCTGGTCAGCAGCTGGATTCCGTAGCTCAGTTAGTAGAGTACCAGGACGGAAACCCGGTGGTTGCTGGTTCAAATCCCACAGTGATCGAAATCTTCATTTCACCACGAATCATCACCCAGTATCAATACAAGTCTGCAAAATCATGGCTACTTCAGATAGACAAACTGAGAATTTAACTTTAACACAATAAGATGAAAAAGTGGCAGAAGAAAAATAAAGAGTAATTAGTAATCACCTGTGAAACCCGGAAGTCTTCAAAAACATACAAAACTTTGGAATGTTTAGCATTCAATATAAAATTAGGAATATTGCAAAAATGTTTTTCAGACAAATATCTTCAAAGTTTATGCATAAAAGAACGTATGATATCTAATACGGAGTTGTCAAATGATGAGTGGGCTTGAAGTTAACTAATCTTATCAACGATAAACACAAATTTATGATGCAGAAGGTCTCAACAGTACTTGTGAGGTATATGTCAATATTTTTCTTAATCTGGACAGTTATTAGTTAGGAATTCAGGAAAGGAAAGTTAGACCTAATAATACTCTTGTATCAGTCATTTAATATACTCCATCATAATTTATTTCACAAAGCCTGTTCATCACAAAATAAGCAACACAAAGTAAAAGATTAAACCGGTTATCTCCTGAAAGATTGACCAAAAGAGTAGAGATGAAGTTCCGCGTAAAACAAAACTTGACTTCATCTTTAGAAAAGAAGGAGAAGCAAAAGTGTACGTGAAAAAAACATATCAGCGAAAAAGCAATAACTTGTCGATAAAGACCATTTAGACTTACTGTAATACGTTTACGTGTATCCACTTCAATCATAGCTCTTAATAGTGACTGACAATCGGCTGAAACAAATGCTGGTATATGAAATACACCTTTCTTAACTTTTTCCAGTAGATTTCGTAAATTATCATCATCGAATGGCAGGGCACCCTGAAAAAAATAATAAGAAAAGGAGAAGTAGGGAAAGGAAAATTAGGGAAAGACAAAGAAATAAACAAACCAAATGAATAAAACTATACGAAAAATGGATTTGAACAAACTATAAACAATAGTGACCACATAACTTTTAAAAATTTAGGAAATTTCAACTCCCGTTTTTGAATATATTTGATATAAAAACATTCTAGTTGAAAAGGGAATAACAAATTAAGTCTAAAAACAAATAGAACCAAATATGTGAACTGGAATTAAGCCAAACTTTTTATTTCACATGTTAGATGATTAAAATCAGTGGAAAACTATTTTCATAAATTAATATTATCAGTGATAGGGCTTAGAGCAAATGAGTAGAAAAACATTTCGGATAAATGAATTTACTAGATAAAAGGAATCAAAAAAAGAGAAAATAATGAAAAAATGATTAACTTTGATGTGTCTAGACTTTACATTGATATAGTGATCAATGTGTCCCCTTGAGAGAGTTAAAAATGAATTCAACGCTGCCCAACAACTCACACTTAAAACCAGTGGGAGAACTTATTCTAAGGTGCAATTATGCCTGACTTATACAGTTCCCAAGTTTCACAATAATATATACAAAGAATAGGAGTAGCCATAGAATATTTAATGTCCTCGATTGCAGCAGATATATTTTTGGACAGCTAGGAACACATAACCCTAGGGACATTTCACCCTACTCCCAAAGTTTCGTGGATATATGTAGATGATATATTTACAATGTGAAAGTCAGAACATATCAAGAAATTTCTTAAGTACTTTAACTCAATAGTTGGCGTGATTCAGTTCACATATGAACTAGAAACTGGCAAAGAAAGATGGTTACATACTGCGGTCTACAAAAAGTCTTCACACTCTAGTCGGCAATTGGACTTCAGATCATCTCATTCTAGATCAGTTAAGCCAGGCGTGGTCAAATGTATAAATAACAAGGCAAGAAAACTGAGTAGTTAGGCAGAAGTTCTATGTCAAGAAACAAAATACATAGATAATGTATTCTTTATCAACAACTGCTTCTGCGATTTTATCCAAAAACACTAAATGAGTCTTAAGAAAAGGATAAGACAATTGCAGACAAAAAACGTGTCAGCAATGAAACTACGGAGAAGTATTTGAAAACCTGTATAGTTTTGCCACAAAGAGAAGAGACATCAGAAGTCCTGAGTATGATTCCTAGTAAGATTGAGATTACAGTGGCATTTAAATCTGCAGACCCACTTAGAGATAGCTGTTTCCCGTTAAAGGGTCCTATCGAACGCATTATACAAGACAAACATCATGTAATGACTGTGAGGTGAAATACATAGGTCAAACTGGTTGACTGGGGTCAATAACGACAGTGGAACAAAGAAATTTAGTTAAACACAGAATGCTAGACCATAATAAGATAAGAAATCTAGAAAACAGATCAGCCGTAGCCGAGCATGCTGTCACACCCAACCACACAATAGGATGGTATAGACTGACAATTTAAAAAAAATAATTGGAGTAGTTTGAGCGAGAGGTTAATAACTGAAGTATTGTTTATCTAATTGACACCTGACACACGTAACAGAAATAACGCAACTGTCATTCCGGATATGTGGAAAATTTTATTACCAGTTAAATGGAAGAATGAGAAATAACAGAACTATAAAATTAATTACCTTGATATAATTATGAGCAATAAATTCTGCTCAAAACGTCATCAGTACATAATACGTTTTCACTAGGTGATATATGTACAAAAAAGAACTATAGGGAAATTATGAACCACTACTTTCACATTAATTTTGCTTGCTAGGTTTATATTTATCAAGCAATTCTAACCCAGGCGGACAAAGCATGAAGGACTATTTTTGGAGAATAAAGTGATATCAGTTCATTTCATGAACATTCTCAGCTGCTTAAAGTCGAGAAATACAATATTATTTAGTGAATACGTTAATTAAAACTAGGCAGTCACCGGTCTTAATCTGTATACTCAAATTGATACTAATTTACACACTATTTAATAGGAGGCCAAAGAATTGTACAGAATGGGTGTGAAGTGTAACGAAGCAAACAATTAATACTTGCTAACAACCTGTGTTATACCCAAAGAAATGAAATACATGAAATTAGGGGGTCAACACAGTGATTTGAAATAAGTAGATGAAAAAAATGAATACAAATGTAATTTACACTAAACCACGTCAAATTACAGTCAGCATGGATATGAGAGATTGACTCCACTCTCCTTCTGTTGGCAAAGGACCAGCTGAATGAGTTTTACAGAAATCCCTATGACGAGGCGTATTAGTTAAGGCATTTTCAATACATTTGTTACTTTAAAGTGTCCGTAAAGTGTTTTTTTTTCAATAGACATTTCGTGTAATATGAAATCACATTCGGTTAGACAAATTTAAAAATTTACAGAACCAAGTATAAAATCTGTATAAACATACACATAGCTACAGTGAAATGAGTTTGTGAATATGCACTAGATAATTCTGAAGCACAATAACTTACCACTAGGAGAGCATATAAAATCACACCACAGGACCAAACATCTGCCATACGTCCATCATACCTTTCACCCTAATAGTTTCAAAACAAAACCCAACAAAAAATTATTTTAATGATGGAAATAAGGATATTGTTGAGAACAATGAGTGAGATTGGTGGGTAAAAGAAACGTTGCTTTCATGTGTTACGTAAATAACTTCCAAGACAACATAAAGTATACGACAACACCAAGGCTGTTTTAACATGAAAATATAGATACTGATTACAGTTTATCATATCAATCAACATCTATAAAACAATACAAATCTAACTTTAGAGATCTACATCCAATAGCGAATAATATTACTTCATGTGAAATTCATGTTTTGATTGAAATATTTTTTGCAAAAGGAAATTCAACAATGACAAAAACGATATCTCAGTGAAAAAATCACTACTGATTTCACCTATCAGATCTGTAAACCCATCATAATTAGGATATGCTGCAAGTATTAACACATTATACGTACACTTTTGTTTAACTAAAACTAATAGTGAAACGCAAGTATCCTTTCATAAACTTTTTCAAGATGAACATATTTCTACTAAATAAAGGAAACCGATCGTTAAGAGAAAGGTAGAGGTACTTTAACTGCTGGAGGAAAGTAAAATGGAATAAATGAGAGGAAAAAGAACTTTCGTCTTCATTTCGTAAAAGAAAGGTAACAGAAGCAAAAGTGAGATATTATATTATTATGGGTAGGAACACATTAGTGTTAACCCTAAAATAGTTAACTAAATGTATTCATGAGCAAACAAATATTAAACTGTACACTAAACTGACACTTTACAGCTAACCAACATACTACCAGACTAAAATGTTTGTAATATAGGACGTTTTTCAACTACGAATTTTAATGAGGTAATTTCAAGGTAAAATGAAGTGGTACCCACATTCTGTATCAACAATGAATATGTTCACTTGGTGACTTAATTATTATAATCAGCTGGATATGATTTGTTATGTTTGATAATTACCAATTTACCAGATTTGCACCTAGTCAGTGATGGTTTTCTGAATCCAATATAAAAGTCTCAATCAAACAACAAAAGCACGATGGTATAAAAGTGACCGTACTCATAATTTCTAATATGTAAGAATGAAATATGAAGTCAGAATGTACCTCTGAGTGACTGTTTGTCTCTAGTCAACGAATTGATAAAATGGTGACTCACTGTAAATAATCACTAACAATTTATCTTCTTCAGTAAACAATTACTTTCAACAAAAAAGTCATTCTCTTACCTTTCTGATAGATAACAGCATCTCAAAAACTATTAGCAATGGTACACCTTACATATTACCAATCTATAACAAAAGTTTCAATTTTTGATACATTCATACTTGATTTCGTATACACTGACACTAAACTGGTACCAAATAACTCAAGCCACTACATACTGAAATTGTTCATAACAGCCAGCCTGAATTCATTTCTACAAAACTAGCAATTCGCTGAAGTTGTAAAATAGATTCTATACACTGAAACAGATTAGTAACTCAATCAAGTTACACAGTAGCTCTCTCTAAGTTTTGATATTTCATGCTTTTAGAATACTTACAAGATGCAACTTCAGTAACCTTAAAACTCAGAAACTTCCAGTTTTCTAATGTCTACGAAGTGTGCAACTCTATGATATGGTTTCATGAGGTGTTCAATCTGAATGAAACTAGCCATTCAGCTAGCTAGGGAAAAGACTAAGCTAGTTAACTGATCCAATAATTTAAGCATCAGTCTTTTGTTTCATTCAGCTTTATTTGCTTTCTCTAAAGTTCTAATCCTCTAATATCAATATTATACTGACATTCAGTCTCTTTTAATTTCATTTCCCTGTTTCCTACTAATTGTCAATATTAATATGTCTCATCCTAATTTCTAACTTAATTTTTTAAATTAAGAGTTGCATTTTTCACTGATTCTTGGACTTTACTTAGCTATTCAGTTGGTTACCTTAGGATACAGAAACCATTGATTTCTATGACTTTGCTTTCTAAGGATAAACCACTTTTTTTTCTCTGTGACAAAGAGTAAAAAGTACTTGCAAGACCTAAGAGATAGATGAGTTGAATATTCAGGTACTCATCAAATACAACAAGCCTTACTTTCATACCAAATACTAAGCTACGTACTAAAACCTAAAGACATTTGAGCATCACACACACAAAACTTATTTTGAAAGGAAATAAGCTCATGCAAAAGAATAGTGAATCTTTCAATCAAAAAAACGCAGGAGATATACAATGACGTCTTGACAACTTTAAGAAGTTAGTATATGAATGTATTAATAGACTTTGCATTCAGTATATATTTACGACAAATAAAATCTGTAATTAAAACAAAACTCAGACCAGGGCAACGTTTTATGAGAAGCTACTAGCAAAGATATCCAAAAAATCAGCTACACAAGCAGTGAAAAATACAAATCTAGGTTTAGTCTGCAACACATCACTATATAGTACAAGCAGATAAATAGACTGAATTTGAGTTGATTATGTGTAAAAATGGTTACTGAACTACATACCTCTGAATACGGCCCACCAGCAAGTGTGTGTGTGTATGTGCGGTGGACAATCTTTAGATGGTCGCTAAACTAGCACAGAGATCCGGGGGAAAAACTAACTATAAGCGTTGTTGTAAACAATCTGAAGTGCATGTAAATTCTCCTTAAAGTTTTTTGTATTTAAAGGCAAACTAATTTAGTTTGTTTCTTGTTCCTTATTAGTCTAATTGCTATAATAAAAACACCAATCTAATTATTGTTCAAAACTTCATGGTGTTAGAAGACGAAACGGAAGGTGAAAATTTGTACAGACAATCAGCTGATATTTGAGTGATAGCATTTAATATTTCAGTAGTTGAATAACAGATTCTACATGCCCTAATAAAAATTGTGGGAAGCATTTAACATAACTGGTGACCTATACAACAGAAAACACTAGAAAAAAACCAATAAAAACGTGGTTTTTTAATCAAAACCCATGCATTACATTGTAACACGTGCTTCCTTACCCTTATGACTTCAGGACAAGCATAATGAGGTGAGCTAGATAGATGAATGAATTAGTGAGCACGTTTAAGCCTGATACATGAGATGAAGCAATTATTTTTATACAAAATGATTATCTAAATAAAAGGTATACTTACCTTTATTTTTCTTAGAAAATAACTGATACAAAAGAATATACTACTTTTCAAGAATTTGTTAAAACATATGATTGACGATCTTTTCTATCGAATACAGGATCATAGCTATCAACAAACAGCATATTATACTATGGGAAATAAACAATACCAACGAATCAACGTATACTTGTAAAGAAAATGATGAAATATGACTAGCTATAACACAGTATTCCCACAAAGAAATGTGAAAAGTGACACTTAAGGGTTGTGGCAAAGGGAATGAGTGCAGATATTACATTTGAATACAGATCTTGAGGACAAATACTGTAATTACTTCACCACGATGATACAAATAAATGACATCCTTGAAGGTGCCTCCAAAATTCTGTTTGTTTGCAGCAGTGTCTAATATAACCTATTAAATACACTACACATATTAACCGTGAATAGCAACTGCAGTACTTTTACCACCAACATGAAAATGTGGTTGAAATACGCTCCATTTACCACTTCAATTAATTCTTCACTATAACCCACGAGATAAAATACACTAGTATATAACAGGGGTGAGAATAAAGGATAAAAATGATGAACTGTATGGACAATTTTAAAATCCTTTTAAATAATTGGTGACAAGTAAAGGAGATAAGAAAATAGTTGTTCGGAAGAATTATAGTACTTACCGTAAAGATGAAACTTTGATGCTTCAATTTAAACTAAACAGTGCGGTTCTCAAGTAAAGCTTAACAGCATATAGAGCAATCACATCTCTCAACAGCAGAAAGAAATCATACAAGATAATAAAAAATATCAATGAATGTAACTACTCAATTGTTATTGGTTGTTTATCACAGCGTAATCATTGGTTCTGATGATTTAAAAGACCTAACTATGGTACTAAACAATTTATATCCATGGTTTGATCTTAAGAAGTGATTTAAATGTTTTGGCTGTTTCATCCTAAAACTATGATCCCACTTCGACTGGCTCCAGTCAAAGTTATATTTTGAGGTAGACTGTTTGTAAGTAAGTGTTAAGCTTGGAGTAAGAAGACCATTCCAAAAATGTTGAAAAATATAGTCTAGCCGTTTGTGACCATTGGCGACGTCCATATACCTAACCTCATAACTAGTCACTAGCTAGTTCTACGGCAAACAAAAATTGTAGAAATATTTTTATAAACTGGATATCGATGATGCCATCAAGCTTGGCGATGAAGCATCTACCATCAAATATAAAAGCTTACAGTCCACTGAACAGTATTTGTCCTCATTCTGAGCTATATATTTCCCCTGTAACCTGAAACTTCAAAGTATCGGAATGAAAGTACTCCTGTTGTAGATTTACACTATCTTTTAGCCGTTGTTCAATATCGAAACTGTATTAGGAATAAGCAAGTTATGTGAAGAACTCATCATACAATTATATTCCAACGTGAAGTATCCTGATGGCTCTTAAGTGCACCTGCTAGAAGTACTCTGAATACATTTCAGAAATATACATACATAATTTAATGTTTAACAGTAACCTATGGTCAATTAACAAAACATTTCTGCTTAATTTATAAATTACGATAAACAAAAGAATACAAGAAATGCCATTGTAAAACAATGGATTTCCTAGTATAAACTGTATTTTCCTTTAAGCAGACTGCGTATTATTTTGTTTGCATAACCCTCTAAATTCCACTTAATTGAAGGAGATCGCATACCAGTTTTTCCAGTGTTAACATAATAAGACGGCTTTACGTAAGAGAATCAGTGCGTGATAATTTGTTTCTCACTGTGAAAATAGAGAATAACTTCGTTAATAAATATATTTCACCTGGAAAATCCTTCTATTTTTAGTTCACACTATACATATATACACGCTAGGTATTTAGTCACCTTATATACCTCATATCTACACAACATTGAAGAACAATTTTCTGATTGGCTATGAAGAAGGAGGCAATAAACCTGTAAAAGTTATGATAACTAACCACTTTATTAACATTAATCATTTAGTTTTCATTAGCCTGCCCTTCATAACAACGTGATGCAACCAAAACATCTTTGAATTAATATTCATGAAGTCTTAGTCATCAATGTTGAGAATTCAGAGATTTATAGGTGAAAAGAAAACTTGTTCAATGTCATCCCATTCCAAGTTCGTAATCTCCAGTTAAGCAAAAGATTCACTTCGTTAATTTTGGACACAACTTATTTAATAACAATTCTTTTTGTCTTTAATAATTGCTTTGACATTTAAGGCATTTTATAAAACTCGTTATCCTAAATTCGGTCATCTTCCAATTTTTACTTGTCAATTAGTTTTAATTACTCTTAGAGATTTTGATTTTTTGTTGTTGCTGACTAATCACAATTCATTTTGTTTGCAACTATATCCCTATCCAATTCACCAAATATGTTAGTGAAAATATGTATGATGCCAATTGTTTCTCTACTATAAAGAAATCCTTGAAAGCAGGTATCTTCATGAAGTAAATTTTTCGTACTGTGTGCTTCAACAAGGAATCTTTTCACCATATGTACTAAATAGCCTGTTTTGGCAGGAATAAAGTATTTCATTTAAGTTATATAGTGAGTAAAACTACGCCTTGCTAGCAAAGTTGTTAGAATACTGTTTCTCCAACTGTCAAGCAGATAGTATCACAATTGGTGAAGAATCTGGTACAGTGCAATATTATAATCATAGTATAAATGTACAAATAACCAGCTTCTGAAAGCTTATTTTGGCATTAAATCATTTGATGAGACGAACGAAATATTGATTTCAATTAGGAAAAACTAAGTAAACATGTAACCATGACAATAATGATGAACACCATTTATATCTGGCTATTTACCATAGCCTCTAACAATTTTTCTTTTATCTACATCTCAGGAATTATGCTTTCTCTACATTGTACGTACGTTTTTGTTATTCGTCATTTATATATCCCGCATAATTTACAAGATAGACAGCAGTAAAGTACTTTCTAAATGGTATATGCGCTTAGCAAACGCCTATTGATTATAACTAAGCAATAAATGTTCGGTAGGCTTAAAAAACAAAGTACTTATAATAACAATAATAAAAGCAACTTCTTAGCAAGATCGAAACGTTGAGGAATAATTACAAAATATTTGTTCTAACATACTACGTTAGAGTTACGCATATAAAAATGCACCTTGAGTGGTGAATGATAATTATTATTACAATAATCCTTTTATTTCAAACAACTTTTCGGTACAATTTGGAACTCCCAGCATAATATTCTGCACTATCTTTTATATATATATATATATATATATATATATATATATATATATATATATATATATATAGAGAGAGAGAGAGAGAGAGAGAGAGAGAGACTCCTTTACATTTCGGGATAGTGTTATTATAAGAATTGGAGTTACATAAAGAATATGAGTAACGAGGAAAACTTTGCATTGTTAGCCAGAGTATTGGAAAGACAGATTATTTATTGTTAAAGTTAACAAATTAGTTCTGTTCTTACAATTTTTCCCCACATAATATGCATGCCAAGTAGGACACAGTCGAATTCGTGTACTTAGCTGTACGAATGTACAGTCTTATGTAATTTCTTCTTGTCTTCCCAAGAAAGACACATAGAGAGAGCTGTGAATGGAGTGGATGCTCAGTATCAGTTAAAATTACTGTAGCTAGTTGCTTGCTGGAATTTAAATGTTTGTCAACTACAATGTTAATCAATTGAGCCAGAGAAAAAGCACTCACCCTACTAACGGCTTTCAAAGCCTTATTACAGTATAACATAGTCCTTTTTTAATCGACCAGGAGAAATCAACGGGGAACAATACAGAAGAATAGGGAAAATGTAGGAATTAATAAATTCTAAAAGTAGAGGCTGTTATGCCAGACAGTCTCAGTTTCTTTATGTTATGCGTTAAACGAAAGATTTTCTTGGAAGTCAACAAGATATGAGACGACCAACAAAAATCAGAAGTGAATTTCAATCCAAGATATCTAACACTCGATTTATTCCCTGCAGAAATACCATAAATGCATCAGGAGTCATAGGACTCAAGCAGCTCAAACAAGTCCTGTTTACGTCTGAGGCTAAAACTAACAGTATTTAAGACTAAATTGAGACTCATCGAAAACATGAATTTGGAATAATGCTCATATGCATTTGTTCACAACCCATTATATATACTTGTCAAGACTCGTTGCTAAAAACAACCTTTCCTAATAATCCAAATAAAAACTAAGTGAAATAATATAACAATTTCGAGAAATAAGAAAGTGTGTAGTTTACTAAAGATAAGAGTAGTTCATAAATTTGTTCATCAAAACAAAACATTAAAGAAAGAAAATGAAACAAGAAGGATGGAGTGGAGAATTGACGGAATGTGTTTGTAACTGAATAAAAAGTTTACTGTCTAAATGACGATTTTACTTCGAAATGTTTCGTTTTATCCACCTTCTATCATTATAATTTCCATTTTCTTTGATTTTAATACACTTACTTTGTTATAATGAAGTAATTAAATCAAGACTACATTATCAAACCATGTACTGCATAATGTTACTACAGTACCTGGAAACATAAAGCAACGGTTCTAAGAGAAACAGTTTGAAAACAGAAAGTTGAAACTAAATCACCAAAAAGTAGATGAAAGAGAAACAGAATATCCGATCTCCTTTTACAGATTGATACTAGGAGCATACATTTACTTAAATATTGTTAATTATGAATGGTAAAGTTTAGTTACGAAAATATGGATTTATACCGCCTCTAGGAATACGAAAAATTACGCCACCGCCCACCCACACAATTCATATATATTTTTCTTGATTCAACTACTTGACCTCAATTTGTACTCGACACTTACATATCTTCATAACTGTATTTTTACCAAAGTAGATATTATTCACCGTCGTTTTATAACTCTTATTACAAGCAATGGACGCTCTTTGATAAGCGGATCATACAACTTATCTCTTTCACTTATTGATTACTTTCTTCCATTTACATGTCCTTCTGGTCCCTTGCTTCTTAATTCATTCTGTAAACTTTTGTTGAGTAGATTTCACAATTACTTCTGTCATTTGCAACCTGTGTGTTCTAAATCATTTTGTCTCCAAAAGTAAATTATCAGTAAATTTACTTCACATGCTAGAATTGATGGGACAGATATATATATATATATATATATATATATATATATATATATATGTAAGCTAGAAATAGAGACAAGTTTAGGTCTGATCAGCTGTATCTCATGTATTCCACGAAAATATCGACTTCTATCCAACAAGATATAATTGGGCAACTGTTTGTACACACGAAAATCTCTGCACATTGATGAAAAATAATTCTGAAACTCATTCTTTTTATGTCAACACACATAGTCAACAATGATCAAGCTTCTGGATTACGGCAAGTAATCAGAAGACATAGAAAAAGAGGAATATTTGGTTTAAAATAGCATTGATTAAAAACCAAACCATCGAACACCTTCAAATATCCATTTCCCATCATTCGGAAACACTGATGAAACATCAATAGCCTACAGAAAATGAATTCTTCGATAAGTTTCATTTATTAGCATAGTTGTCGTTCTGTCACTTTAACGAACAACACACTTTGATGTTGACTGTGGGTTGTTAGCGCAAAATATGCACACAACAACTTACTATTATTTAGTAATGCTTGTTTTGTTCAACACAACTGGATCAATCATTGTCAATAATCGGATCAAAATGTCATATCATAAAAAATGATCTGAAAAAGCAATCTGAGTTTACAAACTATTTTATCGATGTCAGCAGAATATCAATCAGTTGCGAAATGCTGATGATGGTTGGATGGATGAATTTGTGAGTGGGTGGGTGGGTGAACAGGCGGATGAATAGAAGGCATGTAAATTTTGGACATCTATGACATATTTCATACCTTTATTAATTAAGCAACTGTCAGTAGGTATCGAAAGCACTATTTCAGGTTTTACAGCACTTCTCTATCCCTCACTTTTCTAAACCAGGAACACTTTTGACCCTTTTTTGATTTTGCAGAATAAAAGTAATGAAAAGTAAAAGGTAGAAAACTTGGTCGTTTATACATGACATGTTACTAGTTTTTGATTCTGTTAGTAATCGAAGGAAAGCATTCAAATATACATTTGTTCACTGAATGCATATATTGTATATCGATAAATCGGTAGAGAAAACACTCACCCACAACTAGTTTCTAATAATGAACCTTCAGGTTGTAATGATGCCATACCAAAATCAGCAACACGTATATTCAACTGATCATCCAATAAGAGATTTTCTGGTTTTAAATCTCGGTGGCTATAATAATAAATAGCATTCGTAATAAGTATGATTTTATAAATACCGAAAAAAGTATACGCCTAAGCAAAAAGACTAAACAATTTGCATAAAATTTCTAAAATATCAACCAGATAATTCAAGTCTGAGATTTCAATCACTTGACTATGATTGACTAGCCTAAAAATGAGTACAATGTAAGCAGAGTTCTTTAAAAACTTCTGTCTTTCATGTCAAGAAATGTAGGCAGTATCTAATGATGGAGGATCTTGAAAAACTCGTCTATTGCAAACTGATTTTCGCTAGCTGATCAGTTGATATCACTTTGTAAAACATAACTATGAAGCCAATTGAGTTTGAAATTTCAATACAAAATTCACACTGTTCACAGTTAGTTACACTAAAATCTGTACAAATCCTGTTCATTGGGCTTATCGCTCAACTTTCAATCCAACGGTTTTGGGTTCAACCCTCGCTCTCATAGCCTGAAAAATCAAAACTGAACCAGATAGCTGAATTGCATTAGTGGAATAATTAATTATTTTTATCCTAATTAGGGGATATCATTTATGCTAAAATATGGTCAAGAAAGTTAAAGATAATTTCTTCTTATTGTTTGCTATTCACCTAAGGAGTCAAACAAATTGACATCAATACAACTGCTAACCACAATCTTGAAATTCACAACTTATTCTGGGCTGTTCAATTTCATCACCTAAAAAGATGAACTCTAAGAATTTTAAAACGAGTTTTTGTTGTGTTATCTAGACTCTTTTACTAACCGAATGGTATTGACCATGCTTGCAGTGTATCCACTGAGTTTACAACCCCATAGTCTTTTATACTGTTTATTGTTTGGAACGGTTGATGAACGTAGACAGAACTGGAGAAGACATTTGTGACTAGAATAGGACGGATGAGCTTGCACTAGATGTGACTGTACTTTCTGTTTCATCATTCCTCTTACTTCATTGATCCTGGTTGTCATTTTCGTTAAGCTTTATTTATTTCCTAAGAACTTTTAGAGGATGCGAGACTATAGCTAGTTTATGCGGTGGATTTTCGAATAAAAGATTCTTTCTAAATCTAAGACAATAAACCGTAGAAAAGTATGTGAGGTCGCAAGCTCAATAGCTACACTACAAGCATGGGCGATACCATTCGGTCAGTTAAAAAGTTTAGACAACATGACATTGTCTATTATTACGTAGCTCATTACTATAAGCTGGCAAGTTTCGACGTATGAACTGAAAAATAATATTCACAATATTAAGATAAGATTAGTTTCTTCATAAGAAAATATTGATAAGCGCTATCTGTTCTTCTTATGGTGTTAGCAAAACTCCTTTTACTAACCAATTAAATCACGGAAGTGGAACAAGTGACGGGAGTACAGTGTAGACTACTTACTTAACAGTCATGGGCTTATATAAACTATCACAACTCAAGCAAGTATGTACACTGATTATTCACTGAAGAGTAATCAATTTCATGTAGTCTAGTCTTGAGTGTTGACTGAACTCTATTAATCATTTTTATAGTGTGGCCACTGAGCAAGAAGGTTCATCACCACGTTGCACTTTGATGGATAATAGTTGGTTACAGAAGATCGGCGCAGGAAGCATTGAACCTACGTTTCGTGATTGTTGGCACTCATCAGCAAGGTGTATCTGCAACCTTCCAAATAACTCAATGGTAACGTCGCTGACTGAAATACTGGATAGGACGGATTCGAATCTCAGAGGAAGCATCACCCCCTTTGAGGTTGCAGAGACGCCTTACTGACGAATGCCGACAAGCGCGAAATCTATGTCTAGGACTTCTTGGCAATCGCCTCCAACCAACTAATACCCACCAAACAAGTAAGTTTCACCTTAAGCATATATCATTAATTGGAATCAGCTTTAAAAATACCGAATGCTAGGAAGCAGTGGAGACCCTTTCCGTCCAAATTTCACACTTTGATAGGTGTGTACCCATAAACCAAGGACCGTCAGATATCACGAGGAGCAAGTTATTACTTAGTCATTGAACTGGAATAAAATACTTCACGTTTGCATACTTTAAGCAACTCATCCAAACAACTCGTGTAAAATAAAGAGTTGTGGTTAACGATTTTTTTTCAAACCTAGCAGTCTTCAAGAGTTACTGTGTAAGGGCCCGACAGAAATCTGACCACCTTACCCAGGGTGAACCACAGACTGAATTTAGAGTTATTTCACTGGAGATCTCACACCACAGAACTCTAGCACCTTTATGAATCTATACAGGGAACCTCAACCTTATTACACGAATCATACGCTTAGTGAATTCATTTATCAACACGATGTTTCTAATGATATGAAGGTAATCACGGTTGAAAAGGAACTTATGCATTCAAGGTTTGATCTCCAAAGAGATTCATTAATGTATGATATAAAAAATTCCCACAATAAGATCGGTTTTTCAATAATTCTGTACTTTAAATAGGTGTTCAGTAGATACAGATTATTAATCAAACTGAATGAGATAGTCATGGTTTGACAGACTGGAGTTATTGATGCTCGATGATGACTGAAGGTGAAATAAAAAGCTAGATTGTAGGCCACTGGTTTAAGTCCTACCACGACTCAAGCTATCATTTTACCTTACATCACAACCCTATATTCGATATCGATTAGTACTAGAAACCATCATAAAAGTTATTCATGATTGTCGTATCAGTGGCTCTGAACTTACAGCATTTCTTCAAAATCTTATCCTACTATAAAGCAACAAGTATTACAGTATTCCAAGGTGTTTTTTAAACAACTTCAGCCAGTTATGTCAATAAAATAGAACAGGCAAATCTTTTCTTTACACACTTACCAAATGCAATGACTATGACAAAAATCTAGTGCAGAAATAATTTGTTTAAAAAATCTCCTAGCTTCTTTTGGTGCTAATCGACCCTTGCGAACCAGATAGTCGAATAATTCTCCTCCAGAAACATGCTCTAGAATAAGATATCTAACAGAATTTATTGCAATATATATATAAAACATAACATACAAATGTCGTCGATTTTCGTATACATCATATAATCCCAGCACATGAGGATGCTCTATAAGTTTCATGATGGCGATTTCTCTTTCAACCTATTTATGCAAAAACAATGAAATAGAAAGAAAACTAATTTCTCTAGGCCTACCTTTTGAAGTACACTATCACTTAGCTTCTCTCGATTGACTATCTTGACAGCTACCTTTTTACCTGTAACACAATGCACTCCCATTTTAACAAGTCCTGGTGAATTGATAGAAAGAAAGAAAACGAAAATGTAACGAAACATTAGATGCAAGCTAAAAATCTCTTTCAAGTGAAGTATATTTGAAGTTACATCCATACTACAAATAAGTGATAGGTTCAGCCAGTTGGTTTGGCAGCTAAATGGTGAGATGTGTAAATTTGCAATAGAATACGTTAAACTTATTTATGAGTCACTTGGGGCCAGGACAACCTAGTCTAGTTGTCCAAACTGTCAACTGCACAGTCAATAATCTACTCCGATATTGTTACCCAAACAGTAACCACGAGCACACTGGTTTATGGAGTGCCTATCTCGGTGACCCCTTGAAGAGCACCGAAGGGCCTCTCTCATGCAGTGAAAACCAATCTCCTCTACGGTCAGGATCATGACAGCAAGATGGATTCAGCTCAAAAGGATGGAAAGCCACAATCATACAATGCTACGCTACACACCTACAAATAATGGAGATGAAGAGAAGAAGGAGGAATTCTACAGACAACTGAGATCAGTGATGGATTAGACTGCATTTGGTGAAACATCAAAATTCTAATGGGTGTGGTGACATGAATGCCAAACTGGGAGCGAATAACACAGGAAGAGAACGAATCATGGGTGGAGAAGGACTCGGTGAAATGATGAATGAGAATGGAGAACTGTTTGCAGATTTCTGCTCATTCAACGATTTGGTGATTGGCGGCGAAGCAGTGTGTACAAACACAAGGATATTCACAAGGCAGTGACATGGATTTAATTTCACTAGACATCAGGACACAATAAAAACCAGATCGACTTCATCTCAATGTGAATAAAGTGAAGATGGAGACGCATCCTCCTGGACACAAGATGAGATCAAGAAGAGGAGCAGATGTAGGCTTACATGACTCACTATCAAGTGCGAGGAACCTTCCAAATCAAGTTGAAAGCCTTCAAAGAAGCTGGTGATAGGCCACAGTTGAAGTTGAACACCCATAACAGAAAGTGAAGGACGAAACTACAAGGGACATCTTCACCTTAGCCAGCCATCAGGACGAAATGAGAGACATTAGGCAACATCGTTGAGGAAACCTGAGTGGAAGAACACTGGAGCTCTTTGAAAGCTATATGGAAGGAGACCTGCATAACCGTGTTAGGAGGTAAGAAGAAGAAGAGGCAAGGCAAGGAATGGATCTCGACAGACACATGGTAACTGATTGAGGAGGGAGAGGAAGATGGTGAAGCAGAAGATAAATCAGTGCAATCCAAGGATGCACAACGAAAAGAGGAAGTGAATAAAACCTATAAAACAGTAGACTGGACAAAGAAGTGAAGAGTGAATGGAAAGACAAGAGGCACTTCTACGACACACTGGCAAGTGAAGCAGAACAGGCTGCTTGTAGAAGAGACAGAGACCTGACAACACTATTTCAAACGACCAAAATACTATCTGGGAAGAGATCGACGCAGATGAAACCAATAAGAGATAGTGAAGGAAACCCAGTTAGCAAATAGGAGAATCTAAGGTAACGATGGACTGAGCACTTCAAAAAACTCTTAAATCAACCATCACCACCACCTGCAACTCGTTCAGAAATATCACCAGCAGCCCAGCCACAGAACTATCAGTGAACACAAGTCTTCCAACGAACACCGAAGTCCTGAACGCCATAGAGTTCCTGGGATTCGGGAAAGCCGCAGAAGCAGATAGAATTCCGCCAGAAGCACTGAAAATAGACGCAGAGACAACAGTGGACATGCTCACACCACTATCGCAGAAGTTTTGCAAAGAAGGAAGGGAAGGTACCTGCAGATTGGAAGAAGAAGGGTTACCTTATCAAACTTCCAAAGACGGGAGCTTTAAGTCTTTGTAAGAACTGGCGACGAATCATGCTCCTATCCACCCCAAACAAAATATTAATCCGCATCATCCTGGAGACACTAAAGAATGCGCTGGATTCAAAACTACGACCGGAACAGGATGGCTTCAGAAAGAACAAATTATGTGTGGATCAAATTGCAATGCCAGGCTACGCATCATAATTGGACAGAGCATAGAATAGCAACCAACTCTTCACCTCGACTTCATCGACTCCGAAAAGGCCTCCGACAGCGTCGACCGACAAGTAATTTGGCAGCTGCTCTAACACTACAGTTTTAGTGCGGCAAACGTTTATCAATCTCATTCAACAGCTATATGCTATATGATGCTACATGACAAGTGATTCACAATGGAAAACTCAGTGACGACCTTGAGGTGAAGACAGGAGTAAGACAAAGCTGCCTACTATCATTGATGACCTTCCTGATTGTGGTAGACTGGAATGGACTGGATCACGCAACAAACCGTGAGGTGGAAGAAGAGGGGCATACGCTGGACCTATGGAAAGACCACAGAAGAATATTTGGATTTCGCCAACGATGATGATTTATGTCTTATGTCTTGTAGCACAAACTCGAAGATCTACAGGCGAAAAGTAACAAGTTGACAGTAGAGGCAGCGAAGGAAGACGAGACTTCAAATGAATGGAGAGAAGACAGAGGTGATGAAGATACCCAACCAACAACAACACCAAGCACGAATCACCATGGATGGGAGAAACCTAAAGAAAGTTATCTCTTTCACCTACCTACATATATTCAGCATCGTTTGAAATACAGGTGGAGGCACACATGAGGATGTCAAAGGCAGGATCGGAAAGACAACAAAACTGGCCTTCCTTCATTAACTTGAAATCAGTGTGGAGATCTGCTGCACTCCACTCCACTCAGCATAAAGCGTGAACAAGATCCGGATTTTCAACACCAACGTCAAGTCAGTGCTCCTGTATGGTTCGTAGACTTGGCGTGTTACGAAAGGCATCTCCAACAAACTGCAGACATTCATCAATAGCTACCTAGGCTGGTTCGATACTGAAGTTTAGATGGCCAGAGTAATGAGAATAAGCAACAATGAACTCTGGCCTGGCAACGAATCAACCAGAAACCTATCATATAACAAATATGTGGAAGGAAGTGGAGATGGATTGGACTGGGGATACACTGAGAAGACCAATTGAGGACAGCAAGTGCCAGGCCAGGCCATTGAGTGTAACTCGAAGGGGAAGGGATGAGTTGGGCATCCTAGGCGAATGTGACATGTAGGAGATCGTGTGAGAAAGAAATGAAAGGTAATTGGCAGTCGTTGAGCCAGGTCAAAAAGGCTGCAGAGAAGAGAGTGAAATGGCGACGTGCTACTGAAGCTCTATGTTCCACTAGGAACCCAGGGGATAAAATAATAATAACAATGGTTCCACTATTGGTAACGGGGAGTGGGACCAAATAAAAGCCCATATTTGCAAGTACTACACAAGAGCAACGTATATTTCTCATGGTGTTGCGTTCTGTGGGCTGGATGGCTTATTCTGGACGCTTTCATTGTCATTCTCGACAACATAAGCAGCACAAACTTCAGAAATAAGTGAGCTATAGGGTGTTCTGCACAATTGGTGTCTTAGCTTGTCCTGATGATTCAGTGTGTGGTTGGCCGTTTCTGCCAACGTCTTGTGAATGTCTTCATATTTATTTCACTTGGTTGTCCTGCTGATGTCAACTTTGACCTTTTTATTGCTTCTTATTGGTTCATTATTGGGTTAAGGCCAACATGTCCGTTGATCCCTCACTGACCTGAATACAAAGCTTACGAAAATCATCGAGCATTCTTTGTACTACCTCTATGCAGGATTTCCACATTTTCCTAGTCAAATTCATGTCCACAGTTGTCTATATGCGTGATATGAGAGAAGATATGTCATGACGCTTCAACGCTATTCGGTGTTCATGTAGATGAATTTGAAGGTAACCAATATGTCAGATGCAGTGTTTTCCTAAGTTTCTGCAGCTTATTTTTCAGATAACCTTTGGCTTGTCTTCCTTTGCTATTGAATCTTTTGGCCTGCATAACAGAGAGTGCAGAGATTTTGTGGGCTTGTGAGCTACAAAGATTCCAAAAGGCTTCAATAGTGTTGTCGTGATCTAGAAGACGTTCTTCATATAGGGTAAGGCAATCAGTCTGTCGGTTTTCGAGGTTGACTTCTTGATTGATGAGACTGCGTGAACAGCCGTTCTTCTAGAAAACAGTGACTAGACAGTTTTCTTTTCCCCTTAAGATCGATGTGTAGTACTTCTTTCTGGAGATTTTGCTGATGACGGTGTCTAGAATAACAATGAAAGCTTCAGGAACAAACCGTCCAGAAAACGCAACTCTATCGAAATCTGTATGAGTTAAAAAGATAGTCTCCATCTTCTCAAAGTCCCAAGAGTGCCAAACACTTCTAATTGTTCGTAAATGGGAGAACTTCGCCAAGATATAGGCCTGTACAAGAGAACAACTATCTTTTCTTCACTAGTGTCTACGTCAGCATATTCTGCCTACCAGTAACAGATACACACCACCTATGTTGCAGTTTGTTACATCTACAGAACACTGAAGTGTTCACACCGTGGAGGGGAAGAGCAGATGGTAAAATTTATGCAAATGAATCAACTAGTGCTGTGATATCCTCTACAATCTGCTTCTATTTTCCAGATTTTACTGACAGTATTTGAAATTATACCATCAAATAAATAGAAAAATGAAGCTATATACGTTATAAGTTACATTTACTCTTTCAATATTATGATCCTACCTAGATATTCAGACCAAACAACCCACAAACTGATGGTTAACGGTTGTATAACCTGAATATACAGACACATCTCAAACCAATATCAATGACTGGTCAAACTTTGAACTAAACTCGAAATAGATCGTGTGCTGTAGTGAAAACGACTCCTGTGAAACAACTATGCCGGAAAAGTAATCCAAAAAACACTGAATTGGATTCCAGTCACAATGTATAACTCTCCTACATTATAAAGTCATAATTCAGTATGCACTCATCAACACAGTAAATCAGTCCAACAACAACAAAAACTTGCAGTTGAGTAGAATTTACCTCAATAATGACGTAATGAAATTATTATTTCAGTAGATGGGTTATTTTTAAGTTTCTGTTTATACAAATTAATTGTCGCATTTTCATTCATCTTTCAACTTTGTTTATTACCAGTATAACGAAACTCGCGTTACCTTTTTCACTCGATGTCACCATTACGTCATACTTATTCATATATTTATTTATTTGAAGAACGAAATACACAATTCTAACCAGTTTGAAAATTTACCAATGTACACTACTTTTACGACGGTTTTTTTTATCATCAAACAAGCTAAATATAATCAATAAAATTGTATTTAAAATACTACTACCAAACAGCATAGATGGTTAGAAACTTCTCATGTCAATTTTTAAATTTTGCTAACCAGATCAGTATGATCTGAACAATGGGTGACTGTTTCACTCATTTGGAACCAAGCTCATCAACATTGTTTCCTTTTTGTTAGTAGAAAAAATACAACCATTTCTCATATTTGAAACAAAGTTATTTGTCAAGCAAGATAGGGTTGAAAAAGAAGGAAGTGAATCAACATATTTCACTATAATAGTTGTTCGATGACTCACGACATGATGTATTCATTATTCACCATAAATTAAGTGAACAGACTAGAGTAATGATAATGATAGTGATATTTAAAAGTAGTCGTTTTCGAAAGAGTGTGTCATTAATTTGACCAACAAATAGAATGAAGTACAAGAGGATAAATATAAAAAAGCTATTGATAGTCTTACAAATAAAACATCATTTCTACTTGTTGGTCAACATGTCTTCTGATAGGCTGCAATGAATCACTGTGATTGTGCTTATAGGAAGAAGATAAATAATCTAGCCTAGATATAATATGGAATAAAATAATAAGTGGTAAAATGGGAAGAAACGTTATCCCAGTCTAAATTGTATAAGCTTGTGTAGAACCATCGTTGAAATACATTAAAACTGGTAAGCTAGTAAATATGCACCAATGGCGTTTTCTAAAGTCATGGTGAGTTTTCCGTAAAGAAGAATGTAATACTCGAAGTTCCTGGAATTTTCGAAAACAGTGAATCAACGTCAGTTTTTCTCAATTCATACTTCACTCACTTAATAGAACACATTTAGTAGTAAATACGAATTTATGATAATCTAGTGAACAAACCAAATATATAATTGTTTATTTTAGGTTTGAACATCTATTCCAATTGAGATGAAATACTTCCTGCTGACAACGAACACTAGTTGACTGGTTTCACAGAAACAGTAACTTGACAAAACAACTAGTCGCTTTGATGTACTGTATCTTTTAAGACAATGCAGAAAACCCTACTTTCACAATCTTTTTATGAATATTGATTTTTTCACTTCTATCCCCATATTCACCTTGCAACAGCATAAAGCTCTTAACTACAGCATATAAGCTGAAGTTCTTTAACATAAAAACTGACCGACAAAGGGAAAATACTAAAGTAAATTAGGCGAAGATTATAGTAAAAATAAATGATAAGATGCAAAGTAATGAACTATCTGAGGTTCACAACGAATCTAAGGGATAAATGCATTCAAACCACCGGAATTAGTTCTCTGCCAGCTCATCAATGGTATCCAAACACAAACGTTTGGTATTTCTTAGACCCCACAACCAAATAAATACAAGTCATAAACGACATTGGGAAATTCCCTTTCCATAAGGTCAGTTATTTCCCTGTTATATTGTTTTCAAAGTAAAACCTGCTTGTAATGACACATGAATGCTTGAAATGCGAATTCTGCATCCTTAAAATCTCCGATTTATTTAAATGTTGTTACTAGTATTAGAGATCGGTAAACTCGGTCCACTGAATGACAGAATAACACAAGTAACAACATAAAAACTATGCCCATCGCACAAGAAATGGTCATCGAGACTCGGTGACCTAGTGGATAACGCCCTGGCGTTTGAAGCGATGTCCTGAGAGGCAAGTACATCCAGCTTACGAGTCCCAAATCGGGCGTAACGCGCATTCTAGATTTCCCTGCTAGCTCCTATTCATCACCAATACTTCATTTTAATGTTTCATATCCACTGGTATCACTTAGGAGTTTGCGAATGACATAACCAGGATATGTCATACATGGTTTAAGCCAGTGGATATATCAATGGACAGCCATAAAAAGAAATATGTTCAAAAAATCCCAGGAAATACCATTTCCTTCTTTTTCTGATCTTGTAAAGGTCGCGATTCCAAGAGAGGTTCGGAGTTAATCTTAATACCCAACTGCGTAGGTAATTAAGCAATGAGTCACACCTGTTGTGTGGGGGCTAGCAATACTACCTGGCTGCCCAAACCTCAGTAGGTGGAGCCAGGCTTCAGCTTGTGATGCAACTGGTTAATAGTTATCTCCCTAAATCACTGAGCCACAGCTCCATCAACTGGTTGATACCAAACAGAGACTTAATTAGTACTAATTATCGTGATTGAGTGAGTAAGTACTAAAACTTAAATAAATATAAACTACATGATATTCAGCGTTCGAAGCTGAGCGAAAGAAGAGCTGAAAACCATAAAGAAGTTTGATGCGATAAAAGGTGATATGAGACCAGGCAAACTAACTATGAGTCCTGTATAATCAATAAATACATCAATAACGTGGATTTACGGCGATTACACATCTACTTTTTCCATTTACAAGTGAGCGAGAACATGGAAACTGTTCATTTCACGTCTAGTAGTTTTCTGCCTAAAAGTCAAGTATTCCTTCTTGGTTTATGGTACAGCGTTGCTATTCATCATCAACACATTGAAAACAAATTCTCGAATGACTGTGTGTGAGCTATGACTCTTCCTCTCCTCAATAGGAAGCAAAAGAATAATAACCACAATCGAAAACAATATGAGCTATCACAGGACGTATCGTATAACATGGCAAAATAAAGTGCTATTTATATACAGATGGTGAAACCGAAAATCATACTACTGATAAGTTAGTCGAGAGCATAAATCGAATAATATTACACATCCGATCACTTATCGTAAATAAGTGAAGATTATTGTCCTCACAAGGTAATGTAGAATCTTTATAGAGCTGCGGCTTATTGGTCTATGCAGTCGACCTATAACGAGTGGGTCAAAGGTTCAAAACTCACCCAACCCGCTGAGATGAGAGCAGCCTGGTAATTTTATTGGTACTCGTAAAATAGGTGTGGCTTACTGTTTTGTGTATGAAAGTGCACATGGGTGCTGAGTTTTATTCTTTATTGTTGAAGAACTGCAAAATAAATATGAAACTAAGATCGTGTCATCCTATGATCTCTTAAAATTACTCAATTTCCACAATTTCAGAACCTGACCATTGGTTCGAAGCTAATTTTGGCAAGATTTTCCGATATTGTGTGCTTTTTAAGAGGGTGAATAGCAGTTCTAATATTACTTCATCTTCACTTCAACTACATATTTATCAGATAACTAAAACTTTGACAACGTACGCAGGCTTCCTCATTTAAACATGTCGTAACAAATGCTTTAGCCACTTCCTATGAGCGATATTTTGCAGCATATATAAGGACATACCTTTGACCGACTCTAGTTTTTCGACTGAGAGACTTTTTTCTTTTTTAGTGTTCAGGGTTCTTTCAGGAACTTCAGCTGACAGTTCTCAAAATGGATTTGATTCCACAATGAATGCAAGACTAAAAGGAATCTTCTGCATAGCAACTTACAGCTAATGTATGGTTATAATCATATGGCACCTAATAAAACATGCATTATGATCAAGTTTCATTCAAAACTGAGCTAAGGATTTTTAATTTGCATACTAATTATGTAAGATGGACAGATTTTGAAAAAGTAAATCGAAAAAGTTTAAGAAATGATTCCAACCCACAACTTTAAATCGACGTTCTGAAATACAAAAACTTGCACTGTCATCACTGTTGTGAAAGTCATTTCAGACTGACTGAATGTTGAAAAAATGGAGCAAACGTCAAAACAGTCGAAGCAATGTAAAACCTTGGACAAAGTGCATCCGATTGCACGACAAAAGTCTGAAGTACATTATTTGTGAGGCTATCACCTTTCTTATACACGGCACACTCATTTCTGTAGACCAACTGTATCAGGACCTCTGATGACTAGAGCAGTATGAGAAACTAGCGGAGCTTCACAGGACATAATGCTAATCCTCCACAAACTTAGATCTTAAGTTTCAAGATAATACTTATCATGGATCGATATCAGCTGGAGAATCATTGAAAACTTGGTAGCACTGGACAGGTGTTTCGTCTTAGTATGGAACTCCTTAGCATTAGATGGTGGGTGATAGTCACCCTCTATCACGAGTTGACAATAGCAGAAAATCGTGGACCATTAGACTCCAACTCAGTGATGAACGGTAATGTGCCTGCTATGATATCTAATTTTCCTGGATTCGAACCCTGGCAAGGTTGTGGGTTCACACTGCAGAGGAACCCCATTCTAAATTGGAACAGCTGTCTAGTGATCTTATGTTTTCAATGATTCTCCAATTAACTTCAGTCCCTGACGAATACTGAAACTGACTAGTCTTCACAACTGTCTGAGGTGAAATATCGAGTGTCACACTGTCAGGTTACTGAAATCACTGCCTGTATCTAGCTGCTTAAATTAGAAAGTACACTTACACTGTAAACGCTGTCATTTGAACCGAGATGTAAATGGTATTACATGTCAATAAGTACCGAGAAAAATTGATATTTTTATTTTATCTTCGTGATGTACGCATTGTAGTGTGGTAAGATTACTTTATTGTAGACTAAAAATAAAACTTTAATATTCACCAGAAGAATATGAACAATAACCATGATTCATTGAAGAATTTATCCGGAAAACTAACCAGTTTGACCCTTTCCCAACGTTTTCTCTAGTCTATAAGGTCCAACATACTGTTCTTCTCGTACGTAATTACGATGCGACATGTTTGAGGAGTAAAAATCGCACGATGGTTGTCCCCAAGACACCTGAATTGAATGAAGAAATAAGAATAAAATGCATTTACCAATAACAATGGACTGCCAGTTTTGATATTCCACTCTTGGTTGCTTGATAAACTTTAAACTTAGACATAAAAGCTTATTAAGGATTCTCTTCCTACCTAAATCTTCCATGGAGAACTACCTAGATAAATGACAACCTCAAAATACCGAAGATACCTTGATTTTTTCTATTTGTCTGTCTGTAGCTTACAACAAAACTATGGAGTCATAGGTTTGCTCAGTTTATGACGTAAATGTTACATAAGAATTTCTATTTCTGAGCTGATGCATCCATGTGCAAGGTTTTAGGTTGATTTTATCAGTCTATCGATGTCTGTACACACATACACACAGCAGAACCTCACATATTTTCGATTCACTAACAGCCCACGTACTATGCATACATAAAACCAGCCTACCACTACCTTTCAGGCTACTTCTGCGATGACCGACTAGATCAACTGTGATTTTACCATGTGTATTATCAATAAATGAAAGATCTTAAGATAATAATTGGTATTATGTACCTTAAGTGACAACTGGTGATAATTTACCACATCAGCGTGCGTTAGAAAGCTTTCCAACAGACCAGAACTAAAACCCTGAAAATACCACTCAGAAATCTGAAAACCACTGTTAAATTGTCTTCTTCTGAAACTGAGATTAGCAGTGTTTCGCATTCACCCGTGGTACCCAGTATTCCGTACTGATGTAACAATAATTAACCCACACTTAGCACACGTTGCACAACTAAGTAAATTATATAACTCACTACAAAATTTTGAAATCATGTTAGTGACATGAATGTAGCAAATATCAAAACCATCATGACATCAACATTTGACAAATTAAATATCCATTTTTATCAAAATAGAATACCCAACATAACCTTACCTGTCCTTATATCAACCTTTCGTCAATACTACTTTCCTAAATTGCATGAATTATCCTATTCAACGAAGTATAATCCCTTATTAAATCATAATCGCGCATATATGAAGGCATTGAACCAAAACCCCGCGATCCGAAGTGTGTGCATACTTTTGAAAAAACTAAGAGGTTAAACAACTGCTGGATATCAATCACCATCGACGTCGCTTATGATCTGATGAAATAGAATGGACAGTGCATTTTTTGACTCTTTCTTGTGTCTCTTCATCGTTTTGTGAGGAAGGGAGCATAATTTGATAAAAAAGAATGTTCCATATGTTGTTGAGATTTGACATTTTTATGCTTGCACAACAAAGCCTACAGTATTTTTTACTGAAATCTAGATAATTTTTGACTGATGCAAATCAGAGATTTCTATGGATGAATCTCTCTCAGTTATTCCTGTTTCACTGAGGACAGTGTTCGACAAATTTTTTTCATTCTTTAAAATATTTCATTCAGATTTTCGTGCAAGATTCAAAGCTTGCTAGAGTCCCATTGAACTTTTAATCATTCTTACACCATGTTTAATCCAAACGTCTTCGTAACAATCAACCTAAGGTGCCCCAAAAAAGCTTGTGACAAGGGAGGGTTCTACTTGACAATGTCGTCAGGTAGGCAATATAATAAACAGAAAAGTTGGTACAACGAAGCTGCAGATGCTTTGCACTTGCAGTCTATGGTGAGTATACCAATGCAGTGAGTTTAGGCTTTGCTTGTTATTCTGGCATGAGGTCCGCCGGCTAGCCAAAGAAGCTAAGTCACTTATGAGTTCCATTAAGAAGTTGGGATTCGAAAGAAAAGCTAGCAACTGTAATAGTGCTAATGATGGTTCATTTTGCAACAGAAAAGCCACTATGCAGGGCATTAGTAGTGTCCAGAGATGGACCGAAATCAATTACCTACAAAGTGTGGAGTGTTCCTTGAATAAGCCTCACGAATGAGGTAAAGTACGTATCTTCAGGTTTGCATCTCCCTGGAGTCAACAGGCCTAGCCTGTAGACTACTCAGGTAGGGACCAGGTAAGACGCCGTTCGAAAAACTGGGTTGCCAGTGTCACTTCAGAGAGCTTGTGAACCGCATTTCCGCATTAGGCCGGCTTAAAAATTAGTGACAGCATGCTGATTAAAAGGGGATGAAATTCCAGTCTTAGTCTGACATTATCGTCAAGCCAGCTCTCCATGCAAACAGCTCTGATAAACGTAGGTGGTGGAATTTAAGCGTAACACTAAGAGGTTCGTCATATTCACAGTACCAACTTTCTTAACAAAGAAAGGGGAAGTAAGACCCTCTGAAAGCTTGTCATCTTCCATAAAGTTGGCGAAGGAGGGGACGCAGAACCACCTAACCGTCTCTAATATGGCCTTGGCAAGGCCTACATCTTGTTGGTGAGCTGTTACCAAAAAAGTTAACAAGGTTCATTCCATTCAAGGTACATAAGACAGGGAAATTTTAGGCAGAAAACAGATTTCAACTGCTTTAACATGCGTTCAAATCAGCAGTGGTGAAATGTTTACTTTAAGGAATCGCTACAGAGCTTCAGGTAACCGGACTCCAGTTTCGCAAAACGTTTTCCCCTGATGAGAGAACCGAAGAGTTAAGGCGGTGGAAGAACTGACAAAGGAAAGATCTAAACTGGTGGATTTTTGAATGGTGAGTCTACTGAAACAACTAATCTCGAAGCCTCTGCGGGTAGGATGGAGACTCATTTAGGTGGCGAACTCACAGTTTCCTGGATGCATTCACTGTGCTAAATAGTGTAATCAGTATGGAAAGCTTTGACATTATCACGGTCATAGAAACGTAGTTCATGGCTAAGATCAGTGACGATGAGGGAAATTTACAAAGGTTTAGTCTCATCTGGAGCTATCGATTAGCATGCAGTTACTGAGGCCTCATCATGTCAGCACCAGACATAGAAATGGTTGCAAATCAGATTGGGATATGTAATGGTATGCTATGAACTGAAAAGCAATGAACAAGCGGTTGAGTTATTTGCAGGCTATCCCAGCTCCGAACATGGGACAGGAAGCTTCCTCCTGAATATAATAATTGGCTGGATAAATAAGTGCAAGTACCTGGTTGTAGGAGACCTCAGTGCACCATAACTTGGTCCGGATGGCACTACAACAAAAGAACCAAGTAGGTTGTTTGACCACAGATTGACAGAAATATCAATTCCCTTGCTATGTAAGACAGCAACCCAACACAACTATTAGTATTCTCTGCCAGTTCTAGACTCACCATTCCCTCATGCAAATGGTCATGGATTCGTCCAGCACCTTGAGCACTTCGGTTGATCAATCATTTTCCTATCACATTCGGGTTTACAGAAGTCATTGCATGCCAGGCAGATATCCCGGTTAGATCCAGTGTGTTAGAGGCGAACGCGGAAGCCATTAAATCAGCAGCCTTTTCTGAGGACCGCGCAGTAAAGCGCGGAAATCTCGGTCAATGCTCTGTGGCACTGTCTTGAAGTAGCTATCTTTCAACTGACCTTGGCAATCCCTAGGTGAAGAATCACCGTAAAACATCATATCATAAATGCTACACTTCAATCCACCTGTTTTCAGTATGCTTTCAAGCACATCCCACGCGGGTTGAGGGAAAATACCAGAAGTGGCTGCCTCCTTGTATGAAATATAGAAGTGAAATTAGCCGCTGCATCCCCTCCCTGTTCAAAGAAGGTTCGAATATTGAACAGGCTGCGAAAAGATATTCAGCGGGAGTCAATATGCAAAAGTCTTCAATGGATTTCAACAGTAAAAGTACCGAAATTCAATGGAACGATCTCCCCCATGGTCGTGGGCATTTTGTCCAGGACTTCTGGGTTACGAGACAGCTAATGCCCACGAGCATTTATATCAGTACAGATGTAAAACTGGAGGACAAAACAGCAGAAGAAAATGGCATTTGATAAACGCCTGTAGTTGTTCACCCGTAATTGGGCCTTCTTGCTGAGTGCACTTTTCTGTGTTTGGTATCTAACACAGTAACTAGAGCAGCCACTCGGCATCTGACTGATGATGCTCTTCCTTCAAGATAATGAAAAAACCAAGAAGTTCGACTCCCCTGAGGTTTGCTGATACCACTGCCACCTAATATCCCCTCCCAACTTGGCTTCTGCGTTAAAAAGGAAGCTGCAGTCAACTTATTTCCACCCTAGTAACCTTTCTGAACTATTATTTGATTGCTTCCTCTCTGGTTCAAAGTTAACTAGATATCCCTCCATTAATTTACTTTCATAATCTTTTGTCGATGCGAAACGCTTTGAGGAAGTTGAGTTAAACCTTTAATATTCTGTATGGTTTGCTTCGTAACGTATTTGGCGTATGACTTATCTGACCCTATATTCTTAAGCCACTTTGATTGAGTTTTCAGCTCCATTGCTACTCCTACTGGAGAAGCCTCCTTCCATTTATGTGCATAATTGTGACAGTTTTTATATTATTATTTACATTCTTAACACTTCTTGCTTGCTTTTCTGAGGATGGAAACGAGTGTCAGTAGCCTCCGTAGACACGAGAGCATGAATGCGAAAAGGCTAAATTACCTGATCTATCGCCTAAGGTTAAAAGTTACACCAGTAACTGCTGTCCATCACTTAAGTTGCCTGACCTCATGGCTGTAGTCTGCAGAGATGTTAAGAAAGTTAAGTTCGATATTTTGGAAATCTCGAAGGCAGTTGGGAATACGCAGTGTATGATGGAATATCTCCTCCCACTGACTGATTTGTTAAACCCAAAAAGTGACTTCCCACTTGATAGTTTAACGAAATGCCAGAGGTTAGGTGATTTTGTGGCGGGTGAGGTAAGCGACCGGTTGTAATCCCCCTACATTTCAGTAGTCTTGAACATCCCTGATAATCTCCCACTACATCGGGTTAATACTGATTGTTTTTCGGGTATGTTACTTGGCTGACTCAGCTTGTAATGTTCGTCGCCCAAGGAAAAAAACAATCAGGTTCTCAGACCCTATTATATTTCATTTTAACTCGCCATAAAACGCAAGACACCTCTCTGACCCCCAGAGAATTACGGCCTCCACAACACCATATAGCAGGGTAAGATATCTCCTGGCCTAACTTCCCGTTGGTGTCGCACGTGGAAATTCCGTAGTGTATTGACTTCGCGAGTTTCTCCAAAACCGCGAGATACCGCAAGTGGAAAGCAGTTAATGAGTTATGAGGGTGACAGGCTAACTAAAACTCCACTAACCTTTACACCCCCCCCCAGCTACCACTGAAGAACTTATGAATACAATACGGAGCATAGGAAGTGCAGGCTCCATACCACCAGCATGCATAAATATAGTATCTACACACCTGGATGACAACACAAATCTTAGTGATGAACTACAAGGGTCCCAAGGCAGTCAATCCAATCATATCACACAGGCAGACCAGTCTGTGCAGCCCACCTCTTCTGCTCCGTTGCTGAATGCAGTATCCCTAGGTGAAACGTCGTGGAGATCTAAGCATTTTAACAACAAACAGTGCTACTTAGCGGAATCAAGAACCCCTGGTAGCCCGGTGGCATACAGTGCCATGACCCTCTCTCAAGTTGATTCATTCCCAAACAAAGATAATTATAAAAACCCTCCTCGCCCGAAACCAGGAAAAAAATTATCTTGGCCAGTCATGATAAGGTTGAGCTGTTCAGTTGCGACAGCTCAAGCAAAGCGTACCACCACAGACGGCCTAGACCACCCAAGCTGGCGAATGTGGTTTCAAGAAAAAACTTTAGGTTTTCGTAGTTACATCCCAGTGTACAGTCCCCGTCTACCCAGAGATATAACTCCAGTGACCATCAACTCATATTATTTCAAAACCCAAAGTGAATGAAAACAAAACTATACTCCTGAGTGTTCAGAATAAGGAGCCTTGTACTTACCCTGGCTATGATATAAAAGCTATAGCATACGTAACACCTATCTAGCGTTCTACGAAGAATCCACGCTCTGGAACCCGCCGGAGAATCCATTTTTTCGGGCTTCACAGAACAATAGCACCTCTGGCCATGCAGATGATGACCTACCCGAGTCGACTGCTATCACTTATAGCCAGCAGCCAGTTCAGTGGCAGAAATACTGTAGTGACACCCCCCATTCCCCAAGCCAATAAATGATCGGTCATCGTTTGGAGCAACAATGAGTAGTCCGGCATGCAACTGTGAGGAACTTGCCTGTACCCCAAAATTTCCCGTCCCACATCCCACTGACTCGAATGATGGCCATCGAAGAACAATTCTATCCGATCTTGTTAATGGCCTAAGCCTTTTATAGCCCCATCTGAATTCCCTATTCCTCTGTTTGACTCACGTTCAATTTTCAGCAAGCAAATTGTCTAAAATCTCTGGCTTACTCGATCAAACCATACTGCATTTAAATCGGCGAAACTTGGCGTACGTCAGGTACCTCAGACCTCAGGCTTACGTTTCAATTCGTATCTCAATGACAGCAGTCCTTATAAAGGTGGTGGTCGCATTGTCTATGTTCACTCTGATCTTTCATCTTCGAATGCCTGTCCGTTGGGTTGGTACCTTTTAGATGATGCAGTATTCATGAATATTAACACTTGACAAAATTATAAAACTACCGTTTGTTGCCTATATAGGTCACCGCACGCTGGACCTGTCGTTGACGAACATATCGGCGAAATATCCAAGCTGCCGTCATCCCTGCCAACTTGTATAGTAGCAGATGGTGATTTTACCATACCGGGTATCGTATGGGAGAGACTGCAAGAGCCATATAGTTTCAAAGCGTTTTTTCGAACCTTAGAAACCAGCGGATGGGTTCAAGTTGTTAGTAGCTGCACTCGACAAAATAACATACTTGACCTGATTTTTTTAAACAGCGCACCACCATTCACCATATGAAATACTGGCGAATTCTCGGAAAGTGACCACAAGGTTGTAGCCTGTCAACTCTTTGAACCATGTAGGTGCACTCCTATATTACTTAGGTCTAGAACACTCTTCCGCAAAGGCTTGGTTGACGTCAACTGACCAAGCCCAAATTACTTAATGCGCTGTCTAGACTGGGACAAGTTTTTTTTACATCGGATGATCCGAACAACTCTCTAGCAAACTTCTACCTCAATTTAAACTTTTGTCTTGATTCCGTGGCCCCAAGGAAGGCACAAAAGTCGCGTATTAACATCAAGTACCACATCCTTATGACATTCAGGAGAAAGCTCAGGAAGATGAGAAAAACATTTTTGGGGCCAGTGACCTTCCTGTCATTCTTAGTATCCGCGCCGTTTTCAGTGACCCAAAAGTTCACAGACGAAAAGGTAAAGCCTTTGTTGAGAATCAATTCCCGAAACATGCGAGTAAAATTGGTTTTCTTGTCACTTCTCTTAAAACCAAACTCTGGGGCGCGGCCTGCCTGCGGTAGCTTCACACTACATGTTTTCTAATACTCTGTGTCAAGTGATCTTTTCAAATGAAAGTTACCATGCATCAAATGCCCTTGTCGAATGATGCTGCCTACGCTAATTCAAAAGAGACCCGAAGTTTATGCATTAATACCGCCATATGGACTATTGACCGTTTCGACATCTACTTCCGTCCAATGTAACAAATATTCTTGGTGAGATTAATTTATATAACCTTTAACCGTAACATGGTGACCTTGAAATGCTTCGCTTCGGACACTCACCTTGGTTATATAGCTGCGCACTTTACCGATATTCCAGATTGTATAAATTGGTCCTTTGTGGTTAACAAAGCTAAAAGTTGAAGAGCCTTCCAATGAATCGACTGTTATATTACTAAATAACGAACTGTGCAAATGGTCTAACAACGTCGGCTGATTGTAGCGCGAACTAAGAACGTTGCGCGCTCTTGTTCCTAATAGTGGAACCCGTCTGTGTGACGAGAGACGAAAATCTATGCTCGTCTCATGAATTTCAGCTAGTTTCAGTAAGATTATGCACATCATTGACTTGATATATCAATCAGTTAATACTAAATACCGTTTCATGAACTTTCATGAATTGACTGTGTTTCTAAACTGGTATCCCTCGTGTTAATCCCGTTATATGAGGATAATATTTATTTTTATCCGAATTTTAACACTTTGTACGCCGGGAAGCGATATTTTCTTGTTCGTTTCATAACTAGCAGGATCTTCTGCTATTTTTAACAGAGTTTAATGACATTCCGTCTGTACCACTCGGGACCGGTAACATTTTGTAGATCTTTCGACATATATCAGTGTGATGATGCAAACTGGCTTCTCCCAGTGAGAATAAAACATCTACACTTACCTGACATAATGAATATGTTGGAAGTAGGCAAGAAGATTGTTACAGACCCCATAGAGATATGTGAACTACTAAGCGAGACATTTGGCCTTTTCAACACGCAATAACCTAATGCAACCACCTAAGAATTTACCAAACGGGGAGTATCTTTTGTTGAATTATATGCTACTCTGTGCGGCTTTGTGGTAATCTTGTTTGATGCTGGTTACTGTTCCTAACCTCAATGCTTCCATAGTTTAGCTACTCTTAACCCATCCTACAACCAAACATTCCACCCACCATTCCCTTCTCTGTTTGTAATGAGCTGAGAGCCTTTGCTATGTATAGTAGTACAGGTCAGTTTTGCGTGGTAATTCATGCTGGACTATGGCATGAGTGGAGGCATAATGATCATAAGCGCCGCCTGATATATGGTAAATTCCAAAGGAATATCTGAGTCGATAATGTATGCCCGATCTTAGCCAGCTGACAGTAAGCTGGAAATATCCTCGTAACTATCAACGCTGTTGAGCGTAGCGCAAAACTGTTTAAAAAACTAACGTGAAAATGTGCGGAGACGGTAATAACTGGTCAACAGGCAAGATGGTAGGGAGATAAACTCGAGCAATCCTTGCCCATAAGGCGGTATTTGCATGAAACCTACAGATCTTGTACTTTTAATGACAAAATAACAGTGAAAGAAAAGCGCCCGCCAAGTCTACTAGCTCACTGTATACGACCATATTGTCTCTATGGCCCTGATATGATAACGCTCAACAGGCAACACCATAACCATTCCCTCCCCCATGACTATATAACGCGTGGTTACCATTATAGCAAAAATCATGAGTCTAATTTAAATGTTTATAACCTCATCGGGTTTCCGTAGGCGGGTTTTCTACACATGAGCGAATACCTGGTCCAAAATCGCGTATTCTCTCCATTCCACAGTGATATCTCCGGCTCCAGTTTAGTTTCCACCACTTTCACATCTTCCTCATGAGCTTGCCTCAGAACAGTTGGTTTTGGATACTTCTTCAAGTAACTTCTGTAGTCAGTGCAATGTATCATGGTTGATATGCTTCTGCGTAGCACTTTTGCGCTCCTGTTTCCAATTTCGCCCGACGCTCGCTTTTGTTATTCATTCTTAGGGATTACCTAACCCGTCCTTCATCCACATGGAATCCTTGTAATCACATTTGTCAGCGTGCACCGTGCCATCAAAACTTTATGGCAAATGTACACAACTCAAGGTCACAACTGCACCACCCGTCCTACCTTCAAGATTCAAACAGTAAACGAATGATTCCTAATTTCAAACAGAGCCTATTTCAGCATGATGAGCAAGTATATTGGTGTCTATCCGTTTTATTCTTTGCTGTCTGGAAGCATTAACGTTTTTTCTCTAGACGCATCTCCTATGCGCCATGAATAACGGTGTCCAGTGCATAGCTTGATGTTGTACATAGCAGTCAGTTAGCACTACCAAGGTGATCAAACCTGTAGACTGGTTTGTTTTCATGTAACTTATGTCTGATGAGATACATCATTATTAGCAGCATAAGCACTCGCGAGGGCAAACACGGGTGCAAGGGTAACCTGACTAAACAGTCAAACTACAACCCAAAAAGTTTACTTCAGTTTATGCCACAACTAAGGCAGGTAAACAGAAACCCGAACCTTGCCACAGGACCCAACAGAGGAACCTTGAATTGAGGTGAGATAGTGAAACTATTGGGCAGCCCAACAGAGAAAGGCATCCATTGGCAAAGCCCATCAATATAGCAGAGTTCCAGGACCGTGATGCTAAGCCACTAAACTAACAAATTCCATCAAATCAAGTATTTCCGAAGCGTCCAGCACCCAGAATACGCATATCTTCGGGCTGTGACGACAAAAGGCCGATTGTCCTGCGGAATTGTGCGGGTACACTGCGCATATCCTTGTGTTATCCGTTCACTCTTTTGTTTGAAGTGAGCCGGCTTTACATAGAATAGAAGCACGCTATCCTTTCACCAGTCTTCAAGGGAGGAGACCAAAGGTCAATGGAGTTACGGGCCGAAAAGCATGCCTCCCACACTATCGAAGGAACTGCAGGGCCTGTTTGCAGATGTTGCTTGAGGCTACCTAAACGGAAACGAAATGGCTCATCCCACCCAAATCCGCTTCAGAAGCGGGTGGTCATGTACCACTAACTTGATGACCGCTTAGGGCGACTGGACCAAAGAGATGGAAAACGAGCATTCAGTTCATGTTATCCTTCCAGAATTGGCCAAAGCTTTTGAAACAGTTCCACACCAAACCATGTTTGCTAAACTTGCAAAGTAGGTGACGGGCCACTCACAGCGTGGTTCATAGTATATCCAGAGAACAGAGAATATTATCCTAGGCTGCAATAGAACTGTTAGCTTCATCTTTCTCCAGTTAATACACGTAATGTTTAGATACAAACCAGGCTTTTTTATGGATGCGAAGACAATACCTCCATTTGTCTTCTGGGAAGTTCCATCATATGAACATGCAGCACATATGTCTTCTAGCGACAACGGTAGGGTTTGAGATCACCTTCCGTGAAGATGCATGTAATTTATACGTAAACCTATTCATGCCCGTAAGAGTGGTGTGTGCCTTTACGATCAGGAATAAATATTATTATGGAACAGAATCAGGTCAGTCTGGAGGGGGGCTAGAACAGTTTCTGAAGAAGCGATCCTTGAATCATTCTTGTTTTTACAACTCACGTACTACCTTTCTATTCGGATCTCCCTATCTATCCTTCTACAAGCCGACACCATCAAATTAAGGAGAACGTTAGGCAAAGAAGAGGCGATCATCCGCATTTGGAGTCCCAGTCGGCTGAGAATGGTTTTAGCTTTAACCAGGGGAAGTGCATGATATTGTATCCCTGGCCATCAGAAGCAACGAAAACCAGCTGCATCCCTCGACAGGTGCGCAGTTACCTGGACATCCACAGAGAACGACCTGGGACTGAACTCCGATGCATTAGATACCGGTGCCAACTATAAGGAAACGGCAGCAAGGATGATCGCTTTCACATACTTCCTGAGAGAGTATCTTGGAGCTATAACCCCCTTGGGTGTTCCTCTTGGCATTTGAAACCGACGTTAGACCACACCTGTAGGCTTTCAACGCTATAGCCTCTCCTCTACCAAGGGGAGGCGCAAGCACTCTTGAAGAGACGCAGAGAAGGACAACAAGGCGATTTGTCTGACCAGGGGGAAATATGCGCATTAAGTACAAGACAGTCTCCTAAACTTGGACTACAGGAGTTCGGGAGTTGTCCTGGTGTGAATTTTACAGTCGCGGAGGCTAATCACTAGCTATTCGTGCTTGTTACACACCCGAAAATACGGGACCAAGAAAGAATACAACAGCGCAGTCGGATGGAATGGTACGTTTGCGAGGTTGCACCAGGATACCGATGCGTCCCAGCCGACCGGCCAAAGGGTCGATTACGAGCAGTGCAACACAACACGAAGGTGTGCCAAATGGCGTTGATGTCTGGCGAGGTGCCTCCAGCTTAGCGGGTTCAACTAAACCATCAAGGTCAGCATCGATGTTGAATTTCGTCAAACCCCAGGCTATTGATTCCGGGGAAGTAATAATATTAATAATGATAAATTTCATACAACATAAGTTACATGAAAACAAACCAGTTCACAAGTCTGATCATTTTGGTAATACGAACTGACTGTCACGTACAATGTGAAGCTATACAATGGATACTGTTCTTTCCAGTACATAAAAGATGCGTCTAGATTAGGAACGCTATTGCTTTGCAGACAGCAAAGAATGAAACAGATAAGCACCAGCATAACTGTCCATCACACTGAGACAAGCTCAGTTCGAAAGTAGGAATTATTCGGCTATTGTTCGAATCTTCCAATATTCTTGAATGTAGGACGGGTAGTACAGCTGTGACCCTGAGCTTTATGCGTTCGTCATAAGGTCTAGATGGTATAGTGCACGCTGACAAATTGGACCACTAGGATTCCATATGGATGAAGGACTGGTTGGGTAAACCTGAAAAACGAATAACAAAAGCGAGCAGCAGATGAAATGCGAAAAAGGAGCACAGAAATACGCAGAAGTACATCGTGACGCCACGGGTCACCAAACCACCCCTGAAGAGTTGTTGGGGCTCAAGACAATGCCACGCGGAAGTAAAAACGCAGTGGCTTCTCCACTGGTAAAACTCTACCGATGGACTTGACGCGAGAAATGGCCCCAGGTAGTAGGAGCTTATACCAGGGTGTCGTGATAAATGAAAAACAAACTGCAATAAGTAGAATTGTGTGTCGATCACGATCCCGTGTCCTTTGAGGTTCCATCCGGTGCTTGTTGCACCTGGAATATAAAAAAATAAGTCTTTGAAACCACGAACACGTATCGCGAAAGCGGGAAACATTTACATATAAATGTATCGAAAATATATTTTGCGCTTATTTCCATTTTTGAAAAAGTTTCATTACATGGTAATAAAATAATTGATATAGAAAGGCAAATTGTAGGAAGATATTCGCATTCCCAGTAAACCCAAAAAATGATACCCCAAAAAAATTTTTTTCATTGAAATAATGGTTGCACATTCTATTTCACACTATTTAGCTGAATATGACTTTGGATACTCTGGGAACCTGACGGTTCAACCCGACCGTGTTTTTTGTTGCGCTGGTGGTTGTTGTATCTATGTATCACCAGGCACCCCGTCAAGAATTTCGAAAATTGGGCTATCCGCCGGTCGGCTATAGTGAGCTGAAACGTCACTTATGGTGGGGTTGCCTTCAGAATAAGCTGGTTTCAAACGGTCGATACCGACAGTGTCTCTACATCCATTTTGCCCGATGATATAGAACTTCTCACCCCACTCGACCACTTCGAGTGTTTCGTCGTAAGATGGTTCAAGTGGTCGACGATCAACATCGTGGCGAATGAACACGTGTGGTGTCTTTTGTAAAACGGGGTGAACGAAGACATCAGTTGTTCCAGGTCAGCGGGAGTAGGCCTAACTGAACTCACTGCGTTTGTAAGCCTAGTCAGGTACGATATCCTATCAAAGACATGTTTGAAAGCTGAAGGGAAAACAAACTCATGTGATAGGTGAAGAGCAGTCCAATAGACAAGCTAAGCACGACTTAACGTCTTCGTTCATTGCCGGCCAGCAGAAACGCTGTGCAGTAAGCCTGATGGTAGCTTGTACACCTGAGTAGGATAGTTTGTGCAACGTTTTGAAGACGTTGCGCCGAAATTTCCCCAGAATTGTTGGGCCTAGTTGACTAGAAGAGACATTGCATAAAATTGTATCCTTGACTGATCCTAATAGACACAGATGTGGGTTTAGAGTTGTGGAGGACAACTCATGGTGCAGCTGATGGTCTTCTTTTTTACACCGAGTTGGTTCAACGCGATCAACGCTTTCGATACGCTTTATCGAAGCCATTCGAGGTAGCGCATCGGCTACGGAGTTATTTGCTCCAGATATGTGGCGGGTGTCTAACGTGAACTGGGAAATGTAATCCAGTTGTCACGACCCATGAGGGGAGTGCTTGTCAGACACCAAGCTGAGAGAGAAGGTTAACGGTTTGTTCTCTATGAAAATAATGAACTCACGACCTTCAGCCGAATGCCGAAAATGATGTACAGAGGAGTATACAGCTAGAAGTTCCCCACCAAATGTACCTTATCTTGTTTCCGCTTCTAGCAACCGCCTCGAGATGAAGGCTAGAGGTTGTCGCTGGTTGTCAGTCAACCACTGTAAAACTGCTCCAATTGCTGAGTCGGATGCATCAACAGCGATACTCAGAGGAGCTTTGGGGTCGTGATGTATGCGCATAGTTGGGCCTGAAATGGCTTCCTCGACTTCAGAAAAAGCAAGTCTAGCCACGTTGTCCAGAGTTACTCACTCCGTAGCCCCTCGAAGTAAATTTGTGAGTGGTCTCATAATGGAGGCACGGCTAGGGATAAACCTTCGGTGTTGACTTACCAGGCCACTGAAAGTGCGGAGCTGCCTCACAATGGTCGGCTCTGGATAGTTCATGATAGCGACCACTGTAACTGTCAAAGGGCGTATCCCTTTATTGTCAGTGGTACGGCCAAAGAAGTTGAATGATTTAACTCCTATTTTACACTTCCGCAAGTTGACCGTGATGCCATGTTTTTTCAGTCTACCGAATACAATGTTCACGACGAGTTTCCTTATCTGGACTCACGAGGAAAAGAGGCGACCTAATAACAACTTACAAGATCAACGATCGGGTAGACCACTCCGACAGAACAACATTATCAGCTCAAAACTGACAGTCTTACGGGCAACCTACCTTCATACCCCATCAGAGGACGAAGACGGGAGTAATATCTAGCTCTCTTCCTCACACTGTGTGCCCTTAGGAATGTTCCGTCGAAAGAAATGGCCAGTCTCATCAGCTGACACCTTCGAACGACTAAAATATAAGTATATGGGCCTCAATGACTTCACATAAACATTCGTCAGTAGCAACTGAAGGTGTGTTGATCCAACCCTGTGTTGCTCAACCGTAGCATCAGCGATAAGAGCTGCCCCTTCTCCATATTATCATTAGTAACATTTTCCAGATCTACCTTTCAGCTCTCATTCCTCATTCCCTACTCACACTGCCTTCAGACAACGCTACATACTTACCGGAAGGTGCCAACAAAGACGGGAATCATGAAAAGGTGATTGGTTTCATAAGGGGCTCTATTATTCCCTCAAAACAAGCCAGAGAGATAGTTCGCAAAATGAAAATTTAAATAGACAATCACTACCTCCAAAGATATGGGCAGTTAAACTGTAAGGACTTCTGGGACCACCGAAGGAGTACAGACAAACAGAAAAAAATCGGGCTGTCAAGACACGGAAGCGAGAGTTAGAAAAATACAAGATTCTTCTACTCGCGTTGTTGATAATAGGTGTTGGACTGTTTAAAATTAGCTGAATCGAATGCACCAGAGGTCGCTGATGACTTATGCTTATTCATTAACATCGAAAATAGGTGAGAAGAAATCACTTGGTTTTCAAAATCTCAGAAAAAACAAAACAATTTTGAAGTTATATTAGCGGGCTGTCCAAGTTCAGCGTTACATCAAAATATATGTTCCAGTATGTATATAAAGAAAGTCATTATTCAGGGCTTTCGTAGTTACAGGGATCAGACCTGCCCAGAAGAATTCAGCCCACACCATAACATAATAGGTATGTTCCATTAGGCAGACTTATAATAGATAGTTGGACGTAATGGTTCGGGGAAATCTAATTTCTTCCAGGCAATACAGTTCGTTCTCTCTGATGAATTCAGTCACTTAGGAAACCAAGAGCGTCAAAATCTGCTTCATGAAGGCACAGGTCCACGAGTCATTTCAGCTTACGTAGAAATGATTTTTGACAACTCAGACAATAGGATTCCTGTAAGTCGCTAATTCATATCTCTATGCATATAGTTTGATAAAAATGAAGTTTCGTTGCGTAGAATTATCGGAAGCAAGAAGGACCAGTATTTTCTGGACAAGAAAATGGTCACGTATGTTGAATAAAGCAAATTTACTCTTTGTTCAGAAAGGCTGACGTAATGAATATGCTGGAGAGCGCTGGGTTTTCTCGCAGTAACCCTTACTACATCGTTAAACAGGGAAAAGTCAGTGGATTATTTCATTTTTGTCGCTTCTTGTTTTCTTTGACTACACCGCTCTTCATATTTTGTCTTCATTTAGCGCTCAATTTCTTACTGACGCCTAATTGCAGCTCCAAAAGGCAGTCAGATTTTAGGTTTGGACGAGTTTGCATCAGTTACATGTTCTTATTCCAACAGATTTCGAAGTATGAGCATGCTTGACAACTTGAGCAATTGCACTTATTTGCAAGGTCCTACGTTGATTTTGTATATCTGACGCCTTTCAAATGTAAGATGATACTTCGGAACAAATCATTATTTAGTGATTGAACGTACAGTGATGGAACATGCTGATCGTTTCAAATACTTTGGCTTTGCATCTACCCAAACAGTTGGCTGCCGACAAAATCTCAGTGCGCATGCAAAATGCTTGTTTGGTATCTATCAACCTACAGTGCTGGGAAGATGAACGACTAATTGATTGGCACAATCAACCCAGGACCTCGCAAATAAGTGCAGTTGCTCAAGTTGCTCCACTTCACAGTAATATACAAAGGAAAGGAGTGAGATCAAATAAAGTTGTGTGAGGGAATGAACAATCTGAAGATAACAGTCAGTGCAAGTACTCAAGCTTTAGACGTCAAAGAGTGAATGTATCTGCGTCACTGCAGTCGACTTTCAGCCATATCACCAAGAGTCCTGTCGTCTCAGCGATATCAACTAGGTAGTTTACAAACCCCCGGGCGACTCGGACCAACATTTAGGGACTTCATCGACTGGTGCCATATCTTGTTCTTGCCACCTTGGACCCTCTTCCAACTTAATTCAACTTCCTGAAGCATGCTACGCCAAGTTAGGCGGTGGCTGGGCATGCGCAGTACATATCCAAGTCACCTCAGTCGACTAAGGTTCATAACCTAACCAGTCGATTTGTCTGTTACCCTTCTCCTGATCTTAGCATTGCTCACACGGTGATTCCGCTAAACGCTAGCAATGCTACAGAAACACCTATGATTAAGACCCTGCAACCACTTCATGTCTTCTACTTCTAACGGTCATGTCTCCCACTTATACGACAGGATAGGACGCACTGCACCGCAGTATACATATCCCTTGATTGACAGTCGCATATCTCGCTAGACGGCGCCACAGGTGATGCAAGTTGGCATGCACCACACTGATCTATTGTATGCAAGCTGAAGTTTCAGCGACCGCCGGGCTGACGCAACTCCCCAAGTGTGGCGAAGGGTCGATACATTCAATCACTTCACTCCTTATCATTAAACTGGGAGTGGTCGCAGACTAGTCGTGAAACGTCATCTTACATTGACCAGGTGCGAGGCACATGACAAACTCAGTTTAGCAGCGTCTGCACCTAGTAGGACAGTGTCGTCTATGTACTCCAAGTCAACCAGACGCCCTCCAGGGAGACCAATCCTTGTAAAGTCAGAAGTATATATGGTTATGACCATTAGTATGTCCATGATAAATTGAAATCGGAACGGCGGCAACGGACATCCCTGGTAAACACTACTTACTGTCGTTAATTCACATGGCAACTCTCCATAAGCCCTTACACGGCTGCTTAAGTTCTATTAGAGAGATCTGACTAGCCTTATATACTTGCTTGGTACTCCCTTCATAATCAGATACTGCCACAACACCTCACGGTTGACTGGGTCAATTTCCGCCTTCAAATCGAGAAATGTAGCAAGCGTCGTCCACTGGTCGATTGATATACCTGCACTTCAGAACCTAGCGTAGGGCAAAAATAGCGTTAATACACCTACTATCAGGTTTGGAACTTGCCTGGTTTGATGTTATCGGAATCCAGTTAGGCTCCGGGTAACCGGTGCGTGGGATCTTGTTTACGATATCAGTCAAACTAATTCCCTTATGGTTGTCACAGTACCTCTCCCTTATAGACTGGGTTGATCAGTGTGCACCAATCTGACGGCACTACCTTTGATTTCCATACACTACCTAGTACGTCCGTCACTTTAAGGGACAATTTTTTACCTCCATCCTTAAAAAATTCAGGTGGCAAACCGTCAGGTCCTGCTGCTTTGCATCGTTTCAGGTTCGATACAGCTTTCTCAACTTTAAGGAGAGTTGCAGAACAGAGATCTGCTTGCCATTCAGGTTCAGGCTGGATGTTAGGCAACTGAAGTCTTACTAAGGGCTAGTTGAACTGGGCTTCAAAGTGTTTTATCCAACCTTCTAGCCATTTGTCCCTGGAGGTCATCAACGTCCCACCCATTTCAGTGGTGATTTCAATGACCATAGTTTCCTTCTTACCAGCATCCTTAATAAACCTAAATAGTTGCTGAGTGTTACCCACTCCTAATGTCTTCTTTATCTCTCTCTTTCTCCACCCACCACTGCCCGTGGTCGACGCGAAGTCTCTTAGTCGATTTATGCATGAGCTACTTTCTCTCTTCATCGTGGGCAGAGCCAGCTAGAATCAGTTTTCTCGCATCAATCAGTTCGGATGACGTTTTGGAAATCCAGTGACGTTTGCTAACCTTCGGGTGTAGGCTACCAACTGTCTTTACCACTATTTCTAAAGCAGACTTAGTATCACGCAAGGTTTTCTCAGGATGAACATTGCTGTAACGTTCAGATAAATGCTTAGCTGACTCCTTCCTAAATGCATGCTTGGCGTTCTCATCTTCCCGTCGACCATGGACTTTCCTATCACCTGTTTCCTGTGACGAGTATAGCGCAGAAATACACAAGCCCGTACTAACCCGCTATCGGAGTTTAAACAGATACTCCAGTTAGAGTGGCTACTACATTATCACAAGGTAAATGTTTTGCCTAGAATTTCGCTCTTTCTTGGTTAGCAGTTGAGAAGCAGTCTTTAAAAGTGAATATAAAGAGTAGGGTTTCAATCATTTAAAGATTTGCATAACATTTATTGGAAATAGTCTCAACGATAAATCCTCATTGGGTTTCACAGTTATATAAGGGGGTTGTTCGGCGTAAAAACAGGCCAGTGAGGTGAGAACAATACAACCAAGCACAGCATTAAGAGGTAGATCAGTTTGTTCGGAGAAATGTGTGAGAAAGGAACTGCTGCGTATCTGTGACATCTCAGTAAAAATGGATATCCCTGAAAGTCATAGAAAATATCGCTTAAATTAATCCCTAAAATGAATTGTTGACGTTGGAGATAAAGCCTTTGTTTCTTTTAATATGATTCAAGGGAAACTCCAGGTTATGTCGAAACGCCTAAATTGAGCAGTAAACAGGACGTTTTGAGCAGATCGCCTTTGCATTGTTTATTCGTTAACCAATGCGCAATCCGAGATTAAGGGATAGCCTAGTTAATCTTAGCTTGTCATCTTGAATGTACCAATCTAACTGAGAAAGTAAGTTCCATAGGGCGTGGGATTAGGCACATGTGTCTTCTATCTTCCGTATTTGTCATCTCTTTCATTCTTTGGTCGTCTCAATTTTTCACCTGTTTATAAGTAATCCTAATATTGACAAATTTAAAAAGAAAAAACTTTTTTCTGACAGTCTTTAACTCAAGTTTTATTTCGAAAATATATTTGCCTCCAAAAGCCCGTCTTAACGTTGAACAGTCCCATCTTATAATTGTAGAACCTGATGCGAATTAATTGGAAAGAATATTCTTCGCTCAGATTGTTTTCAATGAATATTTCGAAGTTACAGGGTTTTGACCACCTATGTACTTTTATGCATTGTTTGCCTGTGATTGAGTTATACATGAGCGACGTCCAGGTTAGAAGTAGTGTAATAGGCTAGGAACGGAAGTTATTTGATAAGTTCGTAAACCTTTACCGACTGCGCGTACGGAGTCACTGCCTACCTAAATGAATGATGTTAACCGACGAAGGATTGGTATAAAGGATAGCTGAGTTCCCACATTATAATGTGCCACATCCAGAAATGTAGGGATATATACTTTACTTCACTGGGGTCGCCAAGACTATGGAAATCAATGGTCGGAGATTTAGTGATGCGACTGGAAGTCAATCGCAGTTGCACATATGTGTACGCTGTTTTCTTCGAAATTTTAAACATCATCAACATACATTCATTTTTTCTTTCCTCTATAGAGTTTCGTCTACTTTAACGTCATTTCTTTCAATCTACTCCGTCCTTGCATGTTTCTGTGAAGTATGTCAACTTGAAATAATGCACTTTTGTGCTAAGCTCTATATTGATTTGTGTTTTTCATGTTTATGAAGTTGCTTTCTGCCTATTGTCCGCTGCACCAACAAGATATGATATATGGAAACAGTACAACTTTTGCGTAGATCTACGTTATTTCCTGTTAGCAGTCTATTCCTGAAATCAGCACAAAGTTTGAGAATGCTTTCATGGTTTAAGAATGGGAAAGTGAAATAATCCCGTGTAATCACTTTTTATAAACCTATTTTTTTAGTGTTCCAAAGTATCTGCGAAAGTGTCAGTGTCATGGAACTTCTCACACGAAATGTCGAACCTATACTTTTCTCACCTACTGTGTTTGATGCTCATATCTATTTTCCCCTAGAAATATTGAAATGTCACTTTTGTCGTTTATGCTTTGTTTATCATCTTTACCTATTATGATGCCTTGAAAGTAAACATCCCTACTTTAGTGGTATCAGTACTGTCAGGTCATTTAATTTCCCGAATATAATCCCAACATGGTCATCTATTACAAAAGATAGTCGTCCGAATATCTACCAATAAACCTTAAAGTTTCGAAGGTAGCATTTTCGCCCATCACAACGGTGATCATGTGCTGAGCAGTGAGGTGAATATGAAAAAAAGAGGAATATAATAAGTCGAATTGAGAAACTGAAAAGTGATAAATGACCAGTTATAGAACAATAAGATGTTTAAGATCTATAGTGAGACATTTTCAATATATATATATATCAGTAGCTTCTTCCGAACTAATGGATGCACGTGAACGCATCCCTGCAGGCTCTGAGTACAATGAAGAGAAAGCGCAACTAAAAAGTAGACTGAGAACAAGTCTACGCAACGACCTCGAACAGTGGTGGGCGGTGAAGGCTAAAGAGATGGAAAAGGCGGCGGCGATTGGTAACAATAGACAGTTATTTAGACTTATTAAAGAAACTGAAGGGAAAAAGTCAACAACAGTTAGGGAGGCTATAGAGGAGAAGGACGGGTCTGCGATTCACTCGCAGGGGAGACGACTAGAATGATGTAGAGAACACTTCGAGGAACAGTCTAGCTGGCCTCCAGCCACCAATGCGTTGTCTGCCATCCAGTCGGATCCTGAATGGAACATTGAGATAGGCCCCCAAACACTAGGAGAAGTCGAGAAAGCTGTAGGTAACCTGAAACGAGGAAGGGCGGCAGGACCAGGCGGACTACCTGCTGAGGTATACAAGGATGGTGGTAGAGTGCTCTTAGTCAGGTTAACTGAAGTGTTAACCAGTATATGGGAATTTTCGTTAGACCTAGAATATGCAGATGACATAGTCCTGTTAGGTGAAGACGCTGACAGGATGCAGAGTCTTCTAATCACTGAGTGGCAATTGCAAAATGTTTGGGATGCGGTTCTCACCACCCAAATGCAAATTTTTGCTCCAGGACTGGTCTTCAGCGGTGCTGCGGCTAACAATAGAGAGTGAAGTGGTTGAGTGTGTTGACCACTTCACTTACCTGGGAAGTAGGATCAAGCCTGGTGGTTTAGTTGCTGATGAAATTTCTGCACGGATGCAAAAGGCTCGACTGGCTTTTGCCAATTTACGCCACCTATGGCGCCGCCGTGATATCCGATTTTCTATAAAGGGTTGTATGTATTGCACAGCAGTCTGGTCTGTTCTACTGTATGGCTGTGAAACATGGCCATTGAAGGTGGAAGACATTAGAAGGCTTCAAGTGTTTGACCACCGTTTCCTTCGTAGTATAAGCCACATTCCGTGGTGTCACCACATGAGTAACGTAGACGTCAGGTATAGAGTTTTAGGGAGTAGAGGTAAATCAGTTGACGAGGTTATGAATCTTCATCGATTGAGATGGTTTGGACACGTATTACGTATGCCTAGTTGCCGATTGCCTCGTCACATAATGTTGACCGAAGTATTCCTAGGCTGGAAAAAGGCCCAAGGTGGCCAGACTAAAACATGGCATCAATGTATGAAGTGTTTGACTATTGGTTTGATTCATGTGGGGTGATGCAGACTAGTCGGTTGGGGTCGGCTGGGTAGGAGGAACCAGTGGTTGGAGACTCTAGGTGATATGGCCCAGAACTGATGTCAGTGGCGCAGGTGTATACACACATTATCCTCATCTTAACGAGGGAATGCCGAATCTCACCATTTTCTCATTCTTCGTTTCTCTCTTTTCGTGCTTTATATTTCTTCTGATTGAATTTTCTTATCTACGTCTTGCAGTTCATTGCCTTTTTACTTGATGTACTGATATAAGGTGTGGCAACTCGGGGGGTTACGCAGTAATGCTTGGTTCTATGTTGATATTGATGATGATATTTGCTACCCTGGTTGCTGTACCGCCTATCACCTTTGTGTCATGGGTTTAAGACTTCACATAAATAAATTTGGGTAACCAGATACAATAAGTGTTCCTCCTAGCCTGCTACATGAAGCTGTTCACGGTCATTTACTATCAACATGAGACCTGTTATTACTGTATGATGGTCCAAGCCATCACACGTGTCAGCGCATCAAGCGAGAGTGCACTAAGATGAAATATAGATAAATAGGGAAGAACGAAATCAAAAGTGATAGGTCATGAAGAAAGAACAAAGACGAATGAGAAAATACTGAATTCACTATGACAAGGATAATATATGCATACATTTGTGTTATTGCGATGGATTCCGAGCCGTATCACCTAGGGCCTCCAACCACTGGTTTGTGTTGTCACGCGGACTCCAACCGGGAGGTCCAAACCGCCTGATCCGACGAAGGTTCTTAGCCTCATCAAGTGGGTTTTTTCGCCAAAACATCTTAATAACTGACGCAAACTTCATTGTACACAACAGATTTCATCTTGCAAATATTTTTGATATGCCCTAACAATCTGTCATTCAGTCCTGTTGAATGCACAATTTCAAAAACTTTTAATGCTTCACTTAATTTTCTTCCAGATTACTCAACTGGCTACTGCACCTGATCATCAAAGATTAAAGTTACTCAGGGAAGTTGCGGGAACCAGAGTTTATGATGAACGAAAAGAGGAGAGCAAAAAAATATTCAAGGAGTCAGGTACGAATAGCTTCTTCGGCTTAAATGATTTCATTAATTTAAAGATTCAAGTTTGTGAATACCTTAAATTGTTTAGTTGTTATTCAGTGGGAAGGTTTGCGGGAAATTGACTGCTTTCAAAGTATTCATCGCCGGTCGAAATCAACTAGGAAAACGTTAAAAATGAAGTTGCATTTAAATGCAGTACATTTAATGGACTGATTGTTTGCTGATTGACTACCTTTTAATCACATTCATCCAAGAAAGGGTAATCCATAAATCTCCAACCCAAAAACTGCCAAAGGACAGCCAAAAGACTATTAGATAGGGAATATTGTTATTTGCCGAATAATGCTTATTTTACTGGTTGGTAAATAGCATTAATCAAATATTTATCAATAGTTTATGCGTTGTTGAGATTTCAAGTTTTTTACATCTCGTTTTTCGGTACACTGCTTTACGCTACACCTTTCTGAAAGCTATACAGTTAACGGGGTTTTCAACCACTCATTTTATTTATAACAGGATAATGTTTGAAACAATGCATTCACACTGACTGTCTTTTATGAGTGTGCACAACAAGTAGTTCTTTGGGTTTTTATTGTGTCTAAGTTATCTCCCTTAGCAACATTTGCTGTCAGTAAACCATAAAATCTTTTTTAAATAGAAGCTAAACGAGAACAAATATCTGAGCTCTTAAACAGCATTGAAGATCGGTTGCGTACTCTTGAGAATGAAACAAAGGAATTAAAGGAATATCAACATTGGGATAGAGACAGGCGTGCTTTGGAATTTACTATATATGATAGAGAGTTAAAAGAAACTCGGAAGAAACTAGAAGAAATTCAGACTCGTCGAGAGCAAAGTAGTGAAAGTACAGCTGAAATCCGACGTGCTGCTAAAGACTGTACAGACGCAATAGAGGTACGTTATCGCTTATGTTCAATTTCCTTCATAGATTTTAACCTGCTATATTTCCTTTTCATTCCTCTAGACAAATATATACTAGTCAACTTACAGTACTAAATGGACCCATATACTTGTTGATAAGTAACCTATACATCTATAATTCCGCTCGATTTACTTCCGTTTAGACAACTGGGTAGTCCTCACTCGAAAAATGTGGTTCATAGTATGGTAAATAAATGTCTGTCGGGCTGAGTTGCTTTACATGTTTTGGTTATATTAACTGACACACGTGCCAAAATTATGTTTGTAAAACCCCAGTGAAATAGAAAAACAAATTTCTAACATTTCGTGACTTCATGGAAGCTTCTTCAACGAATAAAACTTGTACAATTTGTCGTACGTCTAAGTTGTAGATGAAAACAAGTCAAATCACGTTGTTCATAAATGCACATGAGTCTGGTAACAATATGAGAGTAAACGTTATCATCATCAGTCATTCTTTTGAGCTTAAGGTGAAGATGTAAATGTGTGCACATACCAACCAATGCATGTTAAAGATCATAAGGAAATCAGATTAACAAATATTAGACGCTATTTTTTCATGATTTAAATTCTTCTTGTACATTTCTGACATGAATTATCAACTACTTCACTGAGAGATATATTGAAATGGCTATATAAATAAGTAAGGTTGTGGATCTTCACTGTAGTGATTGGGGCGTGTTGTGTATTTCCACTTATAACTACTGTGGAAGTACAATATTAGTTGGAATAAGCATAAAGTTGACTACATCAGAATATGTTACCGTACCTTAAAACCACTGACTATTAAACCGAGGTGTTTAGAGGGAGGCTCAGACCAATTGACTAGAGTTACAAATTGGTGACTAGTAAACACTTAAAGTCTAACAGTGTTAATAAAAGCCAAATTCACCTCAGAAATCAAGCTTAAAGACGCTAGAGTTTATAGATGTATTGGTAAAAAAAAAAGACTGCCAATATAGGCTTACTGACACAAGTCTACATTAAAACAACCCATATTCTTCATGACAGCAACTGCAACTATGATAACCAAAAGAAATGCCGTGTAACGACCTTTTTCAAAATTCTCGAAAATAAAACAATCTCCTGCAATTCAAAATTCAATCCTTATCAATGTATGAATTGCTCTGTCATACACGAAAAACTCAGAATTGGCCAATGACCTATTATATGCACGGGAATAAGTGTATTTCCAAAATTGAAAGTTGTCCAAACCACTGCACAAAGTGGTGGTTCATGTATCTACGGCAGAAAAATCTAATATAAACTGAAAAACCAGCTAAAGAAACTGCAACAATCAAAATTTTGGTCAGCTCAACCTCTTTATTGTACAACACATGATTATGAGATGGCACTAAGGTATCTTAAGTTCGTTTATTTGATTACTTGTCTACAAGATTGCTATAGCTCTGACTGGGAAGGATTTAAAATCTCAGGTCATGCTGCTTCAGAAAGATCAAGCGATCAGCAGGTGTATAAACTTTACAAACTTATCAAGAATAAGCTAAACAAGTAACCTTTTAACTCCGATGACTGTTCTAAGGAAACATAAAACTTTATTCGGCATTTTTACTATTTAAGCTGACTGAGCACTTTGAATATTCACCTTATTTTCAAAGCGAGAATTTCCCGATTCATTGCTGAAATTGTACTAGCATGGATCTACATTTCGTATTTGCATATTTCTCATAAGTTTTGATATTGTAGTTATGTACTGCTAATACCAGTATCATTGAATGATGGTTTTATTCTAAAAAAATGTTTAATCAGCCACGTTAGGCTGCCGTTGCCAAAATTATTTTGATGTTATTTATTCTCCATGAAGGTTTTGTTCATTGTAAGATGGATCAAATCAGTTGTAAATAAATTTAAAGCAAGTATTTACACACAAAATGGATTTTAAATTTTGCTGGTATTTTAGGCAAAACTAAAAAGCTTATCATTGTAGAGAAACATTCATTTCAATTTTATTCATATCGAATTTGTTGATTTCAGTTTTTTAAGTTTATCCATGCTTTTAAATTTAAACTATCATTATTTCTTCCTTGCTAGAAACTGGAAAGAGAATTGAGGGATAATCGGTTGAAGGAAGCCCAAATGCAAGATGAAGTAGAGCAAGTTCAAGCATCTGTAAGTGACGTTCTTCAGCGTCGTGAACAGCTTCAACTTACCATAGCTGACTACTCAGCAACTCTTCGAGGTGGTAAGTCAGCTCGTGAAAGGGCTTCTGAAGAACTGAATCGTGTAAGAGAACAAATCAGCCTAGTTGAACGCCGACTGGCTGAATTAAGACCCCAATATAAAAAAGCTAAACAATATGAAGATGAATTGGCCAATGCACTTAGTGATGCTGAGCATCGTAGGTGAGTATTATGTAAATTGTTTCTTACGGTTCTTAAAAAGGTGACCAGTGGAATTAGTTGGGAAAAGTTGAACCCCGTGTCATCTGTAAGATTTGAAATGATACTCCAGGACTGGTATTTATAAAGACTTGGTTTAAAGACAGGAAGCAAAGCGGCTGCATTCATAGAATCACTTCACACGGGTGAGCTAGTTATCAATTCAGTATCACTGTGACTGAAAGAAGCCTGGTTTGATGGTTTCTTCCCCCATGCCATTTATAACAGTAAGGTATTAACCTATCTGTCAACACATTCATCCTACCTTGTCTACCTAGGTAAAACATGAGCACACTGCAGGCATCTTTCGAACATAACCTGAATGTCTTAAAGCTTAGTGACCCATGTCGAAGTTAAGAAGCCTAGTTAATCCACAAGGTTGTAAACCTATCAATGTTTCAGGCATCTGATATTAAAAATCCTGTTTCACAGATTGAAATTCTGTTTAGTATAAATGTATGATTAAAATTCCAACTATTAGCGTGATCACCAGCAGTAAATTTGTTCGAAGTATAACTAAAACCTAAAAATCTATTCATCGCGTGTAAAAACCCATTTCAAGACTTCGAAGATGAAAAAGGATTTATACATCTGCGCCATTGTGACTGTTTTCCATGTCACCAAAAATCGCCAACTATTGATTTTTATCTTCTCAAGGACCCCAGTCAGATAACCCACATGAGTTAAAGTAAAAGTTAGAGACTTCATGGACTGGAGTCTTGGTCTGGTCACCCTTAGCCCTCTTCATACCCGATTCTACTTCAGCTATCATCTTACTTCGAGGTATATGTTGACTCTGGATGCACAACATATGTCCAAGTCACCGCAACCGGCAAAAATTCGCCACTTGATCGATTAACTTGCTTTTCTTACCTAATACCGTACACCTAACCTCACCATTGCTCGTATAGTGATTTTTGTCATAGGCGAAGACGATCAAATTCCTGTGATGTCTTCATATTATCTCTCTACTACAACCAAGTCTCAACCATATGGTAGGGCAGAGCGGACCGCATTGCAATATGCCCACTTTTCAATAGGTAGTGGGATATGACCCCAGTGACAGTGATGTAATTTGGCAGGCATCAAAGTAGCCTTTTGTATCCAGTCTTTGATTTTGTATGTGTAGTTTATTAAGTGAATTAACTCGAACACCCATGAATGCGTTAAAACCTATGATGAGTTATCAGGTGAGTTGCAGACATTGAGTGGTGTCCGTCAAGGATATCCACTTTCTGTATTCTTATCCAACTTTCGTAGACGTACTTATAGACGTTTCCCTTTCGTCATCTTACTTTACGGAAATTATTGGTGTCACAGGAATATTCTTGGTTGATCTAGAGTGCACAGCTGATGTAATCCTGTCAGTTGAAGACGCTGACAAAATGCAGTTTTCTGTACATCTTGACTGGCGAGTTGAGAGTGATTGGGATACGTTTCTCGCCACCCAGGTGCAAATTGTTGCTCCTGTACTGGACTTCATTGCTACAGTTCGCTATGTCCTGTTATATGGTTGTGAAACAGGGTCATTGAGTAGAGAAGACTTCAGGCGTTGGACCTCCGTTGCTTTCGCATCATAGGCCTTATGTTGTAGGGTCACCACATCAACAACGTAGAAGTTAAGTGTAGAGTAAAAAGTCAGTTGATGAAGTTGTTGACCTTCATCAGCTCAGGGGACTGGGATATGTGTTATGTGCGCGTAGTCACTGTCCGCTTCATCCCGCAATGCTAGCTGAAGTAGGTTCATTCTGATAAAAGGTTACAGGCGACCAGATTAGGAATTGGTACCAATTCATGAAACCTTTGGCTATTGGTCTGAGCCGTGTATGGGAAGTAGACTTCACGGTTAGGGTCCGCATGACAACAGAAGCCAGTGGTCGGTGGCTCTAGTTGACATGACTCAGAATCGTTCCCGGTGGCATAGATGTATACACATTATCTTCATCCTTACTGTTATACGAAATTTTGTCATTATCTCATTCCTCCTTTCCTTTTCTTCATGACTACAACTGTTAACTGCTTTCTTTTTTTATCTTTTATCCTAATGCTTTCCCACCTGATGTGCTGATATTAGGTATGCCAACTTGGAATATTACGTAGTAATACTTAGTTGTATTTATTTTATCTGTCTTGTCTGTGAAGTGGATAGTAGGGCATTGCCGTCTGCCGCGACGACAACTAGTTGTGTCCTCCGGAGATGCTCGCCGTCACCGTTCATGTTTAACTTTATCATAGGTGTATTGATAGGCATAACCTTAGGATATCTAGTTTCAAAAGGATTGGTTTACTCCCTGGAGGGCATGTAGTTGATTTAGAGTACGCAGGTGATATTATCCTACTATCTGAAGATGCTGACAAAATCCAGGGTCTTCTGAACGCATTGAGTAGAAATCCGTTCATGTTTGGAATTTGTTTCGAACCTTTCGACTGTAAGATGATGCTTCAGGACTTCTTTCCAGCTACTTACGGTTTAAAGATAAGGCATGAAGTAGTATCATGCATCGGCCAATTGACTTACTTGGTGACTTACATCAACCGAAATGAGTAGGTTGCTGACGCAGTTTCAGCTCTGATGCAAATGACATTTTTGGCATTTACCAGCCCACATGATTTCTGACCCTGGTGAGATGTCCGACTATTCGCTAAGGGTCTAATATACTGTGAGTCAGTGTGTTTTGTCTTATCATACTGCTGTGAGACACGATTGTTTAGGGTAGAAAAGGCGAAGAGAACAGGTTTTTGAACACAGGTGTCTTCACAGCATGGCTTACATACGGTGGAATCGCCGCGTGAGAAGTGTCGAGGTTCAGTAAAGGGTATTTAGGCAAGTCAGTCGATGAGGTTATGAACCTTCGCTGATTAAGGACATACTTTACGTATGTCTATCCACTGCCTACCTCGACTTAGTGTTAACTGAGATAAAATTAGGTTGGTAGAAGGCCCAGGGTGATCAGACCAAGACGCGAGGCTAGTCCATGAAATCTTTGACCGTTCTGAACTGTTTAGGGAGACGTAGACTACCTGACTGAGGTCTGCTAGATAATAGGAATCAGTGATTGGAGAGTTTTCGTGACACGACTGAGGATCGGTCACAAGGCAGAGATGTATTCACTCCTTGGTGTCTTCTGAAACTTGATTATTTCCACTAGCCCTGATATTCAAATTGTTTCTACTTTGATATTACTTTTTCTATCCACGCTGCTGCAAAGTGTGGCAAGGTTATACGTTGGGTTTTTTTTCTTGTGTCTGTTTGATGACGTGATCTAAGAAGAGGCTAATGGGTTACTATTCTATAGCTCTATCAGTTGGTCTAACCTTGGTTGTTAGTTTACTCTGGCCACTGAGCCTAGTGACAGAAATTTTTGTGAATGAAAGGCAAGCATCTATTAGCATATCACAGTATTCGGTATCTGGCTGTGTTTTGCTAATTTCACTGTAGTAGATTGGAATACAATGAAAGAATATGGTTATTTAATTATCGCTTGTCAGTTACATTTTTTGTATCATTACAAGTGTTGATTTTATTCTTTTAGGAAGGAATTATTTGCTAAACAAGGACGAGTTAATCAATTTCAATCTCGTACTCAACGTGACGAATGGATTAGAGATCAAATGAAGAGTTTGGGTAAAGCTATAAAAGATAAGGAAAATACTATTAACAAATTGACGGAGGAGATTAATCGAGATGATGAAAGACGTGAAAAATTACAACAAGACTTAGATGTGGCTGAAGAAAATATGGCATGTGTTAGGAAGGAACTAGAAACGGTAAGTTTAAAAAAACAACTTATTTGGACACTGATGAGCAATAGTCACTTACTAATTTCCTGAACTAGGTAATAACTACCCATACTGTTGTTGGTCTGGTTGTTAAGACCTCAGTAAGTAGAGCACACTTCACATCCGTGGTTCATTGATTGAAAGTCAGTTGACTAACTTAGTGAATTAACCAGATCTCTACTTAAATGTGTCACTCAGCAGGTATGTTGACTTAAAAATCATCGTGGATACTTTCTTGTTGGTACTAAAAATCAGTTGGTTTCGTTTCAGTTATTATGAAGTAACTGGAAATCAAATTTGGAATAGTTCTTCGTCAATCGGTAGTGAAAATGATACCCAGACTTACATTCAAAGCCTTCACGCAGCACGACTTAACATAATTGCGTATGCTGAAATTACCCTCTGAACTCTATTACGGCTGAAACATGAATATATAATTAGTTGAGGATACATGATAGGTAGTCCTTAATTTGTTTTAGGGAAATCACATTTTGTTACAACCCGTAGAGTTTGTCCCACAGCTTAGTATGCAAACTTGTATGGGGTTAATGAGTTGTCTTATGGTGATTTATGATTTCCACCCTCTAATTTTTTCAAATTTATTAGAAATCATTTAGGCTAATATTCAGAGAATCACTTCTCAACGTAGCTTACTGACCTTGGAGTCTCACATATCTTCATCCAATCAAATATTATTTTATAGGTTTATATGACTATTTATTACTGGGGATCAGTAAGTGATATTGTTCCGGTCCCATGTTTGGTATTTTTCGGTCAAGTTGGAAATCAGTTGCTTTTTACCAGTGGTTTGTTTCATCTTGTGCAAAAATCGATGGGTCTTAAGATTGTATTATCAAAATAACTAGACCATATACACTTTGTTAATTTTTTCCCCTTCAAATTGCATGGTAGTATCAACAAAGCAACTAGCTCACCTACGTTTGACTGATTGCATTTAAAGGGTTTCTCAATGAAGCGTAATGCGTAGAAAAAATTAGTTCAAGTTTGGGATGGGATAGCTCTGTTTGAACAAGCATTTCAAGCTGCATGATACAATAAACGTACTTCTTACTTTGATTTAATCATGGTATTTTAGGAAGTATCAGTGTATCATCCACGTATATCGTAAATGAATCTACGCTCATATGGTTTCAAACTGACATATGTGAAAACTTCTCACCTAATTTTAAGTAGCAGTTTGCTCACTTTCACTTTCTCTCAGCCTTCAACTGCATCGGTTATATGTACATGGTCTACAAAGATACCACTTATTTTATCACTCTCTTTCATAGTCAAGCTATAAATGTTTGTCACTGCTGACCGTTCAAAAAAGACTCATTTATTAATTTAGAGGTAGTTTTCATCATGGACGTGCATAAGTTTGGGATCTATTGAAAACCTGGGAGCACTAATGAGAAGCCGTGACCTGTGGGGTCTACCAGTCGGATGGGAAGCGGATGCCAGTTGAAGACCTTGAGTAATAGTCGCGCTATGTCGTGAATTGACAGATGTTAGAGACTTTGAACCACTGAACTCTGACCCAGTGGCTGAATTGTTAACGATTTCGCCGTGAGACCTGAAGGCCCCAAGTTCGATCCCTAGGTAGGTTGTGAGTGCATACTGCTGAAGAGTCCCATACTAGGACGAAACAGCTGTCCAGTGCTCTCAGGTTTTCAATGATTCCCCGACTGATGTCAGTCTGTGATGAATACTTCCTCTAAATTAAAAATCCTCATTCATTTATCAATATTTATTAGTGCTGTTTATTGATGTACTTTTATAATTCCAATTAGATCGTCAAAAGCAAGCATTTTAATAGAGATAATTTTTCACCGAATTCATTTCCATACACATATTCTGTCCTTTTTCTTGCTTGATCTCTAATTTTTTTTGTCCATGTTACTTTCTTATTCACTAGCGGATTAATATCATCTTTTTTGTTGGATACCATTTTTGTATTCCATCTGCTTTTAGGTATCTGAGGAACAGCGTAGACTACGTCGTGAAAAAGATGAAATTCAAACAGACAGACAAACTGTCTATCGTGAAGAAACTAGAATAGCTCATGAACTGAATAATTTACGCGATGAATTGGCCCGAACTGAACACAATTTAAGATCAATTACAGGCAAAGGGATTTTGAATGGCTTGGATTCCGTTCGTAAAGTAAGTGCTTTTATTTATGCTATTCTCTAAAGTAACCTGCAACTTGACAAATTCAATACCTTAACAATGGAGTCACTATTAAATGCAAGATTATTATGTTGTGAATTTCGTGAATTCGTTTTGTAGATAATCGCGGTGAATAATTTAAATAAATTTCAATAAGTGTTTAATAAACGTGCTCCAAAGTTCGCTACGACTATCTATATGTATTACTACTGTAAAAGCGTGATTCCTCTGTATAACAAATAATAAGTTGATCATTCCTTGCTGTGACACACATGTTGGACAATTTTTTTCAGAATTTCATTCCTTCCCCAATATATTAAGTTATAAACCCATCGTTTGATTCTGTCAACTACAATCAAAAGTCCTTCGTAAAAGTTTATCTTATGCTCCTCAATTGACTATTTGGAAACAATCGTTTCCTTTTTTTCATATCTCCTCATTGAAATCCGGCATCTAGAGTTGTTTAGTACCAATATATTTACCTGTAAAGTTAAAGTTCTAATTCGAGCGTTGAACAAAATGTGGTCACAAAAATCACTGTCCCTCGTGTTTTCTCACTATGAATACTTTTCAAAAGTCACGAATACCTAATTAGCTTATAGTGTATCTGAAGAATGGTTTCGTTATTACGTGAGTACTACATCCATGTACGGAAATATCTGCTTATATCGGGTGTGCAAAACAGGTGAAACAGAGGGTTGAAGACTTGGATTTTTGTGGCTCTGAATCAACTGAAGTGACGCAAATCTATTCATACCTCAACTTAGACTGCAGTATCGCATATTTTTTCCCTTATATTCTTTTAACTCTTAATAGGACTGTTGATGCTGTTGTTCTCATCTCTTCATCTCTTGTTAGTGTCTACCTGAATTTAAGTGTGAAAAGTGATAACAAATTGTTATTTGACTAATACTAGGTTTTATGTGATGTGATAAACAGTAAGGCGGCCTTACATACGTTTAAAATAATCTAATGACTTTGTTTTAGCTCTGAATCAGTTGTACATATGAAATTGTATGAGTTCTATTGACATTATTTTGGGTTTCATGTGTATATATTTTTAATATAATCCTTGATATTCTGTTGAAGAAGCTGTTTTACACAGTGAAACGTCCAGAAAACTGTTCTGGCTTGCTAAAATGCTGAAGTTATATTAAAATAGACTCTTATAGTGATTAATCCTGGTGTGTTTAAATTTTTCTGAATGTTTTGCTGTGTAAGGTGTAGCCTTTTTCAACAGAACATTCTGGTTTTTTATTCAAGATCGCTGCTACTTCCTTATGATAAGTATCTGAACAACCAATGGTAATTTTGTTGAGCCTAAAAACTAGCGTCTCTAATCGCCACAGTCTATACTATAAATGTCCCCTATTTATGATTGTTGTTTCTTAAGACAGTAAGATAAAATGTGTTAGGGTATGCAACTTTGATTCTTAAGGAGATATATGAGGTATCAGATTAGAAATATATTTGGTAGAACACAAGACTGATACGTTTCGAGTGCGTAACCATTGAGTAAAATCTTTAACTATATATAAATTATAACTTCATTGAATATTTAGGTTGTCGAAATATTTCGTGATCGATTCGGTCCGGATTGTGATATAGTTCAAGGTTATCATGGAACACTGATAGAATTGATCGACTGCCCAGAAACATTTTATACCAGTGTAGAAGTTACAGCTGGCTCACGTCTGTTTTATCATGTTGTACAAAATGATAAACTAGTTATTCGTATGATTGCAGAGATCAATAGGCACAATCTTCCTGGTGAAGTTAATTTTCTTCCAATTAATCGCTTGTGTGTACAAGAATCTTCATATCCGGAGACAAATGTAAGTTCGTATCATTCTTCTGTTTCTTTTTCTTTTTCTTGTTACTTCAGAAAGCATAAATAAGTGTACAGAAGTTTTATTTCCACATTTTCGATTGATTACTCTTATCTCATAGTGATAATAATGAGATCACAAATTTAACTGTCCAACCCATGGTAATATTAGTTATTGGATCATCATTTTGCATCAACTACCACTGTCCACGTATGTTCTTCGAAAGCATAATTAGACTATTGATTCTTCACTACGGAGCCGTGATTTATTGATCTAAACAGTTCAACTTTAAGTCAATATTTATAGATTCAAGCACTGCTCTGTTTGTTCAGCTGTGGGCAGCTGGAAGTTGTCACTACGTTGATTATTGTCGCTAACCTTCATACGACAACACATATGACTCGGTTGGTGCACAAATTTGCAATTGGTTGCTTAAATAAATTGTATTATATTACAACATTCTATTCCCGCATTGGTCTGAACGACATCCTAGTGTGTGTTCATTCATTCAGTGTAATCACAATTAAAAAGATGAATGTCGGTGGTTCCGTATGATATACTGTATCTTAATATATCTTTGTAAAAATCAGTTTTCGTAATGCACTAAAACTACTCCGCCAGATGATAAGCAGCGGCAAAGTTTTACTGCAGTATTCATAAAACTGAGTCTGCTGATTGTAAAAGTGCTATCATATGATACATTACGCATGAAATCTTTATATATATTGTAAAGTATAACGAGTATTCGTGTAGCGACACTAATAGATAATTGGGAAGCCTCCTTTTTGTTCTTAAATTTAAAATAAACATCTTGAGTTTCTCTTCTCATGATGATAGACAAGACTGTATTTACTAAGGCACTCAATTGAAATATTCCTGATGAAAATGCTATTACAAAGTCACCATATACACGATTATGCAGGGTGTCATATGCAATGATTGATGAATGCTGCAGTCAGCTGAGTTGTAGCTCATTGGTTTAGGCAATTGACTTTCAACCAGTGGATCATGGGTTCTAACACCGTTGCACCCACCAAGATTTTCACAACCAACTAATATCATTAACCCTTACACAATAAATGTCGATCACCGTCTACTGCATGAACGTATGTATACTAGGTTGCTGAAGTGCGTTTCGATTCATTTCACAGTCGATCGAAATCACTAAGTCACTTCTCCATCTGGCATTCTGAATACCCTTCAAAGTCTTCCTCACTTCAGTAGTAATATTTTCCCATACAGCAGGTGGTTTTGCAGTCATATTTTAAGCAACCGTGGTAGTTTTTCTTGATACTAGTTATGACTGACTAATGCTATGAACTAATTCTGTTTGAAATATCCTTGTTAACTGCAATTTCCCATGAATTACTAGTTTACGTAGACCATACAAATACCTCGATGAAAATTTGATTTTTTTCTGCTAGGAAAATCAGTATGTTTTACATTATCCTGTACAAGCAAATAAAGTATATCTATTACATTTCCGCCATAATTTCATTAGAAAGCTTTTTTTTTAAGTAATGTATGTAGTAAATAAATTTTCAGGATGTATCGCTTGTTGGTGGATCTAGTAAACGTTTTGTGTACCTGCTTCGATTTATATAATTTACTTTTTACTCATTAACGTCTAGGATGCAATTCCAATGATTTCCCGTCTAAATTTCGATGATAAATTTCGTGGTGTTATGCTGCATATTTTTGGTAAAACGTTGATTTGTCGTAGTATTGAAATTGCTACTCAATTAGCTCGAACGAAGAATTTCGATTGTATTACACTTGATGGTAAGTAAATTACTGAATCATTTTCATTTGTTTCTTGTTGAATATGGCTTAATTTGTTTCCTACAGATGATTGTGTACTGCACTATGTTATATATTTGTGATTCTTGTAAGTATTTATAGTTCAATACACCAGTCATCTGTTAGAATCATTCTCTGTTTCACTATGGAACTATTTACCATTTTATGATGCATCTTCCGTGAAATTGAAGAGTATATTTTTCTCCTACATATCTACAGAGGATTTTTCCAACTGGTTAGCTCTGTCCCTGATGACCTGAAAACCGACTAAGTCTAATCAGACCCTGTTTTGTATACAGCCGTTAATGCCACTTGCATCACCGGTTAAATGTCTACGCACCTAATACGAGTTCAGCATGGAGCTGAGCCGTGCACTCTGTGTTACTACACGTATGTAAAGCTTGCCTATTAAAAATTGAAAAAAAGTGCAAGAAGGATGCCTTGTGTAAGCATGGAGTTTAATTAAAGAGTATAGGTTGGTCTGGGCCAAGAATTCCAGTAAACCACAAAGTAAAATGACTGTTGATCAGAATGGTGACGTCAGCTTTACGTTTTCTAGTTCATACCATATACTGACAATAATTGGTGAGTAGATACTTACTTAAGTCGCAATAGCCCATACACACTCGCTTTTAACCTTGACATGCATCGTAGACATCTCATTGTATTATGCGTCTTTTTGATTTCCTCTTATTTTGCGATTTGAAAATAGGTCAACTTGCAGCGATCCATTGTTATGCTGTTGTAAACAGTAATTAGGCTTGTAACCATTTTGACCTTCTCCGCGATTGTATTCTGGAATTTATTATTTATTATGTTACATATTATTATATTATATCACATATACTAATTATTATTATCATATGAAGTATCCACTTAAGAAGTGTAAACATGTTCGATGAAGAGATTGGTTGAGTTTTTCTTTTTAAGTAATTTTTTATTCGTGTACACAGGTGATCAAGTATCACGTAAAGGTACACTTACCGGAGGGTATTATGACAGTCGTCTGTCACGATTAGAACTACAGAAACGAAAACAGAAAACTGAAATTGAAATCCAAGAAACAGAAAATGTTCGTGAAAATAATGCCAAGCGTAAAGAACAAGTGGATGCACAAATTAATCGTATTATAGATGATGTTCAACGGAAGGATACAGTACGCTCAAAACATGAGTAAGTGTTACTTGATTTAAAAAGGTATGAAGTTCTTTTCATAAAATATTAAATTTAATCATCGTATTGTTTTGCGACTGTAGATTGTTTGTGGGAAAAAGTATCTGTAATGATGTCGTGGTAACTGCACACTAGGCTCGGTGGTTAAACTAGATACGTTTGTTCACAATTTGATACGATTGGCCCACCATGATTGAACTATTATTATTATATTCATATTATTATTTGTCCCTTGGGTTCCTAGTGGAATATAAGACTTCAGTAGTACGTCTCCATTCCACTCTCTTCTCTGCAATCTTTTGAACCTGGCTCCACGACTGCCCACAAGCTCTCATTTCTTCCTCACATGATCTCCTCCATGTCACTCTCGGACGCCCAACTGGTCGTTTCCCCTTCGGATTCCACTCGGGTGCCTGGCGCGTGATGTCCCCGAATAGTCTTCTCAGTGCACGCCCAATCCATCTCCACTTCCTTCAATATATTTGTTGGGTGATAGGTTCTTGGTTGGTTCGTCAGCAGCCAGCCAGAGTTCCTTGTTGCTTGTTATTATTCTGGCCATCTGATCTTCAGTAACGAGCCAGCGTAGGCAGTTGTTGCTGGATGTCTGCAATTTTCGTAACGCGTCAACCATCACACAGAAGCACTGACTTCACCGACTTAGTATTGAAAATCCGGATCTTATCCTGTATGCTAAGTGGAGTGCAGTAGATCTCCACACTGATTTCAGGTTAATGAAGGCCTGTCTTGCTGTCTTTCCGATCCTGGCTTTGACGTCCTCATCCGTGCCGCCCGTAGTTGAAACAATGCTGCCTAGATAGGTGAAAGAGGTAACTTCTTTTAAATTTCTCCCGTTGATGGTGATTGGAGCTTGTTGCTGTTGGTGGCGTTGGTTGGGTGTCATCATCACCTCTGTCTTCTCTACGTTCACTTGAAGTCCCTTCTTCGCTGCCTCTCTTATCAACTTGTTAGTTGATAACTTCATACTGAAGTTAGTGCTGATGATGTCGTCCAGAAAGACGATGAAAGCCTCACGATCAAACAACCCAGCTAAGAGAACACAATACAACCAAGAAAAATAACTCAAAATGCAACGTTTGACAAGATGAAATGTTGAGTATGTTCTTTGACGTCTTGTGTTCAGTTTATATACTTATAAAAAAGGAGTAGTTAGGGCTAACTGTTGACTACATAAAGTAATTGTGTTTGGATGGGATAGGAAAGTTAAGTTTTCATTCTTCTAGGCGTCTGTTATAAAATTCCTTGATTATAAGTTTACCTTTCTTTTTACACGTACTTTCTTTATGAGTACCATCACTGCCGACTGATGTTACTTACTGCCTCGACACACTTGTGTACGAAACACTACGGCCAAAAGCTTTCATGTTTTACACCATTAAACGTTTGCAACATAAAGAAAAAAAGAGATAACAGTCTATTATATGTATATGTATATAAATATGACTACAGCTTTAGAAATTGGTATTATCGGAAAAGAAAATTTTCGCTGAATTCTCTCCTTTTCTTTATGACTCGATGGGCATGTTTCGTCGTTTACATCATCGACGAGTAATAAAAAGATGAGTGTAGACTTTTTCACAGCCTCTTAACAAAATGCAAAGTTTCAGGTGTAATGTTTCATTTATTGTTTGGATTCATGGCGTCATTGATTCTTCATTCTAGGATGACATTCGACAAACTGAAGAAGGATATTCATATGTGGAAAGAAGAATTACGTGCAAAACAAGAAACCAAACCGCAGAAGGAATACAAATTATCTTCTTTACGTCATGATTTGGATCAAATGAAATATACAATGGATTCTTACAAGGTTTGTTCTTATGTTTTTTGGATTTCAGCTCAGAACTACATTTCGATCATAACCGTACTACTATGAACCAGTATGTCTTCTACTACTACATAATGGATGAACTGTGATACAGTAAAAAAAATTCTTCGTTGACTGTTAACGCAGCATATTTTTAAGCAAACGAATCTACATAGCCCTTCCTTCTTTCAGTAAGAACAATTCTTTTTCTTTTACTGTCACATTTACACACTTTTTGAGTTGGGGAGAAACATGCATTGGGTGAATGATTTCAGTAGATTAGATTGTTTAGTGGGGATTTTCTTTACCGTACTAGGAAATATCATTCAATAAGTCTTCAAATAATCAATGATTTCCAGCAGTCACTTTGTATCGTGTTCAGCTTTATCTTCTAATTTGTGATTGTTGGTCATTTTTCTTACTGATTTTTTATAGGTTGGAAATTCACTCATATACTCTTAACCAAATTATTTTGTTATCGAGTCAACTATTTAAACTTAACAGTTTTCTGCGGAGGCGTTTCTATAACAAAGATATAGGCGACCAAAGGTACCATCTCTGACGATCACCAGTTAGCCATCTTACTGAAACTTTCTTAAAATACCGAAATATGCATAAGATTTTAGGTGTTATGAGCTTTATGAGGGATGAAGTGTTTGTTTGATACACTTTTTTATACTTAACATTCGCGAGGAATATCAATCAATGGAATCGAGTTCCCCTCTAATTTTGAGGAGTTTGCTTTGTTTTTGTTGTAGAGATGCTGAAGATGTTTGGAATCCTGTTGATTCAACCTAAATTCGGAATAAAATATGCATCATCTTCTAAAGTTTCTCCTACCTTTTTTGTAATAGTTAGCAGTATTCACTTAAATCTATCTAGTGGTTAAATTAATTTCAAAAATTAGTGCAAAATCTCGTGTAAGACAACTTTTTTTCTTTTTAATCTTAGGTTGAGTTGGGAACCGATTTATTAAGTCAGTTATCAGTTCAAGAGCAACGTGAAGTTGATCGTTTGAATGATAAAATTCAAGAATTAACTAGAGAGGCTAAAGAGGCCTATAAGTAAGTTGTTTATTAGTATTTTATACTTAAAATTGCCTTATTCGCTCATCACTTTTCACATCTGCTGCATTAGGTAGAGGTATTCTGTTAAAATGGATTTTATTTAGATTATACATAAACAAAAACACTTTATTCATGTTTGATAACTATATTTCTTTTTCTATGAGATGTTTTCTGTTCTTTCTATCATGTATTGTTTAGAAAAAGAATTGCATTAGAAACTGAGAAAAATGAGAAAGAAACTCAATTAGAACATAACCTACTCCGAAAACAAGAACAACTGGAATCTGAAGTTGCTGAGGCTTCTGAACAAGATTTACAGGAACGCTTAGCTGAGGCAGAGGAAGAATTACGTGAAGTAAGATGACTAATTCTTTTTTCACTGTCCACTGAGATTCTTGTTCTTGCTGTAAAGTGTAGTTAGTAGGAACAGAGAGACTGCTTATTGTTGGGAAGCGCTTAGTTTATGAAATCTATTGTTTAGTTCTGACTTTTTGGAAACCTTATGTGTTCCTAGTGTTAGCTTCACTTGAATATATGCTTTGAACACTGTCTTGTTTTCTCGTAACAATAAGTGGTTCCATTTTTAGCAATTAATAATTGGTATCAAATGCAAACTTACATCTGAGGTTGTGTAGCACCGTAACATAAAAAGTGACAATTCTAGGATAGCTATCGTCGAATCATTATGTCGATCAGTCAGTCACCCACATATATGCAGATAACAGCAAACAGCCATTTAGAGAATAACAGGGAAAACATATTAAATATAAGTTACTTATTAGCAGTTAAATCAGTAACATCGAAGAAGTGTCACCGTCGGCTGCGTTACTGTTTAAATCGCAGAAGGAAGGAAAAGTACCTGCAGATTGTAAGAAGAAGGGCTACCTTGTAAACTCCCAAAGAAAGGCGACCTAAGTCTTTGCAAGAACTGGCGAGGAGTCATGCTGCTGCCCACCCCAAACAAAATATTATGCCGCATCATCCTGGAGAGATTAAAAGGTGCTCTGGATTCAAAATTACGACCGAAACAGGCTGGCTGAGTGGTTTCAGGAAGAACACGTCATGTGTGGATCAAATTGCAACGCAACGCTACGCATCATAATTGAGCAGAGCATAGAATGGCAGTCAGCTCTCTACCTCAAATTCATCGACTTTGAAAAGGCTTTCGATAGCGTCAACCGAGAAGTAATTTGGCAGCTGCCGCAACACTATGGAGTACCACAAACCTTTGTCAACTTCATTCAACAGCTATCTGGTATATGATACCACATGGCAAGTGATTCACAATAGAAAGCTCAGTGATGCCTTTGAAGTGAAGACAGGAAGGAGTAAGACAAGGTTGCCGCCTACTATCACCGATGATCTTTCCTGATTGTGGTTGACTGTACTAGATCATGCAACAGACAACTGTGAAGAACAAGAAGATAGGCATACGCTGTTTGACCGCTGAAAAGATCCATAAGATTTGGATTACAATGATGATGATTTATATCTAATATCGCACAAACTCGAAGACCTACAGGCAAAACTAACAAGCCGACAGAAGAGGCAGCGAAGGAAGACGGGACTTCAAGTGAATGTAGAGAAGACAGAGGTGATGAAGATATCCAACTAACAACAATAAGCACCATCACCAGTAGAAATCTAAAGGAAGTTATCTCTTTCACCTTCCTAGGTAACATCGTTCCAACTACAGGCAGCGGCACAGATGAGGACGTCAGCGTCAGGATCGGAAAGACAGCAAGACAGGCCTTCATTAACCTGAAATCAGTGTGGAGATCTACTGCACTCCACTTAGCATACAGGATAAGATCCGGATTTTCAATACTAAGTCGGTGAAGTCAGTGCTTCTGTGTGATGGTTGACGCGTTACGAAAATTGCAGACATCCAGCAACAACTGCCTACGCTGGCTCGTTACTGAAGATCAGATGGCCAGAATAATAACAAGCAACAAGGAACTCTGGCTGGCTGCTGACGAACCAACCAAGAACCTATCACCCAACAAATATATTGAAGGAAGTGGAGATGGATTGGGCGTGCACTGAGAAGACTATTCGGGGACATCACGCGCCAGGCACCCGAGTGGAATCCGAAGGGGAAACGACCAGTTGGGCGTCCGAGGGTGACATGGAGGAGATCGTGTGAGGAAGAAATGAGAGCTTGTGGGCAGTCGTGGAGCCAGGTTCAAAAGATTGCAGAGAAGAGAGTGGAATGGAGACGTGCTACTGAAGCCCTATATCCGTCTAGGAACCCAAGGGGCAAATAATAATAAGAATAATAATTGATGTATGAATTATTGTTTTAGCCACAATATTAAGTAAAATAGGTGATAAGTAAGATTATTCATTTGTATACTGCGTTTTTTATTTTTTCACTCTCTATAGGTTGAACGTCGTATTGAAGGCGCCCAACGTACAGTAGATGAAGTTGAAGGGCGTTTATCTGCATTATTGCATGAACAACGCCAACTGGAATCAGAAGTGGAGCGTAAGAAGCAAGAAGAAAAAGAATACGCTGAACGTATACAAGATGATCAACAAAATTTAGAAAAAATGCAATCTAAGCAAAGTCAACTGCTAAAAAAGGTATATTGAAATGCTATCATTTCAATTTTCACTGAAAACTTTGTTTCATTGGCACTAGTTATTAAAATTGGTCAGTGTTTTCATCGTACAATAGTGATGTAGAAGTCATTATTGAACAACCTTTGCTTTCTGCTTCCTGTACTATATCCAATCTTTTATTGCCTCTATCTGTCTCTGTCTCCATCTGTGTGTGTGTGTGTGGGGGGGGATCGGGTGGTAAATGTATACTTTCATGATTTAATATTTTAACTAGAAATAAACAGCTGATCATACTGATCAAAACTTTTGCTCACTTATTTTAACAGTTGACCTTCATTCAGTCGATCATTTGTTAGGATGCCATTCTGGATAACAAATATATTTGTTAACCAGTTAATGTAATACAACTTGAATACCGAATTGTAAGCCATGTCTAACGTGTTTAGTGTTTGTCATACTATTCCGTTAGCCCGGGTGATGTAGACGTAGAAAGGTTTGAACCCAGAGCTTATTTGTCAAGTATCACATTTCAAGGGTGATATAAATAGCTGAGTGTTGAAGTTCTTTTGACTCCTCCATTGGTTATATCCAGACAGTATTACGTACCCTCTTACAGTGTGTATAACTGGTGGATTTAAATTACGTATTACATTTATGCATCTAAGTACGCAGTTAGTTATTTTACGTATGAATTTTTCTATGATTTATTCTTCAGTGTCCACCAATTGGGTTATCTTGACTTACTTCTCAGGATACTTACATTTCTTTTGGTCTCTTTTATTCTGCTTTCTGTAGAAAGAGGAGAATATGAAGAAAATACGCGATTTAGGATCATTGCCAGCAAATACATTTGACAAATTCCAGGATAAAAATTTAAAACAAGTATGTTTATACATTCATTTATCTTATTGATTTAGCATACATCTCAAAGTGACCCTTTACTACTGTACATTCTGCTAATGAAGTTATGATAAATGGAAAGCTTAGCTCAGTGTTAATATCTCTATTCAGTTGAAAGTATTCACCGTGGATCGATACCAACCTGACGATCACCACTGGAAACTAAGGAGTGTTGGGTAACTTTTTCATCTTAGTCTAGGACTTGCCTGAAGTACGAACCTACGAATCTCTGTGGGATCAAGCATAGGAACGTCAGTTCTCACGTCGAGCGTTGTAGATTGGGATCTATTGGTTCACATTTCAAACTTCTGCGAGTTTGTAACATGGCGTGACCTGCCTCAGTTCATATCAAATCCACATTTAAATCACCGTAGATTCCTTTTTGTTGTACTAACACTCCAACTGAGTCGAAGAAGAACAGTAACTGCTGATGTATTGAGAATGTTATAACCAGCTCAGTTTATACCGAAAACCACTTATCAGCTTGTATTTGCATTCCTTCTTCAATGTGGGTGTTATTTGCTCAACGTTTTCACAATACTTTGACAATATTCCTTGAAGATATGACCCATCTTCCTATGTTACCCGCCTTTTATCGCTGTTTCACTACAACATAGCTTATTGCTTTTTATGTTCGCTTCATTCTAGAATGAACTTATTTGTCTAGTTGATATCGAAGATGATGGTTAAGTTGACTATATCTTAATAAGATTCCTGTATCTGCTCTATAATTTCATTCACCGTGAACCACTAACACCATGTGTTCAGTTAAATAAGGAATGCCTGTATTCACCAACGTTCACCTTCCTTTTTCTTGAGGAATTTTAGTTGAAGATCTACTTGACTCAAAATTATGACTGAAGGATTCAAGAGATATTTAATTCTGTCCTACCGCTTAGAAACGCATTCTAATTATACCTTTCATGGGAGTGCTGATAAAATATAAAAATGTCTTGTCGTGAGATATTGTGAAGCCTTTGACTGAAAAACATCCTGAGTTCTTACCTCTACGTCAACCGATCCCATATTCGACAAATGCGTTAAACAGTGTCAACATATCTTTACTGAAAGCTTAAAGAAAGTATTATTGATGCCTACATCAGTTGGCATTCACTAAACGAAAAGCTGGTTGAAATCATCTACCGAGATTTCTAGTACATTCTGTCTTACCACCGCATAATATTTCACGTTCATATTATTTTTGAATTCAGAGAATCTACCAAAGTACACCTGAATTTTCGAACGTTAATAAACTTCTATTCCGCTCCCCCTTACTTGGATAAAAAGGTAAATAAAAATAGTTAGTACATCAAGGTCCCAGTTTTCACTTGCCAACTCTCCTGACTGATAGTTGGGAGGCGTCTAATTAAGATCTTGTCACTACCCGTGTTTTCATATCACCATCAATTGTCTGCATATGTCAATGGTTACCAGTCTTCCAAACCACGATTGTCTAAGATAGTCTCACCAATGAACTGTTTTATATCAGGAATAACATGATATACCTTACTAAAGTACGTTAATGTTTCATTTTTACGGATGTACAGTTAGTGTAGTGTATCATGGTCTGCTGATATCGAAAATGTTACACGCCAGTGACACGTTTCATTATTACAGGGCGTCAGTAAGTCTATAGTAAGTCAAACACACGATTTTAGTATTTTAAACATCATTGTACTCATTGTTTTAGGTAGTAACAAAATAGTGCTACGTAAATGTTTGCTTCTGCGCTCATCCAAAACAGTGTTATACAATTCTCTATAAGATTAAACTAATGATTAGATAGATGACTATTTCAGCTGAATATATTTCCATAAAGTCATTTTCATTTCAATGTCAAATACTTCGTCCTTCTTTTTTTCTTCCTCTTTTTTAGCTGTTCAAGCTCCTTGATAAAGCTAATCGTGAATTGAAACGTTATAGTCATGTGAATAAAAAGGCATTGGATCAATTTGTGTCACATTCAGAGGAGAAAGAAAAACTACTCAAACGAAAAGAAGAATTGGATATAGGCTGTCAAGCAATTAAAGATTTGATGAATGCATTAGATCACCAAAAGTATGAAGCTATTCAACTGACATTTAAACAGGTTCGTTCAAGTTTTTTTTCTTTAGTGCCTATCTAATTTCTTTAAAAATCTGTTAGTGAACAAATTATGCACAAACACTTCATGCTTAAGAAATCAAAATGCACTAAGTAACCGTGTGCATATTTGTGCAGTAGGCAATGAGCCACACCTATGGCATAAGGGCTAGCTATACTACTTGGCTGCCTAAACCTCGATTGGTGGAGCAGGGCGCGGATCAGTGACCCACCCATTCGTTGAAAGTCAAGTATCTAAAACAATGAGCCATAGTTTCACTGCTTAAGAAATAAAGTTAGCCAATCAGAGATAAAGCAGTTGTTCATTCATTATCAAGAGAAGCTTTATTTTCGGTTATGCTATTCCAGGTGCAACTATTGGGATAAAAATATGTCTAATTTCAGTGAAGAAATTGTTGTAAATTGTCTCAGGGTTAAAAAAAAGCGCCTTAGTTTAATTGTTGACTGTGAGGTTATAAAGAATTCATGAATTTCTAGTTGCTTGAGTCTCATCACAAAGGTCTGCTTCAAGTTGAGTAAAATTACATTAGCCGTTTAAATTCACGTATATTAGCTTGTGCACTTTTCTTTTCCTTAAGTATAACAAATATTGACTACATTTATGCAGTATACCATATCTGATCATTATGTAGATAAATATTTTTCAGTTTTATTTTGACTGTAATTCACCAGTGTTTTTTTAAGAAAAATATGTTTCTCTTTCCTCATATATTTCATTAAAGGTGTCCAAAAATTTCCAAGATATCTTCAAACGTCTTGTACCTGAGGGTCGTGCAGAATTAGTAATGAAAAAAGGTGCTCGTGTGAGTATTTTCACTTCGTTCGTTTGTATAACATTTATCCTCTTGTAAATACATATCTCTTCTGAAGTATTTTCTAGAGGATTTACTCCAAAATAATGATATTTGGTGATATGAATTTCAAACATCTACCAATGAAAACTTAAGCTTCGCAAAGAAGAATCAACATATGAGCTATAAATATTTGCAGTGTTTTATTTAAAATACATATGTCTGTTTGTATTACTGGGGAAATCTAACAACAGCTAGTTGATATTTTATAGCTTGTAATTTCTCATTGTTGATTGAACCGAATTGGTCGGCCAATAATGGCACATGAGTTCTTGTACAGGGACTCCTCGATATTGCTACTATTTTCAGTGTGATAATAATGATGGAGCCCATATGCCAGTGGTGGCTGCTCAGTCCGGTCCAGTCATTGACGCAAAAATCCAAGCTGTGGTATCAAAACCATACTCGTTGCACAACGAGTGACTTAGCGGGTAACGTTCTAGCGTTTGAAGCAGTCGGTCCTGAGTTGAATTCTTGGTGGGAACAACATCTCTCACTGGGAGACAGGTGTATCCAGCTGATGAGTCCCAAATAGTACGAAACGCACCCCGTCCTAGATTCCACTAATAGTCACCATCTGTCATTGATGTCAATTGGTTTACATTTTTGAAGTGTTTCAACCCAAATGTTCTCAGATAGACAAAGGAATGTTTGAACAAGTTACAACGAAAAAACTTTTGATAAATACAGTTTTGATATGTTCACTTACGGTGTGTACTGCAGCTGTTTCCCAATCGTTGCCATGTATGGACTTTCTAAAGCGTCTATTGTGAATGTGTATACATCAGGATCGAAATTTAATTGAATCGAACAAGCAGAACATATTGGATAAATGGTGTCTAAATGAAATATATTTAGATTTCATCTCCTTTTAAAATACGGCTTACACAAGGTGGCGAAACGTCAGAAATTCACTTTTCTATTTCATTGGGGTTTTAAAACCATGTTTTATCTGATGTTAAGATCAAGAAAATGGATAAAGATGGGACTGCATATAGTAGTCACTTAAGGATCTAAATAAGTAACTAAAAATTCCGTTTTTATTAGTATAATGTGACTACCCTTAATCACACATGCCTATGGCTGCTTACACTTTTGGCTCACTCAACCATGTCGATTGGTGTTCTTTTAGGTACTTGAAGAGGGAAAGAGGAGGGAGCAACCGACTCCATGACATTCCAGAATGCAGTTTATTATATGATCAAATCAATTTCCATATTTAAATTTAGCAGCCTGTCATCCTCACCGACTCATATTCCCAGTTTGAGCTTGATGACACCTTCATGTTATTACGAATACTCTCTGATTACCCCTAATGTTAACATCGGGTATAAAAGTTTTTATTGTGGAACATTATAGAAGCCGGAAGCAAACTGATAAAAATATTTGACAGTATTTTATGTTAGTTGGTTGGATTCAAGGAATGAATAATATGATAATGTCACTAAACACAGTACACGTTTATGTACTACCCTATGAGCCACACTTTTACTGTGCCTACGGATAAAACTCGGTTGCCGTGACTGTAAAGCAGGTAAAGTGAGATGTAAACCCAGGAACCATTTCTTGAAAGTTGGATGCTTAGGCTAACAGCACACCTACAAATTCACAGAACAAATATATTTTTCACCATTTAGATAAATGTTAATCGTGTGTTAAGTACAAATGTCTACCGGATACTATCTCTCCTTAAGTATAATATAACACTAAAACACATTTCACCGTTTTTGATACCATTTTAACAGTCTCAAACGATCACACAATATAAAGATTCTCACACACTGTAAGCTGTTCATAAGGCCCTACATCCTGCAGTTTTTTTCTGTTACTTCATCTGACATGTAGACATCTTTTCTTTTAGAATATACATTTATGAAAACTCATTCTATATGTTACTGCCTGATCACTATTTGTGGTACATTGATTTTTACACGAATTGGTTACCATCGGATGAAAGGTGATAAAGCTGTCACTTCTTATTTGCTCACCACTGACTGATCAGGTTTTTAATATGGTCACTGTGAACTAAATGAAGTGACACTGCTTCGTCATAAAGTCTTTGACTTCGACAGTAAGTTAGAGTTATAATTTCTCAGAGAATATAGGTTTTCTCAAGATTTCAGATTCACCTTACTGACGAATACAAACAGCATAAAACCTAGGTCTAGGGCTACCTTCCGATTTAAAACATACACATGCATCTGATGCATAGCTCTTCCTGAAAAGAATTTGAATAACAGCCTTTATCTGTTTTCCTATATGCTTTACCGTTGAATAAGCGGACATTGCAGTGTCCTTTTTTCCCGCAAGGTATTTTAACCAGACAGATATTTTGAGAGATGAAAATAGCTGGCACACACCAACCTTGTGCTCATTTGTGCAATAGGCAAACCTCGGTAGGTGGAGCGAAGTTCAAACTAGCGACCCATCGGTCGAAAGTCATCTCCCTAAGCGAATAAGCCACAGCTATACCTATGACCTTAGATACTATGTTGGTCGAACTTATTCCCCTGCGCTTACGGCATGAAGATGTCTTTCTTTTCTTTTTAGCAGGCAGCCAGTGGTGAATGACTTTGATCTAGTGTTTTGCTCTAGTTCGTCACTCCAGGTTTTTACATCAGGTTATTGTGTTAAGTCTTCATGACTATAGTTCCTGTGGTTATCATTCTTGCTTATATAATACTATTTTCTTGTTTGTCGTTGTTTACAATAAACGAAACGACTAAAATCATTGCAGCAAGAAGGTGAAGTCAGTAGTGATGACGAAGTTGTTGCTGGTGGTGCGATTCCCGATGTTGATCGATTTATTGGAGTGGGAATACGTGTCAGTTTTACTGGCAATTCAGCTGATATGCGTGATATGAATCAATTATCTGGTGGTCAAAAGTCATTGGTTGCTTTGACCTTAATTTTTGCCATTCAAAAATGTGATCCAGCACCATTTTATTTGTTTGATGAAATTGATGCTGCCTTAGATGCACAGTATCGCAAAGCTGTAGCCGATATGATTAGAGATTTGAAGTCTGAGGCTCAATTCATTACTACAACATTTCGTCCAGAATTATTAGAATCAGCTGAAAGATTCTATGGTGTGAAATTTCGTAACAAGGTATGATAAATCCATTTTTAATCTTGTAATCTAGATAATCTGATTAAGCTGAATTATCTGAACCATAGTTTTTCGTTAAGCGTCATGATTAATGTGACTGGATATATATATATATATATATATATATATATATATATATATATATATATATATATATATATATATCGGGTTATTACGACTGAAATCTAAGCATTTCTGTCTGGACTCAGGAAAAAATTCGACGGAACCAAGTTAACGCGATCCAGACAAGTTACTACGTTCTTCTGTATGGTTTTCCAAACTTCCTTGAGTCACACACAGCCAAAGATTATACTTCAACAATTTCCAAACACGAGTTGAAGTGATAAATTTGTGGCACTATTAGACAATAGCAAGTTATATGAAGATTACAGAAGTATCTCAAGAATGCCTCTGGGCAACTGTGTAGTCCAAGCATTTCTCTGGGAGAGAATACGTACTGAATACAAATGTTAAATACCTGAGAATCAACAAGAATATTCCCCCAAAAATGGGATCGAAACTCTGTCAACACGAATCAAACCAAGCAATAAACGTTTCGAGTAGACAGTCAAAAGATAAGCAGTCACTCCATAGTGCACCCTTAAGTTGAGCCAAACAAAATGTCGGAAACAGTGAAATAACTCCATTTTGTCAACAGTCCAGCGTCACACAATAGCAAAGTGAAGCATTAAGGATATGTTTCAATCAAAACAAGGATAAATGGCGAGTGTTAAATCAAAGAAGACGGGCATACGACAAAATAATATTACACCGGTTAGGGGTAAAGGATAATATCCTAAAAAGGACAAAAATATTCAAATGAATATCAATACTGTCAAATAGAGTGATTGAGAAGGATTTTCAAATCATTTATTCCGTTGCACAAGTAACTTTACTAATGGATTCGGTTTTCAGCATGGACTTTACTTTTGTGGGTGGGTATCATTATTTTCCGCTTCTAACCATTTTCGAGCCCAAACCTACTATAGCTAACATCTAGCAACTGGACAGATTGGGACTAAAAATATGTGACACCATGGCCCATCCATTTCAGTTGATGAATGTTCACAACCTCATTGATTGACTGACCTCTTCTGTCTTAAACTCCGTCTGACTTTCACATTACTGACATGGTGGCATCACAACTTATGGCCTATACTATGAAGGCAAAGGTGGTCGAACATCTGAAACTTTATCATGTCTCTTACGTTTATTAGTCACAGCCACTTAGTAGAACCTAGCAAACTACAGTGCAGTGTACTCGGTCCTTAATAGGTAGCCGGATGTCATGATGGCACTGTAAGCGGTACAAGTTGGCAAATATCAGTCGAGTCTTTTGTATTTCGTACGTCAAGGTAAGTGGTGGCTCGGCATGCCCAACACATGTCCAGTCCGCCTCATTCGGTGAAGGCTAACAACCTCATTGACTAATATACTTTGTTTGTCTAGTTCTTTTTACCTAACCTCGACGTTACTCACATGGTGATTTCAACATATGGTAGCAATAATGGGAAAACACTGGCAGTGAGAAATTTGTAAGTTGTTCATATCGTCTGCTTCCGAAGGACCATTTCCGACGGCTGTACCATAGAACAAGGTGGAGTGCTGCACAGTATGCTCGTTGTTTGATAGGGTATTTCTCCAGTACCAAAGATAGTACAAAATGACAAGTATGAAACGAACCTTTAGTATTCAGCAGTAAGTGAAGTGGTCAGCATATCCCACAAACTTACTTCTTGTCCTCATACTAAGAGTCCGTGAAGACCAGTTCTGGAATATCACCTTACATTTGACAGGTGCGTAATGCATATCGATCGTACCCAGACATCTGCTTAAGGCTTTCAAAAGGCTACATTTGTCAGCGTCTTCACTCAACAGGACTTTGTTATCTGCCTACTCCAAGTCAACTAGGTGCCTTCTGAGGAGTGATTTAATTCCTAAAACTCAGATATACGGAAGGTTATATCCATCAGAACATCCATAACAAAATTGGATAAAGGTGGTGACAGTGAACATTTTATACGGACGCTACTGGTTATCATTACTTCATACCACAGCTGTTGCTGAACCCTTAGATGGCTATGTTAGTTCGATTAACAGCCCTGACTGGTATGATTTACTCTGTTTGCAATCAGACAATACTTGTCAGTTGACAGAATCGAATTTCGCCTACAGGTCACGGGATATAGCACGTGTTGGGTGCCGGCTAGTATGCTTATTAGTTGATTGTTGCCAAATCTGTCAAATTACGATAATTTGATCGATGCACTCTTGTCTGTCTAAGACATTGCCGTTTTTCTCGAGCTCTAAAAAAGGTGTCAGATGACTACACACCCTGTAATTTCAAAGAATAATCGAATCAAAATGCTCTCAGTAACTTCATGCACATTCATGCAGTAGGCGACAAACCACATCTATTGTTTGAGGAACAATGATACCACCTGTCTACCCAAACCTCGGTAGGTGGAGCAGTATTTGAACCCGCGACCCATTGGTTGAAAGTCAACTGCATAAACTGATGATCCACAGCTCCATCTATGACCTTAGATACAATCAAACTTATTCCCTTGTGCTCACCGCATGAAAATGAAGGGTGAAGAAGTGGGATAATTAACTATCTGGACTACCTATGATTACCTATGATTTCACTACACTGCTTCATTCCATAACTTTCTCACTTCATCCTTAAAAAATTCTGGTGACAAATCGTCGGGTCCTGCTACTTTGCATTGTTTTAGGTTTGAAACACCCTCAACTTCTGGAGGGCTAGAAAATCGATATATAGGTCCTATTCAGGTTTGGGCTAAGCAACTGAGATGTGGCTGTGGACTAATTGAATTTTCCTTCAAATTATTTCATGTCCTAGTCACTTGTCTTGAGAGGTTATCAGGTACCTGTCCTTGGTGAAAAACCCCACTGACCATCATCATTTCGGTTTCGATGGTAATCCTGAATAACTGCCTCTTTCATCTTCCTCACTTTTGCTATCAGTCACTTTTCATGGTCATTAGTCAAATTACTTTCAAGTTTCTCCTACTCCCCATCGTGATCAAAGCTAGTTAAAAGAGTCTTTTTGTAATAGTTTTTTTTGGATGAGATGACAAAGATTCACTTGATTGGGTTAACTTGTGAATGTAGGCTATTGTCTTTTTCTGTTTGTATGGCAGACTGAATTTTTTGCTAGGCTTCATCCTAGTAAAGATCTATGTCATGTTCAGGTAAATGCCTGTCTACATATTTGTGTTCGTACTAACTTTTGATCACAATCTAAAAGAGCGGAAATCCTGCATGAATCCTCTCCAAAGATAGCTTATTACGATATGATTTGTGTCCAACATTGGCTTGATGTAAGTGGATGCCGTGTGAAACAGTGTCTCTCCTTATGTTCGAAGTTGATGCTGTCCAGAAACAAATTACTATTAGAAAAAAGTTGTGGGAGGTGGTCACCGTTGTTGGTTCATGTCATGAGTTACTGTGAATGCTGTCTAGTTACCTCTCTGATTGATTTAGCTTTCCTGCTTGAGCGTTGGTTTCACGCGATAGTATAACAATAACATGACATTTTGGTTTGTGTAATAAAATCGATAGGTCTTAGAAAAATTCATCCTTCAGATTGTCTGAAATACAGTCGATAGTTACATTTTCGGAGCATACAAACAGACATCGACGTTTTTTAGCTCTCACAGATCCATTTCGTTAAACAGCACACAAACGACTATCCAATAGAATCTAAAACTTTTTCTTAAAATAATTTTTTCAGGGGACAATTCTACATATTATACAGCTACTTTCATGACTTATCCTCTTTAATAAGAGTGAACTGTACGGAATAAAGCTGACTTTCTTAAGATTTCAACGTTTAGAATATAATCTTTGAAAATACAATAAACTGCATCCAAGTCAAAAATCAAATAGTTTCTAAGCTTATTGTATATAGTAACTTTGAGATAGTCTTCTGAACCCCAATAAACCCATTAAGGTTTCTTGCAGGTATGTAACACTATATCAATCATCGCGCATTGGATCTGGCTAGTAAATAGGCGTTTATTTGGTTATTGATTTTGCATTTTATTTTATTATTTGCAGTTTGTGTGATCATTAATTTTACGAACAAATTCACTTTACCTTCAGACCATAATAGTTGGGATGCATTTCTTGCCACCTAAGTGCGAATTGTTGCTCCAGAACTGGTCTTTGATGGTACCCTGACTAACAATACAGAGTGATGAAGTGGTTGTGTGTTCGGCACTTCACTTACCCGGGGAGTCGGATCAGCCCTGGTGCACTGGTCAGGGGCTTACGAAATTTCTGCATTGATACAAAAGAATCAGTTAGCTTTCCATAACTAACACCACGTGTGGCGGTGCCGTGATATCCGATTTTCTGTTAAGGATCGAGTGTAATGTGCTGCAGTCCGCCCTGTTCTACTGTATGGCTGTGAAACATGAGCATTAAAGGTAGAATACATGAGAAGGCTTCAGGTGTTTAACCACCGCTGGCTTCGTAGCATAGGCCGCGTTTCGTGGTGTCACCACGTGAGTAACACAGAAGTCAGACGTAGAGTTTTAGGCAAGAGAGGTAAGAACGTTGATGCTATTGTGAACCTTCGTCGACTGAGATGGCTGGGACATGTGTTACGTATACCTAACCACCGTCTGCCTCGTCACACAATGTTAGCTGAAGTAGGTTTAGACTGGAAAAAGGCTAGTAGAGGGCACTCAACTAAAACATGGTTTGAGCCATGTAGGGCGATGCAGACTAGCCGGTTGGGATCCGTGGGACACGAGAAACCAGTGGTTGGAGACTTTAAATGATATGGCTCAGAATCGATATCATTGGCGCAGATGCGTACACATGTTATCCTCACACTACCCACTATACTTAATCTCTTTATCATCTCATTCTTCCTTCTTCTTTTTTACTACTTCTACTTCCTTTGACCGATTTTTCTTTCCTTCTTCATCTTCCATTTTATTGTCTCGTTACTTGATGTGGTGATATGAAGTGTGGCAACTTGCACCGTTACGCAGTAATGCCTGGTCCTATGTCGATCTTGTTGTTGTTGTTTTAAATCATAAGCTACACTCAATCAATTTTTGTTTTCTTTACACCTTAGGTCAGTCATATTGAGTGTGTAACGAAGGCTGAAGCGCTTGACTTTGTGGAAGATGACCAAACACATGGATAATAATAATGAGGATGCTAACCTCTGTGTTTCATACAGATTTACTCCTTGCATCTCCTTTTCTTTACTCGAACAAACACATTAAAAAAATATTTAATGATCATCTGTCATGTGCATATGATTATTATCATCGCCTCTTGATGCACTCTTAGCTGTAAATATACATATATAATCAATTATGCATTTAGGAAAATTTTTTATATATTTTATGAGGTAGACGATTGGCAGCCAACCAGGTCTGTATTTTGCTACTCATGGTCACATACCTGCTGATTGTAATCCCCCATCCATTCACTTCCATTGTTCATATTATAGTTTTTTTGTCTCCCATCATTCTTCGGTATTTGTTTATGTTTCTGTACCGCTATTTTTATGCTACATACTACTGCGAATAAGTATACATACTGTCGACACTGCTGTATGCTGTAATCGTTTTTCATATATTTGTAATGTTCTGGAATACCTTTCCAAAGTTCTAGTTAACTTAATTTCGTAAGTAATGAACTTGTGTAGCCTTCATAAGGCTTGCTTACATTTATTCCTTTGAATAGTTACGTGTGGATTAGTTAAGAAATGAGAGTAGGTACTAAGAAATAATGGATTTAAGTATTCATTTTGGAAATTATACATTCTCTGATCGAGTAATTCGTAGGAGATCAGTGTTATTGGACTGTAAGATAAACAAATCATCGTGGAACCTTGGGGAAAAGAACATCAGCTCAAGTTGCCACATTTAACAACGGCACACAAAAAAAGAAGTGTATAGAAAAAGAGTGAAAGAATAAATGAGTAAAGTTTATTTTAAATGTTTAGAATTTCGAAGTTGATAAAAGGTCAGCATATCTGCGTTAATATGATCGATTTTGATCCATGTCACTAAGAGTTCTCAACTACTGACTCTTAACATTTCGGGGACACCAGCAAGATAATCTACCCATCTTTGTCTAAAAGTCAGTGGCTTCATGAATCTATTCTACGTTTTAGTTTGGCCACGCTTAACTTTCTTGTTAAGATGATGTTATTTCAGTTTGCAAGGTGCACTGAGGTAGGCAGTGACTTGGCTTGCGCAAAACATGTCACTTGTCTATAACATAGACATATCGGCTAGTTTGCGATAAGTGTTGTAAAGGGTTGTGTCTTATCACTAAAAGCACGAAATTCAGTGGGAGCAGCATATCTGTGTATGTAAATCTAGACTTTTGAATAGTTTTAGATAATGAGCTTAAGGTCGAATGATAACAAAAAGAAGACTATGTAAGATTTAAGACTGTCTATAACCTGTATACAGTCAAGGAAGGGATATGTGATTTGTAAAGAAACACTACCTTTTATGATCAAGGTGGTTTCATCAAGATGAAGGTAATTCTCAAACAAAGGTGAAGTGAAATAACACTGGAAGTTAGAGTATCAAGGAAATGGAATGGATGCGAAGACTGACTATCAAAATGCGAACACCTTGCTCTCTCTATCGGGTAATACACGGAAATACTGATCATAGATATCTCTTGAATTAAGACGATTTCACCTTGTTCAATATCAGTTACGATGATATGAAATGCAGGTTCTGGTTAAAATGGAAACTCAGTCTAACCAACAAAGCACAGCTATTTCAATTTAGAAGTTTGAGGATTTAATTGATTTCAATTTAGTGTTCATCCGAACTGATAGCAGTTGGAGAACCTGCGAGTACTACACAGCTGTTTTATTCTAGCATGAGACCCTCAAGGGTGCACACTCGCGATTCCGCTAAGGATCGGACCCAGAGCCCCCAGGTTTCGTAGCGTGCACGTTACCATTGAGCCACTAGGTCGGGATTTATTGGTCCACAGTTTCCTACTTCTGTCGGTTCGCGGTACGGCACGACCCCCATCCGCTGCTGTCATCGAGTACCTGTCCTCACGTCCGAATTGGTTTCCCCCAACCGTTCAGGTCTTCTCATTACAACCTCGTGAGATTTCATCTCGTAGCAAGCCACTGACGAGCACTGGACAGGATTTCAAATTGGAGGTTTTTGCGGACTTATTAATTTCAATTCGGTGTTCATCACAGACTGAGATCAGTTAGAGAACCATTGAAAGTATGGGATCGCTGTTTTGTCCTGGTATGGGACTCCTTGGCAGTGCGCAACCAACTAAGAAAACAGTGCTCATGGAGATTCCGACATATAGGTCAGTCAAGAACATACTTCAGTAAGCACTTCATATCTGCAGTCATGCTTCCTTGCTGAAGACCAGTTTTCTTGTGGTTATCCTGATACTATCAACAGGCTGAAGGACATTTTTGTACTATCCTGAAATCAAACTCGTGCCTATCATTTTCATTATGTGATACTGCGTGAGCTGAAGGGAAACCCAGCGTGTTATCACGATAGAGACAAATTATTCTTGTTTGTAAAATAATGCTGAAGGATAGATAAATACATCTAGTCTTATATATCAAATATTATACCTCGAAATATCTCAAGAATAGTCACCGGAACAGCCTGTTGGAGCAATTAACATCTTGGGAATACCATAAGTAGCTTAAGTAACCAAGATGGTTATGGAATTGGTAGTATTTGTCAAGTCTCGTAATTATATTTAGGAAACAAATCTATTGCGAATACCAGGGAAACATGTGATTATAGGTTTCAAATTGAATGTGGAGTAGGACCTTTGAATGAAGCTTTTCTTGGGAAGGAATGTAATTTTTGTCTGTATGCTACTCACTTTGTTTGATATTCAGTTGCAGGCTGAAGTTTTGGAGTTGCGATTTAGGTAGTCGACTTTCAAATAGTGGGTCACAGATTAATTTTACATTTCAACTAATGCGATCTCGGGAGCCATTATTCTTCATTTGTTAGGTGTGACTCCTAATATACAACTCACATGCAATGGCTATTGCTGTTTATATTTCCAGTCAGACTTTACTCGTAACGGCGTTGTTAATTGTCTTCAGTACATTACATCAAACTATTATTTTTATGTGATTCAACAACTGGATGCAGGTTCGTTCACTAGCCAATGATCTCCATCTCTTATGTGAGGCCCGGTGATACTAACTGACTCCTCAAATCTACTATGTATATGGAGTAGGCTCCAACTCCGTGACCCACTAGTTAAAAGTCAACTATCCGAACTTATGAAAACTCAATAGGATCACCACTTAAATGTTAGTTGTTGAAGTTACGGACTATGTGATTGGCCACAAATGTCCTTAGACACTTCAGTTTCTTTAAAAATATGAGAAGTGAAATCTAGACTGGTACTATTAACAATTGTGATGGTGAAAGGCATGTTTATATTCACTAGTATGACATAATCATTGTCGATTAAATCTACTCATAAGGAACTCGATGGTTTACATTTAGGAATTTGAGTGGTGTGTGACAAATTTGTGTTCTACCATTTCGCTTTCTTTAAATGCATGGTCTATTCGTTATTTAGCTACTGTCTTGTAATACTTTGGGTTAGAAATCACTAAAGGAACCAAAAAGTAGAAACTGAATTACCTTTCATCAGTAATATGTGATCAGTTCTGTAAACTAAGTATTCAGATGAGATGGGTAGTTGTAAAATCCATTCACTGCCAGATGCAACATGTAACTTCTGAGGACCTACAGCTTTACTCAAAAGCATACATTGCTTACAGCAGATATTTATGATCAGCATGAAATTAATAATCGAATATAGATTTTTCTCGTTATGAAAATATTTATCAGAACAAATCGACCATTTAAACAAAAGTGGGTTGAAACTAAGGCAATGGCCAAATATCCTAATTGTGTGTACACACAACATCACTTGTTATGATACAAATCCATTTTATATTGTTCATTTGTGGGAGTTAGGTTTGAAAGTGGAGGGTCATTTGTACCTTTTAATTTGTTGCTTATTATTTTACTGGACTAAATCGAATGTACGTTGTATATTCTATTATCGAGCAAATAATATCAAAAGAATTCCATACTAGGACGAAACAGCTGTCTAGTGCTTGTAAGTTCTCATTGGTTCTTTAACTGATGTCAGTTCGTGATGAATACCAACCTAAAATTAATGAAGTCTCCATAAACCTCCAAATTGAAAGTAAATATTCGTTTAATTGATATTGACTATGCTATTTATATATAGCGCGAAATAAACATTACTCACCCTTCTACAGCTGAAAGGTCAGTGTATCGATATTTTCTCAAATTTTTTATACTGCTTACCATTGAATCGGTGAACACAATATATTAGTAATTCTATGCAGTTGAGCGTTATAGTAAGTTGCTTTTACTAACTCGAATCATAGTGATAAAATGGTTGTCTAAAATAACATTTTCTTCACATTTTACTTAAAAGTTCATAATAAATTTAAACAAATCATTGTAAATAAGAAAGTTCCCGGTGTGCAGAATGAAATGAACTTTGAAAAAAATGAAGTTATTTCAGAAAAACAAAAAATTAAAAGATCGAAAATGCACAACTAATAAGATACGAATTAATAATAATCACAAGGGATATTTAGGATCAACTTGTCGAAGAGTGGAGAACATCTTTCGATCAAGGGAACCATAACACCTCAATCTAGAAATACATATCACTATTAATAAAACAAAATTTTTGTTTCGTTGTTTATAAATAAAACTCATTTTCTGATATTTTCCATGTATATGTTTTGTTCATCACAAATATAGTCACAAAAACACTTTCATTTCTTCCTATGCGGACATATACGCAAGTACAAAAGGAAAGTAATCAAAAAAGTAAATAGCCTCATAACCAAAATTTTTAAAACAAAAATCAACAGAAACAACATTGAAAATGAACATGAATTAAATAAAAATAAATCAGCATATTTGTATATTTCTCTATGAAGTATTGCTCATGAGATAAAATATAACACATCGTCTAGAGATGCATGTAAAGTTAGTCAGTCAGTGATGGAAGAGACACTGACTCATTTCTAAACATAATCTTTTTAACAATATCAGAAAATATTAAGTAATGATAACTTCGAAAAAAGCATCATATAAACACAAATTGACATATCTCTTCTTATAATTGCAATCATAAGGAAGTCAATGGAATAAATATCTTCCCTTTAAGTAGTTTATTCAGTAGTACATATAGCTGTAAGAAAAACTCAGAATTCATGTTTATAGTTGCAGATTTGATATATACACACATAAACATTATATATATATATATATATAATTCAAAATAAAATAAATGATGAATAAATTGTTTTCTGTTGTTTTAACTCGTAGTTCCCATCATTTTTGTATCATTCAGAATAAATAATTCACGACGAACTCTATCCAACTGAATTAATGAATACATTTGTTTACGTCTCAGTTTTTCAGTTAATTTTTGACTTCTAGACAAAATAATCTCCGGTATATAGACGTGTTGTAATAATTCATATAAACCATAATCATGTATTATTGGTGTGTTGAACTCTGAATTAACAGATTGTGAAAGTGTATCAATAACAGAATTGGTAGTGAAGGTATTGATAGGATTATTGTATTCTGTGTAGAATAACACTGAGTTCATTATACTTGGTTGAGTATAATGTTTAAATAGTTGTTGTAATCTTTCATATATAGCTTTATTATTGAGATAGTCTAGGAGGATAGGCTGATCATTTATCTCTAAGATGTAATTAGAATCAGATGTTGTTGACATTGTTTTGCCTGCGGTATTATTACCTTTTTCAATATGACTAACACTGCCTCCCCTAATGCTACCGCTACGACTGGCACTGACAACTCGACTCCCGTACAGCAATTCTTCCAAAGTAACCGTCTGTAAGTTTATTTGTCTGTCATTTACACTGGGATTTAATAAACGATTGGTAAGTTGAGGTGTAATTTTCTCGAATAATGCTGATTCATTTGAATTATCTTCAGTATTTTGGAGCTGACTCAACTGCAGTGAAAGCTTCGATTTCTAAAAGCACAAAAAAACCCGAGTGAGGATACAATGTAAGTAGTTTTTGCTGTAATTATTCACACTACTTATAAGTAGGTTAGATAAAACAGTTGTTCTATGTCGAATTTTAGATGGTGGTTGAACCTCAGGGTCATTTGAAACACTACCTCGGATAAAGATAAATGAAACTGGTGATTTTAAGATAAAAATAGATTCCTACGCTTGTCTTCTACTGTTATTCATCATCAAAATGCAAGCCAACAGGCCACACTACTGTTTGTTTCGAAGGCAGTAAATCCAAACTATCTTTATTGATATGTGCAACTCCTAGGTATACAGAAACCAGAGTTTAATTATCTAAATTCTATTATATTCATGCTCATTAGTCATAAATTTTCATCACTTGAATAGAGAAGTAGCTAATAGTGATGGATAGTGGCTAGCAGTGGAATCCAGGATGCGGATTTCGTTAGGTGAATGTACCTGTCTCCCAATCAGTGATATTGTTTCCCACCAGGGTTCGTCATAGTTACTGGAAATAAAGGCGTAGCATAGGATAAATTAGTAAAACGACTCATCGAAAAACAGTAATCGTGGTAATCCCATCTTTAGTGTAAAATTCTTTTAACAAAATAATTTAGACTGACAACCTAACTTAATAATAGCTTATGGTAATGAGCCAGAATTTGTGTACTTTGGTTAAGAGTTTTCAAACAACTGATCGAAAAACCTATAAATCCAGACTATCCAGTTCAGGAGTCGCAGATATCAGTATTCAGATGTTCAGAACTCATGTAATATCTTACAGAATAAGATAATCTATAAGAACCAAATCAGCAGATATCGAATCTAGGCCTAAGAGCTTGTCGCACTCTATTACCACGTGTTTCAAGGTTACAAGAGACTAAGTTTTTCTCAAGATTATGGGGCAAACCTTGTATGAGTTCAGTTCCAGTGTTTTTCTTGTTAGTCATCTCCGAACGTCTAAATTGGTTCAGTTTTTATTCCATCCTTTCTACTTGCTAATATCAGAGCAGAAAAATAATCAGCTAACATTGTGATAGATGAGGTCATTGACTTAAGAACTCGACCTCCAAGCAATAGGCCCCGAGTTCGAACCCCACTCCAGCTACTTCGACTTGGACGACCAAATAGTATCCAACAGCCCTAACACAACAAGTGTGGCTTATAGTCTATTGGATAGGCTTGCACCATGTTGAGTTGCATTATCTTTATTTCTTATGGTGGTCCGATTGCCAGTAGTTTGATAATATTAGAGTACTGTTCTAAATTATGTTTTTCGCTTGCTGAATGTGAATTTGTTACGAGGTAATAATAATAATAATAATAATAATAATAATAATAATAATAATAATAATAATAATAATAATAATAATAATAGCTAATCTGATCTATGCATATCTAAATGACTTCGTATACATTTGATGCCGAACAGTTATAACAATAATAATGGTAACTGCCTTTATAACATGCTCACACTTATTGCCTGATACGATTCTCGAATTGATTTCTTTAGTAACTTCAAAGGTGTTTCTGACTGTTTCTTTTGTTCGTGACCAGTTAAATCACAGGAGGATGACAAGGCCGTCATTCTTTTATTTATGTCCGATTCTGAGTGTGAGTATCTCTTGTAATGTGGTGTTCTCAACACTGATCCTGATGACAACGGTGAGGATTGTATTGCTTGTTCACATCCCGATGATTCATGAACACCGTGATAAGTTGATCGTCTAAATACAGAATACTTGGAATACTGATATAAAGTTGACATTTTGTTGGCTAACTGACTATCTTCGGAGACTGAATCTTCATCACTGAGAGCAATATCCTCTTCACTATCCATTGCATCACTATTTTCCGTTTCATCATCCTCTTCGTCTAAATCATCATCATCAGCATCATCATAATCAACATCAGCTCCAACATAGACACGATTGTTATTATTACGTTTTAATTTGAACTTGGGTGAACAAAATTGCCTACAGTCTGGTAATAATGCAAAAAGGTAAGAAACGTGAAACATAATGAAAGGTTAGTTTTATATAAGTCAATAGATCTGAACCGTCAAACCATACGTAGCGTAAAATCAATGCATGAATATTTATGAAAAAAAATGTTTTTTCTAGTAATTTCGTTCTAAAATAATATGAATGAAGTGAGACGCAAACAAAAATGAACGAAAATCCGATTAGATCTAATTTTTTTAGAAAAAAAAAGGAGACTAATTCGCGATAACTGTTGCTAATCCATTAGTTGACTCCTGTTCAATTGCTGAGATAGTGTACTCACTCCTCAAGTGACAATAAATAAAATCACAGAAGGTAGTCGATAACAAACTAAAAAGGCGATCGCAACTTACCATCAGAGTTATTTAACGCTATTACAGCAACAGGTGATATTAATATTCATTTTCTGACGAGATTTAGTTAATTGGGAACCAAGTAACAATTGAAATTTCAGTGTAATAACTGTTTATGCAAAACTAACTGGTACTTGATTCACTTGCTATGCAGCTTAAAAAATATGCTGAAGTTAACTCAGAAATTGTATAAGTCTGTTGTTTAAGTAGGTGCTCATGTTACCATCTGGTTATCCATAGCAAAACAAACACAGTAAAATTTAAATCTATGACCTAGTGCTGAGGGTGCGTATATTGTTCAGATGATGAGTGTGGCGTATGCAAGTGGTGGCCACGAAGGTAGCGATGGTCTAATACCTGTAGACTTCACAAATCCCCTGTCATTACTGCTCACTTCTCACAGCGACATGGTTGATGTTGAGATTTGAGAACTCTAATCACTTGTTATCTTAAGAACGGGCATATTCGTATCTGAGTTGTTGTGGAAATAATTCAATTAGAATCATTTCTATATCCAATCGAGAGATAGCAGTATCAAGCATACTCTCTTGATTCAGTCTACCACTGTCTAACTTCATATCTTATCTGCGGTAGATAATTTAGTAAAAATAATCAATAATTTGCAATAAAATGTTTGTGAAAGCCAACGAATTCCAGCAAATTCGCTTGAAACAATTTATACTGGATGATACTTTTGAATTCGATCTGAGGATTGGGATCCTAAATAGCTGAATGGTAGACTGAATAAATCTTTGTGAATACGACAAAGCAAAAATACTGGTCAGGGATTGGTGATAGGCAACAACTGGTAATTATCTAGACTTCAAAAGACTGACCGCTAAGAGACAATTTTTAGCAAAACTTCCTTCGCGAAAGATGGACCTAAAAAGTTAACAGATGGAAGCATTAGATGAACTGGTTTTCGATGACCCTTCAGTTTCTCATTATCCAGGTTGGAACAGAATAAGACATCAGCGTCAATATCTGATCACATATAAGAAGTGTAGGTAGAAAAAAGCATATAAACCAATAAGCTTCGATTGTTTGCTTTAAAACGTTCCCAAGGCTGGTGTGGTGGGATACGGAAATAAGGCAAACTTCCTGAAAACTAGTTTTGATTCCTGATCCATGTTGTTTATGAAAAGAGTGAAGCTCCAATAAGCACATAAAAATAAGCCTAATCAAGGCATTATCTACATATCTGATTACAGATTTTACTGATTTGAAGAAAAAGATATGTATAGGACAAATGTATGAACAAATGCCTCAGTTTTTATCAATCCTTCACCTTAGTCAAATTACCTGAAGTGAAAGTTGCATTTGAGTTTATTAGTCGACAGCTCTTTCACTAACACCTATTCCTGAATTGAGTGCTGTACATGTTTATTTTTTATGTAGTTCATCAACACGAACCGATGCAATCGTGCAAGACCTGGTGGGATGTTGTCACCTTAGCCGACGACGATGAATGATGTTTGACTCTGGTGCAATCGCTATCCACACTCGACTTCATTAAGTAAGGCAATAATGAATGTCTGTCTTTCTAACAACTGATATGCCACCATAAGACTCTGTGATTGACTTCAAGTGAACAGATAACGTGTTCCTGTTAGATGGGGATACTGATAAGATGTAATAACTTTTGAATAACCAACAAAGTTCTGAGGATTTTCGGTATACCCGCTGCCTCTGTGAAATGTGAGACAATGGTTAAAAGTTAATTCATACCACTGAGTAGTTTAACGTTAGGATGTGAATTGGATTAATCTTTTGATTACCTTCAAAAAAATGTTGAACTGTCCCAGGCTACATGAGTTAGCAACCAACAAAACTTCGTGACAAACCCACCTGTATTACTGACGGAATATTCGATATCAGGATTGATGTGTCTGACCACGTGCTAGTCAGGAAAAACGCAACCAACTAGCTGCAAAACAAAGACCTTCTCCCTATTTATTTCCTTTATGGATTACGTGAGTCAAGCTTGTCTTTCACATCGGTCTTCCATATACTGAACAGTCCATCTGTACTGTTCATGATTCATCGGATACCAATGAAGTACCGCTGCATGGCTTGGATTGCACTCTCTAAGAAATACTATATGAAACAGTGGCGATATACATCATCACAATATTTCACAAAACACCAACACTTTAAATTTAGTCAAGTGAACCAAATTAATTGGGACGATATCTACTCAATGCAGATTGGAATATATATTCGATTTGTGTGCCAATATGGTTAACAGTCATTAAAACAACTATACAACCCCATTAGGGCTTTCATTAAAATGACAGAAAACTATTGTTTGCAAAACAAGCTAACAAGTTATATTCTTTACCTGCAATCTCTGAATCCGGTTCATCTTTTTCTTGCTTCACATTATTAAATTTTTCTGGGATTATCTGCACTTCTTCAGCACGGCTTTGTCCCGATGTTGATCTCATATGCCGACCAAAGTTAAAGGGCAACTTGGGAAGCTGTACAAAATATGATGATAAAAGTATCAATGATTATAGAATTTTACAATATATATATATATATATATATATATATATATATATATATATATATATATATATATGAATGCATAAGATGGAGTGGTTTTTGAATAAAAGACGGCTATCATCACGTGACAACATCAGCAGACGAATTGTTGAGAGCTGCCAGTGAACACTTAACAGCTTTCATGCCCCAGTCTGTAACTTCTAGTCGATCTATCCCCTGAACATTGAGTTCTTGAGGTAATGACACTAGTATCCAGAGGTTTGTCCCTTGTATTATCATGAATATTATACTAGTATTATTAACCTTTCAATGCATACGCTTACTCGCTGGCAAGCGGGATAAAACTCAACCAATATATCACTTTCTGATTAGATTTTTTAGTCATCTTTTTTAAATCAAGTTGAAAATTGCAGAAACTGGTATTCATTTGTCAATAAAACAAAATAAATGAATGACTATTGTAGAGTAAGAACAACAAGCATTATATTATAAAGTGAAGCCATTCCTTTTCATGCGCTCTGAATCCTCCGTCAGTCTTCACAACCAGAAGCCTGAGTTATGCCTATAAAATAAATGAATCTGGTCACCTATGGTTCTCTGTAAATAGTCAAGTATTAATATTAATATTGTTACATTTGTTTATGATGGAAAACATCAAAGGGAAAGTCACAGTATTATCGCAGTATTCACCAAAAGCCGATTGATTTGTCCTAGTGAAGCAAACAATGGAATATTACAATGACCTGCACAAACCTTTGATAAACCAAAGACTAAGTGTCAACCAATCAAGTTAAAAAAACGCACAAACATCCAATTGAAGAAAAATCAGATTCAACTCAGGCAAAGTGGAACGTTATCAATATTTGTGCATAACCAGTTTACTTCACTTCCCTGTAAAACGCTGACGGCCATATCTAGCATGACAGTGAAACATTTGACAGCCAAAATTCCACCTCAGAGAAAAACGCCTTCTTAATATCCAAATTCTGACCTATAAATTATCCCATTTAATGATAACCTTTTTTCCTTAAGTGTGGAACTTCCTAGCATAAGCTCACTGGATTTTAATTTGATTTGAAGAAGTTGGATAAGTTATAATTACCCGAACCTTCGCAAACCTAGCACCCTTCGTAGGTTCAAAAAAAAGCTTAATGACACTTATGAAGGATATAGAACAAACCAGGAAAGTTAGAACAAGATATATTAATACAGTATGACGCATCTTATTGTTTATTTGAATTGTATACGGTTGAATGTGCTAACAAGAGCTTATTTCTTAGTATGGTAAGGATTTCCAAAAAGAATTAACACCTATTTCATATATTCATACTCTTCAAAAAATTCATGAACTTAGATATCCCTTTATATTTGTGTTTTTTTTAAATACTTCAGAAGTAACTGTAATATCTGATGTTGAAAAATAAGCATTTCTTTTTCTTGTAAACACCTCCAGTCAATAACTCCTTGAAACACTTGGGCAGATAGTCTGACATGTCACAGAAGAAGTTCATTTATGAGTTCAATTGAAGGACTTGATAATTTCATGAAGCAAACTGTTAATTGATATGAATTAATTCCTGATCAGATAGAATAAACTATACTAGGTGAAAGTTATTAACAACTCATTATGAAAATAATTGTTTGACCAATAAAACTGACTGGAAAAATTATAGAGTTGTCTCAATGAACTATAGTCCTTAAAAACAATTTGAAGTAATCATTTAAGGTCTAACAGTTTATTTAATCTCAGCGTTGTATAAGTCTCCTAAAATTCAGTCAAATTTCCAGGTTGAAAATAGATGTAACCTCTTGGGAAGAAAAATACAAAGACATATATATGCACTCACATGAACACATATAAAATATAATTTAAGAACTCAATTGCTGTACATAACATGAGTTTAGACATTTTTTTTATATGTATGAGACGAAACTTGAAGATCCTGGGTTCAATCCCCGGCGAAGTTACGGATGCACATTATCGAAGAGTCGTATTATTAGGATGAAACAGCTGTTCAGTGCTCCCAGTTTTCCAATAGTTCGCCAACTGATACCAGTCCGCGATCAGTATCACCTTTAAAAAAGGACTATTGGTTAAAACTAACCTTAATCTGTTTCAATCTTTGTTTAATTGTATTCGTATTCATTTTCGCAAGTGATACTTGATTCTTTGCATTTTGGTCATCAATGTTAACATCTGGATTGATCATTACTACACCACCATCAGTATCCAGCACTGCATCTTGAATTGAAGTAGCTCTGGAAATACGGTATCTACTACGTAAACTAACAACAGATTCACGTCTTCGACCCATACCGCGTAAACCAGATCCAAGAGTATGCAAATTAATAGACGGTTGATATTCTTTCGGTACACTAGCTTGACGTAAACGTTCTAATTTATTTGGGGGTTTCGTTTCAGTCAACTCTAAATATCTTCCTGATTGTGAAAATAAATTGTACACATATTAAAGGGAACTAGTGAAAATTTATCGAGAAAATTCGTTCTTAAGATAATTTTAACCCTAATTACAGAGTTTAAACCTAACAAATAACAACAAAAGCTAAAACCAACACTTTTGATGACTTCTTTGATTACTTACTACGGATGGACTCATATAAACATGATCAGTGGAGCGATTTCAAACTATCGATGATTGCTGATAACCAGTACTAAAGTATGCTGGTATACTTTTATCCAAAAACTAAAGACTTTATAGAACTCTCCCTGAGATGCATAACCACCATTGAACTCTGATGTCCCTAAGTCTTGAGTATAATCTCCGTCTACTAATACCTTTAAAAGGAACAGTTTGGTTGTTCAGTACTTCACATCCACATCATCATCATCAATATCAACATAGAACCAAGCATTACTGCGTAACCCCCGAGTTGCCACACCTTATATCAGTACATCAAGTAAAAAGGCAGTGAACTGCAAGACGTAGATAAGAAAATTCAATCAGAAGAAATATAAAGCACGAAAAGAGAGAAACGAAGAATGAGAAAATGGTGAGATTCGGTATTCCCTCGTTAAGATGAGGATAATGTGTGTATACACCTGCGCCACTGACATCAGTTCTGGGCCATATCACCTAGAGTCTCCAACTACTGGTTCCTCCTATCCAGCCGAACCCAACCGACTAGTCTGCATCGCCCCACATGACTCAAACCAACAGTCAAACACTTCATACATTGATGCCATGTTTTAGTCTGGCCATCTTGGGCCTTTTTCCAGCCTAGGAATACTTCGGTCAACATTGTGTGACGAGGCAATCGGCAACTAGGCATACGTAATACGTGTCCCAACCATCTCAGTCGATGAAGATTCATAACCTCGTCAACTGATTTACCTCTACTCCCTAAAACTCTATACCTGACGTCTACGTTACTCACGTGGTGATACCACGGAATGTGGCTTATACTACGAAGGAAACGGTGGTCAAACACTTGAAGCCTTCTCAAGTTGTTGAGAAGAGTTTTCTTAATAAAACACACTGTCTCAAAACGAATTTTTCACATTAAGTATGAAATCTATAGCCTCTATACCCAAGAGAATGAAGAAAATCTCTATCATTCACATGTCCATGAGATAAGATAGTACAATCAAATTGATCTGAGTGACCAAATATAGAGCTGGCGATTGAACGCAGAAGTTTCCAGGTGTTTCCAGAGCATTGCTCGTGTGAAATTAGTAAACCTACAAAATGAGCAACATAGGCTGTATAGATCTTGGTGACTAGAAGAGGAATTCAGGACGTGAGTTTCATCCTAATTGGGACTCACCAGCTGGTTTTACCTGCACCCCATTTCACAAGAGGTGGGTATCGTGCGTCAGTGGCTTAGTGGATAACGCTCTTGGGTTTGAAGCTATGGGCACTGGGTTCGAGTCCCCACGGGGACAACATCACTCACTGAGGTGTAGGTGCATCCGGCTAGAAAGTCCCAAACGGGACAAAACGCGCGTTCTGGATTCCTCTGCTAGTCACCAAGATCAGTATAACATCATGAATATTTGTCAGTACCGAGGCATCCACATAGGAATCTATCTGCCAACAGAGGTCGAGCAATTCGGCCCTGTATAGCCACGGGAAATTACAAGTAACGTAACAACATAGAGGCTAATTGTACAGCGCTGAATAATAAAGGTCAGTCGATGAAGTTGTGAATTCTCATTGACTGAGGTGGATAGAACTTATTTAATGCATTTCGAACCACCATCTTCCATAACAAGCGATATTAACTGAAATAGAATTAGGTTAGTAAAGGCTTAACCAACGAGCGACACCAGTTGATAAAGTATTTGACTATTGTGTAGGGAAGTGCAAACCACCCGTTTGGGGTACTTGGAATGTTAGGGAATAACGGTTGCGAATTCTCGATGAAATGGATTGAAATCGACCATAAAACTGACACTTTACTTGTGATGTACGAACCCTCACTGAGTTATTCCCACCTTTCTCTTATCTTCCTGTTGATTTTAGTATTATTTTCTTCCTGTTCCCTTCATGTTTGTATTCTGTTGTAAAGTATAACAACTTGAACTGAAGCATTTCAGTTCAAGATTCTATGTTGGTCTTTCTGCCTCTTTGTTAGAGACTGTGAATCCTACAATAGCTGTTTGAAGATTAACTACAGTATTCGGTTCCTCACATAAGGTTAGGCTGTGGCATATGGAAAAGTGATTCAGATGTCTAGACTACTGATTCATAAATTCAACTGCGATTTTTAGGCTTAACTGAACCTTGAGAAGTGAGATATAACCCATGGAGGTGATGTCAACTAGTGCTATTATTAACACTAATATTCACGAATACTAACTAAATGGCTTTTACGTGACAGAAAACAGAATTTCAGAGGTTTCGCTGCTAGCCGAAACCACCAAATACTCATGAAGACATAGCGTTACGAAACAACAATGTCATCAGCAAACACCTGCAAACATTGTGAATTCAAATGAGTGCTAATGAAGTCGTCCGACGAAATGATATATCTACGATGAACTTCAGAATACATAAAGTAATCATTATACTCATTCTGACCAGCGAGTTTCCTCAGCTCACAATCGTATCAATTATTTCATGAAAAAGACTTATGTACTGTTTACTTTTCAACACAATATCGGTCTCTTTTTTGGTTGAACAGATGAATTAATTACTTAAAGTATGCAAATTTTTTCAACCATTTTCATCACGAATGGAAAGGAGCTAAAGAAGAGGTGATAAACAGAGAGCACTAGATATCTACCTTATCATGTTTCAGGAATCATCAGAAGTTTGAAATCGAACTCAGGGCCATCAATTCTAAAGAAAAGCTTTTTATCATTGAATCACTCGATTGGAAGTCAATCGCTCACGTTTTTCAACTTCTGTGGATTTGTCTTGACTTCAACATGTTAAACTAACGTATATGTGTGTGAGTTGGCGGAAGCAGATTATGCTTTCGCTTGGCCTCAATAGTTGATAGGATACAAGTTGTTAAAATCAATACTGTCATATTTACGGTGGAGAGTATTCACTGAATAATTTTCAAGAGTAATGAAAATTCATGTACTGTTCAATTAAGTGAGGCAATTGACAAGAAGGTACGGACTCGATTTTTTCCCTTACTGACACTCATCAGCTAGTCTCATCTGCAATCTTTTTCTGCAAACTGATGTTATTTAAGAGGCTAGGGGGAGTGTCATCCAGTATTCGAATAAGGTATGGTACCCATAGAGGACTAGATTATGTGTACAAATGGCCTATCAAATGATGCATACTGCCTTACAGTGAAGTCATAAAAGTTTACGAAATTGTACTGACTCAATTTACAATGTCAATAATTTTTAAATTTGAGAAAGTATAAGACAGAAAATGAAGTGCTCACTTACCAATTGAATGAAGAGATATAAGAATTGTTGAGGCTACAACTCGTAATGCTTGTAAAGACTCATCACCTGGTGGGACAGGAACTAAAACTGTATTGAAAAGTCTTGTATCTGGTTGAAGGAATTCAAGAAAATTATGTGTCACTTTGGGCATTTTAATTGCTTGTCTAAAATTGCTAATCCCTGTATTGTTGCGGCCACTACCACCACCACCTCCACCAGGACATCCACCACTACTCACATCTCTTTCATGTTCCGAAAGGTTCCGTTCTGAGTTGGAGCGATCAGTTTGAACATTCAATTTATATCGAGTTTCATTTACATCTTTGTCATTAGGGATAAAACTTGTAGTAGATACATGAGCAATACGACCAAATAAACCACTTGCTCGAAATACTTGATCATTTTGACTTGAAATCTTTCGGGTGGGGAAAATAAAGATTATACTCATAAAAACGGGGACAATATAATCGATGACAAGGGGGAGACAAGGTGAATGACAATTCTTTCGCCGAAGCTTATAAAATCTATATTGAGAAGTCTATTTTCCTCATTAGTCAGTTGGATTATCAAACTCCTATTTATCTAATTTCCTACAGTCTACTTTTTAAAACAAACGAATCACTGGATACTTCAGAATGCGCATCGAAATTCAGCAGTCGTCTTTCCAATATTTCAACTAAGCCATTCGGTTTGATATATCACTGCAATGGGGTTAATATCAAATTGTTTAAGGTAGTATAGACAAGATTCTCTAAATGCAGGTTTCTTACGTGTTTTACCACCAGAGTTCTCTCTCAAAATTAAATTCATATCATCGATCGCTACAGGCACAGACTACTAGGAATTCACCAACCTATGTCACCTGTTATTATTGTTATTATTATTAGTCCCTTGGGTTCCTAGTGGAACATAGGGCTTCAGTAGCACGCCTCCAGTGACCTCTGTTCTCTGAGATCTTTTGGACCTGGTCCCACGACAGCCCACAAGCTCTCATTTCCTCCTCGCACGACCTCCTCCATGTCACCCTCGGACGTCCAACTCGTCGCTTCCCATCTGGGTTCCACTCGAGGGCCTGGCGTGTGATGTCCTCAGTCGGCCTTCTCAGTGCATGCCCAATCCATCTCCACTTCTTCCTGCATATTTGTTGAGTGATAGGTTCTTGGTTGGTTCGTTCCCAGAGTTCCTTGTTGCTTATTTTTTCTGGCCATCTGATCTTCAGCAGCGAGCGTAAGCAGTTGTTGATGAATGTCTGTAGTTTATTGGAAATGCCTTTCGTGACGCGCCAAGTCTCTGAGCCATACAAGAGCACTGACTTGACGTTGGTGTTGAAAATCCGTATCTTGTTCCGCATGCTGAGTGCAGAAGATCTCCACACTGGTTTCAGGCTGATGAACGCCTGTCTTGCTTTTCCGATTCTGACTTTGACATCCTCGTCTGTGCCTGTGTCGCCTGTAGTTGAAACAGTGCTTCCTAGATAAGTGAAGGAGGTTACTTCCTTTAAGTTTCTCCCGTTGATGGTGACTGGAGTTTGTTGTTGTTGTTGATGGTGGTGGTGCGGTATCTTCATCACCTCTGTCTTCTCTATATTCACCTGAAGTCCCGTCTTCGCTGCCTCTTCTATCAACTTGTTAGTTTTTGCCTGCAGATCTTCAAGTTTATGTGACATTAGGCACAAGTCATCGGCGAAATCCAAGTCTTCTAGGTTCTTTTCCGCAGTCCAGCCAGCGTATCACCCTCTTCTCACAGCTCCTCACTGTTTGTTGCATGATCCAGTTCACTACAATCAGCAATACCTTGTTTCACTCCTGTCTTCACTTCAAAAGCATCACTGAGCTTCCCATTGTGAATTACTTGGCATGTAGCATCTTCATATAGTTGTTGAATGAGGCGGATAAAGGTTTGCGGTACTCCGTAGTAGTGAAGCAGTTTCCAAATTACTTCTCGGTCGACGCTGTCAAAGGCCTTCTCAAAGTCGATGAAGTTGAGGTAGAGAGCTGATTGCCATTTTATGCTCTGTTCTATGATGATGCGAAGCGTTGCAATTTGGTCTGCGCATGATTTGTACTTCCTGAAGCCTGCCTGTTCCGGTCGCAGTTTTGAATCCAGTGCATCTTTAAGCCTCTTCAGGATGATGCGGCTTAATATTTTACTTGGGGTGGACAGGAGAGTGATTCCGCGCCAGTTCTTGCAAGCACTCAGGTCTCCTTTCTTCGGCAGTTTGACAAGGTAACCCTTCTTCCAATCGTCAGGTACCTTCTCTTCCCTCCACACCTTCTGCAATAGTGGTGTGAGCATGTCCGCTGTTGTCTCTGCATCTGTTCTCAGTGCTTCTGGCGGTATTCCATCTGGTCCTGCTGCTTTCCCGCATTTCAGTAGCTTTATGGCGTTCAGGACTTCCATTTTCGTTGGGGATTTATGTTCACTTGTAATTCAGCGGCTGCAGGTGGTATTTCTGGACGAAGTGCAGGTGGTGGTCGATTCAAGAGCTTCTTGAAGTGGTCGGCCCATCGTTTCCTCTGTTTCTCTTCTTTTGTAATTAAATTTCCTTCTTCATCTTTTATTGGTTTCATCTGGGTTGGTCTCTTCCCTGATAGCAACCTGGTTATTTGATACAATGTCGTCAGGTCTCTCCTGCAGCCTTCAGCCTGTTCTGCTTCACTTGCCAGTGTTTCGTAGAAGTGTCTTTTGTCTTTGCGTGCACTCTTCTTCACTTCTTTATCCAGTGTTTTATACATTGTGCTCAGTTCCTCTTGTCGTTGAGCATCCTTGCACTGGTTTATCTTCTGCTTCACCATCCTCCTCTCCTCTATCAGCTTCCAGGTATCCGTCGAGATCCACTCCCTGTCTTCTCTTCTTCTTCCTTCCTAATACGGCTGTGCAGGTTTCTTTCCACATAGCTTTCAAAGACTTCCAGTGTTCTTCCACACAGGTTTCTTCAGGGATGTCCCTCGATGTCTCCCATTTTGTCTTGATGGCTGCCTTGAAGATCTCCTTTGTAGTTTCATCCTTCAGTTTCCGAGTGTTGTACTTGGACTGTGGTTGTCTATCACCAGCTTCCTTGAAGGCTTTTAACTTGATTTGGAAGGTTCCTTGCACTAGATAGTGGTCTGAACCTACATCTGCTCCTCTTCTTGACCTTGTGTTAAGTAGACTGCGTCTCCATTTTCTTGAGATTGAGATAAAGTCGATTTGATTTTTAGTGTGTCCATCTGGTGAAATCCATGTCGCTTTGTGGATATCTTTGTGCCTGAACACACTGCCTCACTCCAATCACCAAATCGTTGAATGCACAGAATTCTGCAAACAATTCTCCATTCTCATTCATTTCACCTAGCGCCTCTCGACCCATGGTTAGTTCTCTTCCTGTGTTGTCCCCTCCCAGTTTGGCATTCATGTCACCTCACCCATTAGAATTTTGATATCGCCAACTGACGTCTTGTCCAGTGTTGATTGAAGTTGTCTGTAGAATTCCTCCTTTTTCTCTTGCTCTGCATTATTTGTAGGTGCATAGCATTGTATGATTGTGACCTTTCTTCCTTTTGAGTTGAATCTTGCTGTCATGATCCTGGAGGAGATTGGTTCCCACTGCATGAGAGCCTTCGATGCTCTTGAGGACATCATGATAGCCACTCCGATACTCAGTGTGCTCGTGGTTGTCGTCTGGGTGACAGTAACGGAGTAGATTATTGATTCTCCAGTTGACAGTTTGGAGAGTCCACTTCCATTCCATCTGCTTTCGCAAATCCCAAGCACTTCGATGTGATACCTTCTCATCTCCTTTGCAATCTGGGCTGCCTTACTGGGTTCAAACATCGTACGGACATTCCATGTCCCCAAGTTTACTTTCGCTTTCATCGAGAGAAGACACATCGGCCAATTGGCTTCCCGAAGGCTTTCACCAACTGGCGTCATTTCGCCTCTCCGATTCCAGCGGGGAATAAGTTTGTTTTCATTTTTTATATTTTGTTTGTGCTTTGAAGTTTCTTTAGCGGTTAGATTTGTTTTACGGGGTAGGGTTGCTAGCCCTATGTCCAACCTTCCCTCTTTACCCGGGCTTAGAACCGGCTAGTAACTAGTAAACTAGTTAACCAGGCGAGGTTATGTCACCTGTAATCTTGATAAAAAGATGTACCAACCTATCAGGAGTAAAATAAGCAACAAGATAATGCACTCTTCTGTTCACTGGTCATGAGATAATAACCAACAGAGATTAACACCATACAATGGTCATGATTCTTATACTAATAGTTCTTTCTCAGTGTAACACCTACATACTGGTATGGGCGAGTGACAAAATTGGAATCGGATGTAAAGTATCTTGTAAAAGAGACGAAACAGATGGTTAAGTAGTGTAACTGTATTGATCAAAATTTCTGGGACCCTTTTCATGCATAGCTATCAAACAACTACCCCAGGATCTGTCAATAAATGCCCAAAAAGATGGTAGGGTACTTCGAGGAATATTTATCCGACATATTTTACGGTTACTTAATTATATGCGAATAAGAGCTGCTACCCTGATTTGGTTATCAGTCTCGATTATTGCTATGACCTAATGGATTGTTACTGGTCAAAACTATTCCTCCTTAAGGTTCTACATAATATGTAGACAACATCAATTGGACAGTTGTAAGAATGAAGGTAGCTACTATCTTTATGCATATTGTCTCCACTGTGTTTGTAGAAGTATTACTACTAGTTGGGTAGGGATGTGACAACAGCTATATGTTTTCCCTGAACGATTATATTTCCAACCATGTTATATTCTGATTCTAAGAAGGAAAGATTAAAAGTGCTAGACTCAAAACCTTTCGATTCAGCCTCATCCTATCACTTCCTGTGGGTGTTGATAAAGTTCTTTAACCGATATAGGCAACTTTTCAAACACCAACGATAACACAAATAACATATGTCACTCGACCTCAAGCAGATATCCCTTTGGCTGTGCAACTACTCACAAATAGTCCGTTTCCTCTTTCAGATACTCAGAGAGAAAGTAATCTTTTACGATATGGGAAACTATGAAGTACCAACTACCTTGAAAAATCTAGTAGTACTCCAGTTCTTTCCTGTCATTCCCGGTCTTCTTCGTCATTCTCCAAATTTTTCGTAGTAATTAGTGCTAGTGAGTCTATACTACTACGTTCAACTTCTTCCAGCTTTCCAGATCGTACTAATGAGAGTGTCCATATAAAGCCACCCTTGAGACTGCATATTCAAGGATTTAATATCCACACCATATTGTACAACAGGGCTGACTTGTCAAAATCCTAGCATCCTGAGTTGTAGAGTGTATGCTATGTTTCTGAGACACCTCACCAGGTTAATATGCTGACTCTGTACGACTAAGCCTCTGAATATCATTCCAGCCCTAGGGGATTTTAAAGATATCCCATTAAGAGATTGTGATTTTATAATCAACACCCATTGTTTTGTTCCAGGCTCCAGTGAAGATGGATGATATAAGGTTAGCCTAGCTGTCGCTGAGTGCATTTTCATCCTCAGCGTTTTTTCCCTTCCTATCGAAGGATTTGATTGTAGAAGGGATAAAATATTATCGACCAGGCTTTGATTGGTAAATTCATTTTGATAATCTAAGTTGAAAAAAACCTAGATCTCAGTTATATTCAAAGCAGCTTCTCTAATTTTGAACCATATTCTAATCTAGACTTATTGCTCTAGAAGACTTGAATATCATCTTTCACCAGGAGAAAATGACAATCGGAATAGAAGCAATAAGAAATAAAACTTAGATGGTAAAAACTGGCGTTTCTACGACCATTGAAAAAAAATCTACATAGCAGACGGCATCAAAAAGCTCTATAGTTTTATTTCGAAACGTCTCCATAGTCTAAACTTCCACTTTAATCTTGAACCGAACTCAGAACTTAGAAGCCACAAAGTTGGGGTTCGGAAATCAGTGTTTTTCAAGTTCAATCAGTTAGTGAAACTGTATAGTTATGTTCCACCATGAAAGCTTCATGGATGCTCTGTATCTAGCATGAGTCACTTCGGAAAGCATAAATATGCATTTAATTTATTCTTTAATGTTTACTGTATTGAAAATACTAAAACAATTCTCCTTAGTATGAACCTTGAACAAATCTATTGGAGGTCACAAACCATACATTTTGGCACGTTGGCATGGTACGTTCCATTGCGTTGTTTGTTTACAATTCCTCATTATCCAGTTAGTTCATTTACCTCGAATTGTCCGCATGAATCTACCTATCATGAAAATTTATCTTGATGTTATTTCTCGGTCTTTAGAAAAGGACACCAAATTAGTGGTTTATATCTACTTTTGTAAAGACCATCTCAATAACTTTAACACTACACACGCTTAAAGATTATACTTAACAAAATAACTTAAACCTTTCTTTTTAAAGCAATATATGTAAATCCTGAAATACATAAATTTCTCCTCTGTATGATATTGACGAAACTGGTTCACGTATAAAGTATGAAGCATAAAATAAAGTTGATTTCTTACTGCTAACTTAATACACCAATTTTGAAAGCCATCGCATAAAAAACTGAAATAATCAGAGTAACTTTCCAGATAAAATAACGAAACCTAATTGGTTGCTCCACCAGTTTCTAGATTGGCCATTAAAGTCAGTCCAATAATCATTGTCTGATTTGGTAAACACAATCGCTGATGATTGTGATAGAAATATCCAACAAGCAATCTTATGAAACAACAACCAATCAGAGAGATGTTTCGGTATTTCCGCTGGGAAGGTAGTTTTTCACAAAAGAAAGGAACGTGACTGGTTATCTCAGTAGTTAAGATAGCCTTTAAAATAGTTAAATATATAAGTTCGAAAAATTAACTTTACGTCAGCAATACAACAATATACAAGGTAAAGCACATTCATGACTAACGAATGTGCGGAAATGGAGTTACAATCTTTAGCCAGCAAATATCAAATGGATATCAATTCTATTGATTTTGCAATGAAACTAGATGAGGATGACCCATTACACTGTTGTCGATCAGAATTTCATTTACCTACCTATGATGAAGTGAAGAAAGCAGTTGGTATTGCAACAGAAAGTGGTAAATATTATGAAGAAGATATTGAAGCGAATTCAAAAAGAATTATTTACTTCTGTGGAAATTCTATGGGGTTGCAACCAAGACGCGTTAAAGCCTACTTAAATGATATACTGGACCAGTGGGCAAATTTAGGTGTCTTAGCCTATCATTATGGTCAGTTGCCAGCATCTTATTGTGATCAAAAATTGTCAGTTGACTGTGCTAAGTGGATTGTCAATGCTCAACCAGGAGAAGTTAGTGTCACATGTAATTTAACAGTTAATATGCATGTGTTAATAGCTAAATTCTATCGACCAAGAGGTGAGAAAAACTGTATCCTCATTGAAGACAGTATTTTTCCGAGTGATTATTACGTTTTGGAATCACAAATCAACTGGCACGGTTTAAATCCAGACGAGTGTATTATAAAGATGAAGCCACGTGCCAATGAATACTGCTTACGAAATGAAGATATTTTACTGGAAATTCAACAAAATCAACATAGAATTGCATTGATTTGGCTACCCGGGATACAATATATTACAGGACAACTCTTTGATATGAAAACAGTTACTCAATGGGGTCATCAATATTCAAAGTGTCCAGTTGGGTGGGATTTAGCCCATGCTGTCGGCAATGTACCTTTGTGTTTACATGATTGGGATGTTGATATGGCTGTATGGTGTTCATATAAATATTTAAACGGCAGTCCAGGCGCTATAGGGGGTTTGTTCATTCATGAAAAGCATCATCATCCAGAATCAAGTTACGGGCCGAAATTTTTAGAACTCAATGGTAATAATAAAGCTGATAATGAAATATCTGGTCCACAGTTAACCGGCTGGTGGAGTCACCGATCTGAAACACGATTCGATATGACTGGACACATGGAACTAGCCAAAGGCGCTGATGCTTATCGGTTATCTAATCCGCCATTACTACTGGCTGCAGCTTTAACGGTAAGTTTCGATGTCATCAAATCATGCGGAGGTATGGATAAATTAAGAGAAAAATCAATAAAATTGACCTGTTATCTTGAATATTTAATTACGAGTAGTCCTTTAGCATTACCAAGTGATCAGTACCGTCTAGTCACGCCATCAAATCCGAATGAACGTGGAGCACAGTTGACATTAAGCTTTCCTTGTGTTGAAATTGAAAAAGTGAATAAGAATCTTTTACAATTAGGAATTATATGTGATTTTCGACGACCAAGTTTTCTACGAATTGCGCCTGTACCATTGTATAATAGTTTTGAGGATGTTTATTTATTTGTTAAATACCTTCGTCAAGCATTGTACAATGCAATAAATTAGTTTTTATTTTTAAAACTAAATAAACGCAAGATTTTAAAAGTTGTTTTTTTTTTCACCTATCTACAAGAATTGATTATTGATTATTAGCACTGAACGAATGGAGTCTCGATTTCAGTAATCTAAGCGTTGTAGCACACTAGTGCATGATTAATTTGGACTCAGTTAGTTTGAGTTTACAAGCCGTAAGTCAAGTTTAACGACTCATTAATCAATTCGCAGCAGCAACTTCATAGTCACATTGAGACAATCGACTTCCTCTAGCATAGAACTATAGTAAGAGATGATAATCCCAAAGAAATTTATCTACAAAGTTTCCATAATTCACAGTAATACACTGATTTTAGCTGGGTGAAACCACGACCGTTGGAAATATCTCAACCATTAGTCCCTGGATATTTCTTCAAAATAAAAATGAGCAAGTGAAAAGGCTAGTCAGATAATGAGATGTACTACTAACGAACTAATGAGCTACATACTGCTAACACCCAGGAATTACTAGTTTCTCTGACTGGATCAGAGTGATAGGAACACTGAATAGTCTTTTAAAGTTATTATCCGAATACTCTTGCGAAGTTATATCTTCAGGTTATTAAGAAAGTTATGTATCAGTCTTCAGCTGAAAATCCATTATCAATCATCATGTGAAGGATGCTGTTGACTGTAGGTGAAACGATCACAGTGATTTACACTAAGAAATGCACGACGGTGTATCTAACGAAGACTACAGTAGATAGGTTGTGGTGAGAAGCTTTATCCCTTCAATGCACTTTGAAGTAAAATGGACTGTCAAGGGAGGTAAAAACGTGAGAAATAGATCATACTGTATGATCCAAACTAATATTTAACCATATTAAGGACATCAGTGACTACATTAACCGAAATGATGAAAATTATAGTGGTCCAGTGGTACCAAGTTAGCCGGAAATTATATTCTGAAAAGATATGCTGCCTGAATTCAATTTTTGAATTTGCATGGAAGTAATCATGAAATCCGATGAAGCCTTAGGAGAAAACAGAAGTGTTATGTACAATCGAGGCAGATAACTTGAAGGGATTATGTCTACTTCTCTAGATTTTCACCAAATAGAGCTAAAATCTTCAAACAGAAAACCAGCAAATCAGAAGCCGATGGCGGAAAACTAGATTGAGTCAAGAACACCTTTACACATACAGTTAGCCTGCATAGATACCATACTGGTTCGGCTCAAAGTGTGAAGAAGCTTGACAAGTCCGTTAACACTACAACCACCTAGTAAAAACACCTTCAGTTGTAAAAAAATTCAAACAAACTCTACAATAAAGCTGATAAGTTCAAAACTGTCGACAGTAACAACTGCTTCGTCTAAACCAACTGAGTAGGCTCTGATGGTTTAAGCAAACTCAGTTCCCCAGGCTGAATTTATTTCCTAACATACCAATAATAAGCTTTATTGTGAACGAGTGGAATAGATATCTAGAGTTCGAATGACTCTATTCTAGTTTGAAGTTTACAGAGATCCTAGTAATTTCAAGGTAGTATTCATCACAGACTGACATTAACTGGAGAACCATGGAAAACCTTAGAGAATTGAAGGGTCATTTTATCTGAATATGAAACTCCCAAGTGGCACCCACCAATGACCTTGCTAGGGATCGAACGTAGGACCTACACATCTCGTGGTGAAAGCATTAGCCACTCAACATTGGGTCAGAGTATAATGGTCCACAATTTCCTGATTCTGACAATTCATGATATAGAACGACTATCCTCACCGAGGTCTTCAGTTGGTATCCACTTCACAGGTCACGGCTTCTCATTAGAACTTCAGGATATCCATTTTGAAGCATTTTCTAACTTATAAACCCTGTCTGTCAACGTTAGTATGGACGGAATGACCAAACACACCATTTGATGGTGCATCCCATGAACTAAACAATTGGTCCCCTGGTGTCATACAGATACTATTTATAGAGTCTTGGATGAATGGCTTCCAGTAAGGACCCTATCGAAATGCCAGTCGATTCAGATAAATCGTTCGGTAGTAGAAAATTTCCAGTTAACAAGTAAGTTTTTTCAAATCAGTGCCTTCCAAGTATGTGAAGAAAGTCTTCAAGTCATTATGAACATAAACATGTAAAGATACCAAATGCAATTCATTCACACCAAGACAATTTTCATCTGTACAGACCAAGGATTTCAAGCAATTATGATTTGATGCCTAATAGAATAATCTAGGATATTTCAGAATATTTCGAAACTGTAAACTATATGGATAATAATCGAGATCTTGCAACACGAAATGCAAATATTTACTTATTCACATTGTGTTCCGCTCACTGATTAACAACAATGACATAGTGTACGTTTATCTTCAATCCGTTTCTTATTTACTACACAGTTTGCTAGAAAAAATTTAAACTATCTTCTGATCATTTATGGGTCATTTCTCTGATGCTTAGCATATGCATAGTCCTTGCTAGGAAAGAAAGAAAAAGTTCATAAGGCGTCTTCTACAAGATATAAACTTCGGCTTCGATATGTCTACAACTGATTAGATGGAAATAATGACAGTCTGTCTCATTAGTTCCCTCTAACTAAATACAGATAGTGCAACTATTTAAATGAGTTCAATTTGGAAGTTTAAGAGGATTTATTTATTGATTTTAGGTTGGTATTCATCATAAACATCAGCTGGGGAAACATTGGAAATCTATGAGCACTAAACAGCTGTTTCGTCCTGGTATGGGACTCCTCAACGGTGCGCACCTATGACCTCGCAAGGGGTTGAACACAGGACCTTCAGGTTTGGCGGCCAGTACGTTACTACTGAGCCATTGGGTCAGAATCCAGTGGTCCATATTTCCTACTTTTGTCAGTTCATAATATAACCGGACCCCCATCCAATACCATCATTGAGTAGCTGTCCTCATGTTCGACTTGCTTGGTCCTAACGGCCCCGACTTCTCATTGGAACTTCGGGAACCACCTCTAGAAGCTAGTCACCAATGAGCTTTTGTTTGAAACAATAATATTCTTCCTAAAAAGTTTACTGGTCGCCATGAATTGCAAACATGGCTTCACTCGCTTGTGTAAACTGCCTTCAAAACACATAGACAGAGTGATTTACATACTAGGAGAAGTAATATGATGGCTAATTTGTGAGATATTCGTAGTAAACGTTAAATCCCTTACCCTATATAGGCTTAAATAAACCCAGATTTTATTCATCCAAACGAAAAAGGGTCTACAACTGAATTTCTTCAACTCTTTCTATGTATACAGCCTAGCTCTATCAAGTACAAAAATGAAATTAAAAACCTGACTATCCTCTTTGCAATGAGATTCTTTTAATTAAGTCTATCCCAATTTAAATTAATTCAAAACATCTGTGAGTCATCAGCTGGGTGTACTTGCCTACCCAGTAAGTGTTGTTTCCACTAAGATTCCAACCCGGTAACCAACGCTTCGAACATCAAAGTGTTATCCACTAGGCTATTGAGTCACAGTAGTCACTTATGCGACGACTACATGTTTGATGTTATAGCTTGTGGTTCTTCGTAGATTGGACTGATACTCTTTTACGTATTTCCGGTTGTCTGATCTACCTTGACTAAAGTTAATTTCTGTTCACAACTTTACATCTATTTTTAACGTTAACATACGTTAAAACCTAACAGACTGAAAACGGCGCTTTTTACTAAGGAATTTAACTCTTACTACCCGGGGTGAAAAATCCTAATTCAATGAACTTACTCCGCTTATTAGTCTACCCAGTTAACTTGTGACCAGTAGGTTGCAAATCTCAACTCCGCTTCAGTTACCTTACCTTACAGACAATACATGCACCTCATTATTTGGACCTACTAATGGTTGTGAGTTATGCTAACATATGCTTAAATTTTATAGGTACTTGGATTATTACGTTTATCGTGCCTGGATTATTTTTATCGACACAGTACTTAGGTAAGAACTTTACAGCTCGTCAGTTTTAAGTTGTGGTGGCGGTGGTCAATTCTTTCCGGTCAGACTATTGATTCTAATTTCCGCCTTCTAATGAAAAAAAATTCTTTGAAAGTCTTTTTTGATTCAGAGATTGAACATAATGAGGAAGAAGCACTCACCCATTGGAAATGAACAGTGTTGTTATTAACACGTGAAATCTATTAGATTAACATAAGCAGTAAGACTGACGTTGAATACACTTTTTGTCACGAATTGGAATTATCCAAAAATACTTTTAAAATGTTAAATCCACTGGGAAAGGTGTTTATTTTAACATCTTAAAAAGAAGTATGAAGTGTTGTCTTTCAGCGATCAAATGCCACTTCATACACTAGATAGTGAACTACATCTTTCGTGTGATGGAGTGTGACATTAAATAACCGCCAAATCTCAGTAGGCGGAATGAGTTTTGAACACATGATTCGCTGTTTGAAAGTTAACTGCTACAGTTTCATCTTTCGACAAATAGCGGTCTGAATTCAGAAGACTGAAGTCTGGCATTAAGCATGCTACCACTCAGTTACTAGTTTGAAGTTCAACGGTCTATTTTTATCAAATTTAAGCAACGAACCTTATCACTCAGTAGCATTTGTGAAATGTCTGTCCACACCTTCAAACTATCTAGTCCTACAGATGATGATTTTATGTTATAAATTTCAGACATCCATTCGGAAACAAGCTACAGATATACACTTCATTATAGCTCAACTAAGTGATTTATACGATAGTGAGTAATTTGTACAGGAATTCATTATCAAATACTAGTTTGGTGATTGTTACGATGAGAAAGGATATATTCTCTTAATATAAAATCAAAATGACATACAAGTTTAGTCGGGGCATCACCTCAAAAGTTTGGCTGTTGTGAGCAGTCATCTGTGATCACGCTATCCATTAAGTTCATTTCAGTCAATCACTCTGTCAACCAATACTCTTAAACTCAGCATACACTGAGTGATTTTTGTTACAACTTTCAGATCAGTTGTGAGTTGGTTGTTAGGATCTACCGCCAGGGGTTACCTCTAACATAAAACAAACTAAAACTCCCTGAAAGATGTGAACTTTCTTTCAACCAGAGCAGAAGCCAAAAACGTTATTACTCAGTGACAAGTTACCGGACTCAACAAGCTCAATAAAAAATGACACTAAACCGTGAGCATACTTCCAAAAAACATTTAGAACGAAAGGTAAGTTCAATGTGAAATAGAACAACCAAAATAATTTTTTCAAAGGCTGTGTTTTTGGTGCTCTAGACTACAAATCAAGATAGGAGTTCTTAGTACCAGTAGCTGAATAAACCGTTTTAATTTGGACTTTGAAGGCATAGAACGTGATTATAAGAACCGAAATGAAGCATTTGTACACGACTCTCAGATTTTGAACAGTTCGTAAGCAAGAATGGAATAATCCTTTTGGTAGAAGCCTTTTTTCTACTCTACAGAATCTTTAAAATCCTCTACCTTTGACCACTTTCTTCGATATTCATTTAAGATTGTATTGAGAATTATCCATTTGTGAAAGGTTAATCAGATCTGTCAAGTGTAAGGCTTAATTATTTTTAATGGCGAATAGCATTTTCTTGGCTTTATTAATCTCTATTTTCCTTCACAGTCAACTAATTACTCGAAAGTAGTTGGATAGTGTAGGTTCAGTATAACTTACGAATTTGCGTCTAGACTAAGCGGAGGGATTTTTAGATCAATAAACCAACCATTTGAAGTTACCAACTTCCTCATGGTGTGAAATTAAAACTGTTATCAACTCACTACTGATTCCGATCAAACAAATCAGGGGGAAAAATGCAGGGAACGGTGGCTTATTCGAGTAACTGGCTCCAAAGACCACCCTAACAAGTGAAATAACCAAATAGCTTTATTTCATGGAAAATTATCTTACCGGATGAAATAAAGAAACTTAACTGGTTAATTCATTGGGTGCTTTGGTGGCCTTTAGAGTCACTCGAGTACTAAGCATGACAATCAAATGGAATCAGCAAAAATATTTTCCAGCTTAATGAGTAACTGCTTATTCGACAGAGTCTTTGTTGAATAGCTGTCACGAGAACTATATAACATTCAGTTGATTTTAACTGGAGAATCATCGGAAATCTGAAAGCAGTGGGTAGCTGTTTCATACTACTCAGTGAATCGTCGGTAGTATGCACCCATAACTTGAAAGATCACGCATACTTCGATCACTTCTCGTTAGCAATTACGTCACCATTCGGCTGTTGGGTTGAAATCCAATGGCCCACCTTTCTAACTGTGAGCACCCGATCGTCTAAATTGAACAATTCTGGAAACTATTTCCATTTTTTCGAATAGTTTACTGTATTGGCCACTTTCTTTGATCAATGAATTATGACATAATCGCCTTGTCTTGAAAATAAACCCTTTGTCTAACTTTTGAATACTGCGTTAGTGATACAATGGTCATTTTATTGATCAATAATAAACCCTTATAATAAACAAGATTCTACAATCGTCAAGACTGACATTTTGAAGAGGAAAATTTCCCTCACTGAATTGTCTTTATTTTTGCTTTCGAATATCCAATTAGTCTTGTGTGTGTGTTGTGTTTTGAAATGATGACAAGCAGAGTTACAGAAGAATGACAAAACTAACTGAAATGATGACTCTTGTTAGAAATCAGCATTCCAAATCTGTTCCGCTCAGTTTTTTCTGTGGAATATGAAGTCAAACAGCGAAAGATAATGCTTCCAAGTTCAAGTTTTAAGAGGTGCATGCGAGAAAAATTCATTACACACTTTTTTGGACGCTTTGAAAAAATTGCTTTCACGGTTGGAAATGCCTAACCAGTAACAGCTGATCCAATCATTACGCCTGGACGCCATATTCTGTTCACGCAAAACATTTTTATGCATGCACCATCCTATGATCATCGGTTATCCCTCATCTATGGAAATCTCTTGCTGATATTACGATCTTATTAGGGATCCTTTTAAATACGCTATTGTGATTACGCTAATATAAATGTAGGTATGTAATGTTGTGTAATCAGGCTTGTTTAAAATATTTGTGAACATTTCGGGACTGCTTGGAATTGTTGGTTTGCCTAAAGATACAAGCTACAATTATAATTGTTGTTCTTTCTGTACGAGTGTGAGAATTCTAGCCCTTTTTTTATAGCAATTACGAATTCTATTGATAATATTACAAATACGGTACAACGATGTTCATCGATAGGTTCTCAAATTGGTGAATAAAATAAATAAATCTCTCTCCGTTTATGAAAGAGTACAGTGGTCTATATTTCTTTAAAACAACAACTTTTAAACAAAGGTTGGCAAAATGAGACTAAATGTATTCTACAATTGATTCTATAAAAGATTTAGTCAAATGATATAAATCTCTTCAAGTAGGCGATAGTTCCTGTCGATGTAATTGTTCATAGGATTGTTGTGGAGAAGTGATATACCACGATGATATATTTATTATGTATGAACACGATACGCGTACATTCCTAGATAACCTTACAGTGGGTTTTCACAGGACAATTCCACAGCACAAACTGTTTTCACAGAAATAGGATATTTCAGTAAACTCATAAATCATTATTTGGGAAATATTGTTTGATGAATGGGATTTTAGAAACAACCAGGAAGGTAATGCTATGAATTCTTGTGATATGTATTTATTAAAACTTCAATCAAAAAGTATCATCTTCGAGGGGATTCTCGCAGGACACTGTAGCAACCTATTGGAATAACCAACCATTAAGTTTCTATTTTGTATGGAAAGGTAATTTTTCAGAAAATATAGAATCCTAAATGTTTATTTCAATGATTGATAGGGTGGCATTTAAATTCACTTTTACTTATAAGCTCTGAATCTTCTATCTCATATAATGAACAGAGTTGAATAGATTTAAAATGCCACTATAAATTTGCATAATTAGTAATCTGATGTGAAGCTTTCACTCAATGCCTGATAAAAAGTTAGTTTACAGCCAAAAAAACAACTATGGATCTAGATGATGACAGTATGACAGTGACCTAATATGTTATGTTTTTTCAAATATTTTGACAACATAAGCAAGTAACAAACATATTATTAAAACAAAAAAACACTAGACGAAAATAACTGTAAAGGTCACCTCGAGAATAATAATGTTATGAATAGCTGCCTCCGAGTAAGATGAACTCTCCAAATGAATAATAACAACTAATCGATGATTTCATTAAAAAATATTGTAATAACAACATCACTTGTATTGTAATATGGACATAGGTTATAGACACTAACTACAGTGTGTGTGTTGTTGTTGTTTCTAGAGTGCCATCCATTTTAAAGGTAAACAAGAATTCGCTTGTTTCATTACATCAATTTTTATTCAATTAAGGTGCTGATTTGTATGGATTAAGTTGTTTGTTTCACTGCCTACAACCACTGAACATTAAAGCGGTTAGTTTAAGTCATCAACTAGGAGTTATTATCTTCATGTATATAGACATTAGTTAGCCAATTGGGGTTAGCTGAGACAGTTTAGTTAACCGTATAAAAAAATTCATTCAATCCAAAGTAGAAATGCTCAAGGCAAGAATAAAACGCTAGCAATTATGATATTGACATCTAAATGAAAATCGACATGAAACTCGTTTACGTAATGATAAGTCGGAGTTCGTACTGTTTATTGTTTGATACTTGTAATTCCCCGTTGCTATACTAGGTGGAGTTGCTCGACCTCTCTTTGGAGATGAGCTCCTATGCGGATCCCTTGATACTGCCTGTCTGGTGATTATGTTAATATCTCCTTGGTGGTTAGCAGTGGAATCCAGGACGTGCGTTTCGTCCTATTTTGAACTCGTCAGCTGGATATGCCTGCACCCCAGTAAGTGATGTTATTCCCACTGGGACTCAAACCCAGTACCTACGGCTTCAAACCCTGAAGCGTTGTCCACTGGAACATTGGAGCACAAGCAGATATTCCCACCGTTTATTTTAATGAATTGATGAATTTGTTAAGTTCGATGTGTCTGTGTACGAAGCGACAACCTTGAAACCAATCAAACCCTACAAACCACCAATTGAAGAAACAGATCAATCCTATCCAGCTCAGTGGATTTGAAGTGGTCGGTACTGAGTTCCAGTTCCAATGGGAATATCATTACTGACTGGAATGCAGTCACATTCAGTTGACTAGTCTTAAATAGGGCGAAATGCGGTTATTACATCTATACAACAGCCAATATTAACTAACTAAAGAGGCCTTTGGGTCTATGTTAGGTCTTTGTGAACATTTCCATTTCACAAGAAGTAATTGTTCCCTATGACTATCCGATTATAGAGACAACACTCAGTATCCTGTTCGTTGTCTGAAGGATTGTGTAATGAATACATAGTACAAGCTTATTAATAATTAGTATAATTGCTCGTATTATACCGTTGTTGATCGGACCGAATTGATCGGTTTCTATTGGCATATAGGCTCCTATGCGGATGCCGTGATATTACCTGTGTTCTAATTATTGTAATGACGGATAGCGGCTAGTAGTGGAATCCAGGATGCGCATTTCGTTCTACTTGGGACTCGTCGGCTGGATGTACATGCCTCTCGGTGGAAACTACACCACTCACTTGGAGGCAGGTACATCCAACTGACGAGTCCCAAATAGGAGGAAATGAGTATCCTGGATTCTACTGCTTGCCACTATCCATTATTACTTTATTAATAATTATTGACGAACGAAGTAGCCACAGAAATGATTGACAAACTTGATTATAACAACAAATAATGAAGTGTTATTGATTGCACATCCTGGATTCCACTGCTAGCCACTGCCCATCATTACTAAACATAGTTAAAAGACAGGTAATATCGAGGCATCCGCATAGGAGCCCATATGCCAACAGAGACTGATCAATTCGGTCCAATCAACGACGGTGTAATACAAGCAATAACAATAAACCTACACCCGTCGCACAAGAAGTGGCTATCGTGGCTCGGTTGTGTAGTGGATAACGCACTGGCGTTTGAAGCGATCGCTCCCGAGTCCGAGTCCCGGTGGGAATAACATCACTCACTGGGAAGCAGGTACATCCAGCTGACGAGTCCCAAATAGGACGAAATGCGCATCCTGGATTCCACTGCTAGCCACTGCCCATCATTACTAAAAATAATGAAGTGTTTAGAAGTATGACAAACAATGTTGCAAAGCAAATATGCTCATTAGTCAAAGTAAAACAGGTTACTTCACCTGACAACATATCTTTTAGGTTCCACACTTCTAATAGTAAGTAAATATTAATAACATATCAATAAATACGCTAATATGCAGAGTGGGGGGAAACTTACAGGAATTTTTGGTTTCTCGAATCGCTTTACAGGTGATAAACTTAAATCTGATGATTGAGAACGTGTTTGTTGACCCGCTGACGAAGTAAGTGTCTGTTGAGAGCTGGTTTTCACATGATCACTTCCAATACCAAGTATTTGCTGTTTCAATGAATCAGATCTTTGGATTGAATTTTCATCAGGAACTTTATAAAATATTCGCAAGACAAAATGTTTTGCTCGAAAAATGGCTGGTTCCAAGCCTAAGATACAAACAACAGTAATGATAAATATGATATATTTCAGTAAATGACATTCTGCATAGCTACTAAGGAAAACTCAAAATGTTTAGTTTTTTATCATGTTTGACTGTAATCTGTTTGTGAGTAAGCAAAACAACTTAACTGGGACGAAATTTATACGCAAAGTGAAAAGCACAGGCAATGCATACGACCTTCATACATTTGGTAGCCTTGATAAATTTGATCAAGGTAAAAATAATAGCATGGTGAATCATTTTAGATTAATTGGTCACTGGAGAAAAGCCGATTATGTTATTTAAACCCACATGCTCAATACATTCTACGGATTCCTAAGATCAAGTTTACAATGCAGTCCACTAAGCTGAGAAATTCACCACCATTTGCACTTTAATTGATGTCCCGCAGGGATAGAGGTAATCCCCAGGAAGCCTTGAACTTTTGTCAACATTTCTTGTTAGGTTGATAACTTCCCAGTGACTAATCAATGTATATGTTCCAGGGCTTCAGGAAGTCGATCGTTGACTAAAATGCATTCGGTACAGATCAATAACGCCCCCCATGAGTCTAGATTAACTTAAAAGCAACATACACGGAAAATAAAGTCTAACTACTTAGGTCAGATTCGGTGATATTTTGCGAGCAAAAGAACAACGAAAATTGTGTATATGCATGAAACAAAACACCTACCAAATTCAAGCTTTTCTATTGCTTCCAAAGGTATTCGAATATAAGCTGGACGGTTGTTTCTGTTATTGAAATCTGTTCTAAAATAAAATAAATAGGTCAGTCAGTAGCAGTTTCAACACACACTTTAACAACAGCTGAGTAATGTAAAATACTTCGACTAGACTCCAGTCGACTGTAAAAAACGAATTAGTGTACGAATACTAGTATGGATATCTTGGTGTGTTTTAGAATGTAACAACTCCACTTAAGTGTCATCCACTGATGCCTCTTAATAGTCAAGTGATTAGTTCTTAACAAATATGATAAAACTGATGACTTAAAAAGTGTTTACAAGTAGATTAGTAGTATAAAGCATCGTCTTATGTGTATGTGGGAGGATGAACTGAATAACCATTAAATTAATGTTCTACTGCTTTGTGCAGTCTATGTTTTCAAGAGATACATTCAATCTCTAGTTTTGCTTGGGTTGTAATCTCCTCAAGACAACTTATTCATTTCTTTGTTTATTTAAGCAATTTTTGATGACCTCAATTTGACCTTCTAGCCGTTATCATTTTGTGACCTTATTGACCGTTTTGATGACTTTGTATTAACGCATTGGTTAATGATGGATACATATTTTGTTGTAACTATGATTACGATGTACAGCTTTTGAAAATAATTTGTGGAAAAGAAAATTTCTTTCGATGAATTATCTTTTATTAGTTTTTAATTATCTAATAGAACCATTTTGACAGTTATCCTGTAGTAGTAGGATTTGATCGAAGTTGAAGAGAAAAAAAGAGCATAGACAAATAAGAGATTAGAAGAACAGTTTATGCAGATCGAGTTCAAACTTTGATAGATGAATCCCTGGCATATATGCTTAGTTTTATATCAGAAATCAAAGCTTCATTTGAAGCAGTTGGTTTAATTGTAAGATCGGACTCTGATGAATCTGAGCATTTACAATCGACTGAAGTTTCAGTATGAGACTGTTAACTGATTTACTCTTTTCCCTTGATATCAAAATATGGTAATATCAGGAAACCTGTGCAACCAACTCCATAAGAACAAGGGAATATTCGCATATTAGCAGCATTAAAATGGCATCTCATCCGTTTGACCAGACACCAAATAAGGTGGGGAAGGTCAATATGTCATGGGAAAATCACTCTCACTCACATCCCAATAACCATCAAAATCAGTAAATATAATCCTACAGAAACATTCTAGTTGTATGAAAACGCTTCTGTCCTTTGTAAAAAAAAAATTGCATTAAAAATTAGTTTCCCAACAGCTAAATTGGTCTCCCCATATGCAAAACGAAGTGTTCTCTACAATAATCGAAAGTCGATAGGTTTCTAGCTCATGATACCGCAAAATTATATTTGCCAATTCACACGTACACATCAAAGTACATACGTAGGAAGAATAGAAAGGAGGACTGAAGCTCAATTTCGTGGAAATATTTCAAATAATTTAGTCCATTTCGTGACTAGCAGCTGAACCCAGGACGCGCACTTCTTCCTATTTGGGACTCGTCAGCTGGATGTACCTGCACCCCAGAAAATGGTGTTATTCCCACTGAGACTCAAACCTAGTACCCATCGCCACAAACGCCAAAGCGTCATCGGCCAGGCCAGGATACTGGAATACAAGAGTCATCACTTGTGCAACGGGTATAAGATGTTGTTTATTAACATAGAGACCGAGAAATTTGACCCATTACAAGTATCACTACCAATTTTAAATAAGTTGGGCATAAAGAGATCAGATTATCTCAAAAGTTTCATTGCTAAACATTCGATATGTACTGGACACGATCTTAAGTGCATTTAAAACAACCAACAAACAAAACAATGCTAATTTAATACGATTTACAGAAGAAGTGGCTATCAGAAGAATTAAACAGAACTTGCGTATCCGAAAAGAGGCAGTTGTTAGCCTCCAACTTCCGCGGTAACCACTATTTTATTATTTAGCATAAGCCATTCCAAAAAAATTTTTGTAAATATATTTTTCTATTTTCATCCATTACATCGATTACACAGTTGATTTCTACCTTTTTTATCTCCACAATTTTACTATCGGACGTGAAACCCATTTGACTTAATTTTTGATCTTGTATTTACATTATAAATTTATCACGTACACTTAAGTAATCCTTTCTATTCCGTTTCTCAACTTGTCAATTTTTCATTTCACCTTCAATCATCACTCAGTATAAATATCTATACATCACTAATTTCTTTTGTATAAAAAACTATCTATGCGAGTCATTAAAGTTGTTACTCTTCATGGACTGACACCAGTTAGATAAACATTGAAAGTCTGAGAGCACTGGACAACTGTCTCGTCTTAGTATAGAATTCCTCAACAGTACATACTCATGACCACGCCAGGCATCGAACCCAGAACCTTCAGGCTCCGTGGAGGGCACGTTACCACTCAACCACTGGGCTTGAAATCAATGGCTCACTGTCGACTTGCACTATAGTGCAACCTTCATGCAGTGACCTCGCTGAGTACTCATTTTTCAACGGTTCTTCAACTGATGTCAGTTAGTGATGAATACCAACTTGAAATCAATAAAATCACCACAAACCCCCCAAATTGAATAAAGTATTTGTTTAATTTCATTTTGACAAGAAAGGAAAAGAAAACCGAAGGAAGTCATTTTTCAGTCAGTCAACTTATACGAACTGTTACCATACTAAAGGTAGTGTTCGGATGAGAGGTTATCATATTGTAAAAAACTAGAGACAGAAGTAGATGACTTCAGAAAAACATTCCCGATAATGTTGAATTAGTACAGTCATTATCGATAAAGTTCGATCAGGAATTGGGACTAGGTAACATGAAGTTGGTTAGCCTCCAGCGACCAACCAATATACCTAAACCCAGTCCTGGGGGATATCAATCGCGGCCCGAATAGCTCAGTGGTAACCTCTCTGACTGCAGCACTGAATGATACGGTTTCGAGTCTCAGGCAGGACATCACTTCCCTTGAGGTTGCAGATACACCTTGCTGACGAGTGCCAACAAATACGAAACCCAGGTCGAATGGGGCTTTCTGCTTATGGCCTGTAACCAACACAGTCGAGTAGATAGCTTGTATTAATGTAACGTAAACACCTGTGAATAAAACCTAGTACTATGCACTGTCAAAGGTTGTTTCCATAGCATGGAATAAAGCCAGTATCTCGCGTCATTAGACACGTATATCCTATAAAATCGGCTGTTAATGTCACCATTGATACATTTTCTAGACAGCATGCAACTTCTTTTACACCTTGGTATCTTTCAAACATCAGTCCTCAGACAAGAAAATCTTAGTGTATTTCAAGGCTACAAAACTAAACAGAATTATAATTTAACATGAGATTAAAATTCGCCCTCTCCCTCAAACATACACATTTGAAAATACAAATATATGAATTAAAGTGATATATATATATATATATATATATATATATATATATATATATATATAATCACTAAGAAAACTCACTTAATGAAATGTAGATACTTATCGGTTATAAGCGCGACCGTATTCACATAATGTATATCACGAATGAATCTGTGCAAAATAATGTTCAGACAGTAAAATTAACTCGCGAATAATTAATATGATTGTGTAATTTTTGATATTTAAATCTATCCAAAATTAATTTAGGGGAACGATGATGACGACTGAAGTACAAATAAAAGTCAGAAGGTATCAGGATTGGAATCACAGGTCACTATGCTTGGCTTTGTTTTAACTTCAACCTTAACCTTTCTATGTTAAAATCTCTCTGTAGAGTAGACGTTTTCTGAGATAGCTTAACAAATAGTTGCTCATGAAGATTATTTTGAGACGATTTACTCTTGACACTGTACGATTGCAATTTTGTGAACTATTTTCGCAAGAAAAGCCAATATTTTGCTGAATAGATGCAGAGTGTATAAAACATCGTACCAAACGAGACAAGATGTCATCTATATCACGCGATAAGGTGATCTTTATTTTATATCCTCTGAAAGAGAAGCTTACATTGCCAATCTAGGCAGAATCAGTGCTAACATATAAACGATTTGAGATTTTAGTTTTGTCAACGTTAAAAAGTTTATCTGTTATAATGACTTTGACTGTGATTATATTTCCTCAGAGGCTCTGTCATAATTATTATAAGAGTATATTCTAATTAAATCTCAGTGTTTAGAAAACTAAAACAATATTTTGTGAACTTTTGGCTATGTAAGCTATAGCTTCCTCAGCATAATAATGTACACTTATCATGACAAAATTAGGCTCGGTGCTCAACTTCTTCCACGGCATTTGTGACGAGTATACTAACATATTTACTTGTCAAGTGTTTTAGTAACTTGACACTGCCATGACCGGTAGTACGACCTAACAGTCTAAGAGCGATACGAGTCTAGCAAACTATGCACAATACGAACCTAACGAGCAACGAATCGACTCTAACTCAAACCAGAACATCCAACCACCACAATAACAATACCATAGACGTGTGAAGACAAGAAGAGAAGACAGACTGCTGACAGAGAGCTTTTTACTGTTTCAACAACAGTCAATACAATTGACAGGGATTCAGAATATATACATTCCTAAATGACCTTGACAACACTAAATCCACATATATAGGTAAAAATAGTTAACAGCCGATGAGAGCTCAGTCTTGAGGGGAGAGATAAGAAAAACTAACAACGATGTGAAAACAACTATATGGGTTATTTTAAGGTCATGGGCAAAACAGCAGGTAAAGCAATGCAAAATTAGGCGTATGTGGGAGACACCTATGTGACTGTGCATCTTTTTCTTTACTGAATGACCCACTGAGTTCATCTTAGCACATCTATTCATAGTTGATTGAATGGGGTAGCAAACTTCTGAAAACTCTCTAGCATCCTTACATTTCCACATTTTCGCAGTCGAATCCACCCTCAAAGTCATCAAAATGTAGTGGTTTGGAAAATTATATATCGTAACATTCAGCAGCTTATTTTTCCTTTCTAATACAAAAGTGAAGCAGTAGACTCCAATCAGGATAACACAGCTTCTTTCAGTTGATGTAATAAATCTTGTACAGAATGTTAGACTTGTATTCTTCTACTGTTACACTGTTAGGCTTACATAACATGGAATAAAGCAGATGTCTTGCATTCTGAGCGATATAAAGAAATTTCAAAAAACCTTTATCAAGAAGAGGCGATTTCAAAAATACTGTTTAAACAAGGTAGAATAATATGCTTTCAAAGTTTTGAGAAAGATCTAGTGGTCGGCTGATTAAATGATGTCTACTTTTCTGCGTTTCTAGAATAGTTATTCCTCTAGGGGACACCCATGGGGTCGGATTGCAATCGTAGGCCTTAGCTCTTTGATAGTGAGGATGACTAATTTCAGTTCAGTTGCCAGTTATTTTGTCAAAACAACGGTGTTACTGTGGGAAGCCCTTTGGGACCTCCTCTAGCTGAGTCACTCTCAAGTTTGTTAACTGGTAGCTAGCGAACACAGCTACACAGTAGTAAGTGGTTGGTATTTTCATTGCATATGAAAACAAAATGGAGACAAAAACACCACTAATGAATTTTAACCCATGTCAACCAAATCCAACTTTCACCATAGAGTATGATGATACAAACATATTCCTACATTCATCTTGGCGACTGGCAGTGAAGTCTATGACGCGCGTTTCGGCCTACTGGGGAATCGTCAACTGGATGTATCTGCACCCCAATAAATGATGTTGTTGCCACTGGGAATCGAACTCAACACCCATCGCTTCAAACGTCAAAGCGCTGTCCTCCAGGTCACTGGAGCACTACCGACAGAGGTAGAACAGCTAGTCCCTGTACAGGAGCGGGTAATCACAAGTATCAAAACTAAAAATTCCCACATGTCTATATCTAGTGTAAAGAAACGATTAATCTATCGAAAGGTCCATTTATAGAAAGCCATCACCGAAACGTCATCAAGTAAATAATACTGTGTGTTATAAACCAAATAAACAAATCGGATATGAAATTATATTCCACCACAGTGCCTTAGTTTTACACTTATACCAATTCATATCATCTTACCAGTTAAAGATGATGAGGTGCTAAAGGTAATTAGGCGAAGACTGGCAGAGATCATAGGAAGAACCTATTATGCTGCCAAACTTGTGTTCTTCAGTACTACCAAACGAGTACTGCGAAAATCAAGAAAAGATGTTGCTATGATCCTTGACACCTTTAATGCATGTCAATTCAAATGTGTATGTGGAAGCAGATAAATACGTTTTCCGAACAGGTGTCTGTCTACTCGAGTGACTAAGCACCTACCCAAATGACTGAAGAGCTCAGAAAAAGAAACTCCGAGAAGCTCAATAACAAAACATCTGATGGACTATAGGCATAATATTGATACTTTGCAGTCATTTAAAATCATGAGTGGGCAATAGAATAAGAAAATGCTTGCAATTGCAGAAATCCATGCGATTCGATTTGTCAAACCAAACCTCTGTCTGAGAACAGGAGAAAATGGTTTTCAGCTTGGACCTACCGTGGTATTAACTGCAACTACCTGTTCTCCACCTTTAATTATTATCCCTATCTCATAGTCTTTTCCGTTTAATTAATCTTATTTCTATTACCATTACTATCATTATGAAGTTAGACATACGCCAATTTTTTCCTACGAGGTTTGGTCCTATACTGTTACCAAGTTTCCTAATTGACTACTAACTACTGCTCTGTTCTTTAACCACCAAGCCAAATTAAATATCAAGTTCTGCGTTTTGCACTATCATCTCCGATCTGTAAAAAATTGTTCAGGTCTATATTTCCAGACCTCAGTCAATTTTCAAGTTTGTGTCATCTATGCATGTCCATTCCATAAATGACTAAAGATTACCTATGTGTGTGTGCCTTAGAGATGTAAAGAAGACAAAGTACATTATGCTTAATAAGTATATTTCAATGAAGTTTGTTTGAGTTCAATGTCCAGTGCTGATAATAGACTAACTGCCACTTTCATATAACGATGTAAGACAATAGTCTTCAACATTTTTTTGAACACCATGTGCACCAAAACCTCATTTTTAAAGGACTCCTCAGGAGCAAATAAATCGGTGTACGCTTGGGAAAGTCGACAAATCCAGGTAGTCCACTTTAATCAAGTGTTTACGTATAAAGCCAAAGTAAAATATTTTCTGAAACATTTCATTAAGTTAGGTGTCACTGAGATCACTTGTAGCTGTAGACTGCATACGTGAAATGAATATTGATTTCCAAATTGCACATGTTAACATCATATTTTATTATTTATCTTGCTGTTCGCTTATTACCTTGAGGGAATAGTAGTCTAGAGAGCAGTAACTACAAACTACTTACAAATTGTACGGTCCACGTTGACATTTTCAAAGCAGGGTACTTTTTCAACTACCCAACTGTGATGCCATACTTTTTAATCTTGACATGTTAGCCTTCAACATATACCCTGTTGACACCACAGTTCAGCAGTTAAAAAACTACTCAACTGTGAGAAGTCTTGACGTGGACTATGCAGTTTACATCTCATTTGGAAAATCGGCTGGCCTACTTGAGACATACTAGTCCATACAAGTCAGTTAGTCAGATTCAGTTCGTGTAAACAATTTTTCCGGGTACACACCTGATCAGCTCGGCCGCAAACGAGCAAAACGACCGTCCAATATTTAGATCTAGTTTGCCAAATCTAAAAATCAGCATAAGTGATTTCTAGTTACTCATGTTGTTTAGTAGTAAGTTTTGACAAAGATGTTTTTTGAAGTTGTCTAGTTAGTGAACTCCTAATCCAAGGGTCACGATTTAGGATCCATTTCGTAGGTATAAACTTTAGGCAGTCTCGATCCTTGCAGCATAAGTATGACTCGTGCGCAAACAGGTGGTCTGAACATGATTTGAATCCACAAGTCACCTTGCAATCAACGTTTCTTATTAACAGATTTGGTTAAGATAATTAGATGTGTTTAATAACAACTCAATTCACCGTTAACATGCACCTTCATGTATTAGGTTATGGCTCATACTAATTGAATGGTTATTAACAACATCATCTGCTTGTTCGAACCTTATTAGATGAGAGGGGACTGAAAATCATGATTCTGCGGATAAAAGTTGAAGTTGCCAAGCCACACAACTACAGCTGCATTCAATTCGATGCACAAACTGACGTTTTTCAAGACATGGATTCACTTTCGGCTGCTTCGTTTACATTCATAATGAAACCTTTATTCTCAGTTATGAAGCTTAACAATTTTTAAAGAATAAATTACTAGATATACACTTCAAACATTCTTATACATTTAAAAGTTGAACCTAAATTCAAAAATATTTTGGTGTATTGAGTAAAATCTCTTTCGGTGATCAGCCCTTCCCATTTAGACCACTCATAAGCAGTTTAGGACGTAAAAATAAATGAAATAAATGAAGCATAAGAGATGTGTTAGCGCCTATGTGCCATTATGCTTACATGTCATTACATTTAAACTACGCAAAACCAATTGACTACTGATTAATAGTGAGTAGCTAAATCCATGACACTTCATTAAAATAACGATATACTTATAAAAATCGGGCTATTGCTGATTAGTTTAAAAAAATTAAAATGAAGTTGACTAATGTTTATAATTATAGTCTCATATTTGATACTGATTTCCTCGATAATAATCTTTGACACACACAAAAATGTAATTTTTTTTATTAGGAATTCTTATTGTTCCCAATCCTACGTTGGGTCCTAAGAAGCTAATAATGCAGATTATGAGGGAAAATATTACTAGGAATTTTCATCGAATTTGGAAAATGAATACTGACGCTTCGTAAATCAATGCAAGCTTAAAAACCCCAGCCTTCAAACCTCGAACCAGTGACCGTTAATGAACAGACTCCATTTCAAATGGGACTGAGCAATTAAAATCATAATATCATGGTTTACAAAATCGCACCTCACCACATACAAACAATATGTATTGTGACTAACTTACAAAAAATATGCTCATAAGAGAAAAGATGTTCAATAATCGATTTTGTGTAATGACAAGGGGTAATAAATTCTTCAGTGAAGCAAACATTTTCATTTCTAATGATTGAACTGGATATTGTAGCTTGGTAATTCCCGTTGTTGACTGGCTTGAACCGAATGCATCAACTCATTGACCAGTACAAACCATCCAACAATGAGAGATGACAAACTAAGAGATATGAAACTATAGTCACTTCTCAAATAACAGTTATCACAACTTAGTATCCTAGTGGATAACTATCTTGCCTTTGAAATGATGAGTCTTAGACAAGAGGAAACGCATGTCCTAGATTATACTGCTAGTTAATAGTCATTATTGCCAACAAGATGGTATGACTGAAAAGTCTTCTCTACAAGCGAGCCCAGAGAATTTTTGTCAATAGTGTCATACAATACGTCAATTAATGTTCTGTAAATAAATTGTCCAGTCCCAAGAATGCAAGTAGCTGTATCTCCTTCACAAATAACATTATTTTAGTGACATAAGTAGAGAACAGAAGCCTAAGTAAATTTGCTCCAACAGTGAATGGTTTACTACTTTATATAAGATTATGTTACCTGATATGATGGTAAATACAGAAATAAGAACTGTTATACCGGCGAAAGAAAGGTAAAACTGGTCGGATTATTCAATGTTTTGTAAAAGATAGTATTTGTTACGACTTATTTTCCAGTACTACTCTGTATGTTTCAGCTCAAAAGCTTTGTACCAACCTCTGAAGTTTTTCTCTCCGTTTGAGTTTTCTGAGGTCACTAAGTGTCAAAGTCAGTTACAGTGCTAAAACTCGTTTTCTATGTGTAAAATCAGTTAGATCATTTTTATGGTAAGAGAAGTTGTGAGCATGTATGACCCAGATCGATAGTAACAAGGATAGTGAGTATCAGTTTTGTTATAGAATAAAGGCTATAAGTTAGGAAGATACAGTTGAGGAGGAACCTATGACTTTGTGCGACACATTAATCGAAAATGGCTATCCTGATAAGTTCATTAAAAAAATACGATTACAAAAATGGCAAGAAAGGATGTTCCAACGACTAGCCGAAAACTGCTATACATTCAGGAACAATTTGGAGGTGACGTGCTCAGTAAGATATTAATTCACAAACTATACAGATCAATTCAGAAAACCTTTATTGCTGGTACACTGCAAATTTCTTTTTCTAGACGCCCAATGATGACACCAAGACTGAAAGATGAACTGCCTAAACCAGCCACTTTCTGCTGCGTTTATCGGTTCGAGTGCTCCTATGCAACCAGTGACATCGGGTGCTGCTCTAGAAATTTAACTTTTCATGCACTTGAACACCCCTTGGTGTGTTTAAGTAGAGGCCTGGAAAAGACTATCACCACCACTGGCACACTTAGCTCAAATGAACCATAATAAGGAGGATATAAATGAGTCATTTTCCATCCAGTACCACGTTCCCACCAACTTGACAAAAATGACCAGGCCCCAAATCATTCAGACTGCAGAAGCAGAAGCACTCAGGATCAGACAACTGGAGTTATGAGTTCAAAAAAAGCAAGTTACCAATGCAACTACAGTGACCCGACTCAGCACGCAGAAATTCCTTAGCATTTTATCTCAGGTAATCTAATTTTCCAATTCCACACTGTTGATATCTCTTCATCCCTATAATCTAAAATAATTTTAATAAATTCTTTTTACTGAAGAGAATTCCTCGACTGTATAATATTATTAACAGACTCATAAGCGAAATCTCAATACTGTTGACTCATAGTTCCTCGATATGTACATAAATAACTGTAGGACCTGAAAAAAAGTTATCGAAAAGAATGTGAAATAATGGAGAATATTTGTAGCTCAGGTGGATGGTCTTGGTTGTATTGTGTTCTCTGAGCTGGGTTGTTTAATCTTGAACTCCAATGGGGTCACCGATATCCGGATTAATTGCAGAAGCAGTGATGCAGAGACTGGAAGCCATTATTCCACCTGTGATCCAACCAAAAATTTGGATTCGTTATGTAGACGACACTTTTGTCATCATTAAAAAGGATGATATAGAAAACACCCACAGTTTGATCAACAACCTTCTCAATGACATCAAATTCACAATGGAGAAGGAGTCAAAAAACCAACTACCAATCCTGGATGTTATAGTCAGCAGGGAAAATGACGGAAAGCTAGAAACCCAAGTGTACAGGAAGCCAACACACACTGACCAAATCCTCAACTACAATAGCAACAACCCAACAACACACAAAATCAGTTGCGTGCAGACTCTATTCAAAAGAGCGAGAACACACTGCAGCACAACAACTTCACGGAGAAACGAAGAAAATTACCTGATGTCTACCCTAAAGAAGAACGGCTACCCACGAAACTTTATCAGAAGATGTCTATCCCGTGCATCACCAACTACAAAGTCATCAACAGAAATCAACAAACGCATCGTCCTACCATACATAAAGAATATATCAGAAATCACAACAAGATTGCTGAGACCACTTGGAATTGGTGTGGCTCGTAAACCAACAAATTCCCTCCAAACACTATTATGCAGACCAAAGGATGCAACAAGCAAAGAAGACAAACCGAATATCATTTACAAAATCAACTGCAATAGCTGTAGTCAGCACTACATCGGACAAAGCGGCCGCCCTCTTCACCTTCGTCTACATGAACACCAATTGGCTATTAAACGCTACGACATTTCGTCACTCATTTCAATGCACATGGATAATTATGGACATGAATTCAATTTCGACAATGTAGAAATTTTGGACAGAGGAAACACAATGAAGATCAGAGAATTCCTAGAAGCTTGGCATTCAGGTCAGTCAGCAATCAATAGATGTATAGACATAGACCCGATCTATCAACCAATAAGAAAAATGATAAATGACAGAAAGGTCAGAGGTGAAGCAGAGGAACAGCCAACAGGAAAGTCTATACAATCAATGACACAACAATCGAAGGAAACAACCAATCACAGACCACATCGTCAGAGCAAGCTACTAAATCACTCACGGAGAGATATTGAGAGCTCACTTCATACTGAAGTTAGTGCTGATGGTGTCGTGAAGCAAGCCGATGAAAGCTTCACGATTAAACAACCCAGCTCAGAGAACACAATGCAACCAAGACCATCCACCTGAGCTACAAATATTCTCCATTATTTCAAAATCATACGAGCGTGACACGACTAAACAACCCAGCTCAGAGAAAAGAATGTTTTTTGTTCACTCAGATGGCTTTTCAGTTATAATGTGGATTTTTAATGCTTTGTCTTCTATTGAATGGAAGTTAAGAAAGGGAAAAATCTTGTGACTACATTATGAGTGGATTGGGTGTACTCGGGGTTTTAGCTGTAGAGTTGTTCTAAAGATCACCCTGGTAACTTCTGAAATAACCAATCAAGTTTTCGTATTTCCTATGGGTTGGTAGATTTCTATCAAATAAAGAAACGCAGTTGGTTTTGTCATAAGTTGCTAGGGTGGTTTTAGAATCACTTAAGATTGTATGTAGAATTAATGACGTACTCTGTCTGAGATTTATACGAGTTCGATCACTTGGTAAGAACATACCAAAAGGAGTAACTTTACACAGCACTCTAACAGCAACCAAAATAACCAGTTGGGTTTCTTAATTTCTCCTCGAAGGGTAGTTTTCACATAAAATCGGAAACCCAACTGGTCATTTCAGTCGTTGTTAAGGTGACATTTAAAGCTACTCGTCAAAAAGTTCATGCCAAGAATATGCTGCATTATTTAGCCAAGATTGATAAATCCATTTTGCTAATGTTCAGAATGAACTGTCACCTGCTTCAGTTAGCTTCATAATAAGATATGGAACGACGCTACTCCTTGTAAACTGTGTTACTTCATCCCGACAGTTTAATTTTTCTTATAAACTCGGCATTTCACATCAAACAAATAGACAAGAAAACCACAATACAAGATCGGACATTAATGGTAGTAATCGACAAAAGAACAAGTGCATCTTACTGCTACAACTATATTGTAACCTTCCGACACCCACTTTAAGTAGAAGGAATAAAATTAATATATTCAAGTGGGAGGTTGGCGGGGAATTATTTATTGGTTTTGGGTTGATATTAATAATGGACTGACATCAGTTGGCGAACCATTCGAAACTTGGAGACACTGGAAAGCTGATTCGTCCAAATATGGAACTCCCCATTCCTGCGCACCCATGGCCTGCCGACGATCGAACCCAGGACTGTCAAGTTGCCCGATCAGCACTTTACCATTGAGCCACTGGGTTGTTAACTAGTAGTCCACATTTCGTATTCCTTGCAGTTCACGGTGTAGTACGGCTTACAACCGATTCCGTCGCTGAGTAACTATCCTCAGGTCTAACTTGGTTGATGATGATGAATATTAACTTGAAATCAATAAATAATCCCCACAAATCTCCAAATCGAATTACTCTGATGTTGATTGGTGACTGGCTTCGAGAGGTGATTTTCGAAGTTCTAATGAGAAATCCTGACCGGTGGAGCCAACTAGGTCGAACATAAGGACAGTTACTCGACGACGACAATGGATGTAAGTAGCACTATACCGTGAACTGATAGAAGTAGGAAATGTGGACCACCGGATGTTGACCCAGTGGATCAATGACAATATCCTGACCGGGCCACCTAAAAGTTTTGCGTTCGACCCCAGACGGGTCATGGGTGTGAACGAATGAGAAGTTCCATACTAGAATGGAACAGATGACCAATGCTCCCAGGTTTCCGACGGTTCTCCAACTGATGTCAGTTCATGATAAATATCAACCTGAAGTAAATATATATGTATTTCAATGGATAGGCAACACTACTACTATCGGACGAGGTATCACTGATCTAGTCCAGACTGTGACTAATTAACTCCTTTTATAATTTGACTGAACCATGTGATTGGATTAAACAACAGGTCTCAGTCTGTCTATTGAAAAGTGATTACTGTATAACTAAATGATTCAGGATAAAAAGTATCCAAAAATGAGAGTAGAAGTGATAAATTATTAAGCTGATCTAATCAGTGATGGGACGAAGTAAAGAGAGAGAAAAAAAGCGAAACTCAAGGATGGATAGTCTTGCTTCTAAGTGTACTGAATTCCCAAAAGTATAAATTGAAAAACAGTAACGATAAAACAAATTACTTCTGTAATTCATCTTATAAAACAATCAGAAAAAAATAAAGCAAACTGATTAACTTAACCATTAATTGGAAAAGATACTTATCTTGATTTCTATATTTTAAGATACATTTTTATTGAAGTGATAAAAACAAATTAAGATAACCCACTTTCAAAGTAATTACTATGTTCAGTTTCACGACAACAGATAAGGGAAACACTTAAGGATTGAAGCGAAGCTTAAACTTGGTCAGCTGCTGCTCACTGTAGGTCAGTTGGTAGAGTTCTATGCTGTTAACCTGAAGGTCACAACCCAAGTGGTCTTTCAACTTAGTAATAATGATAACAACTCTTTTCCAAAGAACTTTTGGTAAATTTGGAATTTTCCGTATGATACGTAGCAACTATATATATAATATATATATATATATATATATATATATATATATATATATATATATCCCTCTACATTTCAAATAGTCTTATTATAGGATTTAAGTAATACAACGAATATTAATGACGAGAAAATTGATAAATAAGTCCTGTTCTTACACTTTTTTCTTCCCATAATACGCTTGCTGGATAAGCCAGTGTCGGGTTCATGTACTTACCTGTACAACCGTACAGTGTTATGTAATTTCCTCTTGTCCTCCCTGAGGAGATACAAGGAGAGAGTTGTGAATGAAGTAGATGCTCAGTTTCAGTTAAAATTACTGTAGCTACTTCCCTGTCAACTTCAGCGTTAATCAGCTGAGCAAGAGGTATAACACTCACCCTACTGACGGCCTTCAAAATCCTACGCAGTATGACATAGTCCATTTTTAGTAGACCAGGAATGATCAACTGGGAACAATAGAGAAGAATGAGAAAAATGTAGCAATTACTAAATCGTAAAAGTAGAGGCCGAGTTATACCAGAGAGCCTCAGTTTCTTTATGTAATACCTTAAACGAAAGATTTTCTTGGAAGCCAAGAGGATATGAGGTGACCAAAAAAGATCAGAAATAAACTTCGATTCAAGATATTCAACACTTAATTTACTTTCTGTAGAAATACCATCAATACAACAGACATCATGAGATTTAAGAAGCCCACACAAGTCTTGTTTACGTCTGAGGCAAAAATTAACAGTTTGACATTTAGAAGGGTTTAACTTGAGACGATTTGAGAGAGACTGTCAGTTAATTACAGACAAGAAACCATTTAGTTCAGAGAAATCCAAGTGAGAGTTAACTGGAACAGAGGCCATCAGGTCATCGGCATATTTAAGAAAATTAGGTTCAACAGAATAAGGTAAATCATGCAAAAAGAACGAAAACAAAACGGAGAAAGTACTGCAGCCCGAGGAACAACAGCTTTAGTAAGCAATGAAGTGGAGTGCCTCCCTTTATAGAATACAGTCATTTTGTAACCCATGGCTCAGTATGACCCATTCAAGCTTATTTAACAAGAGTGGTCTAGGAACAGAGTAAAAGACTGATGAGTAATCCAATAGGGCACAACGAACATAACACTTTGTCGAGCCTAGAAACAATACTATGATACAATACAGTGACAGCATCTAAATTACTTCTCCTGTGTGTTTGTAAGCAAATTGTTTCGGATCTCTGAAAGCCATCAATGAAGCTTCAAGCACAAGAAGTGATATCTCCACTGTCTTCAAAAAATGGGAAGTTATAGCGATGGGTCGAAACTTAGTATCTGATCCAGAAGATGACTTAAGCATAGGTACAACTTTGATCTCCTTCCAAGCAGTGTGTGTTGCATTTTCAGAAAGCAATGCACTGAAAATATAAGTAAGTGAATGACATAAAATATGTGCATACTTTCTAAATATAATACTCAAAACAGCATAAGGACCCAGGTTTTGGAATAGATTCAAGCATTCAAGACATCTAAATAAGTTCTTTGTATAATAACAGGAAAGCAGCTATCCATTTGACTATGAACACTAGGAAGATGAAATTAGCTTGCTGACGTATGATTGACTTGTTTAACGCGCAGACATCCGAACAAGCTTCTTTTGTCATCTGTTTTTTACCAGTTAGCTAATTCCCATATATTGGAAGAGGTCTTACACGATAGAAACTTCTGATTGCATATAGCATTTAGACATTGTATTTCAGACTTAATTAGCCAGTTAAATCTTTTAACTCCAGGGTGATCTCTCACCTTATACAACCTTTCCTTTCCTCTCCGGAGCTTATTGAGGTGAGGGGGGAAGGTCAGTTAAATCTCATGTAGATTGTTTCAGCAGGGTAGCATATTTCGAGACAATCTGAGATAGCTTGTAATATTAGTGATAGTCTTGTCTAGAACTTCGTCAACAAATATATCCTAGTCTGCTTCTTTAAGCATGCTTCTCAAAAGTAGTATATTCTCCTGTGAATAGCATCTGTACTGGACTTTTGTGGGAACGTGTCCAAAAGCCTTCGTATGTAACTTACCATATACTTTGGGCAAAACACGTACAATACAGTGGTCAGAATTCTTCAGTGAAGCTCGTTTATCGGTTTCATATATATATCACAGTCATTTGTAAACACTAAGTATAGTGTGTTGTCAAGACACGTGTAAAAGTTAACCATGTTTTCATGACCCGACGATACAAGGAAACTGCCGTCACATGAATTGAAATCTCCGTAGAATACACACAAAGATTACCCAGAACCAGAGCAGAAAATTCAGTAAATTTGCCTGCAAGAGTTGAAAAATCTGAAAAACTATAGCCAGATGTGACATAGATGCTTTTTATGTATATGTATTTGTATTTACACTCAAATGTTTAGGACGTCATTTAATGGTAATGCACTCAATTTTTTCGTTAGAGAAGCTAAAGCATACATAGTTGGAGGTAGACCAGTTTGTATTGATAAATGTGGCTACAGCCTCACTACATTTCCTTTTGGAGAAGCATCGATCTTGTCGAAATAACTTGAAACCACTGAGGTAAACCAAATCGTCATCGTACAGGTTGTGAAGTCATGTTTCCTTCAGTGTTATTACACCCATATTCTGATAAACACTTGTGAATAAGGGTGACTAAAGGTAGTCAACTTTCTTCAGTAACGACCTACAGTTTTTGCTGAGTATTTCTGTAATAGTCATTTATTCTTTGGTCATGCACTTGAGTGCCCGTTGCCGTGTATCATGGTGCTTTTTCCTAAGTTGCCCATCAACTTGTAGCACGATAGGTTGTAAGGATTTTAAAAACGTGCCACAATATATAATACGATTAGATGGCATAATTGAATGATTAAAATAATGTAGAAAGGAGAAATTTGGTGCAGTCCATTCTGTGGTAAAATGAGGTAGCCCAAAGTTCAAGCAGGCAGCTTATCGTCTTCATCACCATCCTCTTATATCAAGATAAGTTTTCCAAGACAACGCCATCTCAGATAGTCTAATTAGTCGTCTTTTATTTCCCATGGAAAGTGTCAATTGAAACACACATATTCACAAAACCATAAAACCCCAATAACCATACCACAACTCAACACAGACATACAGGAAACTAGTTAAAACTTTTATTGGGTAATTTTCAAATGTAAAAAAATACAACATGAAAATGTTCATAGAAAAAAAAACTAACTTCTCTTGATTGCAATAAGAATCACCATTCATTAAGCTAACAATAACCTGCCCACCAACAATGAGTGGTATAATCTAAATATCTAGGAAATAAACCAACTAATGTAAAAAGTTATCCAGAAGACAATCTGAGATATAATTTGGTGAACTAGTGTTAATGATACTAAGTGATGTGATTGAAGCGGATTTGAAAACTTGGGCTGTGGCACGACTCTAGCCGGTGATCCCCAGTACTTGAATTGAAGTTAAAATTTGGTTACCAGATGAGTCTGGGACCTAGGTTCTCATCTCATAATGAGTCACCACCCAGTATTGATGGAAAAATCAATTGATTACTGAATATGATTCAATGTAGCGATATAGTAGGACAACTGCTAACTATATTCAAGCTAGTAAATGAACAATGTGCAGGTGAAGTTCACCCTTTTATTTAAGGAAGGTAAGTCTATTATTGAGGCTGTCATAAATACATCAGGTCAAAGTGTAAGAACACATGTCATCATCAATGCACAACGCCTACCTACCTCAGTGTTTAATACTGTCTAAAGTAGGAGCAGGGTGGACAAGATTTTACACAACAATCGAACTGACTTGTAGCACCACTGAGCATCAGTATTAACCACGTAGAATAATCGTATTCCAACCGAATGTGGTCATTTGAGCGACTGGAATCATTAACAAGAGTTCTTAATTATATCAACTCAACATCTGCTGCAAAGAAGTGTATCAGTCAGTCCCAGACTTCAAAGAATAAGACTAGTTGAAAAAGAGGATGAGAAAAGGGAAAAATGTCAAGCGGCCACTCATACAAAGAAATAGAGCAGTAGGGTATGTTATTAAGCATAAATAGTGATGGAAAACCTCAGATTATAGAGTATGCCGCTTGAAGGTATCGTATGCGCTTCTGAACTCATATGATTATAAGGACAATATATCAGTTTATCCCAATTGGTTTAGCAACTCAGGAAAAGATCACGTCAACACAGCTGAACTGAAAATTTCCTATTTGTTTACATATTCATCACAGATATAAATGCAGTAATGAAATACTAATAGTAACTACTACCTTCATATAATGGCTGTGCTTGCCAACCACGCAGTAAACCCGCCCGGGCTACATTAACTGTATCACCTTTCTCCCTGTGTTCTAAAATGCCAGAAAGATCAGTCGCAGAATGATGAGACTAAAAATAGAGTAGTTCATTGCCAAAATGTGACATAATAATTTTAGGTGCAAGGCAGAAGTCGTAATGCTAGTTGTATGAGTAGCCAGAAAGTGTTAATCCGTCATAACCAGTCAGCACCCAGGTCCCATCTGACCGCCAACAACTTTCATCCTCATTGCTATGAATTTTCTTCACTTGGCTCTAATAATGCCTCTATGCCACCCTTAAACTACCCCAACTTCACAGGCCATGCTAACGAATTCAATTCACCAAATGGCATTACCAATCCCTCTTGATAACCTGCTAGTGGACATCACGCATACCTTACCACCATCTACCTCATCAAGCAATGTTTTTTAAAACTTGTGTCAGGTTGAGAAAAAAAGAAGACAAGAATAAGATGCATCACCACTCCATGAAACCTTTATCTGATAGTGAGCATGCAGTAAGCTTGCTTACTTCACTTACTTACTTCACGACAACTCATCTCATATTATGGGCTGTACTATTTCAGTTTACTTTCAGGAAGAATTTGTCTAGTTAGTATGGGTAACATCAATTTTCTTCAAGGACTTTAATTACACCGTATTCAGTTGATGTATGGAATAAGTATTGCTAAAATATTCCAATTGTTGGTGTGATCAAGGGCAGAAATTTCGTTTATATGTATTACCAAAATCAAAACTTATTACTGTGTAAATGTTTCATTAAAAACTTATAATCCATTAGTTCACGTTTTGTCCAGTGGATTACCAGACTTTATACTCGTATATCGAACTAATAGTGAAACAACTTGTAGCTTCTTATTTTCAAACGTAAATGAGTTAAGTTACTTACTAGTGATGCATGAATTCCGTGCCTAGGCTGATTTAATTTTACCATGAATTTTATCCTGATAGTAATTACTGACGGGTGGCGATGCAGTCAATGATTCGCTTTTTTCACGCTGACTGTTAGTGTTTGAAGTAGAACTGGAATATGAAATTTGTAGCTCTTCATTGTGAAACTCCGCTTCCTGTCTTTATTGGATTACTGGAGTACATAATGCCTTTTTATAATCATCTGATGCTATGTTATACACCCGCATGCCATGGTAAAGAATAAAAATTAACCCATGAGAAATGACTTTGTTGTTGAGATTTATCATTTTAGTTTATCTTTAGTATTCAGTAGATCACCCATTCGGTTTAATTTGTTATACACTTTCTTTTGGTTTCGGCATCTACACTAACTACCACTACCAGAACTCTGAACACCTTGCAGTTTCTCTCTCTCTCTCTCTCTCTCTCTCTGAATCAGCTGGTATAGAGGATAATTTTCCTTGAGACCGAGTTTTAGTGTAAGTTACAAGACTGAGAAACAGAATATCATTCTAACCGGCATCTTCGAATGGAGATAACTTCGTTTTAAGCTACTTGATCATAAAACTATTATTCAATGTTTGCAAAGAACGATCTTAAAGGTAATGAAAAAATTCCCCATCAGAAATTTTATGTGAAATATTTAAATTAATGTCGTTTATTAGAGTCATAAACACGCATACTAATTATTCCACTGACAGATAAGAATTTAAGGTGGGTAGTAACTTTTGACAACCTATTTATAGTACTATTCTACTGGGTCTAATAAACTGAAGTTTAGTTTGCTGCTTAATAATCTGCTTAGTATACCACTGAGTAAAACAACGCGGGTTTCTTAGATTATTTTTTCTTTCACAGCATAGATCATTTACCTAACCACAAAAGGAATAAACTCTTGGTGTTCTGAAACCTTCCTCAAGCTTATAATGATTACATGTAATTCTTTTTCATAGAAGATGGTAAATCAGTTGATTAGGCTGTAAATGTAAGTAGACTGAGATGATTAGCATACAGGTTACGCATTATCTGCTCAGTCGATATACTGTACTATTTGTTGCAGAAGTAGGATGATAAGCATTTGTTCTAACCTAATCGTATTTTTGATTACATGGCTTGTTAAGGTGAGTAGTTGGTCGTTATGAATTACACACATCCAAGCCACCTGTCTGCGAAGATTTACAGCTACAGTGACTGAATTATCTCATTCATCTTTAGCTTGACCTTATCAATTCCCAACAACTTCACCTCATCGTCATAAAATAAGACTAATCCCTTGATGACCAGTTGGATACTCAATCATTCCCAAAGACGCTACAATTTGGCAAGTATCATGTTGGCCTTTTGTATCCATGTTGAAATTTTGTCACCAGCCAACCCATTAAGATTAGTGTAGCTTTTCAAGTAAGGGAAATTGTCAACGCATTCCAACACTACACTTTTATACTTAAACTAGATGTTAGTGAAACCAGTTCTAATATAGTATCTTACATCTGACAGGTGTGAGAGGTCTATCAAATGTACCCAGATTTTGCCCAAGATGTATACTGTCGGCACTTTCACCTGACATGACTATGACATCTACCTATTCCAATCTAATTAGGTGATTTATGGGTAGTAAGTTATACTTGGAGTAGTTGATACAAAGAATTGTCATATCATCCATCAGTGCATCTACATAAGTACACTACAAAAAACAATGATCAATGTGTAAATTATTTACAAATTGCATCATCCATACTGATATTCCTCACAGCTGATTAATCCCACGACAGCTCAACTGCGATTTCAACAGGACTCCCGTTAGAAACTACCTATTCAATATCACAAAGTGTGGTCTCTGAAGCGGAAGTATCACACTTATTCTTTAAAGAAGTACATCTTCCCGTTTATATATTTCCAATATCATGTAAATAAATCATCATCCATCACACAACATCATATTGTACAAAATCTGTGTAGATCAGTACTAATATTGATGAAAAGATAATCCAATGAGGTAGTCGTGAAATGCAGCTGAATATTGTATAAAAAGGTACTAAACCTAATAACAAGTTATCCATTTACAAATAATTCCTTCTTCCGCACAGTTAGTTCTTGCGCGTAATATATCCATCCAGTGTTGTATATTCCTTTTGCCTGACTCTTGACAAGTCGATCGTTATCACTTTTGACACTGCTATGCATACTGCTTATATGCACTAATTATAAGTAGCTCTGATTACACTAATACCATTCATGAATTTGCTAACCAAATAAAAGCTATCGAAATGATAACAAGTAATATAATTGGTATTTTATTGCTGTTTATCGCCTGGGAGAGCTATTTCTGCTAGATTAGAGTAATCAAAACAATGATAATGATGCTTTCTGTCAATCATGACAGGGATGATAGTGCAGATATAATGGCGAAAGTCAAAGCCAGTGACATGCACGAGTTGAAGTTATCCTGTCAATATGACATTTTTAGAAAGTCTTCTGCACTAGCGAACATGTAAACAAACAAAATAAATAAACATTTTGTTTGTTATAAATCAAAAAGTTTACCATTTGTAGGAAACTCTTCTTTACGTAGATAGATGTCATTTACACTTGCTACTTCTAAAATACGGCAGAATTATTATTCAATCTGAATGCTAAATTGCATAAACATATAAATAATCGCAGACTGAAATGAATTAGAAAATCACTAAAATAAGAAACGTAGTGTACAGATTAATAAACCTTACTAGATATTCAGAAGATGGAGGTGGTGACTGCCAGTGAACGCAAAACCTATGTCTACAGCTTTATGTTAACCGCCTCAAACCACTTAAAAGCGATCAAATAACACCACGGTGCTAGACGGCTGCATTACAAAATGACACTTAGGTTTTGACATGAAATTGGTCATCCTCATTCAATCAATCAGTGTTATTAATCCAGTCCTACAGAAGGCCAATCGAGGCCTAAATAGCTAAATGATAAGGTCTACAACCACAGCACTGCGTGACGTCAGCTCAAACCTCTCCCGAGACATTGGTCCCCTTGAGGTTGTAGATACGCCTTACTGACGAGTGCCAACAAGCATGAAACCTAGGTCAAGAGTTTCCAGAAGATCGCCTCTAAACAACTAACCAGAAAAAAGTTGTCCAAAATTCACAATGAACTGGTTTGTTTTGAGGTTAGCTATATATTTGTGAATACAACACTGATGGTAATATTCAGTACTAGCAAATGGAATCTGTCGATGTAGGAACTTCACGATTAGATTCTACTAAAAATGTTAATTAGGAATCATTTTACAGGACAGTGTTTTTAGGCTTATGGAAAATATAGGTTTTCGAGTAAGGACTAACTGTATTATGCAAAAGTTGCTCAATAACAAATAAAACAGCATGTATGCTATGTATGCATCTGCACTACTCAGTCAGCATCAACATGGAGTCTGGCAATATTGTGTAACAGTACAAAGTTGCCATACCTTACATTACTAAAATATACATACGTGTATATGTATCAGTTCATAAAATAAGACACCTTGACTTTTTTGTACAACTAGGTGAAAATTATGATATCACAACGCAGATTCCCAGTATCCTCACAAAATGTGATCAGGAACAAATGTATAAGTGTCAATTCAACAACATTTGTGGTAATTAACGTAACCGGAAAACTTAATGGCTATTGAAAAACTGAAGCATTGTCATTCAAAGCTTCAAGTATAGCTCGATTAATGCATTTATATTCTCTACATTTTGATATATATATATATTACAATACTTATTTTTCTGGTGTCAATAGTTCCATTTCATTTTGATTATTAGGTGTTTCACCCAGTGTTACTAACAATGGAAAACAGAGATACGTAATGAGTTGTAAACAGTGTATTGTGTATGGTAGTTGCACAAGCTGTCACATACTGGAGTTAGTGTAAACCAGAAAAACAACTATATAGTTGACTCTTCTTATTTTGATAATCTCCTGAGTTGTGCAATTCCAATCCATTCCACGAATAAGCTCATACTCTTTGGATCATATAAAAGGTGACTTGCAATTGAACTAATCGATTTAAATCTTATGATTAGGAATTTTCAGTTTTAGAAAATTTTCTCACGGTATGACAATAACCATACTGTAATACAGTTGGCTGCCACAGCTGTCTATTTAACCTCAAATTTTCTGACACTGTAAAAAATAACTCACTGTCAAATGGCAAATATTCACTTATTTAACTGGACATTTGGTAATGGTCAACAATGGACGTCAGGATGCGCATTTCTTCCTATTGTAAACTCTTTGGTTGAATATACACACATTTTAACATGTTAAAGCTTAAAGTGAAACTCAAACCTAGTATGGATCATAATGGACTCTAGTGTAATGTCCACTGGGTCAATGAGCTATGGTAGACACATCTTTTTCAACAAGTATCCATCGTGATTGAAATTTCTTACTTTTTCTTTTTACTAACTTGTACAACTAAATTGATCAGTCTCCAAAGCTGGATGTGCTTTCCTTTTACAAATATCTCGATACTACCAGTAGTTCTGTAGACATTCAACTTGAACCAATTGTCTTGTACCATCTAAATTTGTTCCAGTACCCGAAATTTTGAAGATGACTTCCATGCGAAAAGGAAGATATTAAAACTAACTTTTTGAAATGACAAAATCAAATACATCTTTATAACTTTCAGGTTAAAAAAGAATCAAATAACTGTAGTCGAATCTGATAGTTACCCTACATAAATATGCATATAAACCTACACGCATGTATTCATAAAGAAATATGCAAAGAGAAATGTATTAACTTACTCAGAGTATGAAACAAGAAGACATTCAGAGAAGTATTTCTCATTAGGTTGAATTAAGAGTTCTTGACACCGACTAATGAGCAGTTTAATACGTTCCTGTCGAACCTAAACGAATAATAATCAGAATAGAGTTGAAGTAAATGACTGGTCAGATTATTGTGTAGCATCTTTCTTTCAAGTGAATAGACTATAAACGTCCTGGTTGATGGTAGCTAGCAGTGAAATCCAGGACGCACATTTCGTCCTATTCGGGACTCATCAGCTGGCATCTGCATAGGAGTTCATATGTCAAATGAGACTGACCAATTCGACCCAGTATACCAACAAGAAGTAACAAATATCAATAAATGATAAAGCAGTTTTTTTCGGAAAATAAATAAATGAACCAGTAAATACATTTACAGTGTTTGAAATAAAATAGTTCCAACGTTTCGTGGGAAGTTTGGTTCAAGCTCCTTCAGGGAAATAATGAAACACTGAAATATCAAAAATATATAAATGAATCCAAAGACGCATATTTAATCTCATTGTCCAGTCCTCTTCGTTTAGTCATTGTCATCAACATTCAGTGTCAAATTACATGTCTCTTGTTATGTGGTTAGCGTCTGTGTGTGTGTGTTGTTATTCATATTTTCTTTGAAGGTATCCTGACCAACAATAGACTGGATGGTTTGAAAAAACTTAGGCACCGAGTTAGTATGATTCATTGTATGGGATATATTTTTACTTGTGTAATCCCGGCGTAGTATATTAGAACAAACAACAATAAACAAATATTTCGTATTATTCCTCAAAGTTTCGATCTTGCTAAGAAGATCCTTTTCAAGAGTATAAATCTGACACTAAGTTTTCAGGTTAATATTCAAGTTTTGGTACAGAAAGTGGTGACCTTTACAATCATCCAATTACATAGTGATATGGAGCAAAGATCAATGTAATACAGGTGAGTGAATAAACAACTCGGTCAGAGAGGTTTTTCCGTTGTGCGAGTAAGTTGGAACGAAAATAGGGTGGGGAAACTTTTTCTTTGATAGTAAGTACGAGACAAAGGGTCACAGGTAATATTACAGTCATAAACATCAAGACCATAGTTGTTATGACTGTCCTAGAAGAAGTTGAGCGCGGAGTCTGGTTTAATCTACATGAGAATATATTTTAATATAATCCCTATTTGTTTAGTTTTTATAGACGTTTCACCGTGTAAACCACAGCTTCCTCAGCAGATAAGTACATATGAGGGGGGTTTGTAAGTTAGTTCAGTTGATATCTAGCGTCGAATGGTATTAACGAATTTTTACTGAGTTGTCGGAATAGAGTGAAAATGAATGGTAGTAATCATGCAGTGACAATAATAATAATAATGATAATAATAATGGAGTAAAGCAACCCAGATTGCGTTTTCGCTGATGCAGAGATAATAAAGTTGAGACTGGTGTTAATGGTAAATGCTCGAGTCACTCTATCCGCTTACTAATTAGTAAATTTTACAAGTGGAATTGTGGAATCCGATAAGTTTGAATTGACCTTATAAACAATGTCAGACGAGGATTAGGTGAATGCATGGTTCATGAGTTTATGCCTTTACTTTCATGCTTCATATACATAGCTCTTCTTTCTTTTTATTTCACTGTACTTCAATCCATTTTATTTTCTCATAACAATTTTAATTCTTTTGATCCATATCATGTCACATTTTGTCTGACTGATATTCACACTTGTTGTTTCACCTAATCTTCTCTCAGCTACTTTTAACTGAAGTCAAACCATATTCATTCACTCGCTTGCCTCCTATTTTGCGTCTTTGACCTTTATTTTCCTGTAGTTGTCTAATTGATTCGATGATTCGTGCAATATTATCCTCACTTCTAACAATGCACTTTATGATTTCACCTGTAGAAATTAAAACAAACAAACAAATTTGTTTCAAGTTGTTATTCATCGTAGACTGACATCAGTTGGAGGAACAAAGAAAACCTGGGAGCACTGGACAGCTGTTTCATCCTAGTATGAAACTCCTCAACGGTGCGCACCCACGACCCCGCCTGGGATCGAACCCGCGACCTTCAGGTTCCGCAGCCAGCGCGTCACCATTGAGACACTGGGTGGGAACCCAGTGCTCCATATTTCCAACTTCTGTTAGCTCACGATATAGCGCAACCGCTAACCAATGTCATTGTTGAGTAACTGTCCTCACGGCCATCAGGCTTGACTCCACCGGTCCAGTGCTCCCAAGTTTCCTTTGTTCCTCCAACTGATATCAGTCTACGATGAATAACAACTTGAAATATTTCCAAATCTTCACAACTCCCTCAAAAAACAAATTTGTTATTAATACTAGTCTACCAAACCACGGATATCTCGTATGGTCAAAATGATAGTGTGATGCCGCCCCCCCCCCTCAAATTCAAGTAGATTTGGATTGCGATGAGACCTTAGTGGGCAACCAGTAATGCGTTACGAATTCACATGTTCACCTCGACTTGTATATAATTAGTAATTTCCAAGAGGCAGCTAACTGTACTCCATCTCGTCAGTTTAAACTGTCTGCATTAGCCCATATATATATATAGTCGAACCTTAGTTCCGTCAAAGTCAATTTTGTGGCTCATTTTTATGGGTTAGCGATTTGCTTTCTAACGTCTTAACCTTTCCGTAAGTATGTTATGTGCTTTGCACCATCGAAGTGTTAAGTACGTTTGTAGAAATGACAGGAGCCTTCGCCTGCGCTCACCCTTGGAGGTGAGCCGTTGGAAGTAGTCGAAAAGTTAGTGTATCTGGATAGTTGTGTGAATGCTGGTGGTGAGTGGTGAAATTCCCAACCGCATATCGAATTCAAACTTATGCATATATCCAACAGTTTATTACTAGTAATTTTATCAGACTATTTTTTTCAGTAGACTGACCAAATGATTTAAAGAAATAAGATTAATGTATTTTTGAGATGAATGGGGATTTCTAATTTAGAAGTAGTATTAATCATGGTTAACTAGTTTACTAGTTACTAGCCGGTCCTAAGCCCGGGTAAAGAGGGAAGGTTGGGCATAGGGCTAGCAACCCTACCCCGTAAAACAAATCTAACCGCTAAAGAAACTTCAAAGCACAAACAAAATATAAAAAATGAAAACAAACTTATTCCCCGCTGGAATCGGAGAGGCGAAATGACGCCAGTTGGTGAAAGCCTTCGGGAAGCCAATTGGCCGATGTGTCTTCTCTCGATGAAAGCGAAAGTAAACGTGGGGACATGGAATGTCCGCACGATGTTTGAACCCAGTAAGGCAGCCCAGATTGCAAAGGAGATGAGAAGGTATAACATCGAAGTGCTTGGGATTTGCGAAAGCAGATGGAATGGGAGTGGACTCTCCAAACTGTCAACGGGAGAATCAATAATCTACTCCGGTCACCCAGACGCCAACCACGAGCACACTGAGGGAGTGGCTATCATGATGTCCTCAAGAGCATCGAAGGCTCTCATGCAGTGGGAACCAATCTCCTCCAGGATCATGTCAGCAAGATTCAACTCAAAAGGAAGAAAGGTCACAATCATACAATGTTATGCACCTACAAATAATGCAGAGCAAGAGAAAAAGGAGGAATTCTACAGACAACTTCAGTCAACACTGGACAAGACGTCAGTTGGCGATATCAAAATTCTAATGGGCGACATGAATGCCAAACTGGGAGGGGACAACACGGGAAGAGAACTAACCATGGGTCGAGAGGCGCTAGGTGAAATGAATGAGAATGGAGAATTGTTTGCAGAATTCTGTGCATTCAACGATTTGGTGATTGGAGGCAGTGTGTTCAGGCACAAGGATATCCACAAAGCGACATGGATTTCACCAGATGGACACACTAAAAACCAAATCGACTTTATCTCAATCTCAAGAAAATGGAGACGCAGTCTACTTAACACAAGGTCAAGAAGAGGAGCAGATGTAGGTTCAGACCACTATCTAGTGCAAGGAACCTTCCAAATCAAGTTAAAAGCCTTCAAGGAAGCTGGTGATAGACCTCAATTCAAGTACAACACTCGGAAACTGAAGGATGAAACTACAAAGGAGATCTTCAAAGCAGCCATCAAGACAAAATGGGAGACGTCGAGGGACATCCCTGAAGAAACCTGTGTAGAAGAACACTGGAAGTCTTTGAAAGCTATGTGGAAAGAAACCTGCACAACAGTATTAGGAAGGAAGAAGAAAGAAGACAAGGAATGGATCTCGACGGATACCTGGAAGCTGATAGAGGAGAGGAGGATGGTGAAGCAGAAGATAAACCAGTGCAAGGATGCTCAACGACAAGAGGAACTGAGCACAATGTATAAAACACTGGATAAAGAAGTGAAGAAGAGTGCACGCAAAGACAAACGACACTTCTACGACACACTGGCAAGTGAAGCAGAACAGGCTGCAGGTAAGAGAGACCTGACGACATTGTATCAAATAACCAGGTTGCTATCAGGGAAGAGACCAACACAGATGAAACCAATAAAAGATGAAGAAGGAAATTTAATTACAAAAGAAGAGAAACAGAGGAAACGATGGGCCGACCACTTCAAGAAGCTCTTGAATCGACCACCACCTGCACTTCGTCCAGAAATACCACCTGCAGCCGCTGAATTACAAGTGAACATAAATCCCCCAACGAAAATGGAAGTCCTGAACGCCATAAAGCTACTGAAATGCGGGAAAGCAGCAGGACCAGATGGAATACCGCCAGAAGCACTGAGAACAGATGCAGAGACAACAGCGGACATGCTCACACCACTATTGCAGAAGGTGTGGAGGGAAGAGAAGGTACCTGACGATTGGAAGAAGGGTTACCTTGTCAAACTGCCGAAGAAGGGAGACCTCAGTGCTTGCAAGAACTGGCGAGGAATCACTCTCCTATCCACCCCAAGTAAAATATTAAGCCGCATCATCCTGGAGAGGCTTAAAGACGCACTGGATTCAAAACTGCGACCGGAACAGGCAGGCTTCAGGAAGTACAAATCATGTGCTGACCAAATTGCAACGCTTCGTATCATCATAGAACAGAGCGTAGAATGGCAATCAGCTCTATACCTCAACTTCATCGACTTTGAGAAGGCCTTTGACAGCGTCGACCGAGAAGTAATTTGGAAACTGCTTCAATACTACGGAGTACCGCAAACCTTTATCCGCCTCATTCAACAACTATATGAAGATGCCACATGCCAAGTAATCCACAATGGGAAGCTCAGTGATGCCTTTGAAGTGAAGACAGGAGTGAAACAAGGTTGCCTACTATCCCCCATGATATTCCTAATTGTGGTGGACTGGATCATGCAGCAAACAGTAGGCAGCGAGAAGAGGGGGATACACTGGACGACGGAAAAGAACCTAGAAGACTTGGATTTCGCCGATGACTTATGCCTAATGTCACATAAACTTGAAGATCTGCAGGCAAAAACTAACAAGTTGACAGAGGAGGCAGCTAAGACGGGACTTCAGGTGAATATAGAGAAGACAGAAGTGATGAAGATACCGCACCACCACCATCAACAACAACAACAAACTCCAATCACCGTCAACGGTAGAAACTTGAAGGAAGTAACCTCCTTCACTTATCTAGGAAGCACTGTTTCAACTACAGGCGGGACGGACGAGGACGTCAAAGTCAGAATCGGAAAAGCAAGACAGGCATTCATTAGCCTGAAACCAGTGTGGAGATCTTCTGCACTCAGCATGCGGAACAAGATACGGATTTTCAACACCAACGTCAAGTCAGTGCTCTTGTATGGCTCAGAGACTTGGCGCGTCACGAAAGGCATTTCCAATAAACTACAGACATTCATCAACAACTGCTTACGCTCGCTGCTGAAGATCAGATGGCCAGAAAAAATAAGCAACAAGGAACTCTGGGAACGAACCAACCAAGAACCTATCACGCAACAAATATGCAGGAAGAAGTGGAGATGGATTGGGCATACACTGAGAAGGCCGACTGAGGACATCACGCGTCAGGCCCTCGAGTGGAATCCCCATGGGAAGCGACGAGTTGGACGTCCGAGGGTGACATGGAGGAGGTCGTGCGAGGAGGAAATGAGAGCTTCTGGGCTGTCGTGGAACCAGGTTCAAAAGATCTCAGAGAACAGAGGTCACTGGAGGCGTGCTACTGAAGCCCTATGTTCCACTAGGAACCCAAGGGACTAATAATATAAATAATAATAATTAATCATGGACTGACATCAATTAAGGAACCATTGAAAGTCTGGGAGCACTGGACAGTTGCTTCATCCCAGTACGGGACTCCTCAGCAGTACGCACCCACGACCCAGCTAGGGATCGAACCCGGGACCATCAGGTCTCACGGCGAACGCGTTAACCATTCAGCCACCGGGTCGGTTCCCAGTGGTTCACAATTTCCAACTTCTGTCAATTCACGACATAGCGCGACTGTCACCCAAGGTCTTCCTTCAGTTAGCATCCACTTCACTTCCGACTGGTTGACCCCACAGATCACGGCTTCTCATTAGAACTTTTTGACATCCATCTGGAAGCAAGTCACTAATGAGCGCCATACAATAATATATTTTTGAGATGAATGGGTGACAGTCGCGCTATGTCGTGAATTGACAGAAGTTGGAAATTGTGAACCACTGAAAACCGACCCAGTGGCTAAATGGTTAACGCGTTCGCCGTGAGACCTGATGGTCCCGGGTTCGATCCCTAGCTGGGTCGTGGGTGCGTACTGCTGAGGAGTCGCGTACTAGGATGGAACAGCTGTCCAGTGCTCCCAGACTTTCAATGGTTCCCCAACTGATGTCAGTCCATGATGAATACTACGTCTAAAATAAGATTAAATACGACCTCACTGACTCATTGGTTGAAAATGTCACAGCTTGACTGGAGAAAGCAAATCTTAATGACCTTGAGTTGATCGACCTTCTAGCCGTTATCATCCTGTGACTTTACTAAACATTTCTGATGGCTGTGTGTTGACATATTAATTGTTGGTGCGTACGTATGCCCTTGTAACTATGGTTACCATTTTACAGCTTTTGAAAATGATTCGTCGAAAAAAATTTTTTCTCGCTGAATTATCGCTTGATAGTTTCTCATTATCTAATGGGATTATTTCGATTATTGAAATCAAACTTACAATTTGATTATCTGAGATAGCCGTAGTTTGGCAGACTAGTATTTGTACTGGATGATGATTGAAGGTCCAGATTTTCATCTCACTTTCAATCATCGCCCAGTAGAAATCAAATTTATCAGATTACAATATAGCAGGTTTTCTAGTATTGCAGGGAATAATGACCGCCAGTCTGATGAAATATACTTCGATTATAAACTTTTCTATAAAAAAATTTCACCTTTTTGAAACTTTTTAATTAAATCTTTGACCTAATAATAAATAGTAAGACATAGTTGATATAACAATAACAGCAACAACATTAATGTGCATGTGTGCCTACGTATGTAAGCACAGTCATGAAGAATATGGATAACAAAAAGACAACTTGATAATAATTAGTGACACAGAAGCACAGGAAGCTGCTAAAATATATCACGGATTATAAAAGTTACCTTGTGAAGATGAACACGAAGCAAGATAAGGGGGAAAACAGAAAGCTAGCAACGATATGGGCAAAACTGAAGGGAAATGAAAGTGCAATCAAGGACTCATTCTTCTCTCATCCCGAAGGCACGAACATTTTTGTGGATGTGCTGACTTAACAAGAAAGATGAGTTATTTTTCTCACCAAGTTAATCTTTTATTATGAAATGCAATATGAAAAGGGATAGATAAGCCGGTAGGTATAAAATTCGTTTTTCTTCTTAAAATCTACGCTAGTGATCATAGCCGATCATCATCTTCAAGGTCAACATAGGACCAGGCATTACTGCGTAATGGTTCAAGATGCCACACTTCATATCACCACATCAAGCAACAAGTCAATAAAATAGATGAAGAAGGAAAGAAAAGTCGGCCAAAGGAATTAGAAGTAGAAAGTAGTAAGAGACAAGAAGGAAAAATGAGTTAATGAGATTAAGTATAGGGGTTAATGTGAGGATAGTGTGTGTATGCATCTGCACCACTGACATCGGTTCTAAGCTATATCACCTAAAGTCTCCAACCACTGGTTCATCTTGTCCTGTGGACCCGAACCGGCTAGTCTGCATCACCCTAGACGGCTCAAATCAACAGTCAAGGACTTTATGTTTTGATGCCATGTTTCAGTCTGTCTCGTTCCCCGAGCCTTTCTCTAGCATGAACCTACTTCAGCCAACATTGTGTGGCAAGGCAGATGGTGGCTAGGCATATGTAACATATGTCCCAGTCATCTCAGTCGATGAAGGTTCACAACAGCATCAACTGTCTTACCTTTCTTGTCTAAAACTCTACGTCTGACTTCTGTGTTACTCACGTGGTGACACCACGAAACAAGGCCTATGCTACGAAAGCAACGGTGGTCGAACACCTGAAGCCCTCTCATGTCTTCTGCCGTTAATGCCCATGTTTTATAGCCATACAGCAGAACAGGGTGGACTGCAGCACAGTACACTCGACCCTTAATAAACAATCGGACAACGTGGCGGCGCCACAGATGGTATTAGTTGGGAAAAGTCAACTGAACCTTTTGTATCAGTGCAGAAATTTCGTCGGCCAATGACCAACTCACCAGGGCTGATCTGGCTTCCCAGGTAATTGAAGTGCCGAACGCAATCGGCCGATTCACTCTATATTGTTGGTCAGAGTACCGTTGAAGACCAGTCCTGGAGTAACAATTTGCATTTGGGTGGCGAGAAATGCATCCCAAACATTCTCAAATTGCCACTCAAGGTGTCCAAAAGACTGCATCTCGTCAGCGTCTTCACCTAACAGGACTAGATCATCTGTGTGTTGAACATACTTCTTTTGCAAGCAGAGATCAGGCTTGAATTGATGAATTGCCAGTGCTTCCGCTGTGCACAACTGTCCAAGGCGCACTGCTTTTGAATTATTCCATCTGACACGATAAATGACATTGAAGGAAGACTCTGGTCTAGTTTTATGTCCAGAACTGACCGAATGTTCAAGAATTGAACTGTTAATTGATTTACATTCTCCCCTCGACAACCTTGCAGGATAGTGCTTCGAGATACGTTTGGAAAGCGTGCGCTTTGTGTAGCCTAGCTCCACAGGAGCAAGTAAATTTGTGGACACACATCGGGGTGGCCCAAAGTGGCAACTTGTCCTTAACGCACTCCGGAATGAGTTGTTGACTAGAGAAGCTGATCTGTAGTTTTCCCTTCCTCGATATTTCTATTGTCTTACTTTATTACGCAACTACTTTGCATTCTTGATTCGGGTTTTTTAGCACTAGGTTAATGATGCAATTATACCCTATTGTTTTATAATAGACTGTTATATGTTTATGATATATATAAATACGATTGTACAACTTAAGAAAATGACATCGTCGAAAAAGAATATTTTCTTCGCTGAATTATCTCATTCTGATACATTAAACAAACCTAGAAAAGACCAGGTATATCAATAAAAGGTCTCTGGTTTGTGGAATGGATTAATGTATTACAAACAAGTTTGTCGTGACAAGTTTGCAAGAGATGGTAAGTTTTTTATATTGGGCAAAATTATGGGGTTTCTTACTTGAGTTGCTAACCTTAATGTTTGATACTACTGGACATTAGTAAGTAGCACAATAACTCTTACTAAACACTATCCTACGCTTTTCTTCAATAATCCTTGAATGAATGAATGCTCAAGAGGTAATTTGTTGCTTTCTCAAAAGATTTATTTTTCTGAAGATAAACAAAAAAGTATGCGAACATAGCAGAGTTACGAGATTATTAAAAACTGGAAGATATAGCAAGTTGAAGATATAGAAAAGAAAACAGAAAACAACACAACTAAAACTAATATTTCTCACTTGCAGTGAAGCAGACTCTAAACCCGATCCATTGCAAAACATTGTCATTTCAGAACTCTGCTCATTTCCAATGAATAAATCAATTGCAGCCTGACGATTTATCTCACGAAGGCGTAAATAATAACTGTATGTTAATAACAAAATTCAGAGCGAAAATAAAAAACAAATATGGCGGTAATGAAAAGATGGAATATCTTATTTAAATTCTTTCTGAAAAAGGTACACACAGTTTATCATAACAGTCAATTTTGTGATTACTCATTTCTGATTGAAAGGATCAGTCCGTCATCCTTTCTATCAAAATGAAATTGCCAGTTACATTTAGATATCTCTTTTTACAAGAAATACCAAGTCATCAAATCCAACGATATCTATCACACTAGAAGTGACTATCACAACACAGTAGCCTAATGGACAATGCTCTGGCATTTGAAGCAATGAATGACAACAATTGGGAACAACAACATTAGAATGCAGGTACGTCGAAGTGATGAGTCTCATACAGGATGCAAAATATACATTCTGGATTACAATGATATTCAGTATTCAACTATGCTAATAAAAAAGTCAGTTTTGTTGAAAACCGATTTGTAAATAGGATAAGAATTTGGTAGTGTAAGTAGAAGTTTTAGAATGATTTTTATACAATGCATACTAAAACTTTCTCTTCACTTTTATTATTATTATTATGACTCTAATAATGTATAGTTCCATCTATCAATCCAAATGAACATAGGACCAGGCATTACTGAGTAACGGTCCGAGTTGCCACATCAAGTAAAAAGGCAGTGAAGTGAAAGATGAAGATAAGAAAACTCAGTCAAAAGAAATATAAAGTACGAAAAGAGAGAAAGAGAAGAATGAAAAGATAATGCGATTAAGTATAGGGGTTAATGTGAGGATAGTGTGTGCATGCATCTGCGCCACTGACATCGGTTCTGAGCTATATCACCTGAAGTCTCCAACCACTGGTTTATCTTGTCCCGTGGATCCCACACGGCTAGTCTATAATGTATAGTCAATTGAACCACTTAACACAATGGTGATTTCTACGGTTTACAATTCACTCCTACTCCCACCATCTTTTATTATCTATCCACAGAAAAAATAAGACTGAGAAACTGAAGTATATGATGACTGTCTTTGCTTCTCCCACACTGTCAGCAACTTATCATGATTAATGATCATCCCTCCTAACTCTTTATGTGCAATCTCAGTCGACTAATCATTGCATTTAGGATACATATATAAGCCATCCTAAGACTAAAAAACTCCTAAACAGCCCCATAAAATAGTGAGATGGTTGTCCGATGCTCCCAGGTTTCCAACAGTTCTCCAACTGATTTCAGTCTGTGATGTATACTACCTTAAAAATGAAATCCCCATTATCCACGAAATACATTACTGTATACTGCTCATTTGTGACATGTTTCGAGATAAATATCTCCAAGTTATAATGAGTAGCTGAGACCTGTGGGGTCAACTAGTCGGAAATGAAGCGGATGCCAGCTGAAGAACTCGGTAGATAGTCGCACTACATTGTGAATTGAAATAAGTGAGAAACAGCAGACCACTGAGCTCCGACCTAGTGGTTGAATGGCTAACACAGTCAGCCATCTTGTGCACACCGAGCAATGAGCCACATCTATTGTGTGAAAGCAAGTGACACTACCTGGCTTCAAAGTGTAGAGATTAAAGTTTTGTTACGCTGATCGTCACGGTGAAAAGCCTACGAAATTTTACTGGACAACTAAAATGCATCTATTAAGGCATGCACTACCTAGCATAAGTTGCTACAGTCTAATTATTAACAGTTATCAACAGCCTTGGTGTTTCTTTCGGATGGCAGAGGGTTATAAAAATTAGCTAGTCAGTTGAAGTATGAGTGGAAAAATGAAGTGACTTTGAAGGTCACCCTAGCAACTACTGAAAACAAATTACGTTCTTGTATTCTATAGAAAAATAACTTCCTAGTCAAAATTCCGAAATCCGACTGATTAACTTGGCAGTTGCTAGGGTGGTCTTTAACATCGAGTAGCTTTGTAGGCCACGCTAGCAACTACTGAAATAGCCAATCAGCTTTCGGTGTTTCGGCTGCGACGGCAGTTATTTTTAAAATAAAGGAACATGATCGGTTATCTCAGCAGTTACTAGGATGGCCTTTAAAGTCACTTGAATAATTTGATGAATTAACTTGAAGGGTGACTTTAAAGGCCACCCTAGTAACTTTCCAGATAACCAATTACGTCTCTGTTTAGTAGAAAACTACTCTCTTAGGTGAAATATCTAAACCTGATTGGTTATTTCATCAGTTGTTAGGGTGCCACCTTTAAAGTCACTCAATTTCAATCCTGGCACTTAGACTTAGACTTAAACCTTTATGATACCGGTTAATACCGACTGACCAATCAGAACACTTATTTCTAAGTTTTACATGAAGACAGGCTACGTTGTTAACAATTTGGTGGTGACGCCTGTAACTGAAGCATTGGATGGAACATTGGATCGGAGACCCTTTAGCCGAATATTATCGTCTGAAGCAGTAGCAGTATCTTTTCGATGACCGTAGTGAAGTGAAGTTACCATGCAGCTGATCCAACTTCTATATACCTACACAAGTATTCAATAATAAAGCTGAAAATCTTTCCCCTCAGTGATCGATATGTTTACTTTTATGAAGAATAATTTAGTTTATAGATAGTCAAGGGTTCAATTCAAAAAGAGAATAACATTTTCTGACGGAAAAATTAACGAACAAACAAACGGATGTTTTTCTTCCCCTTTATTTTTACAACAAGATATCTATGAAACATGTTTTAATAGGCAAAACCAAAAATCAGTGATTTAATTGTCTGTTTAGTAGTTAAATCAATTATTAATCAAGGTTATGATCAGAAGTGATCACAAAATAATTAGAATTGATTGTTTTCACTGCCTTATCATTTATTTTGTTCATTTGACTTATAGGTGTTTATTAATATGAAGTGTGTCAACTTGGATCAATATTGCAGTTAATCAGGTTGCTATGCCCCTGTTGTTATTCTCTGGGTGAACTCAGCTTTAGCTGATTTTAAGCATCTACTCGACCATTTCCAACACTACTACTACTACTACTACTACTACTACTACTACTACACTTACAAAAAAACAAATAAATAAACAACCATCTAGTGTTTAAATCATGCTGATCCAACATAGGAAGACGCTAAATGATACCGCTGTTGTCAACTTGTTTTTCTGTGGTAGATATGAAATTCAGGTGTTTCATATCTCATAAGACGTTCGATTTATAACTCCCTTTCAAACAGCGTTTCCATAGAAACCAGTTCAATCATTTCTGTGTTACAATCCCTTATCTTTTAATATCCAATTTCCATTTCTGAAATGACTGTCTATTAGCGAGAATTAATTAATTAAGGTGCTTAAGTTCAATTTCCGAGTATAAAATGACTTTTGCATTTTCGACTGACGGTTCGTCATCGTAGATTGATTGATTTCAAGCTAATCTTCATTACAGATTGACATTAGTTGGAGAAGCAGTAATGAAACCAGGAAATACTAAACAGCTGCCTCCTCCAAGTTTAGGACTCGTCAGCGGTGCCTACCCATCATTCAGTGAATGACCGAGTCTGGAGATGTCCATTTCTTATAGTGATCACTTAATTCCAAACCAGTAACTGAATGGTGATATACTTGCTAATCTAACTCGAGACCATCAGCTTTCACAGCAGAAACTTTTCTGTTCAGTCATTAGCTTGAAAGAATCAAATCCCACTTATGTTATTTCATTGTCTGTAAATTAGTGCACCAATATGCATGTGCAAATATCGGTGAGTTAGACTACCGCTACTACAGGGATAGTGAGCAGTCGACTTGTCTACATATGTACCGAGAGGGAAATCCTCGTGACTAATTATGGCGGAATGGTCCGAATGACATGCTAGAATTTACTTCGTCGTGGTTAGCAGTGAAATCCATAAAACACGCTTCATCCCATTTCGGGGCCCACCAGCTGGACACACCTTCACCCCAGTGAGTGAAAATGTCCCCTCTAGGACTCGAACCCCAAACCCACAGCTTCAAACACCAAAGCGTTATCCATTAAGTCACTTAAATCTTGGAGAGAGTAGGCAACTAATAAATTAAGATTATGAACAAATTAAAATCATGTGATAGTTCTATTCATAACAGAGAACATATGTAAATAAAAAAACGATAAAATACAAGCAAATGAATAATGCTTCACAGAACAATAATTTAAAACAAAATACGATTTTACCGGCTGACTGAATAGACTCCATCACGCATTAGACCATTGACTGTTCGTGAACCCGTTCGAGTATAATCACCCTGGAAAAATGAGGAAAATAAATACGCGTCATAGTATTTCAGGCAGCATTACGCAGTCCAGAGTACGAGTACACAAGTCTACGGTACCTGATCAGTCGATTGATCGATCGAGTTCTCAGTGCAACCACTAAGCTAATTGACGCAAAACTGGAGTGTACTGTATTTTGGTGTTACATGACATTTCATCTTCAGAAAGGGTATGAGTAGGTAGATTCTTACCCAAGATACACTGTGAGCAGAATATCACAAAGGAATTACCATGGAGAGTAGACGGGTAGTAGAGAGTTTTAACACGGTTTCACAGTCTACCAAATGGTACTAATAGTAATAATATTCTTTATAATGAGTGTAGTTCAACCGGCTGAAACAGAAATATTAGTCTTAAAGTAAAGATGTGACAAATAAGAATATCTTCATTGCGAATATTTCATTCACAAAAGCTAGACAATCATATTCAAAATCACCAAAAATTCATACTATAATTCAGAGACTTGGTGTGTTACGAAAGGCATTTCCAACAAACTACAGACATTCATCAACAACTGCCGACTACGCTGGCTCGTTACTGAAGCTTAGATGGATTGCCAGAAGGAATAAGTAACAAGGAACGCTGGCATGGCGACGAACCAACGAAGAACCTATCAGCCAACAAATATACAGAAAGAAGTGGAGATAGGTTGGGCATACATTGAGAAGGCCGACTGGGGACATCACGCCCCAAGCCAGGCACTCGAGTGGAACATAAATGGGAAGCGACGAGTTGGGTATCCTAGCCGAGGGTAACATGGAAGAGATCGTGTGAGGAAGAAATGAGAGCTTCTGGGCTGTTGTGGAGCCAGGTCCAAAAGTTCGCAGAGGACAGAGTGCACTAGAGACGTGCTACTGAAGCCCTATGTTCCACAAGGAACCTAAGGTAAAAATAATGATAATAATAAATTATAATTCAAAAGCTATTTGAGTGACCACAGATTATTCTTTCCGATAACTTCGTCGTCTTCGTCTCTTCTTCTTCAAGTTCTACACGTATTACACAATCGTGCATCAACAATATTGAGATTTCGCTTATCAGTTTGTGAATGATATTATACAGTTGAGGAAATCAATTGAGAAAGTTTTGTATGAACGTTAATGACAGAATCAATTAGTACTGGGATTCAATTCAAAATAATTGACTGTGTAAACCATAATACGGCGTAGGTAGTATACGGTGTAGGCAACGCTATAAGGTGACAGTTTAATAAAACAATAGGAAGGTGTTTATGAGAGTTGGATGACATATACTAAGAAAGATAATTTGATAATTTGATGAATAATGGCTTGATAGAATGTTACTTATGTTGGAGGACAAAATAGATTAAGAGAATGTGCTAAAATTATTTTGGATTGTAGGGATGAAGGGATATCTACAGGGTGAAATTGGAGAATTAGATTACTTGGGATAGGATGCTAAGGAATTTGTGCGTCTCCAAGTGGGGCCATGGTAGTTGCAGTGGCAATATTTGCTTTTTTGAACACATAGGTCCAGTTATTTGATCCCGGTTACTTCTGCTTCTGCAATCTTGAGAACTTGGAGCTGGATATCTTTTGGCAAGTTGATGGGAACCCGGTAAAGAATGGGAAATGATTTATTGATACCCATCTTATGGTTCGTTCCAACTAAGTATGCCAATACCGGAGTGGTATTCTAATTTTCTTATAGCGTTGCCTACACCGTATACTACCTACGCCGTATTATGGTTTACACAGTCAATTATTTTGAATTGAATCCCAGTACTAATTGATTCTGTCATTAACGTTCATACAAAACTTTCTCAATTGATTTCCTCAACTGTATAATATCATTCACAAACTGATAAGCGAAATCTCAATATTGTTGATGCACGATTGTGTAATACGTGTAGAACTTGAAGAAGAAGAGACGAAGACGACGAAGTTATCGGAAAGAATAATCTTTGGTCACTCATATGCATTTAAAATCACTGGAATTCAATAAAACCGGTTTCTAATCAGTCGGCACACGTGATTAACATAATGTTAGGGAGTAGAAAGGGAGAAGAGAATCACTACTCTGGTTATGCTAAGGTTAATGGATGCAGGTAATGCTTTTGAACAAAAAGATTAAGTATAAGGTTACCAATTGTCAATGATTTGACTGTGCATAGATGCCGCACTCAGAGGCTTTGGAAATGTGTGCTGGTACTCTGTAAATTAGTCTGAAGGAGCTGCTACTAGCAGATACAAAATATTTGAAGAGGATAAGGTGTTCAAGAACAGAAGTGATGATATTTTTCCCTTCTCCCTTGGACAAAGAAGCTGAATAATGTTTTTAAATACAATTAAGGACTACTTTTTCACGTTATAGGTTCAGTGATTAGAATGTCTGTTGCAAACTTGATGAAACTGACACAGCTGAATACTTTTGACTTCTATCGAACGAATAGTCGTACTTTGAAGGAGTTCAACAAATGTTGAAATCCATAAAAAATCAAGCACTTGTAGCTTTCTACTTTAGTACTACGTAGCAGTACACAATATTATCCTTGATTCAATCAAACTCAAGAATTACGACATAGTATGGATTCACTTTTTCTCACTGAAATAACACCTTTTCGAAATCTTTACAATTTTCCTCCCTTTCAAAAATATATTCCTTTTTTGGTTATATCACTAATATGTACGATTTTTATGTAGGTATTTATAACACGCTGATACCGAAAATGCGGTGTCAAATCAAACTGAGTATAACATTACGCAAACAGAAACTGATAAATAGAAGAAGCAGTTTCACACAAAACCATACCTCTTCAAAGTGTTACACTTCATGATAACACAGGAGAAGAATTCGAAAAACAGGAAAGATCATTATAAAATATTTTGATACTATTCAAGTGTTGATATTGGGTGAGGATGAAGGCGAAGTGAGAATCCGGGCTACGACGGGGTTTGAACAAACAATCACAGGATTTCCGGCCTTGTACTCTACCAAATGTGCTACAATACCCGACTGCTGACCATATTTTTATTTCACTTTAATCACCTAGAGTTTTGTCCTACTGCCATGTGATATGTTACTACCACGTGGTTTGAATCCTGCTAAGGTGCAAGTTTTCAATTCAGCTTCAATCATCACACAGTATCAATACTAGTGTGTTTAGAAAGAAACTGAGATTCGCTTGAATGGGATCAGAATTAATTTGGAAATAAAAACATTGAATTATTTCTTATGTACGTACAAGCTCATAGACGAACGTCGTATGTACATCTCATACGTTACTACAGGTGACAAAACAGCAAATATTTTAAAATGATTAAATCACAGCCTAGTTTTCAAATTTTTTGAGGAAATTTGAGACACCAATAATCTGGGTATTTGAAGGCAAAATGAGATTAACGTAACCAAAATGAGAGACGAAAAATAAGCAGTAACTGGTAAAGATAATGATGGATAGTAGCTAGCAGTGAAATCCAGGACTCGCATTCAGTCCTATTTGGGACTCGTCAGCTGGATGTATCTGCCTCACAGTGAGTGATGTTGTTCCCACTAACACTCGAACTCGGGGCCGATCACTTCAAATGCCAGAGCCTTATCCACTAGGCCAATGAGTTACGATAGCCAATTCTTGTGCGACGGGTATAGTTTTAATTTTGTCAAGTGTATTATCCCCTCGTTCGGTTCAATCAACGACGTGAATGATTTAGAAGAGTTTAAGATTAAGTATATGGTTCAGTTTACAAGCTTAACATAGAAGCTTTTGGTTAGCAAAACATACTAAGTGTCTCAGTATGAACATTAGGAACCTGTGTATATAATAGTGAACTCGGTTTCACAAGCTCTTACATGCAACTTATTGGTTGACGAGCTATCAACATCAGTGGCATGAGAAACAGTGTTAAGAGAGGGAAAAGAAAGTTGAATACATGTTAACATTTAGGCAGATTGCAATCCTATGGAACATCAATAACTTTACGGTTCCCAGGGAATCAACAACGGTCTGGCTCGACTTGTTCCCCTAGCCTGCATAATACTGATTAAGACTAGTCTTAGAAGTTGTTTCATATGAGACTACTCATCATTGTATGAGGAGAAAGTCCACTCCTAAGGTATATGGGTATTCACAAATTCAATCGTAGACAGTGTCTAGTAGTGGAATCCAGGACCGGTGTTTCGTCCAATCTGGAACTCGTCAGCTAGATGAATCTGGCTTCTAAGGAATGATACTATTTCGCTAAGACTAGAACCCAGGATCGACGGCTTCGAATGCCCGGGCCCTATCCACCAGACCACTCAGTCACGACAACCGCTACTTGTGGGACGAGTATGTCTCTGTCGTTGATTAGACTGAATTAATCAACAACTAATGGGATATGGACTCCTGTGCGAATGCGTCAATGTTGTTGGAATTTTCAGTTTAGATATTAATGATGGCTAGTGACTAGCAGTGGAATCTAGGACACGTGTTTCGTTCTAGCCACTATCCATTATTAATATCAAACTGAAAATACCGGTAGTATTTAGGCATCCACACAGGAGCCCAAATGCCAATAGTGGTCGATCAGTTAGGTCCAATCAACGACCGAAAATTACAAATTACAACATTAAACCCAATCTAATTGTTATTTTTGTGATCTAATTGTGTATACAGTGAGACAACAATATTGAGGGAAAAACCCTTACTATATGTAAACTGTATACACACAACACACACACACATGCACACGCACACACGTTTATGTAGTTACTTGTGCGAGTTTATTCTGATTTCGTCACAAATGTCTTCGACAGATAATCATGACAGCCCTTAGTTGAAAAATCCATGATATGAGTTTTATTGAAAACTGAAAAGTATTCCACTCAATGAAGAAGTAAGTTTAAAGGTCACCCGAGTAACGACTGATATAGCCAATTAGATTTCTTTGTTTCGGTTGGAAAAGCAGAATTTCATAAAACCAATAAATCTAACTGGTTATTTCAGTTATTGTTGGGGTGAAACTTCTAGAGTTACCCCAATGAAACCACATATACATAGGGAAGGATAATCGGTTATTGAAAATAAGGGCTACAGAATATATTCCAAAATGGTTTCAGAAGCAAATTGAATCACCTGAACCCATAAACGTTGGTAGAAGACGTTCAAGTTCTTCGATAGCGAAATATATGGTTGAGACAGACCGCAGCATTAATATCCATTTGACCTATTTACATGTTGGGGGACGATCCATAAATTTATCAAGGCCTTAGCTATTCGGAAACTTAAGCCACCTTTGTGTGTTCAAATAAAATTTGTAATCGCATTGAACCTTTCTTGGTGAATTCAACTCTGAAACCAATTTCGATGTACTATTATCTTCTCTCTATTGATCATCACTGTTATTTGGCCTTTAATTTATCCTTTCTACTTGACCTCTTCATATTCTCACCGCTTATCTCTTTATAAATACTTAAGCGATCAGATTGTTTGAAATGTGTTGCTTAGACACAATACGCTGTTCAGATAGCTTACGTCTTCTCATTGTTTTGTCAAGGTTTATAAAAGGAACTCATCCTTTTAAACTTGAAAAAAATGTTTTTTTCACATCCATGTTTATTGTTATCTCCACAAAATATCAGTAAATATATAGACACCTTAGTAAATTGCAATCCAATTATTATTACTATTTATAGTATTGATGGGTAATGGCTAGCAGTGGAATCCAGCATGCTCATTTCGTCCTGTTTGGGATACGTCAGCTGGATGTACCTGCCTCCCCGTGAGTAATGTTGTTTTCACCGGGATTCGAACTCGGGAGCGATCGCCTCAAAAGCGAGAGCTTATTGACTGCTTAATCCGTCCATATGCCGACAGAGACTGATCAATTCGGTCCAATCAACGACGGTGTAATACAACCAATAATACTATCATTGTTATTATTATCATTATTACTAGTAGTAGTGGTAGTATTAGTAGTAGTAGTATTAGTCAACTAACACTTTAAAGTCACTCTCATTTGCGCTGTTTAAAAACGATGTGATTTTTAATCTTTTCAATCTTCTGAATTCTAACTGCTATTCTCATCATTATTATCACTCACACTAATATTATTATAGCCAACCTTTAATTCACCTATAAACCCCTAGTTGGACACTGCCAACAAGCTGTCTAGTTGACTGTTAATTGTCCTATTCAAAATGATGTAATTCATTCCTAGTCTTTTTATTCATTATCAATTTGCCAACCTCCTCCCACCAACGTGTTCATAGTTCTATTGACCTAGTTAAACTATTCATTTCATGTTGCCATATCTCATTCAATGTCTTTGTCTTTATAGTGTATGCATTTGTTCAACAATTCGTGCTTTAGCAACGTTTGCTGTTTGTTTTAAATTTCATTCTAGTTATTTAAAATTTAGATTCAAGGTTAGTAGATTAAAGGATTCTACTGAAACAGTTAGGCGAAATGATTTACTTTACCAAATCCCTTCCAATGACTGCAACGTCGAAAATAGAGTAGTCAACCTGGGTCACTTAAGTTGTCTGAGCATTAAATTTCAGCCTGAAGGTATCTTGACCAACAATAGACTGGATAGTTTGGAAAAACTTGGGCATCAAGTAAGTATGATTCATTGCAGAAGGTGTATTTTACTTGTGTAGTCCAGGTGTAATATATTAGAACAAGTGGCAAAATAAACAAATAAACAGAAATTGACCTTTATAATTATCCAATTACATCGTGAAACGAAGGGTAATATAATGTAGGTGAGTGTATTAGTAAATCGTTCAAAGAGGGTTTTCCCACCTGTGCAAATCAGGTGCGACAAAAATAGGGTTGGGAAGTCTAGTTCGACTATGAAAAGTACAATAGAGTTGTGATGACACAATTAGGCAGCTTAACAAACGTGTTGCTGAGCTCCTACTGTCATGGCTAGGAAACGGAGAAGTGAAATCGATACAAAGTTTAATTCTGTCGCATTTGGTCAATGGTGGTCATATTATAGATAAGACCCAAGCGTTAAAAATCATCCATCTCATTCTACAAAACGTTTCGAATGGAATTCGCACTCGCATATTACATATAGCTGAGGCTATTGGAATTAGAGAAAACAACTCTAGTCTGTGTGCAGAGAAAGTTTGTGCAGCCTTTATTTCTGCCTTGCAAAGAGAACACCTAAGAAATGACTTTAAAGATGAATTCAGTTTCCATCTCCTTCTCTTTCTTCACCCTTTTCACTCACATGTTTATTTTCTGAGACTTTGATTATCTACACATTTCATCCTTTAATATCACATGAATTTTATTTTTCTAAGTTTTGACCTATATTAATTGTTTCCATGTCTGCAGTACCTGTTGTTCCCATTATTCTTATTATCACTGAGATAGACAATATTATTATTGTACCTCAGTGACCTAGTGGGTAATGCTTTGGCATTTGAAGTGGTGGGTACGAGGTTCGAGTCTCAGTGGGAACAATATCACTCACTGGGGTGTAGGTATATCCAGCTGACGAGTCCCAAATAGGACAGGACGCGCATCCTGGATCCCTCTGCTAGCCACAACCAAGTAAATTACCATAACAACTATTCAGGCAATATCGAGGCATCCCCATAGGAGCTCATATGCCAGCAGAGGTAGAACAACTCGATCCAGTATAACAACGGAGGATTATAGGTATATAAGCAAATAGTTATCATTATTACTGTCTACATATCTACTACTTGCTTGCTTCATTTTCTTGTTACCACAGCCTAAAGAACCCACCATGATTGGTTTATTGCTTTATATATGAGAAAATTTATGTATATCAGTTTTCACTGCCCAATTTTCGTGGTCATTGAGTAAACTTCGTAAGTCTATCTCTACTGTTCTTGGAGCCTGCAGGGAAGCGTTCGCATGGATGCATTAATTCAGAAAAGGCCGCTGGGATAAACTGGCCGTTTTTAATTACTCTCTGAGAGCCGGCTATGGTCTTCAACGCTGTTTTTATGACAGAGTGGAAATCGACCAAAAGACCTCAAGAAAGATTAAAAGGGAGAGTGTGGAACGTTGAGAATGATCTGAGGGAACTGTGCTGACAGAGTTATGAGGGCGGTTGACACGCCCTGGCTGCTAACACCATAAAAGGCTATTTCCCCTTGTGGTGTGCCTGAAAAAAGTTAGTGCATGACCGTCAGGTCCATGGGATATCTTCCTGAGGCCATTCACCAATGGCATTTTAGAAGTTCGACATTTTAGTTTGTTTTCTATGAATCCGATTGTGTATTAGTAAGGCCCGCATCGGTATGCCATGGGGTAGAAGGGGATGCGCTATTTTTTTAACCCCTGCCCCCATAAAGAAGGCAGCACCAACATAGCACTGCTAATAATTCGTGGGAAACACCTTATTGTTTGGCCAACAGTACGACTTCGCTCTCAGACTCCCATCATAGCGTAGCAATTTACACTACAATGATAACTGCTCTTTGTCTTACTGTTATCCAACTGTCCTAAATTGTGCGGTAGGATATCTAGGGAACTAGAGTTCTATCGGCATAGGCCGTTGAAAAATTGTAGTATGCAAGCCTGATCAATACTTCAAGGCAACAGGTATTGGTCGGAAACTTAACTGGATTCTGGAAGAAACTAATGACCGAATCTTAGTTTATCGAATCAACACCAAATGCATGCAACAGGAAGACTCATTGTCTATTTTAGACGAACGGAAAACTCTGCTACCGTTATCACAAAGAAGAATAGGGAAGTAGAACAACATCAACCATATTTTAAACTTATGGGGTTACCCTGATATGATTACAGATAGCCATTTGTGTCCGAAATAATTATTCGGTAAATAATACTGTTTCAATCTGTGATAGGCCTGGTAAGAAAACTAAAATTGAATTATCTTCTATTATGAGACGAGTTAGTAACAGAAAAGGTTCATCATGTTGTGCAGTTGCCCAGGTTAGTCGCTACCCATCACTAGTTTCTTAAAACCTGGAGATTTGAAGCATACTGATGAAAGTTTAAAGCGATTATGACACAGGTCAGTGACTATACTGTTTTTAAAATAAAACTAGAAGGTTGGCATTCATCATGTACTGACATCCGCTGGAGAACCATTGGAAACCTGGGAACACTGGACGGCTGTTTCGTCCTAATATAGGGCTTCACAGCGGTACACACCCGTGACCCCACCAGGGATCGGAACCATGGCACTCAGATTTCGTGGCCAGCATGTTACCAGTGAGCCACTGGGTTGACATTCAGCGGTCCATATTCCCTATTTCTGTCACTTCACGATATAGGGTGACCTCCATCGAATACCGTCATTGATTAGCTGTCCTCATGTTAGACTCGGTTGACCCCACTGGTCATGACTTCTCATTGAAACTTCGGGAATCACCTTTCGAAGCTAGCTACCAATGAGCACTAGATCCTGGGTTCTATCCCTGGCGGGGGTATGGGTGCGTGCTGAGGAGTCCCATACTAGAACGAAACACCTATCCAGTGATCCCAGGTTTCCAATATTTCCCCAACTGATGTTCATGATGAATACCAACCTGAAGTCAATAAATCCTCAGAAACTTCAAAATTGTATAAACTAGTAGTCCAACTCCGTAACAACATCAGATCATATACTAAAATCCACACAGGAACAACGACAAATTGTAATGTCATATTCTCGCACGTGATTCAGAAACCCAGACAAACAAATGAATTCAAAACTCACGCAATTCTAACAACTTTAGTTATGCATACAATTCAGTCATATGTGTACATCAACACAGATGGCTTTAATGACAGCTCAAAAATAACCATAAATATCTGTATATCGACTTTCGAGGAAAACTTAATTTCCCACCAAATAGTTCAGCAACTACATTCTTGACACAAAATCAACATGATAACAGGCATATATGTTAAAATATTGATTTCTTCCTGAGTTTTCAACTTGGAATCACTCCATTAGCACATATTTATACACAAGCACTGATGTTAGTTACTACAGTCTATCCAGAAATGACCAAGTAAGGTTGTAATGATGTCTTTAAGTGTCAAATTTGTTTGGATACTTGGAGAAAAATACAACGAAATCAAAATGCATGGCTCGCTGGTGCTTCCAGGAAAGTAGCAATAAGATTTTTCTCATGGCTACATTCTGCAAACTGCCTGTAATCACCTGACAGTAGATACACTCGCATGTAATCGAAAAACAGGGTAAATGTGGCCTGACTGATATACTCGCCAATCTAAATGATGTAATTCCAATATTTCTTAGAGGTAACCGCTTCATGATACTTAACTAATATAGCATCCTAGTAATAATGGCAATAAGAACACTATTTTCCTTACAAACAAGATATATATGATGAGTATTATAACACGTTACTGTTTTCATAAGCTTCGAAGAATTTCTATTACATATGCAAACAAATGTGCATGTTCCACAAGGGGACAGTTAACAGTGTCTTCATGAAATTAGGTGAGATATCTCAAGGGCATAATTTATCATTACGATTTGAGTAGGTCTTAATTAATGCAAAGAAATTAGATAAGGTGTGTAGGATATGCAGATTAAACATATTCATATAGTGCTAAGCAAGAAGGAGAAAAAGAAGTGAGAACAATGCAGAAAGTAGCCAAAGTAAAGGACAAAAGAAGAGTGACAGGGAGAGAGCAGTAATTGCAACGAAAAATTCACTCACTTTCATTGCACCTGTGCCTGCATATATTTGACTGATAGCATCACCGTTTGTTGCCCACATATGCTGAATTGTACGCAGGAATTCAGTGGGTAAACACTCCTCAGGGCCTAATAAACCAATCTTTTTCAACTGCCATATATAATATACATACGTGTATATGTATGTGTTGTAGAATGGAGAAGAGAATGGAAGAAGCCGATATGAAAGAAGAGAAATAAAGCAAAACAAAACATTTAATGGAAATGAACTATGTATCTAGAGGAAGATGGGAATATACTTAGTTTTAGTATATCAGCGCAGTACTACTATTAGTGGTGGCAGCAGTAATAATATTGACAGTAATGAGATGTTCTTTATTAGTTGAGACAAACGCAACATCAATATAACGAGAAATATAGGGAGGGAGAGTAAAAAGCAGTACCGCTAAATTCCTACAATTATATCTTTTGTATGAGTTTCAGCTAGGTTGTAGGAGAAATGAAATATTATGCCAAATGAACAGCTTAAACACTCACCTCTTGTTATTACTCAACTGATACGTCATCCATTTAATGAATTAGTCAAAATGATGGGTTTATCTACGCAGTGATAAAGATAATCTTTAGAAGAAAATAGTTGTTTGTAGTTTGATATTTACTAGCAGCCACTTCATCATCATGGGGTTAGGTTAGGAGTTAGTCATACAGGTGAAATATGTGTTTGGTCTACATTTACAAAATTTTGATAATCGTTGAAATGTACTCAAAAATTAATTATTTCAGACTAGAATTTGAGGAAATTTCAGTATTCGAATAGGGTTTGGGCAATGTGGTAGAGTGTAATTCTACCATTATTCTCTCCTTTACATGTAACAAAGTAAAACAGTAATGTGTATTGAGGACGTTTCTAGTACAATATATTGTTCATCATCATGTCACGGTGATCATACAACTTACTGATCTAGTTTTCAGGGCTCCATTGTTTTTCATTACTCCATTTAAATGGTAGTAAAATTTTCCATATATTCGGAATAGGTGTTGGATCATTTCTATTGCATATATCGGTGTTAATTTGATAAACGAAGCTTTAGTTAACAACTTCCTGCTCCAAGTACTCCAGTAATTTTTCTAAAATTATCAATCTATCCTATCCTTTTATATGGTTTGGTGTGACAGCACGCACAGCTGTGGTTGATCTGTCTATCATTCAATGTTTGGCTAGATTTTTTTGTTCTGGTGCTCTAATTAATTCCAGTCTATCGGTCTGATCTGATCTCACAGTCATTACATGGAATTTGTCATGTGTAATGGGTTCGTCAGAACCCTTTGACAAAAAACATTCATCTCTAACTGAGTTTGTAGGTTATAATGCCACTCTTACCTGTCTTACTAGGAATTCTAAGCAGGATTTCTGATATCCCTCCTTTATACGATAAAACTAACAGGTTTTACAATCCTTCTCCGTAGGTTCATTGCTGTCACGTTTTGTGTCTGCAATCGCATTGTTCATAGAAATTTTTCTAACTACTCATTTTGCGTTTCTGGATAAACTCAAGAGGATAATTGTGTGTTTCGCTTCCTGACATAGAATTCCTGCCTAACTGGTCAGTCTTCTTGTCCTGTTACTTAGACATTTGACCAAGCCTGCGTTAATTGATGCGGAATGAGATGATCTGCAATCTAAGAATCGATTAAGATGTGAAGTTACTAGTATCTAAACCTCTGTGATGCCTTCAACTGATTTCTTTGTTCACTATATTCAGTTCTCCTTCGTCACTTTCTAGTGTGTGTGAACTGGAAGGCAACAACTACTAAGTTTATATGTATACGAAATGTGTCGATGTTCAAATAAAACCTACAGTTAAATACATAGGTCAAACTAGCCTGAAGGGGTCAATTAAGCTGGCAGGAGATAGTAATAATATACGAAATCAAGAAAACAGATCGGCAATAGCCATGCATGCTGAAACACACAATCACATGACAGGATGGGATGAAGTAGACAATTTAAAAAATAATTTTGGTAGTTGCAGTGAGGGGTTTCATAACTGAAGCTTCATTTATCGTATCGACACCTGACACGTGGTACAAACGACACAACACCCATTTCGGATATATGGAAAATTTTACTACCAATAAAACAAAAGACTGAAAAACAGTGGAGCTCTGAAGACTAGATCAGCAAGTTGTACGATCACTATGATATAATTATGAGCCACAAACTCTGCTTGAGGAAATTTTGTTGAAAATACCTCAATGCACATAATAACACAAAATGTCTTCATATTTAAACAGTGCAGTGCTCAAAATAATGTGGATAACCTGTTCACGACCAAAACATATACATAATGTAAAGCGAGTGATTAAGATTCTCAGTTTCCAGTTATCGGGTCACAAATTCACGCTATCATCTGCCTACTGAGGTTTTCACAGCTGAATGGAATAACTAGTCCTCTTAAGTAAACTGTGACTTACAGCCTAGTTAAAAGACATGTAATAGGCTACTAAGCTACATTTATCATAATTATAAATAGTAGTCAAAGTAATATGTACAGCTTACTATATCAAAAAAGCTAATGTAAGCTAACAGCACTCTAACTTACCAATAACCAGATGGAGAGAAGTACAGACGCACTAAAGAGTATACCGATTATAACTGTAACCTGGGCATGATCTGAATTCGCTGTATTGATATCACATTAGTTACACACTAGACGAGGTGGCAGAAATCGATAGTTCAGCTGACGACTGGATACAGTTGGCCAACTGTGATCGAACGGTGACTATTTTAAGACCCAAGTGAATGAAAACCAAAGGATCGAATGGCCAACCAAATTATATATATATATATATATATATATATATATATATATATATATATATATATATATATATATATTTCACGGAAGTTTTCATCACGGAGTGACACCAGTTGGAGAACCGCTGAAAACCTTCAAACACTAAATATCTGTTTTGTCCTAGTATGAGACTACTCAGCAGTATACATCCACGACCCCCGCCCCATCAGGGGTTGAACTGCAGACCTACAGGTTTAGAAGTGATCGCGTCAACTGTTCGGTAATAGGTTGAAGTTCGGTGGTTTGCAGTTCCCTGCTTTTGTCACCACCCCAGATCACAAGCCGGCATACGCTTCACTTCCGACTTGGTGGACTCCACAGGTCACTGCTTCTCATTAGGACTTTGGGATATCCATCCCGAGTAAGATAAATAATTATTATCCAATCTACAGACGACCAGGAGTTTATCATGTGTAATTAAATCTTCGTAAACAGTCAATAAATTCTTACTAACAGACATAAAATCTAACGTTTTATGTGCTCAAACAACATCCCTTGTGTATAATATTCGAAACATATCAAGGTAGCAGTTACTATTAGTATTTCATTACTGCATTTATATCTGTGATGAATATGTAAACAAATAGGAAATTTTCAGTTCAGCTGTGTTGACGTGATCTTTTCCTGAGTCGCTAAACCAATTGGGATAAACTGATATATTGTCCTTATAATCATATGAATTCAGAAGCGCATACGATACCTTCAAGGGGCATACTTTATAATCTGAGGTTTTCCATCACTATATATGCTTAGCGAAAATTTCAACTAGCTAAATTCCTAGCGAGCTTATTCTCTTTTGAATCGTGAACAGTAAACTAATGAACAGGTAACCTGGAGGTTGTTATCTACAATGAGGTCGTAATTCAGGTTTGCTTATTGAGTTAGTCAACATCCTTTCCATATATCTTGAAGAACAATTAGCTCTAACGTTGACCTCTTTGGGCTTTTTTCCAGCAAGATTTACCTCATCCTCTTGAGTTTCAAATAGACAATTATTCATTGAATTTTCTTGATATTATTGTTATTATTGTACTTATTTCAGAATGTTGTCTTGTTTTAGCCTTATGGGATGGTTTTTGTCTTACACACTTAGTTTATTTGGTTTTAAGGAATTTCTTGTAGATATTTACCAATGTTTTAAGCACCAATTATATTTAAGAAGAAAAAAAAGGAATTCAGTGTTGCAGAAATCAGTCTAAAAGTTTTATTTTTCGGTTAAATATAGTTAGGTATTATTATTTGCGTAAAGCGAAATTTTATTGCATCAAGTGTACTTTGATCCATAAAAAATGATGTGAAATAATAAAAAAGATTTGTAGCTCAAGATGAGGATGATAAGTTCTTGGTGTTCTCTGAGCTTTGAATATTTTCTCGTCGACGTAGATGACAAGTATGTTGGGGGTATATGTTCTGAGCTGGTGAAACAGTTTGTGCATCGGGGTGCAAGCAACATAATATCAGCTGAGTGCTTCTTTGTATTTGGAAAGTCCTTTCTAGATTTAAATGTCTTCAGCATAGTCACTCATTCACATGATAACGGGGCGAAAGCCTCTGTATTTCAAGTGAAATTAAGACTTGGTGAGCAGCTAGCTGTCGTAGTTAAGTCTGTAGATCTCGGTGTCAATAAACCAGAGGTCGCCATGTTTTATCTTGCGATTACTGTGGTGTTTCTGTTTCAACTTCAACTGCCATTACATTACATTACATAAAGACCAATCTACTAAACCTTGACTACCATGGATATTCCCATCAACATTTTTGCAGTCAGTGAAAATAATATGTACAACTATTTCATACATAATTTGTACTGGACTTTATTGACATTATTGGAGAGTTTTATCGTGTATTTTACATGTTTAACATGAATGTGAGTTTTTTTCAAAGGCTCCACAATTGTTCATCTTTAACCTTCATTACTGTTGAATGCAGTTCGTTCGTTATGGGGAAATAAATCATCATACCATGACCATTTTGAGTTCTCATCCTTTCTTGTGAAGCTATTTTACAATATGAAATTACTACAGTGTTACATTGGTTGGTCACTGGGGGGTAACCAACTTTATGTTGTCTAGTCCTCCGTGCCGATTGAATTCCACTGATTATTTTGTAATGTGGTCATCAGACCAGGAGACACCATCACGATGCACTGAGAGAGTTGTTAGTTAACTGGACTAACTACCCTCCAGTGACCAGTCAATAAATGTAATCCAGTCCCATAGGAGGTCAGTAGCGGCTCGAATAGCTCAATGGTAACGTCTCTCACTTCAGCGTTGGGTGGCGCGGTTCGAATCTCTGGTTGCAGATACGCCTTGCCGACGAGTGCGCTGAACAGGATTAGACAAGGAGATCAATTATACGTCTTTGAATTCATGTATATTTCCTTGATACTTTGATTCTGGTTATTTTCCTGAAGAAGCTTGGACCAGACTTCCGTGCGAAACCTTGGAATTATTTCATTTCAAACACGCTGTGACTTACACAAATAGAAACTACATCTAATGTTACTTTAATCGTTAGTGCATACCACTGATTTGCAGTCCAGGACATCTTTTGCATACTATTAATCTTTGGAAATAAATTATTTATCTTCATACTTTTTGTGTTGTCGCTCTCCACCTGGACATTCTGAAAATGCTAATTTTCGGTTTTTGCAACGTATGTATTGAAAGTCTATCTATAGTCTACCGAATTTCGTGGTAGTAGAAAGAAATCCTCTTCTACTCTAATATATTCTTAGATGGGAGATTTACCTTATCAAATAGGGAGGGACATTACCAACATAAAGTATGGAATAACTGTATACCTGTTTAAGTTGTCAAACTTAAAATCGGCGTAAGATTTTCATGCATTTTATCAAAGTCATGAAACAAACAGGAGGAAAATGAAGGGAACAGAAACATAGGATGTGAAGAGTTCGATGAAGGTATGGTATGAGTGAATCTGCTTCACTGATACCAGAGCCTTCAATCGTCGATTTCGGTTGAATACATGCAGTAAGCAAGCTTACTGCATGCTCACTATCAGATAAAGGTTTCATGGGATGGTGATGCATCTTATTCTTGTCTTCTTTTTTTCTCAACCTGACACAAGTTTTTAAAAAACATTGCTTGATGAGGTAGATGGTGGTAAGGTATGCGTGATTTGTCCACTAGCAGGTTATCAAGAGGGATTGGTTATGCCATTTGGTGAATTGAATTCGTTAGCATGGCCTGTGAAGTTGGGGTAGTTTAAGGGTGGCATAGAGGCATTATTAGAGCCAAGTGAAGAAAATTCATAGCAATGAGGATGAAAGTTGTTGGCGGTCAGATGGGACCTGGGTGCTGACTGGGTTATGACGGATTAACACTTTCTGGCTACTCATACAACTAGCATTACGACTTCTGCCTTGCACCTAAAATTATTATGTCACATTTTGGCAATGAACTACTCTATTTTTAGTCTCATCATTCTGCGACTGATCTTTCTGGCATTTTAGCACACCAGGGAGAAAGCTGGTACAGTTAATGTAGCCCGGGCGGGTTACTGCGTGGTTGGCAAGCACAGCCATTATATGAAGGTAGTAGTTACTATTAGTATTTCATTACTGCATTTATATCTGTGATGAATATGTAAACAAATAGGAAATTTTCAGTTCAGCTGTGTTGACGTGATCTTTTCCTGAGTTGCTAAACCAATTGGGATAAACTGATATATTGTCCTTATAATCATATGAGTTCAGAAGCGCATACGATACCTTCAAGCGGCATACTCTATAATCTGAGGTTTTCCATCACTATTTATGCTTAATAACATACCCTACTGCTCTATTTCTTTGTATGAGTGGCCGCTTGACATTTTTCCCTTTTCTCATCCTCTTTTTCAACTAGTCTTATTCTTTGAAGTCTGGGACTGACTGATACACTTCTTTGCAGCAGATGTTGAGTTGATATAATTAAGAACTCTTGTTAATGATTCCAGTCGCTCAAATGACCACATTCGGTTGGAATACGATTATTCTACGTGGTTAATACTGATGCTCAGTGGTGCTACAAGTCAGTTCGATTGTTGTGTAAAATCTTGTCCACCCTGCTCCTACTTTAGACAGTATTAAACACTGAGGTAGGTAGGCGTTGTGCATTGATGATGACATGTGTTCTTACACTTTGACCTGATGTATTTATGACAGCCTCAATAATAGACTTACCTTCCTTAAATAAAAGGGTGAACTTCACCTGCACATTGTTCATTTACTAGCTTGAATATAGTTAGCAGTTGTCCTACTATATCGCTACATTGAATCATATTCAGTAATCAATTGATTTTTCCATCAATACTGGGTGGTGACTCATTATGAGATGAGAACCTAGGTCCCAGACTCATCTGGTAACCAAATTTTAACTTCAATTCAAGTACTGGGGATCACCGGCTAGAGTCGTGCCACAGCCCAAGTTTTCAAATCCGCTTCAATCACATCACTTAGTATCATTAACACTAGTTCACCAAATTATATCTCAGATTGTCTTCTGGATAACTTTTTACATTAGTTGGTTTATTTCCTAGATATTTAGATTATACCACTCATTGTTGGTGGGCAGGTTATTGTTAGCTTAATGAATGGTGATTCTTATTGCAATCAAGAGAAGTTAGTTTTTTTTCTATGAACATTTTCATGTTGTATTTTTTTACATTTGAAAATTACCCAATAAAAGTTTTAACTAGTTTCCTGTATGTCTGTGTTGAGTTGTGGTATGGTTATTGGGGTTTTATGGTTTTGTGAATATGTGTGTTTCAATTGACACTTTCCATGGGAAATAAAAGACGACTAATTAGACTATCTGAGATGGCGTTGTCTTGGAAAACTTATCTTGATATAAGAGGATGGTGATGAAGACGATAAGCTGCCTGCTTGAACTTTGGGCTACCTCATTTTACCACAGAATGGACTGCACCAAATTTCTCCTTTCTACATTATTTTAATCATTCAATTATGCCATCTAATCGTATTATATATTGTGGCACGTTTTTAAAATCCTTACAACCTATCGTGCTACAAGTTGATGGGCAACTTAGGAAAAAGCACCATGATACACGGCAACGGGCACTCAAGTGCATGACCAAAGAATAAATGACTATTACAGAAATACTCAGCAAAAACTGTAGGTCGTTACTGAAGAAAGTTGACTACCTTTAGTCACCCTTATTCACAAGTGTTTATCAGAATATGGGTGTAATAACACTGAAGGAAACATGACTTCACAACCTGTACGATGACGATTTGGTTTACCTCAGTGGTTTCAAGTTATTTCGACAAGATCGATGCTTCTCCAAAAGGAAATGTAGTGAGGCTGTAGCCACATTTATCAATACAAACTGGTCTACCTCCAACTATGTATGCTTTAGCTTCTCTAACGAAAAAATTGAGTGCATTACCATTAAATGACGTCCTAAACATTTGAGTGTAAATACAAATACATATACATAAAAAGCATCTATGTCACATCTGGCTATAGTTTTTCAGATTTTTCAACTCTTGCAGGCAAATTTACTGAATTTTCTGCTCTGGTTCTGGGTAATCTTTGTGTGTATTCTACGGAGATTTCAATTCATGTGACGGCAGTTTCCTTGTATCGTCGGGTCATGAAAACATGGTTAACTTTTACACGTGTCTTGACAACACACTATACTTAGTGTTTACAAATGACTGTGATATATATATGAAACCGATAAACGAGCTTCACTGAAGAATTCTGACCACTGTATTGTACGTGTTTTGCCCAAAGTATATGGTAAGTTACATACGAAGGCTTTTGGACACGTTCCCACAAAAGTCCAGTACAGATGCTATTCACAGGAGAATATACTACTTTTGAGAAGCATGCTTAAAGAAGCAGACTAGGATATATTTGTTGACGAAGTTCTAGACAAGACTATCACTAATATTACAAGCTATCTCAGATTGTCTCGAAATATGCTACCCTGCTGAAACAATCTACATGAGATTTAACTGACCTTCCCCCCTCACCTCAATAAGCTCCGGAGAGGAAAGGAAAGGTTGTATAAGGTGAGAGATCACCCTGGAGTTAAAAGATTTAACTGGCTAATTAAGTCTGAAATACAATGTCTAAATGCTATATGCAATCAGAAGTTTCTATCGTGTAAGACCTCTTCCAATATATGGGAATTAGCTAACTGGTAAAAAACAGATGACAAAAGAAGCTTGTTCGGATGTCTGCGCGTTAAACAAGTCAATCATACGTCAGCAAGCTAATTTCATCTTCCTAGTGTTCATAGTCAAATGGATAGCTGCTTTCCTGTTATTATACAAAGAACTTATTTAGATGTCTTGAATGCTTGAATCTATTCCAAAACCTGGGTCCTTATGCTGTTTTGAGTATTATATTTAGAAAGTATGCACATATTTTATGTCATTCACTTACTTATATTTTCAGTGCATTGCTTTCTGAAAATGCAACACACACTGCTTGGAAGGAGATCAAAGTTGTACCTATGCTTAAGTCATCTTCTGGATCAGATACTAAGTTTCGACCCATCGCTATAACTTCCCATTTTTTGAAGACAGTGGAGATATCACTTCTTGTGCTTGAAGCTTCATTGATGGCTTTCAGAGATCCGAAACAATTTGCTTACAAACACACAGGAGAAGTAATTTAGATGCTGTCACTGTATTGTATCATAGTATTGTTTCTAGGCTCGACAAAGGTGTTATGTTCGTTGTGCCCTATTGGATTACTCATCAGTCTTTTACTCTGTTCCTAGACCACTCTTGTTAAATAAGCTTGAATGGGTCATACTGAGCCATGGGTTACAAAATGACTGTATTCTATAAAGGGAGGCACTCCACTTCATTGCTTACTAAAGCTGTTGTTCCTCGGGCTGCAGTACTTTCTCCGTTTTGTTTTCGTTCTTTTTGCATGATTTACCTTATTCTGTTGAACCTAATTTTCTTAAATATGCCGATGACCTGATGGCCTCTGTTCCAGTTAACTCTCACTTGGATTTCTCTGAACTAAATGGTTTCTTGTCTGTAATTAACTGACAGTCTCTCTCAAATCGTCTCAAGTTAAACCCTTCTAAATGTCAAACTGTTAATTTTTGCCTCAGACGTAAACAAGACTTGTGTGGGCTTCTTAAATCTCATGATGTCTGTTGTATTGATGGTATTTCTACAGAAAGTAAATTAAGTGTTGAATATCTTGAATCGAAGTTTATTTCTGATCTTTTTTGGTCACCTCATATCCTCTTGGCTTCCAAGAAAATCTTTCGTTTAAGGTATTACATAAAGAAACTGAGGCTCTCTGGTATAACTCGGCCTCTACTTTTACGATTTAGTAATTGCTACATTTTTCTCATTCTTCTCTATTGTTCCCAGTTGATCATTCCTGGTCTACTAAAAATGGACTATGTCATACTGCGTAGGATTTTGAAGGCCGTCAGTAGGGTGAGTGTTATACCTCTTGCTCAGCTGATTAACGCTGAAGTTGACAGGGAAGTAGCTACAGTAATTTTAACTGAAACTGAGCATCTACTTCATTCACAACTCTCTCCTTGTATCTCCTCAGGGAGGACAAGAGGAAATTACATAACACTGTACGGTTGTACAGGTAAGTACATGAACCCGACACTGGCTTATCCAGCAAGCGTATTATGGGAAGAAAAAAGTGTAAGAACAGGACTTATTTATCAATTTTCTCGTCATTAATATTCGTTGTATTACTTAAATCCTTATAATAAGACTATTTGAAATGTAGAGGGATATATATATATATATATATATATATATATATATTTGGAAAAAATTATATCCTGTGAGGAAAACTAAACACTATGTGGTGATGACAATAATAATAGAGCGGGTGATGACATAGGCATTTATGATTATAATAACAACTGAAGTGCGAATGATAACAAATAGATTATGTAATATATGGAATGGTACATTAGCTCCCACCCCATTAGCCCCCCCTCCCACTTTATTAATTTAACCTTTGTATCCTTCCTTTATCACTATTATTGTTATTATAATCGCTTTCACTTCAACTAGTTTCCGGTGTTGTTTCACTTAATTGTCTTAATACTTTTAGAAAACATTGACTTCATCTTGTCCAATTGGTCTGATGCCATTACATAATACTTAATTGATTTACCATTTTAAACAATTTTTTCACCCTCTTCTGAGTTATATACTCTCTATGTACCATTCCATATATTACATAATCTATTTGTTATCATTCGCACTTCAATTGTTATTATAACCATAAATGCCTATGACATCACCTACTGAGGTTTTCACAGCTGAATGGAATAACTAGTCCTCTTAAGTAAACTGTGACTTACAGCCTAGTTAAAAGACATGTAATAGGCTACTAAGCTACATTTATCATAATTATAAATAGTAGTCAAAGTAATATGTACAGCTTACTATATCAAAAAAGCTAATGTAAGCTAACAGCACTCTAACTTACCAATAACCAGATGGAGAGAAGTACAGACGCACTAAAGAGTATACCGATTATAACTGTAACCTGGGCATGATCTGAATTCGCTGTATTGATATCACATTAGTTACACACTAGACGAGGTGGCAGAAATCGATAGTTCAGCTGACGACTGGATACAGTTGGCCAACTGTGATCGAACGGTGACTATTTTAAGACCCAAGTGAATGAAAACCAAAGGATCGAATGGCCAACCAAATTATATATATATATATATATATATATATATATATATATATATATATATATTTCACGGAAGTTTTCATCACGGAGTGACACCAGTTGGAGAACCGCTGAAAACCTTCAAACACTAAATATCTGTTTTGTCCTAGTATGAGACTACTCAGCAGTATACATCCACGACCCCGCCCCATCAGGGGTTGAACTGCAGACCTACAGGTTTAGAAGTGATCGCGTCAACTGTTCGGTAATAGGTTGAAGTTCGGTGGTTTGCAGTTCCCTGCTTTTGTCACCACCCCAGATCACAAGCCGGCATACGCTTCACTTCCGACTTGGTGGACTCCACAGGTCACTGCTTCTCATTAGGACTTTGGGATATCCATCCCGAGTAAGATAAATAATTATTATCCAATCTACAGACGACCAGGAGTTTATCATGTGTAATTAAATCCTCGTAAACAGTCAATAAATTCTTACTAACAGACATAAAATCTAACGTTTTATGTGCTCAAACAACATCCCTTGTGAATAATATTCGAAACAGCCGAAGTAGGATAACAATAATCATAGAAATTACTCACCTGAGTTGTAATCATGACAACGGCAAACATGCATTGAACCAAATTTGTACGATCTAAACAGTCTAAACAATTCACGTGAAATATCCACTTCTGTTCACATATCATTCCATTACGAGTAAGCCTAGGCAAAATAAGAACATAAAAGACCCTGTACTATATTCTTAAGAATTTCCAAAGCAGTTATTATTGCTTTCTGTTCAACTTATTACCGGCTATAAATTAGTATGAACCACTGTAAAATGTGATTGGACGGTAATGAACAAGTGTATGTATTGGGATCACTCTGGCTAGACAGCAAGGAACCTCTTAGTCGGCTAGTCTCAAGCAGTCTATGAATATCAAATGTGAGATCTGGAATTACTACGAAACGGTTCAGTTTCCTACGACTCAAATCAATACATCGAGAGACATAGAGCAGTAGGACGAAAGACTGAGGAATAGAGAAGAAGAATGCAAATGAAAGTTGTAGAAAATCATTCGAAGATAGAAAGAGGAGGTAAACAAATACTAAAATGGAATATGACTGTTCGGATGAAGATAATGTACTGACTCATCTGAGCCACTGGGATCTGTTTTGAGTCACCAATCGCCGATTTCGGTTGTCAGACGGCAAACATGAGTTATTAATACTGTTAAAGTTCAGTAATAAGCAAAATAGATAAAGTCAAAGTGAAAAGTTAGATCATCACCATCAATATCAACATAGGACCAGGCATTACTGCGTAACCCTCCGAGTTGCCACACCTCATATCAGTACATCAAGTAAAAAGGCAGTGAACTGCAAGATGTAGATAAGAAAATTCAGTCAAAAGAAATTTAAAGCACGAAAAGAGAGAAACGAAGAATGAGGAAAAATGGTGAAATTCGGTATTACCTCGTTAAGATGAGGACAATGCATGTATACAACTGCGTCACTGACATCGGTTCTGAGCCATATCACCTAGAGTCTACAACCACTGGTTCCTCCTATCCAGCCGAACCCAACCGACTAGTCAGCATCACCCCACATGACTCAAACCAACAGTCAAACACTTCATACATTGATGCCATGTTTTAGTCTGGCCATCTTGGGCCTTTTTCCAGCCTAGGAATACTTCGGTCAACATTATGTGACGAGGCAATCGGCAACTAGGCATACGTAATACGTGTCCAAACCATCTCAGTCGATGAAGATTCATAACCTCGTCAACTGATTTACCTCTACTCCCTAAAACTCTACACCTGACTTCTGCATTACTCATGTGGTGACACCACGGAATACGTCCTATACTACAAAGGCAACGGAGGTCAAACACTTGAAGCCTTCTCATATCTTCCACTTTAAATGGCCATGTTTCACAGCCATACAGTAGAACAGACCGGACTGCTGTGCAGTACACGCGACCCTTAATAGACAAACGGATATCACGGTGGCGCCATAGATGGCGTGAATTGGCAAAAGCCAATCGAACCTTTTGTATCCGTGCAGAAATCTCATCGGCAACTAACCCAACAGGGTTGATCCTACTTCCCAGGCAAGTGAAGTGGTCAACACACTCAACCACTTCACTCTCTATTGTTAGCCGCGGTACCGCTGAAGACCAGTCCTGGAGCAAAAATTTGCATTTGGGTGGTGAAAATCTCATCCCAAACATTCTCAAATTCCCACTCAAAGTGTTCAGAAGACTCTTAGTCTTGTCAGCATCTTCACCTGACAGGACTATGTCATCTGCATATTCTAGATCTAAAGAAAATTCACCTGTGATTGGGTCAACGTCTGTGTAATTGGGTGACGAGATGAAAACCTCCATAAGTATATCTATGATAAAATTAAATAAGAATGGAGATAGTGGGCACCCTTGACGGACACCACCCGATGAGCACAGCTCCCTGGACATCTCAACATAGGCTCTAACACGCCTACAGGTGCTCGAGTAGAGAGCCTTCAATAAGGTGATGTACTTACTTGACACACCTTTCAGTGAGGAACATTTCCATAAGACTCCTCGATCCATGGAGTCGAATGCCGCCTTCAGGTCAAGAAATACAGCTATTATCAGGCCTATGTTCCAGGACGTGGCACATTGTCAATATTTGGTTTATACACCCACGGCCAGGTCTAAAGCCTGCCTGCCTGCTTTTCGCAGGCTTGCTGTTCCCGAGCTCCAATCAGGCGTCGAAATATTATAGAACCTGGGATCTTGGACACTATGCTCGTCAGGCTGATTCCTCTGTGGTTATCACAAGAGGACATCTCGTCTTTCTTGAAGACTGGGATAGTCAATGATTTACACCAGTCAGAGGGGATCGGCTTTGATTCCCGTATGCTGGTTAACACTTCCGTCAACCTGACTAAGAGCACTCTACCACCATCCTTGTATACCTCAGCAGGTAGTCCGTCTGGTCCTGCCGCCCTTCCTCGTTTCAGGTTACCTACAGCTTTCTCGACTTCTCCTAGTGTTTGGGGGCCTATCTCAATGTTCCATTCAGGATCCGACTGCATAGCAGACAACGCATTGGTGGCTGGAGGCCAGTTAAACTGTTCCTCGAAGTGTTCTCTCCATCGTTCTAGTCGCCTCCCCTGCGAGTGAATCGCAGATCCGTCCTTCTCCTCTATAGCCTCCCTAACTGTTGTTGACTTTTTCCCTTCAGTTTCCTTAATAAGTCTAAATAACTGTCTATTGTTACCAATCGCCGCCGCCTTTTCCATCTCTTTAGCCTTCACTGCCCACCACTGTTCGAGGTCGTTGCGTAGATTTTTTCTCAATCTACTTTTAAGCTGCACTCGCTCTTCATTGTACTCAGAGCCTGCAGGGATGCGTTTACGTGTATCCATTAGTTCGAAAGAAACTGCTGATATCCACTGGCTATTTTTAGCCACTATTTCGGAGTCGGCTACGGTCTTCAACGTTGCTTTTGCAGCAGATTGGAGATGACACCAAGTTTCTTCTGGATGAGTGATAATGTTCTGTTCCGATAGCTGCCTAGCCAACTTCTCACTGAACACAGCTTTGGTGTTTTCATTGTCCAGCAGCACTCGTAGTGGTTTTGTTGTCAAATTTTTCTTACGTCCATTGAGAAGCAGGGATATACGTGTTTGGACCAACTCGTGGTTGCTGTCCAAACACGTACTCCAGAAAGAGCGGTAGTTTTCCACCGGTCCTCTCCAGCGATGAGTAATAGGAATGTAGTCTATCTGTGTCCATCGCTGAGTTGAGCTCGGTGGATGCAACTTCAGACAGTGTCTTTCTGTATGTCTAGCTAGCTAAAAATAGGCGGTTATCTGAGCACAGTTGTAGTAGGCGATCACCGTTATCTGTACGTTCAGCCGGGATTCCGAAGGTGGAAAGGTTAGACAAATACTATATGAGGACATATAAATGAGACCAGCATGTGGATTCAAATGTATATTTTAATGTAATATATTGCGCTAAGATATGTACATTCTTATAGTGATTAAGTAGGACTCGGCGTTAGACTTTTTCCAGGACATTCGTAAAATATGTAGACTGTTGACAGTTGCTTTGTTCTGCAATAAACAGAATCAGTGATGTTACACTCATCTTTTTGACCACGAATGAAACTCAAGACGCACATTTTATCCTATTTAGGACTCGTCGGCTAGATAAACCTGTACCCCAGTGAGTGTTGTGCCCAGTGAGACTTGAACTCAGCACCCATTGCATCAAACGCCAAAGCTTTATCCACTAGGCTAAAAGAGATCGAGGAATTCGACCCTGTATAGCAAAGGAAAACTACATGTATCAATACGCATCAACTAATACCCGTTGCATAAGAGGTGGCTATCGTGCTTCAGTGACCTAACGCTTTAGCATTTGAAGTGATAGGTTCTGGGTTTGAGTCTTAGTGGGAACAAAATCACTCAATGGAGGTAAGCACATCCAGCTGACGAGTTCCAAATAGGACTGAACGCGTACCCTGGATCCCAATGCTAGCCACTATGTATTACTGGTATCAAATTTAAAAATACTGGCAATATTGAGGCATCCACATAGGGGCCCATATCCAACCAGCGACAAATATTCACAAGGTATACCATCAAAGACCAGTTTTTACTACCTCAGCAACCCTACTAAGAAAGGCCTACAAGTCAGTAACCTGTTTGTATTGACCTCTAGATCAATCAACATGACAACGTATTTGATTCATACTGCTTGCCTATCGACAACATTTTACACTTGTTTGTCAGTATTTTTGGTCATTTGGTTAATCTGCTCGTTTACTTGACTAGCTTCGAATTTTAGATTGTATACTTTTAGCAAGTTATTTGGATATTACTAGTCGTTGCTGATCCCTACTTATAACTGATCCAGTGATTTTCCTTGAGGAAGTGCCACACTTGAAGATTATTATACCCATCCATTTATTCCTTCTTACATCTAGTGGTTCCACTCACTTTAGTGGACAAGAGATGGATGAAATTTTAGCGAGAATTGCGCATACATCATAATATCTGTTTTGATATATTCAACAACAACTAGTTGCTGAGATTCGACCTATAAAAAGTATCTTGTACTATAATAACACGATCTGATCACATTGCTCTGAGTTCATCAGAAACCCTAGACCTAATTTTGATTGATCGACATAAATATAGGCGTGAAAATCAGGAGGATTAGATCAGATAAACTAACATATACAATAATATTTTCAATCATTATATGCATCCATATATGCAAATAGTTGTAAAGGCTATTCTAACTGTTCTTAGACTACCATACATTACTTTTACGAGAAGTTAACTTTCAAACAGTGATAACTACTTAGTTATCGGATGATGACTGAACTTGAAATGATAACCTGGGTTGCAGCAGGTCTCAGACGACCAGTCTAAAAAATATCGGACCGGTGTTCTACCAACTGATCTACGAGACTCGGCTGCTGAACACGTTTTCAATTCACTCCACTTACTGAGGGTTCTGCTGTCATGTGAATGTATGCTCACTAGCTATCCGTTCATCTTCAGGCAGCCAGATAGACAAAACCAACGGAGAACCTCACACACACACACACACACACACACAAGTGCACTGGTTCAAGTTACCACAGTCCACAGTGGTTAGTAAACAAAAAACAAATGGACAGAAAAAGTGTAACATTAAAGTAGGAAAAGTTGTGTGAGAGAATAAAGTATTTGAAGATAACTGTTAGTGCAAATATTCAAGCTTTAGAAGACGTTGGGGAGTAAGTTGTTCATCTACGCCATTGTAATCCAGTGGTAACGTGCTCACTGAGAAATTTGAAGGTCTTGCGTTCAATCCCTGATAAGGTCATGGGTGCGCATTCTGAGCAGTCCCATACTGGAGCAAAATAGTTATTCAGTGTTCTCAGGTTTCCAGCTGTTCTGCAAATAGTGTCATTTCATGATGAATACTAACTAGAAACCAATAAATCCCCATAAACCTCCAAATTGAAGTAGCTACATTAGCTGCACTTCCAGATCTGTAATCATCGTGCAGTTAAAGTAACACCAATCTGCCAGACAACGGTCACCTCATGTAGTCTGAATAATAATTTTCTTGGGGAGGAGAAATATTCTTGCAGTGCAATACTGACACAGATAACTGGCGTCATGGCTATCGTTGATTTGAATACTAGAATGGCCATTGATAACCACTTCATAGAGAATGTGTACGTGCAGCGCTGATTAAATGCTGTGATTCTTCAGAGTTAAGTGAGTAAGATGGAATAAGTTGCATCATGCCACAGGTTAAAAAATCATATAGACTACTGTAGTCCGATTGAGTAATTGACAAGACATGTGCTCATCAATGAGTCACACGTTTAGTCTGATGGAAGATATAGATTTACTGTACCCAAAAGGATTTTACTTCTTGCCTTTTCATCACAACTAAATTCAACATTCTCATTTGTTCTTTTTTAAAAACAACCTTTATATTTGTCGCAAGGACCTTTTCCACCTAGTCTTTTAGTTGATCAACCTGAAAATAAAATCAACAAGAATAACCATACTATCAGTAATAACAACTTACCAACAGTATTTGAAATTACGAAACAAATCTGCAATACCAGTTAGGAGAACTGAAGCATTTTGAAATTGAGAATTTCGACTGTTCACATACACCCACACCGTGATTATGCACGAATATGTCATCATCGTCGTCGTTGTTGATGATGATGTTGGCGAAGAAAGCGAAAAAGAAAAATAGGCAGTAAGAAGAAGTCAACTTTCTCTTAAACTGATAACTGGCGGTAAACGGAGAGAGTGACATTCCAGTATCATTTGTAGAAAATACATCAGTAGGACTTGACCACAGCATCAAGCCATAATCACGTTTTAGTACATTCGAAAGATACCAACACATAATGATATACATATGTAACAATATTTCATTAAAATATCTACTTTTTGGAGATTCAATTTGTTTCTAGCTTCATATCATCAAAGTAGTCAGTTGCTGATGAGCATGTTGAATTCGGATTCCATAGACAAACATACTGTTCTTGGTAGATAGTGGACACGGGCTTCGTCTTACTTGGAACTCGTCAGTTGGATGTTTCCGCCTCCTAGTAAGTGGATATCGTAGCTCAGTCGATAACACTGTGGTCCTTCAAGCGACCGGTCCTGGGCTCGAGTCTCACTGGGGACAATATTACTCACTAGGAGGCAGATAGATTCGACTGATGAGTCTCAAGCAGGATGAAACGAACGCCCTAGATTCAACTGCCAGCCATTATCCATCATTAATATCAAAAACGAAGATACTGTCAATATCGAGGGATACATGCAGCAGCCTATATGCCAATAGTGGCCGATCTATTCTCTCCAGTCAACAAAGAAAAATTACAAGCTGTGACATCAATACTGTAGGCAACTTCATTTACGTGGATAAGTAGTTTGTTCCAATAACCTTCAATTTGTTTCTTACTATAATGACTAACTATATGTATTTAACAATCATGTCACTGTACGATGAAAATATTCTCCCTGACTAGCCATACACCAACATAGTATCTGGTGAATGCGAAGATCCAATGCTTTCACGTCCTAGATGAGATACCTACAATTCGACTACAATAGTGAAGATTCAACCATCATTCACCTTCGTCAAAATTTATAGTATTACTCATAACTGTGTATCTAGTATGGTGGTCAGAAATCAGGTAATCTGGGACTAAACTAACTGATCAGTTAATGATCTTTGATTGATCCGTGTTAACCACTTGTGTTGATTTGTAATTTAACTCAGCTCACTTAAGGCCTTCGTATCAATATATTTTATCGTCAGCATCGATTCATCGAACACGCTACCGGTCAATTCGATTTCCTATCTGGACCCACCACATTTCGCTTAACTGTGATATCGACTCATTCTTCCGACATTCATGTCCTTCTACATTTTCTTTTGGTAAATGTCATTTGATTTTTGTTGAAGTTTCGGTCCCTGTGTCTATCGGAAGTACGTCAACTTGAAAAACCCAGATAAATCTGCATGTAATAGTTAGAAATATGGGGGAGTTTTGAGTTGTAGTATCTGTGAAGCGGGCAATGGGTCACGCCTGTTGTGTAAAGACTAACGTAATGTCACATTACATTGATATGATTATGAGCAATAATTTATGCTCAAAACGTCATCAAGTAAATAATACTAGATCACTGTGTGTTAAAAATCAAATAAACAAATCTAATATAGAATTAAATTCTAGCACAGTGCTAAAGTTTTACACCTATATTAATGTGTGTGTGTGTGTGTCTATTTGTCTGTCTGTCTACCAGTCTGCGATCACAGTTTTGATTAGATATATGAGAATTTCCCTGTTATTACTAATATCCAACTTTCCATTTAATCTTTCTTTTATACATTACACACTACCACCACCACTGCCAACTAGTGAGCAGTTCTCGCTTTGATTACTTTCCAGTTCAGCATTGTCTTACTGAGTAAATACATTTATGTACTAGTGGTCAAGCCTTGCTTCACCTAAGGTTTCCTAGCTCGTCCATCTTCATTAGTAAGGCACATCTGCAACATTGGAGGAAATCGGTGTTTCTACAAAGATTCAAACCTGCATTCCTTCAATCTCATAGTAAGACTGACTACCTGTAGTGTATTATATTAGGCATGAAAACTGCAAATTCGATCGGTGGACATAGATCAGTAATCAATACACTGGATTTGTGTTAAATTTAGTAGTCTCAGAGTTATATGCTGGAAAAAAGAGACAGTCATGTGGCATTTATAATCACTAAATACCTAATCTACAGACAGCAATATTATCACTAATATCTACAGTAAAACAACAAGGTAATACAATAATAATAATAATAATAATAATAATAATAATAATAACAGTAATAATGGTAATAATAATAAGTAGATTGCAAATATTAGACAAACATGTGTGAACTAAATCCAGTCAGTGTACTTGCACTTCTCTAATGATGAGTGATTTAAACGTTGAAGTAAAAAGAAAACATGTTAATGATGGATAGTGGTTAGGAGTGGAATCCAGGACGCGCAAAAACAAAAACTATGCATGTCGCACAAGAAGCGGCTGTCGCGACTTGGTGACCTAGTTAATAAGGCTCTACGGTTTGAAACGATCGGTCCCAGGTTCGAGTCCCAGTGGAAGCAACATTGTCAAACGGGAGGCAAGTACGTTCAGCTGACGAGTCCCAAATAGGATAAAAGGCGAGTCCCGGATTCCACTGCTAGATGCTAGCCATCAATAATTTAAAATTGAAACACAAGCAATACATCGAGGCATCTGCATAGAAACCCATATCCTAACAGAGACCGATCATTTCAGTCCAATCAACAAGGAAATAATATAACCAGCATATTTAGGACATCAGTATTGTACTCCACCTCCCCCCATACTCCTCGTCTTCTTCTTCTACCTACTCGCTTGTCTAAAACAACCGTCATCACCATCGCATCATACATACAGTTATGGTAAAAGGGGGGAGGAGAATAAAATGAAATGTCAGTGTTTATTCAAGTTACCTAATTTACTTTTATTCGTAAAGTAACCTACAAACGACGCTGAAATGTATTCCATTTCTCCTGCCGTCAAGAACAGAGAATGGATTTTATTGGTATTTGTTTATATCAGTTTGAAGGTAAGTTGTCACAATTTGTTAAAAAGAATAAAATTATTCAAATGAATCATTCGGTTATATAATACATTTAACGAAAGGATTACCATAAAATAAAAAATCAGAATATACCGTAACTTAGGACTGATCAATTGAGACTATATTTTCAAAAAACAAACAGTACAAGATGAATGTGAATACGTTTGTTAATGGCTTCCGGAAACTGTTTCCATCGGAAAAACAGTGATCTCCGACTAGTCTCACAGCTTCAAATGCATTCAATGTAAAGTCGTTAATTCATACCGAACGTCTGCTGTCTGCTGCCAAAACAGTGTTAAAGACGCTAAATTGCCGTCAGGAATCGGTATGAACTTAGTGTTTAAGATTCTAGGTTCAATAGTCATCGGGCGCTTAAGTGAAGATCGGGAATAGAAAACTCAAAAAAACCAGACAGAAACATTGATACAGAATAGTCAATTTTGTGTCACATCAAAGTCTGTTATTGTCTTACCCTTTGCTCTTTTTATGTCTTCTTTCTACATCAGACCATTTTTTTATTTATTTCTCTGTCCCTCATCTTGGTGCTTTACCTCATTATAAGTTGCTGTGTAGCGCGGCAACTAGAATGGTTGGGCTTTAATACCAAATCGTAAGTTGATATTTACTTGTTGACTATTCCATCGTCATATTCCGCCCTTAGTTTCAAAATTCAATAAGAATTCAAACGCTACATCATATAGCTGGTATGTCGAAGCGATCTCTTCCTCTCCGTTGCCCCAAAGATGTACCATCTTCTTACATATCTGCAATGGCTGACTATCCAAGTTATATGAACAGCTTATATGACTTTCCGATAGTTCTCTAACGTCTTTACTGTTTGTACAATCACACTCAAATTCTAGCAACATTAATGATATTCATTGTATGCGGAATAATTTTTAGATGTGATTGTAATACTAAATAAGAGACTATTGACGACGTATATTTGGTTAAACTGTGTTTTTCGATTTGAAATGAATATTTACACGCATAAACAATGATAAGCTTTTACTTTTAGTAAGATGAAAATTGGAATGATTACAGGAGTGACTTTAAAGGCCACCTTAGCAACTGCTGAATACGCCAATCACGTTTCAATATTTAGCTTGGAAAAGTTCTCCATAAAATAGAGGGTTGTAATTGGCTGTCTCATCAGTTGCTAGGGTGGCCTTTAAGTCACCCGACACCGTGGCAAATCTGCTCAGAATGTTGATGAAATTAAGGAAGATTTTCGTTCTTTCATATTTATTCCTCCATTTCACAATCTACGGGCAACTTTGAAAGCCACTCTAGCAACAATCAAAATAACCAATTAGGTTTCTTCACTTTGGCTAAAAAGTCATTTCAGTCCATAAACAAATCATGGATGGTATAGTAAAACTTAGAGTATCGGACACTTCAAACAGCAAACAGAACTGAAATCAGAAAAAAATAACCTGACGCCAAGTCAACAGCGAAAAATAAATCAACCAATCAGATTACCGTTACGCCCACGTCCTTCAAGCAGAGCCAATTGCAGCACAGTGTGATAAAACTTGCAAATTAAAAAAGTAACTATTTTTACCGACTAACTTTAAAAGCTATGCTAGTAACCACTAGAATAACCAATCAATTTTTTCATATCGCTCGGATGATTAGTGTTTCATCAATACGAAGAAAGCTAATTGGTTATTTCAGTGATGCTTGAGTCATCTTTAGAGTCACGCTTTCTGATCTTTTGAGCACTGTCAAATAAAAAAATGAGTCAGTTGGATAATACATACTAATTGTCTGCGACCAAGTTAACGTTCATCAGTTGAACGAGGTGTTCTACTGACAATTTATAAACAGATTTAGGAAAATGGCTGTTTTGTTAAGGTGACACCTTAGCACTTATATATATATAATGATTGCACCTTAACGGGGAAAACCAGATAACTATCAATTAGCTTCAACCTGTCTGCAATTGCTCAAATATCACATGACAGTCTCAACAACAGAAAATACATGAAAGGTTTACATAACATCTTAGATGCGTAATTATATAATCGAGTATTCAGTATCACAAAATGGTTCGGAATTCAAGTGGTTAACTGTATTGCTTTGCAAACAGCAAGATGATTGAGTTACAGTGAAACAAAGAAGAAATAAGGGGAGAAAGAAAGATGTAAATAGCCACTCGAATTTCATCTTCGGTTGCAGCTATTATTTTCTAAAACCACAGTGAGAAATAATAATAAGGCACATAGTCACGTGTGCGTTAAATTTTCAGGAGGACTGAGGCGGTAATCATCAGTGAAAACATTATATTCATCTTGGTGACTAGCAGGGGAACCCAGGATAGGCGTTTCGTCCTACTTGGGACTCGTCCGCTGGGCGTACCTGCACTTCAGTGACTGATGTTGTTCCTACTGAGACTCGAACCCAGTAACCATCGCCAGAAATCTATCCACTAGGCCACTGGGGCGCGACAGCCGTCTCTTGTGCAACGAATGTCAGTAATTGTTCTTATACAAGGCTGAAGTGCTCTACCTCTGTCAGAGGATAGGCTTCTATGCAGACGCCTTGATGATGCCGAATATTCAGGATGTTATGTTCATATTGGTGACTAGTAGTGAAATACAGGACGCGCGTTCAACAACGGGAAATTAAAAATACCAACAGAATCGGTGAAGACATTCTAGAATAGTCAGAAAGAGTTTCAAGTGGATATTGTTACGATCGACAAAAAATACATAAATAATACTAAACACCTTAAGCTTAGTACATTCAATAGGCGAACACATTAAAAGAAGCTAGAAATTTCATAAAACATGCAAATAAGTAACACTTAAAAACACTAATAGAAGAGAGTGGAGTGGAACGAATGACAAATCATCTTCAAGAATGAAGTGTAACAAAAGCAAGCGTGAAAATAAAATGAAGAAAGTGTTGGATTCTGACAAAAATATCGTTTTTGGTTGACCACCGTATAGTAAGAACACGACCATTATACCTACAAATTTTCCTGTTGTTTCTGACCTCTAAGAAGACTACATAAAGTCTTCGATAGCAGCTGAGAACTAGCATTTCTACGCAGAGGCGTAAAGTAAATTGACAATATATTAACGTCTTACTGACAAGTACCGTAAACAATGAAATCTAAAGCTCAAGGCTATGAAACAAATGAACTCTTCAATTGTTCACTAATCAGAAAGTAAAATATTTTGATTTTAAAGTGTGGAAATAATATGATAAAAACACACAGATACGATCAGTTGATCAGTTAGTTTAACCTGATTTATGATCATCATGTCAAATACAGAATAAGGAGATATAGATTTATGACGAAAATATAGGGTGAATGGATTCATGTGACAGATTCTTAATCGTGTCATAATGGATGTTACAGCATTGAGCTATACTGAAAGGGAATAAGTGATTTTCCCATCAACTAAACGATTATTGTGAATATATCTTTAAGTTAAAAAAAAATACACACATACATAAAATAAATAATATTTATTTTTTTGAAAAACAATTAAATAAATAAAAAGACGTTGGTTGACAGGTACTAAATAATAAGTAAACAAATTAAATACACTTAAAGGGAAGTAGCTTCTTATTAGTTGAAATCTAGAAGCCAACCGGAAGAAAAACAACAATTTATCAATCCAACCAACACCAATAATATAATGGGATAAAGTAAATCATTTCGAAAATAATAAAAGCAAAGTAACCTATAAGTGAATATTTTCCACTACTTTGCAGATTAGATACAATTCATAAAGGAGGTACAATACCACTCAGTAGTTGATGTTTCATACCTTAATTGTGCTCAATGTTAATAATAAATTAATCCTAGAACTCTGGGATTTAGTCATTTTACCAAGCTTATACTTCTCCTTTTTTTTTGGTTCCAAAAGTAATAAAATTATCCAGAGGTCTTGATTGAATCGGCGTTACATTATTACACTTGAAATTCGTTTGATTCATAAATATTCGCAGTAGCCAATCATTCTTTCTCTCTTTTAGGATATTCAACTCACTGGGCATTTATTGCTATAACTCTGTCTTTCGCTTTATGATGGTTGTATGGAATTTTGAGCACTATAAAACGACACGAATTTATCATTTGAATACTCAGAGTCAACAACACCATCAAGGAACAAAATCTTAAGTTAAGAAAACAAATCTGAATAAAAACAAAGCATATGTAGAAAAGTACTGTTAGTACTACAATGAATACAGATGCACGTATTAGGATCAGGGGAAGTTAAACATCCTAAATGTAAATGAGTAAGAGGAAAGACGGAGACTGAGAGTTAGTGGGATTTTAGAATTTCTTATCATATATTCAAAGTTTAACAGGTACAGCAGATATGACTGAGCACTTCATAATCAAATGAATGGAGAGTAGTAAGGTTGTGTTTCATTGATCTAGGCCTTTGACAACCAATCAATAAGTCACGGGTTCGAAAACCACTCGATACACCCATGTCTAGGTAATTAGTAAGTATAAAAAACCTTCACATAATAGATGTCGCTGACTACCTACTGTAAGAACGTACATAAGATGCTGAATTGCACTGCACTGATAAGATTATTAGAAAGAAGTACAATAGGCTGTGGAACACAGGCATTAAAAGTAAAGGATATTAGAAGGTTCCAAGTGTTCCACCACCGTTGCCTTCGTATCATTGACCATGGATCGTGAAACTACCAATTTACTAACACTGAAGTCACCTGTTCAGCTTTAAGTAAAAGAAGTAAGTCAGTCGATGAGATCACAAGCCTTCACCAATCCAGATAGCTAAGACATGTCTTACGAGCGTCTAATAACCGTCTAACTAGGTGCGAACGTCCAACATTACCTGAAGTAGTTTTAGGTTGAAAAAAGCTTGGAGGTAACCAGACTAAAACATAGCATCAGTTCTTGAAGTCTTTGACTATGGTTCTGAGCAGTGTAGGGATATGAAGACTTTGCAGTCGGGGTCTACCTGATAACGGAAGTCAATAATGATTGGAGACTCTAGGTGATGTTGTAGAGGGCGTTGCTGATAAGAATGGACATGAGTAGCATATGTTGAGGGGTGGCAGAAATCAAAGGGAATTACCAGCAATGGGCAAGGATTCTGCCAACGCAGGCGTATGAAGAGCAAATCAAGAGAGAAGCAAAAAGGGAAATGAAGGACATTATGCAAATGACGGTTTTAGTGCAAAGTGTACCATGTTTAACGACTACTGTCGCACTTGCTGACAATGAACATTCCTTCCTTCTTATCTGTCTTCTTTCATCTTTCAATATGACTCAGACCCACTCTCAGTGGCATATATACATCTACACACTATCTTCATTCTAATCATCATACCGAATTTCATCATTATTTCGTTGTTTTTGTTATCATTTCATATCTTCCTACCATTTTGGCTCCTTTTATCCTCATTTTTCATCGTGTTGCCTTGGAGCTTTCTAACTTGATGTGCCGTCATGGGGTAGGAAAACTTGAACCCGTTGTGATATTAACTAAGTGGCTACATCTTTTGGTGATCTCTACGTTTTACACAATCAATTCACACTGCACTCTACCTGGTCTTTATTTGATACGCTTATGCTAAACTTATCCCATGTGGTACATTTACAAGTATATCGAAAGAAACATGTTGAATTACTTGTAACAAACGTGAACTTCATGGTATAGTGTAGTTTTTGTTGATTTGCATCAAGGTGAATAGTCGCGTTATGTTGTTTTTCATTTACTTGACAGTTATGAGAAACAGATAATAAAAGTGAAACTGAATCCTAGTTATCTGTTCACTATCGTAAAGTCATGATACCTTGACGAGCTGGTAAAACAAAAGTAATGACCGGCAATTCTGCCTTTGACCTATTCTTTGTTCTAACTTAAATTAACACAAATGTATGCAATAGTTGCAGCTGTGAGGAAAAGTTTCTTTAGATTGTTGAAATACATCATCGTACTTTGTTAACTGGTTGGTTATACTGCGGCTCTATATGATAGTCTTCATAGATCATAACTACATCAAATTAGACGATCTTGTGATGTGCGTTTTCTACTTCTCAGTCAGTCAGTCAGCCCACATAGGGGCTGGAATTACTGTGCAATGGTTCAAGTCCTCACACCTCATGACGGCACGTCAAGGTAAAAAGCTCCAAGACAAAACGACGAAAAATAAGGATGAAAGGAGCCGAAATGGCAGGAAGATATGAAATGATAACAAAATTTGTGCCACTGAGTGTGGGTCTGAGTCGCATCACCTAGAATCTCCAATCACTATCGATTTCCGTTGTCATGCAGACCCCAACCGCGAAGTCTACATATCCATACACAGCTCAGAACCGCAGTCAAAGACTTCATAGACTGGTGCCACATCTTGGTCTGGCCACCATGAACCCTCTTCCAACCCAACTTCCCTTTGCATGGCACTTCGAGGTTGTTCGGCATGCGCATCACATGTTCAAGCCACCTATGTAGCTGAAGGTTTTCAAACTCGTTAGTCGACTTGCCTAGTACCCTTCTCCTGACCCACCAAATGCTCACATGGTGATTCCAAAAAATACGAGCTATGTTACGAAGACATCTGTAATAGAAATCTAGTAATCGGCTCATGTCTTCTACTTTTAACGGTCATGTCTAACACCCGTATGACAGGACAGAACAGACTGTAGCGCAGTGTACTGGACCTTTGATAGGTGGCCGGATACCTTGCCGGCGCTACACATGACGCAAGTTCACAAATACCAAAAAAGAGTAATAACATAAGTGAAAACGGTGAAACATGTGCATTGCGGTAGAATGTAATTCCATTTTAATTGATTGATGAGATTTACCACATAGCGTTACAGTACTGTTTCCTGGACAACGTTTCGCATATAATTTACTGTCCATAGTCGTATCAAGAGAACTATACAAGTTTAAGATATCCTTCATTCAACCCTCACATTCAAATCGTTACTTCAAATAGTCTCACCGTAAGTCAGTTAAAGTTGGCTTGGTAAAATGTCTAAGTAACAAGGCCAAAAAACATACTAGTAAAACAGAAGATCTAAGGCAAGACATCAGATGCATTAAGAACACCTTGCTCAGGAATAATTACCCTTCCAAATTTATTGATAAGTTCCCTTGGGGTCGCAAGAAAAACAACTAATATTATTAACACAGGTGTTAATAATAAAAATAGTGGCAACACTGTGAAGAGAAAATTAAAAACCTCTACAGTATTACCACACAAAGAATGCAACTCAGATACATAATATAGGATTCTTGTTAAGGCTGGCTGGGATTAGAGTCGCATTTAAACCTACAAACTCAGAAATAAGCTTTGTCGTTTAAAATATGCTATTGGTTTAACTAAGCAGAATAACTTTACCACGAATCCTTTTGCAACGAGGTCAAATACATTGGTCGAGGTACCCAACCAGAGTCGACTTAGTTATACATTACTACATCCACAATTGTAAACCCAGTAAGATAACGAATTTAGAGAAAAGCTCAGCCATAGCTATGCATGCAATTACACAAAACCACAAACAGGGTAGGACAGGGTGAGAATCCTTAAAGCCAACATTGCAGAGTGGGGAGGGGGGGTGATTGATAACTGAATCTTTGTTTATCGAAAGAACACTTGATACATGCAACGGGAATGACTCAACACTAGTTACGGATATGTGGAAAGTCTTACTACCCTTATCACAAAGGGGGTGAGGAAACTGGGACTATATAAAGGATATCTCAAGGTTGTGTATTTATCTTGATATGACTATGGACAGTAAAATTATGTCCAAAACGTAATCCAGTAAACAATACTGTTACACTATGATAAATCTAATAAATCAATAAAAATGGAATTATAAGAGGAAAGGTAACAAAATATAAAAAGAAAGATGTAGGTGGAAGAGGGATCAATAAGTAAAGTGTGGTAAGATGTTTTAAGTTTTGAAGAAGGTGATTATGTCTATTTTACCATCGATGATTTTTAGCCCCTCTCACCCCGTCTACGTAATCAAGGTTTCTAACATCTCCAGGAACCGAAACAGTCCAGTTCTATTTACACTGTTCAGGCTAGTAGTCAGTGACTTTATGAAATACTGCGCTGTCTTGGTTTGGTAAGCTACTAAATAAACTCTCACCTCTCCATATGTATATTGTGTCAACAACAGGAATGCGATTAAAATTGAAAATACCAATCATTAAATCTAGCCGACATAACTGCAGGGTAGTATTAGTGTGCAGAGAGATATGGATTTAATCGTTGGAATAGTTGCAAGCCGGTACTACTGATGGATATCAGAATCGATTAAAGCTAACTATCCATTTTCTAATCACAAGTTAACTATGCTATAAAATTAGAAATGAAAATGACGACTCCTCTTTCCACTATTTGTCGAACTTAGGTTTCACATTTGTTAGCATTTGAGCCCGAGCCAATAGCAAGTTGACGATATAACCACTAACGTCACACCCGGCTGACTGAGAGAGAAGACGAGTTTATGTAGTTACGCCATAACAGTGAACTTATTATTGGTATTTAACGAAATCTATGTTAAACGTACAAAGCCCTAAAGCGTAGGCTGCCTAATCGAAATGTCATCACTGTCCGCTTTCGATGGATTTGAATCGGGGTGAAGGACCTAGCTGGATAGTTGTGCTGAAAATTCACATAGCAGCCAGGCGAAAAACAATGGTGACTGCAAGGAAATTTAGACATGGTCAGAAGATGAGTCCTGTAACTCAGTCCGTGGAACACAGGGCCGGTAACCAGCAGGCCACTGACTCCAGTCCTATAGTAAACCAGGTTTTCATTCTCCTTCAATGATGATGAAAAGAAATGAGCATAGTAAATCAAGTTCTGTTGTATTCGTATTTAGTGAGAATGAGAGTAACAACCAATCAATCAAGAATGTCCTTAACGTGTCTGTCTTTTGTTCTTACACGTCGACAATCTGATTACACCGCCTACCCTCTTAAGGCCTTGTTCACTTTCCAAAATATTTTGTTTAATAAAATATAATTGTGTATTATACCCACCTTCATTTTCTTTCTGGGTCAGCTGGTGTTAGTAGGATCAACTCACGTCTAGAAACTCGGCACCATAATAATAGTTAGGGCTAGCATTTGTCATTTCCCTAAGTCTGTAAATCGTAAGACCCGACAGGGAACTCAAAAAAGTTTAATATCAGTAGCAACGACCAACCCGTCAGATTAGGTATATAACATCTTGAAATTACTTTCAGATTATTCGACGGCAAAATGTCATTCGACTGGTCGATACAATTAAAAGTGAAAGCCAACTAAAAGCCTAACTCCACCACCACCACTACTCAACGGTTAAGAATACCCCAATGATTAAGATAGGTAAGTAAACAGAAGGACTGTATTAACCCACATGATTAAGCCACTGTTTTATACAATAAGATACCTGCATGAAAACAGTGAATGGGATTACGGACATTATATCTACCTAATTCTTATAAATGTTCTACTCATGGAAACTTGAAAGCACTACCGAACGCGAGAGAGAGAACGAACAGTTCAATGATAATAACACGAAAGGATTGGTTCCCATAAGAGAGTAGATTACACAAGGATATAACCACTATAACGATACTGTTAATCGGACAGTCTAAACGCTACTAAGTTCATCTACTCTTGATATACTGCTGTATGCAGTATAATATTATTTTAAAAGGTATGTTTTGTGAAACAACCAGTCTACCTTCAAAGTTGGAAACAAATGTCATTTTATAAACGTAGTTCACCTACATAGGTAAAAAAAGGAGTTGAAGATCCATGGACAAATGTATTGTTCTAGCCGTTTTCAAAAACTTGGTGTCATTTTTCAATTTCATTCACTGGTTCAATATTACCATGATCGAAGCTAGACTTGAAAGTCCTAGTGTTCTAGTTCTACGTCATCAAAAGATCCAGTCGTATGTAATTAGTGAGCTGTGAATGAAGTCGATGCTCAGTGTTAGTTAAAATTAATGTAGCTAGTTGCCTGTTAAAATTTAAATATTTGTCAACTACAGTGTTAATCAGTTGAGCCAATGGCACAGAACTCATCCTAATGACAGCCTTCAAAGCCTTACGCAAAATAACAAGGTCATTTTCTATTAGACCAGGAAAGATCAACGGGAACAACAGAGAAGGACAGGTAAAACACAGGAATAAACAGGAGCGATTCCCTATGGAGATAAAAGTTCTCGCTACTGACGAGTCCCTGAACTGAGACGAAACAGTTACCCAGTGCCCCGTGCTTTTCTGTGGTTATGTGGCTAATATCAATTGATGATAAATAGTAGGAAATTTTGCACAAATTTATTTTCCTGAGGGGAAGTCTGTTGACAAAAGATAATCTGTCAAATAGAAAAGTGAATGAATAGAACAATGAAGTAAAAAGCATACTTGTAAGTAGACAATTTTTGTTCTTATGTGGATAGGAAGTTGAAGTAGATACAATAGGATCCTTGAACATGCAGAAACAACCATACATACACACACACACAAACATGCACAAGTTTCAACCAAAGTGTATTCACAAATAGTATAGTAAATTTCCATGTCGTATTTGTTTTACCAATTCCGATACTACACAGACGACTACAGAGTAAGAAACAGAGATGTATCAACAAGAAAAAGTGTTTCATTACTCAAACCAAATTTGATTTAAATTGATAAACAATTGAGATATTGTCGCAAACAGAATGTAAAATCTGTCACAGTATTTTCGTCAGATAACTGATTTGCTGGTGTTTTTTCTGTTATAAATAAGCTTTTCACTAGGATAGCCTGTCACTGACAGACTTGTAGGCTAATAGATAAGAGTGAAGACTGAAATTAATGGAGGTTTAGACAAAAACTCAGATCTGTAAATTTCGGACACAATATTCCACCATTTGAGCAATTCAAAAGCTAATCATGTTTCGACTCTCAAGCGACTTTCAAGCATTGTTTATTGATTCTTGTTACGTCCCGATGGGGTCTCGTGTCTCAGTGACCTAGTGGATAAC